>CM030009.1:21597661-22329536 GCA_017639485.1 Pluvialis apricaria
GGGAAATGACACCTTTGTTTTAAGTTCCCTCTGTCTTTTCTAAAGTTCTCCAACTTTAAAGTTAACTTCTTTTTATGATTAGAGCAAAGATTCAAGCTAGAAATCTGTCCCGATCTTGCCAGTTACTTCTCAACTTGGCTTCAAACAGGTAATGTTTAATAAATCTCAGTATGTTCTTGGGAGTTTGTGTCTAGTTGTATAATTTTACACTGCTAAATGATACTCCCACCCAAAATCAGTTTTGAAGGCTTCCTGAGCAGGAAACCAGGACTCGTACAATTAGCCGTAGTTTGAGGGGAGATACTGTAGACCCAAATGGGGAGGGAGGCAGAGAAAGAGGAATGAACGTAAAAAGCAGGATTTACTGACCAACCGACAAACTACTGTAACTTGAGGAGGAGGAAAAATGCACTTTCAATAGTTTGTCCATATTTTTAGCTACAAAAGACACTTGTATCTAATTTTTTTTGAGACAACTATTAAGAGGAACACCCATCCCATAAATGGCTAATCCTCCTTTTGACTCCTCCTGTCTTTTCCACATTGGCTTGAGTCCATTTTCAGCTGCCATACTGAATTTTGAAAACTGCTACTTTTAACGATGTTTAGAAAGAAAGAAAGAAAAAAAAAATCATTAACTCTGACACTTTTTTAAACAGGGTGGACTTAATTGAAGTGTGCAGTGTTGAACTACTGCTGCAGTAGCTGCCTCTAGTTGTTGAAATAAACTGTAGACAAGTTTTCTGTCTATGAATCCAGATAATCTGGATTCAATAAAACGTCTGTGAGAGTGTTCCTCCCATCTGGTATGAATGTGTGTGCGCATGTGTTCCATGAACAGACAGAGAACCAAATGTTCTAGGTACTTGTCATGTTTTATTGCATACTTTAAGTCGTGTGTATGTGAAGTGTCCTTTGACCAGAAGGTTTTGGTTAATATCAGTATATTTTTATAAATTTGAAATTCATTGTGCCCCATCTTTTTTCTTAAACATTTTTCATTGTTAAGGGTATATGTGCTAGATTTGAATCTTTAACATTTTTAGGCACAGATGGAAAAAGTTATTGGCTCCTTGAAAACATATGGGACAAAATGGATCCTCAAAGCATGTATGTACTTACAAACCAAGCTGTAGAGATCAAGAAAAGAACTTTATTGTTGATCTCAAGATTTCTAAATTGTCAAGATTTATATGGAGTTGTGGTGGAACTAGTTAACACTTAGAGCTTTTGGTATGTAATGACTATTTGCTATGGACTGATATTAAATGTTTCAAAGGATTGCGTTCTTAAACTTTCTGGATTTTTGTTACTCTCCTCAGATTATATCAAGTAGTTAAAAATTTCTTTGCTATATTACATTAAAAACATAAGAACTTTGGGTCTCGTATTTATTTTCACTTGTTTTACTAATTATTTACAGAACACCGTTTTAACTTTTTTATTTTATAAATGTGTAGTATTTTAAACATATCTTTAAAAATTGTTCAATTGGAACTACATTAACTTCTGATTTGTTTTTATTAGGATTTTTAAAAAAAAAAATACACTTTTTCCATGTTGGTGCACAGCACTTAACAGAAATGTTTGTATTCCCTTTCTTTCAATTCAATAAACAGAATAAATAACTGGAATGAATAGTTCTTAGTTTCCCTAACTTCACTTATATGACTGACTTGGATGTTAATTTCTTGATCATTCATTATAGATTTCTTCCATATTTGTAGTATTTCACTTTCTTGCTAGGAAAATTAATTTGTGGCAGTTTAGCTGAAGAATAATTCACTGAGTGTTGTGCACAGGCTTTCCAGTTTTTGACGTTGGGCTCTAACCTCCCTCCCGCTTGTGTTTTCCCTGCACATGGAGCAGTCGACTTGCCTGTGGCCTGTTCTGTGCTTCGTTAACTTGTTGAACGTCTGCTCCTTTGAGGCTCTACGAAAGCCTCGATTCCTTAATACTGAAGCTCGCTTGAATACTAGACAAAGGTTGCTTTAGGTGGTCGGTGGGTTTTGTGGGGTTTCTTGGTACTTTGTATTAAGAAGGTGCTCCTAAAGTACCTGCATCTCCTCCTTGGACCTCTCTTAAACTGGAGATCAGGGACCTCCAGGCTTCTATCCGAAATTGACTGAAGCAGCTTTTGTGGCTGAGAGCTCTTGAAGCTACTTCTTGACTGTTGCTTCTGTTCCCTCCAACTAATGCTGTTTTCTTGTCCCTCTTCCCTGTGCCTTGAAACAGAACCTCATCTTTCTCCTGCATTTTAGGCATTTATATTCAACTCCATAGAGCTGATGTTGTTCAATAAAAAGCTGTGCCTAAATTTGCCCTCCCCTTCCTGGATCTTTTCCAAACTCAACCCTTTTGCTGGTGCAGTCATTTTTATTTTTTTTTAATTCTTTGAGCTTCTATACTGATTAGAAAAGATCTTTACTTCCTCTGGTAGCACCCTTGTCTTAACTTTGTTCCCCTCCTTGCACTTTAAGCAGTCTATAGATAATTATGTCTCAAATGCAGCTGCAAACAGAAGAGGCATGCCTCGTTCCCTTCCACGTGCTGCTTTGTGCTGCTCCCCTTGGGTATTTGCAGGAGGGTCGTTAGATTGCAGACCCGCTTCACCCGTAAATGCTCCACACGGCAGATGAAGGAAGTCAGTTTTTTGGCTGGGTTTGTTACTGTACTTTGTCTGCTGTCCTATGTCTGCCTTTAACTGGTGAGAAGAATGCAAGAGAAACAGCTATGTGATTTCTATGGAACTGTGACATTTCAGCATATATAAGATTTAAAATTAATTGTAAATTATTTTTTTTAAAACCCTTCAGATTATTTAAAAGCAATTACATAAGGAACCTGTAGTAGATGAGCATTTCATAATTAGCTTAAATCCAAACCCTGCCTGAGGTGTAGGGTACTCCTGCAGAGGGACAGTTTCTGTTTTACTCTCACTTTGCCCCTTGGGCTGTGCTTTCTGTGCTGCCCGATGCAGCCCCCTGCTCTCCTGCAGGGGCTGCACATGCGTAGGCTACTGACTTCCCACAGAAAGAGCGCAGTCCCAGTTGCCTCCTCGCTTTAAATGGCCTCTCACACTCTGAGGAGTAACTCCTGAAGCTTGTACGCCTCTAAGGTTTCTGCCAAAGATAAGGTGGTTAATGTACTGATAACTGCATGGTGGTCCATGTAGCCCAATTTTTTTTCTGCCACCACCTTCAAGATCATCGTTACCATAATATCCTTAGAGGCAAAAATGCTCTTTTCTTACCATATGTACAAAATTCTAGAGAGCATCTTGTGAAAAAATGTTAGATTAAAGCTATGTCAATACTGAACAGATAAAAGATTTGCTTTTATGGGCTTATCAGGGTTTCGGGTTGATTGTTAACCTGCATGTAGAACTGTTCTTAGGGACTACTGGATGTACCATTAATCCCACTGGTTTACTATGTTCCATAATACAGAACTAGTTTAGAATAAAACAGCAGTTTACTAGAATGAAGAGAGAAGTATAGTCTTTAATAAAACGAGATAAATAACCAACAGTCTGTAACATGATTAATAAGGGGGAAATATGCTATCGTACATATTTTAACTAATCGCCCCCTCCCAAGTGCAGTACTGTAACAGCGATCTAATCTCTCTGAAAACTGCTGAATGACGAAGATCTTAGCAAGATGACCGGGCTCTAGACCATGGGTAAGGAAAAGAGCTTAATAGCCTTGGTTAAAAGTTAGAATTCCTTTAGGCCAACTTCAGATTTATTTTCAAGGATTAAGAGCTTTCTATAAATCGTAGCTAATCATTTGAAGGCCAAGCTAATGGTCCCCTCAGGAAGTTATACTTGGGACACCTTGGTTCCAAAGGGAAATATATTCCGGTGAGTAAATAGGAGGCAATCTGTGTTTTGGTCTCACACTGATTCATAGCTATGAAGTTAGGTGAATTTTTATTTAAAATCAGTCTAAAGTTTGTAATTGTCTTGAATTCTGTATAGTAAGCTTGGATTTAAATTACCATGTTCTCCCCCAGTAGAGACCCAGAATGTAGGGAGGTTTTGGTTTTTACTACTGTAAAATTTCTGTGCTCGATGCATCTCCCATGAGATAAATGGCTGTAGCTTGTTTAGGATTTGACAACCACCACTTAGAAAACATATGTATTTTTTTGTTGGTCTGTCACACTTAATAATTCATTCTTGAGGAAGGAAGTGGGGAGGAATCCACAATAACATCCCTCTAGATCAGGGATATAAATTAAGACATGTGACCCCTTTTTTTTTTTTTTTTTATTCAGATACATTGTTCTTTTCCCTTATCCTTCCCTGTCCTGCGCCCATCTCTGAAAAAAACGCTTCCCTCAGCAGGGGAGAATAGAAGCTTTTCATAGCGAGTGATAAATTTTACCAATTCTATTAGAGAATAGGTGTACCCTATCTAATGTCATCACTGTAATTCTGAAATGCCAGTAGTTAGAAATCATTGAAGACAATGTATCTTACAAACATTTCCATTAATAATAAAGCTCTTATTTCAAAATCATTTCTTTAGAATAAGATATAAAACTGCTAGTTGAAGTGGTGGATTTACAGATTAAGGAACATGTTTCTCAGTGTGAAACATCAGTAATGCAATTTATCAACTGTTAGCACTATAGCAAGGACTTAAGCACCTTACTAGCGCTGCCCTTTCTTCTAATAGATAAAACCCAATATATGCGTATGTCTTTTTCACATACAAATAAGATAACTTAATTGCCTACCATATAAGCTGCTCACTTTTAAAGTTCTGTTTACTCGCCTTTTCCCAGACCTACATCCTGTCTGGGTTTCAGCTTTGTAAGGCAGTACTTTCTGTAGTTTGATTTTTGTGGTGTCAAGTAGTCAGCAGTATGCAGCTGGGATTGATAGCTATTTCCTTGGTTATTTTCAATGAGTGTAATTTTCAGCAGTTTTTCATCTTTGCAACAGCTGAACTTGGACTCCATCATAATTTAAAGCCAGACATTTCCTAGAACAAACGTTGAACACAAGGCATCTAGAGAAATCAAGCTTCAGGGTTGTCTTTTCACTGCTGGCCATGAAAACGATCTGCTAATTACAGCTATACACCAAAAAACAAGTACTTAAGAAGGAGAAACTCATAAATTTTAGGATTTACAGAACTGTATTTTTGAAGTGTTTCGCTTATGTTTGTTTCAAAAGAACTGTTTCTATGCACATATAAAAAACTTAAAAATATGGTGGGGGTACAAACTCAGGTTTATATACTTATCTCTAATGCAAGAGCCACGCAATAAGAACTTGGTTTGCTGGTGTCTTTGAAGCTGAGTTACATCAGAATTGGGATAACTGGGTTATGGTTTACCAGACCATCTTCCCGGCCTAGACATACTCTTGCTTCCCCTCACTGGCTGTGGAAAGAGCAGGTTCATGGAGCAGTGACTGCAGATAATCTTTGGCCTTGTGACCAACTCCAACACTGGTGCAATATGATGGTTACTTTGTATGGAGGTCTCTGATGTATTTCCATGATAAAATAGGAGTTGAAGTAAAAAAGCAAGTATTAATCATGTTTCTTATTTATCTGGTTTTCACTCTTACACACAAGTGTCACTTTCACCAAAGGGACCTTAATCCATCCAAACACAAGACTTCATATAGGCTGTTGGAGGGAGGGGTGGAAAGGGAGAAAAGCCTTAACTTTTATTCCATTGCTTTTTAGCTGGAAAAAAACACCGACACAGAGATGCAAGCTGCGCTACTGTTCCACTTTGAAATCTGTGTTCCAAGGGCTGCTTCAAACTAGTCTCTAACAAGACAGCTTGACAACCAGAGGCACATCTTGACACCTTTCAGTAAGAAGCAGACATCAGAGCTACACTTAAATTTGTTCTGGAACTACCAGTGTTATCAGCCCATGCTGCTGAAATGAGTTTCCCTTCTCACCATTTAATTCCTATGAGATCGGTTCTGTAAGCAAAGATTTCATCTTGCAGCAGCTCCAGCAGTTTGGGTTGTAAAGGAACAAAAACAACTGCTACACAAATCCAATGTCTTTTGAAAATATTTTATGTTAAAAATACAGAAAAATATTTCTTGTTCAAAGAGGAAAAATATACTGCATGACGACACTGATCTAGGTATGTTCAGAAGGTGTTCTGTGGCTCCACAACCAGTCACTGGAGTGATGACCCAATTTGGCAGCTAATGGTTCTTTTTCAACGTCTCAATCATTTATCAGAGCCAGAATCATACTGTGACAAAACAGAAAACATGATACCAGTGGATTACTGAAGCATGTGCAAGCAGAACAGCTATCACTTTCATGAGAGAACTGCGCTTGATTCCAAAATAGAAAGTCAAGGCAACTATGCCACGTGCTTTGCTTATGAAGACAAGAACTGCAGAAGTAATACTGCAGTAGAACAGTAGTTCTTCCACCTTGTAATAAGTGGCCCCATCACAGAACTCGTCCGTTTTCAGCTTAGCCAGATCAACTTTATTTTCTAAAACAGAGCCTGTAAAATAAACTTGGTCCTCAAGATTATTTCCATTTTAAATAGGCCACTTATTCTAGGTGCTAAAATCATGTAACTCTTTATATTGTACTTATAGTGGGTTTGAGATTAAGGAGTAGTCAGAGTTTCCAAACAATGATCAGAAAGAACAAAGGCATATAACAAGCCCAGAGATAGCAGTCAAAATATATTATTGAGGCTTAGCAGGATGCAAAAAGATAATACCAGCAATTACACTAGCGGAATAGAGGAGATAAAAATAGCTGACAGCTAATTCCTTTGTTCCTTGGGAGCAATTTTTGAAACTAACCTGTAAAGGTACATGAAGAAACAGAGCAGATGAAAGCCTAGTTTAATCATGGCTTCCTTCATGTGTGATTTCAGTTGTCCTCGGTTATGGATCTCTGTGGGATCAAATACCCCCATGTTTCCACTTGGGACCATAATGTACCTGAAAGTTTAAGAGAAAAAATAGCAACACAAATATGATCATCAAAACATGAGGGAGTGTCAGGGGAAGGGGAGGAGCAGAGCTTGCAGAGAAGGGACTTTAATCTAAAGAGTTGTTCCACAATTCAACATAAGGGAGCTTATCTTTAATTCCATTTCTGTTTCAGGATATTGCATGTATCTCTGCCACTATAACCCACAAAGAACGAGTAAGAGGATAAGAAGTACTAAAAGCATCAGCCCCAGCTTCTCAAGTATAAATGGGAGAGTTTACAGGTAATAGCTGGTTCCAGTTCATTTTAATTGCTGTTCATGGTTACTCGGTGTTATGAAGGAAACGTCCATTCAGAGTGGAAAGTTGGGTTAGATGAAAGGGACTGGAAGAGAATTAATTTAGCTAAGAATTAGAGATTTATTTACAAAAGAACCCACATAGATAATCACAGGCTCCAGTGGTGAAAGTGAGATAACATAAGACGAGACAACGGACCTGTGTATTATTCCCATCTTTGTCACAACCATCCTGCGTTGTCTCAGCGGAGACACTGAGGCTGACAGGATGAGAGCCTGGGCAGAACTGAATAAGTTAAGACTCCTGTCTGAATCCTCATAAGAACAAATGTTGAGTGAAACAAAGGGAAATGTAAGCAAAAGGAAAAATAAAGCCAGCAAAACAAATGTTTATGTCCTGTGAAAACTCAACAAGCAGCACGTTCTTTTGTCATAAGCATTTCTCAAGAGAGCAAATGCAAGCACATGAAGTTCTCACTCCAGCTGAGCTCAGTCTAGAACAGTATTATTATTTCACTTAAATGTCACACAGGCAATAATATTCCTGGAATAATACTCTTTCTACACAGGAATTTAACTCTTGGACTTACACCTAGAGAAAAAACAAGGTCTCCGAACAGAACACTTTGATTTTCTTTATATACTCGAAGAATGGCACCACTTGTACACCAAAAAGCACTCCCCCACCTCTTACAACATTCATTTCAATAATAGGAGGGGAAGAAAGGGAACAAGAAACAAGGATGTTTTCTAGCAGCAGCAGGAGACCAAAAAAAAAATAAATTAAGACCACAGTATTTGTTTTTCTTTCACAGAGGCATTAAAACGCATTGCAGCATATTTGACTAATAACAAACACAATTATGTCCCATTAAAAATAGTTCATGTGAAATAATTACAGTTTGTAAGTCTCCTCTAAATTTTAAGTTGTAAGTGATTGGTCTATTTTTAGTATGATAACAACAATTATTGTCCATTTACTGGAAATTTATTCAAATAAAATGCATTACAAGGAAGAACACAAGTTTCCTGTATCAATTTATCCTAGAAATAGAGTGCATAGTTTTCTTTTATCTCTAGGATTTATTAATTTTGCTTCTTAAGAACAGTGATAACACTTAAACGATGCAACTTAATAAAAGCTTGCAAAACTAGCTCGGGAGGTAGTTTTTCCAAAAGGCTCACAAGCTATTATGGCTCATATTATACATTTAAGGAACTGTAATCGTGGACACAAAGATGATAGATGCTGACAAACACAACTCGAGCCAGTCTCATGCCCTAAACAGCAAAAAACTGCAGCAAAACCACACAGAACAAGAAAGCTGTCAGCGTCAGTGAGTATATAGATTAGTGCTTCCAGTACCTCCACTCAGTGAAGGCTGCTGCCACAGCAACAGGACATTTCCCTCTACATTACACAATTTTTAAGGGATGTGGAAGTCCTGGTCAGAATTTTCACTGTATTTTAAAGATTTTTTTTTTTTTTTTTTTTAAATTCTTTAGTTTTAAGAGGGGTATGATCTACTTAAAGGCATAATACATCAAAATAATGTGATTCTTGTTGTCTCAAGCATATCTATATAAAAAGGAGGAAGGGAAGTGTTCAACTTTTTTTTTTTTTTTGGAGAGTTGCTTTCTTTTTGTCTAGACACATTCAACTTTTCCTTTGCAATTCTTGCTTCTTTTGCATAGCACTAGGTCTAAGAAATATTTAAGAACTATAAAATATCTATTTTGAAATATGAATAGATTTCAAATAAGCTGCTTCAAGATCTAGTTTTAAAACAAGGAAAATATAAGACAAAACTATGTCTCGTTGGAGATTGTGCAAGACCCTACAAAAGTCAGCAAAAAAATAAATCAAATTAAACGAGCATCCGAGTATGCTGAACAAGAAGGGCCAGTAGGATGTTACAATAAACACACTGCACCTTGAAAGTCTCTCCTGATGCTGTTTTTGACCAATTTATCTTCCCCGGGATTTGTTTCTGATGCCTCTTCCATACAAAACCTCTCTACTGTCACTGAAATCATTGAGACGATTAGAAAATTAAGCCAGTACTGCCGGTTACTGTACCATTTACTCATCGAGATTAAGCAGGTTTTGAAGGAAAGAGAGTAAGTGGAAATGATTATTATCCTACCTTTCTCTTTATTATCACTTGGATATACTACAAAGCACAGGCTTCTTCAATCTCAATTATTAATTATTGATATCAATTATTATTATTGGAGTAAATGATAATCTTAAACTTTTCTGAATTCATATGCAGCAACATTTACTCGAGAAATTGGCTCCTGAAATACTATAACATACCAAGAAGGTTCAAACACATTCAGCTGATGCTGTAAGTTTGCAGTTCATGGTAACAGGTTCACACTTCATCTGTTTCCACTTAATCCTAGTTTAATAATTGACACCTTCTCCTCTTTAGTGTATTCAAACTACTTTACAGTCCACCATTTTTCTGACTACCATACCTTTTGTCCATTGAACACTGGGTCAAACGTAAGTTGTATCCCAAATCTTCGGATTTCTTTTATAATGCTAAACAACACACTTGCTTTTGCAGACCTCTAACTCCTTCACTATAGATGGAACAGCGCAGGCTATTAATGTGGGTGAAACGCCTCGATCCTCAGAAAGAAGGCAGGATTAGCAATACAGGCTTAACATTTTGACTTCTTGTGGCGGGACAGGCAAAGGATCGTATTGTCATACTCATTTATTGCCTACACTGGACATCTAAAATTGAGTAAACCATCCTGGATTTTAGGATATTCAGAATATCTACCCCATGCATGACAAATATAAAATGAGAGCTATCAATTCAAAACAGCAGTCAAAGCTTACTGCCCAAAGTGTGGAAACAGAAATAACTGTACCTTTTAAAATTCTCTCTGACCAGGTTTAAAAGGGCATAGCAGTTTAAATAGCACAAGTAAGCAAAAGGAAGCAGCAAAGCGGTAACCAGTACAAGAAATCTTCAAAGCTTTAAAGAAAATGCATTCTCTCTCTAGTGTCTCTGTAGAAACAGTCTAGCGTAAATGAAACACCAAATGCAAACTCCATACTTGCCAGCAGATACCAAAGGGAATAGCGGTCTTTTTGTGCAACAGTCTATAATACAATTGTACATACAGGTGGCCAAACAAAACTACCCCTATGTGCGTGCATTTAGGCAACATTTGTCTATTAAAGATACAAGTTATACTGTCTCATGTTACTCCAACTTAGAAACATTTGAAGGCTTTGCTAGCAGTTTTGTAGTAAAGAGGGGCGATAAATGCATGGTTATTTTGCGCAAGAACAATGAGGTTATCAGTAAAGGGATGCTCAACTTCTTTTTAATGAGAGCTATGAAAGTTCTTGTTTGATTTTACCAACAACTCGACCCATCCCTGCAAATAGGTAGCCCTAGCAGGTTCAGGCAAACAAGAATTACAGCCAACTTTTCGTACCTCTATCTTAAACTTTTGAACTTCCTGTAGTACAGTGATTAGAGATAATTTGCGAGAAGTCCACACCCAGTTTTCATTAGCGTAACACCTGTAAAGGTTCAATTCTCTGCTCATCAAATGATACAAAATAAAGAAAACATTTTTTAATAGTCCCAATGTTGCCACATGGAAAGCCCTGCTGATAAGTAAACCATTTCAAAGTGGTGGACAGCCCCGTAACACTGACAGTTGTCATAAGATGAAAAGCCTGCAAAGCTTTCCAAACACAAAGAGGCAAGGTGGGGGACCAGAAACAATGCAAATGAGGGGGAAAGACAAGTAAATGAAGGAGGGTGCAGGGCATACTGCCACAGCCAGATGGTTTTACAACCATCGGCCATGCTGACCTAAGAACTTTTATGCCGATATCACTATCAGGCATGGAGGCACAGCATGAAAAACATTAACAACTATGTTTACAGTACTACTTCATAATCCCAATTAACATGCTATTACTTCCTACAAACTTGGGAATGATTCACAAATCTAGATTCCTGGGCGCTAGAGTGATTGCAAGGAAAGGCCAAAAGCGTCATATCCTTTACACTGTTGGGTTTCTTGTAATTTTAATTACAATGAGAGGAGAGTTTTGTTAGGTAGATCCACAAAGACTGTTAGCAGCTCAACAACACAACCGAAACATCTCATCATGACATATTACTTACCTTCATACCACACTTCGAGATAAACTAACAGTGGGAAAAACAAAAAAGCACACAAAACCCTTTGCACTTACCTATATATATTCCATGTTGCTACTGGCAAATTAAGGAGAAAGATGAACCAGTGCAATGAAATAAGCATTAATACCGTTACAACAGCATGGCCAATCACCTCAGGGACCACCCACTGTAAAAAGGGAAGAAAAGAAAAAAAAGTTATATGCACAAATATAAATTGCTTTCTGAAAAGGACATCTACACGAAATTATCATCTGATTCTAATAATAGCAAACAGAAAATTAATGGAAGAAGAAAATTAATGTGATTTTATCACAATATAGGGAAATTAATAGCTTGAGACAGATTCCATGTGAGTCAGAAATCAGGCCATAAGATATTATAACAGAGGTACTTTATCCAAGTATTACAAAAATTTCTAGAGAGAACTTGTGTTTGAACAGAACAATATTACACAAGCATTTAAGAAAGCGAGTTAAGAAAGCATACAGTACTCATTTGAAATCACTGCAGAGAACATTGGAATGAGAGGAGATAATTAAAATTTGCACAGACACAGGACATACAAACACCCTCAGGCTTGGAACAGATAAGAAAACTGATCAATATGAAAACTGGAATAAATAAATTGGGTCAGCCCCTGACAATAGCACATTTCTGGCTTTCTCGACAGCATTCTCTCTTACATTAAGAAAGAAAACACCTTTAAATGAAAGTGAACACCCACGCAGGAAGGCCACATTGATTTAATGAAATCAGTTTTAAGCAGGTTTGGTTAAAACAGTACTTTTCCTTATTGCTTTAAATCTCTCTGCTGTTCAAGAGAGGTTAGAAGTTATACAGAAGCATCATAGAAAGTTGCTACAAAGATCCCAGAGTTCAGTCACAAGTAGACATCCTTGGTGTGCCACACCCACAAGAACACACAACTCAAGAGCTCTGCAAAGAGTTAAGTCTCAGTCCCACGAACTCAGAGTAGCAGCCCATCTCAGAGTACCAAGGGTCAGAACAGCCTTTCATGACTGAATTTGCTGAAAGACGGGCATCCAAAAAAGACAAGCAGACTGAAATAAAGGATACATGCAAAATACTGCCAATTAAGTCTCTTCAGATATATATTATACCCCCGTTACTTGTGATGCTAAGATGAAGGATCGTTTTCTTAAACCACATTAAATGCAAAGAAGAATGATTTACTTTATTGAGTTTTGAGCAGCATGATCTAGCGTTAATGTAGTCACATTCCAAATCTGACAGTGTAATTATCTGAAGTCCAAGATAAGGAAAAATTGTACGGTAACTCAGAATACACAAAGCTTTATTTGAGCACTCTGTTCTCAGCGTAGACTGTCTTGTTCTACAGCTGATCTGCCAAAGGCATTCAATTAGTTACAACTCATTCCTACTTTAGGTAGAAAGTTAGGCCACCTTTTATCATCAGGCCAAAGGATTTTATGGTGTTTTTCCAACAGCAACTGTTTCATAAGTGCTAAAGTTCAGTTCAACACTTTAGAAAGACCAGGGAGGTGAACTCAATATTTTTACGATCAGAATTATTATTACAACACTTAAAACCAGAACTTAAAAGAAGAAAAAGTTAATGCATTTTTTAAACTCTCCTCACAATAAAGCCAAATAGTGCCATTTTAAGAAGTGGATCTACTTTTTTTTTTTTTACATTTACAGCAACATTGGATTAATTCATCCTTTACTAGGAAATAAGAGGGTAACATCATTATCAAATGAACTTTCAGCAATTGAAATACGAAGATTTCAGACAGAAAAGTCTGAAATCAAAAAGGCTTAGCATGCATGTGTACACATCATCATGCTATGTGCTGTAAAGCTCATGCTCCTTTTCTCCAAGAAAATGAAAAAAAAGCATGAGATTTTTTTCTATCCCTAGAAAACAGGTGAAATCTTTTCATTTTTCAACAAATAACCTGTCCTTCTAGCATGAGTTTCAAGTGCTTCTGTACTTTTTTCTGTTAGAACCAGGTAGATTCTTAAATAGCACCAGCATTTATTTGAAAGAGTGTGACAGCCAATTCTCTTTTATTAAAAAAAAAAAAAAAAAAAGGCCAAATCAGTGCTTTGACATTTTAACACCACCAGACAGCAAAAAAACTGCAGGCAAGTTTGTAACAAAGAATATGGAAATTCTGTTTGTGGAGGAACTCGCAGTCTCCCAGCTATGAGCTCACATCTGAAATAGCGTGAGGCACCCTTACAGTCAAGTGACTGTCCTCGGGCCGTACGTTTTTAGGCCCAGGGAGCTTTTGAGGGTGCGAAACGTGCTTTCAGCACCCATTCCCCCGCACCGCCGCCAAGCACATCGCACCGCCGCCGAGGCACGATGTATTATTTCCCGTAGCACCGGCCGCACCCGCCCGTGGCAGCCCGCACCCACCCGAGCTCCAGCCCTCGGAGGACCGAACGTATTTCGGGGCACGGAACCACCCGCCGTTTCCCCGCTCCCGCCTCCCCACCCCCCCCCCCCCATCCCGCTGGCTGCCGCCCCCGCCACCACTCCCCCCGCCAGCGGCCATTACCCAGCGCAGGCCCTCAGGCCCCGCCACCCTCCCTCAACCCACCGCCAGCCCCGGCCCCGCTCGCCCGCCCTCAGCGGCGCCTCAACGGGCCCGGCCCACCACGGTACCGCCGGGCGCGGGGGCAACCGCAGCCGCAGCCACAACCCAACCCTCCCCTCCCCGGGCGCTCCCCCCCCGGCACGGGAGGAGAAGGATACGAAGTAAACAGAAAGGAAGATGAGAGCGCAGCAGTCAATCAGCGAGAAGATGAAGACCACCGACTCCATCCCGCCACGGCCGCCGCCGCCGCCGCCCTCCCGGCCACCGTACGCCCCGCCCCGCCCCACCCCACCCCCGCCGGAGCAGGGCCGGGCCGGGCCCCGCCGCGCGGCATGCTGGGAAATGGAGTCCTCGCCTCACGGGTGGCGGCCGGGGGGTGACAGCCGGGGCGAGTCCCTGCTCCTCGTGAGGGCGCTGCCACCGCCCTGACCGGGCACCTGGCCTATTTTGGAGCTTAATTAGCGGCCCGGCGGGTCAGGGGCGGGAGAAGGGGGTGCGGTTCTACCGCTGGGCTGGTCTGCGGGTACAGGCAGCTGGAAGGGGGCCTGGGGCGGCGCGGCGCGGCTGAGGCGCCCGGTCGCCGCCTGCGCACGGTTCCCGCCCGGCCGCCCCGCGCAGGCGAGGCGCTGGGACAGCCCCTGGGTCGGCGGGGAGGCCCTGGGCCGTGGCGGGCGGCCATGAGGAGCCGGCCGGCGCACTTCGTGGACCTGCGGCTGAAGCAGCGCGTTAAGCAGGTACCCGCCGGGGCGGGCAGCGGCGGCGGCGGCTGGGCGGTGGGCTCCCTCCCCGCGGGGCGGCGGGGTGGGTCTCGCCTTCCCCCTGCTCGCTGGAAGCGGCCGTGAGCATCCGGCCCGCTCGGGTGCGGGGGGGAACGGCAACCAGCGCCTGAAGCCGGCCTTGTCTCTCAGGGCTTTAAAAAGGCTTTAAAAAGACCTTCAGAAGAGCCTTCTTTTGAATTTAATTTTTATTTTTATTTTTGGTTGTTTCGTTACTTTCTTCTATCCTCTTCAGTACTTCCGATCCTGAAGCTGGCTGCTATTTCAAGTGTGAAATGAATGGCCAAAAACCCCCCCGCCGCTTTGGGTAGATACAAGCAAATTGGAAGCGTTTACACTTGGAAACATGTGCATCGATTGTATTAAATAAGTGAAGAAAGGGGGGAAAAAAAAGTTTTTACTTCCATAATAGACGGGTCAAGAGTGGGGAGAGCTGTGATTCTTTCAGGTGGCGTAGTGCTGTGCTATGCTATGATTTATGAATATTTATGGTGACTTTGCAAATTAAACACCATTTTTCTGTGTATAAGTGTACTCAGCTTTTAATTCCTTAAAGTGTGAGCAGCGGCTTGAGGGAGCTTGCTTATTTTCCATTACAAGATCACAGTGACTGTGTCTTTACTATTCTGAAATGAAAGAGCCAGCTGAATTGATGGTAGGCTTCGTATTTTCTGCAGGTCAGTAGCTGCCTATGGGTGTTGTGAAGTGTAACTTTGTTTTAAAAAATAATTCTGTATTCAAGTTTAAGCAATTTGATTGGTTTAAGTAGAGGCATTAATTTAAATGAGATTTTGAAATTCTCCTTGCTGTAATATTTGTGGCACCATATATTTTAGGGAGATTCTGTGTGTCCTTTTCCCTTTTTTTTAAGAAGGAGTCCACCATTGCAGTACTGAAACTTCTTCGCACTCACTCCTAATTTGGAAAGTGGGGGAAGAAAGCAAATGGAGTATAGTTGTACCTGAAATTTAGTACATTTTCTCACACTTTCATAATTGTGGTTTGAAAATGGGTTGGATCAGCTGCTGTCAGAAAAAAAAAAAAGGCATGACAGAATTCACTTTCATTTATATTTTTCTGTAGTATTCTTTGAAACATCTGGTAAAGATTAAAGTTCTTAATTGTGTCAGTATCCATACTAATTGATGTAGATTGTTTTCATTTTTAAGGTCGGAGATCTAAAACAAAAGGAGGTTAACTGAGGTTAACCAAGAACTTTAGAAGGGTTGACAATAAGATGGTGTGTGGGTTACAAAGTCATCTTTCTTACTAAATAGAAACAATGGAGTTGCACCAGCAGAAGTCACCAAAGCACCAAAATACAGTATGCTGCATTTCTCTGGGAAACATAGCTAGCTAGTTGTCTGTGTCTTAATACACATTTTCCATTTCATTGAGAAATACTGGCTAGTGTGTTCCAAGGCAGCTCAAAGCTGTTTCTGATTTTCACTTTGACTTCGAAGAAGAGTAGAGTTTGAAATAAACATGTTTGGTCTAGCTGTTCTGGTGAAGTGATTGACAAAGATTTTATTCGCTGCTTAAAATTCTTTGTTTCAGTATCTTGCGAGTAGTAAATGTGGCCAGTATGTTGACATTGGAATTCTAGCATCTGATTTGCAGAAAACCTACAGGTGAGCAAAGATTTGTATTCTTATACTCTACATTCAGAATATGGAACATACTAAGTTTTTTTTGGTTTTAGTTTATGTATTTTTAATCAAGACTTTAAATTTTATATGTTAACTTCATTACCAGTTGTTGAGGTTGATTGAAATGGCAAGATTTTTCCACTCCAGTGTTTGCTGATTTAACTAATAACTTGTATTTTATTAATGCATTGGTATTGCAAGATCTAGTTGTGGTTTGTGGGTTTTTTTGTTGTTGTTTTGTTTTGTTTTTTAAGTTAAACAGCTACAGATGCATTACAGCATGTTGGTCCTTACCCCACTGAGCTTAACATATGAGGGAAAATAACACTTCAGTGCAGGCAGATGAGGGAGATACAGGATTCAGTGAGACACTGGATCTTGTTCAGTTGCTCAGCAGGACAGTCAGTCTCGCCTAATTATTTTTAAGCTGTTACGCTTTTCTGGGTGCAGAGCAAGGTCGTGTTTCAGCGTATCACTGGTGAGTGTGGGGGTTAATGAAGGTGGAGAAGTGTATTAATTTGTGTTTTCTTAGTCTATTTATTTGTGCCTTGTTAGAGAAAGGGAGCCAAAACCCTTGCTTAGGATGCTTACAGGTCTTGAGGTTTTGTCTCAGTTTGGTTTTCCTCTGTATAAAAGCAAATAAATAAAATAGACTCTGAGTAAGTGAAGATAAAGGGTTGATGATTTTTGTTTGCAGTTAAGGATGCTTATTGAATCAGATTTTCTCATAGTGACTGTTACTAATTATCACAGTTATTCCTTGCTGAACTGTCCTTTCCAGACTGTAGTCCTGTGTCCATATGTTCTTGTTTGAATTAAAATTAAAAAATCAGTAGTGTTGTGAAATAGTACACTGCTGCTTCTCTATATCTACAATTAAAGAGGACCTTGATAACTTTTACTAAATATCCCTTTAGAGACCAGTATAATTTAGTGGTATTGTTTCATTCTGGTGATTGAGCTATTCCAGGCTTAAGGAAAAACAATTACTTTTTCACATAGTTGGTTTTTAATAAGAGCTTGTGTAGAAGCTTGGGTATCAACTTACAATGTATTTTTTCCACTGAGAAAGACATTATGTTAGGCGGGGGAAAGCAGTTGATGTAACCTATTTATTTTGTGTTTTTTTCAGTGCAGAATATGGACGAAGAAAAAGAAATGCTTTTAGAATACAAGTTCAGAAAGGTAGTTTTGTTAGTCTTATGTCCAAGATGCCAAATTCTTTGATTACGCTTTGGCTGCTTTCTTACCGTGTTTGAACTTTTTCTTTCAGTGTTTGGAATAATCACTAATGAAAAAGAACGTGAAGATTTAGCAGTTTTAGAAGCTGAGCATGTGGCAAAAAGAGCAAGACAACAAGAGAAAAATGAGTAAGAAGAATTTTTATCATTAGATTACTTTCATAATGCCTTTAGTATTATCATTTCTTTAAAGCCTTCTGTCTTCATATTATTAAATTTTGGTAGTTTCAAGGTTACTGGTAGATCCTTGATTTTGTATAAGCTTGTCTTCATCAGAAGTTACCTGTAGTTAATGGAAGCACTTTTTTTTTTTCACTGAAGACAAGCAGATAGTAGAGCCAATCATGATTTCTCTGTTGTGGAGAACATACAGCCCTGAATTACTGGATATCCTTGGGGCTTCCTTGATAGTTTTCCACATATGGCCCTAGTCCTCATGTAATTCAGTTCCTTTGTTTTGTTTTGTTCTTAATCTTTCTTGGGTGTGAGAGATACTAGCTAAATCTGAGAGATAAGATTACAAGACAGGCTATTCAGAGTAAATCACCACTGGTTATGAGGTTGGAATTAAGATTTCCTCTCTTAACTCTGTGCATAGTCTCACAGACCATTCTGGTTTCTCTGACCTGTGATAGATATTAAGGGTCTCATGGGAAATTAGGACACTGTAATCAGAAGGACTGGTCTAGTTCAGCGGTGATTTGCTACTGCTTCCCTTGTGCCAGCATTGGTGATTGTGTGATCTGAATCTGATTGATCTGACATCACTTTTTTTTAGGACTGTCTTTCAGCCAGGTTACTGAGTTGATCCAACTCATCATAGGCTTGGAAAGGATGCATTCTTTAACACTTCATAGTAGTAAATTTAAAGCGTGCTAGTCGGGAGTTTTTCTCCAGTCTCTACATATCATGGTTGTGGGGAACAATGTTGTGGAAATTGCATTTGTTCTGTTTTGTGGGTGTCTCACTTGCAGTTTTGCTCTGATACATTATTAATTTTTGTCTTCCTTCCCTGTAAAGGGCTGCAGGAAGTGCCACAGATGTCTCTGATGATGATGATTATCCAGAAGATTTAGTAAGTTATATTTTATTATGATTGTTTGTATTTGCATAACACATGATACTATGTTGGAAAATTGGAATGCACTTAGGGAGTTTAAAAGTGGAGACAAAGATGAGGTATAGCCAGACTTGGCAGTTTCCACTGAAAATCTATAGAGCTAAAAGGTGGCTATTTTCTGAAGAAAAAGGAAGAACCTGTGATGGGGAATCACTTTTGAGGAAAGCGTACTGGGAGCCCAAAAGACTTGGCTATCAAATGAATTAAATGATTGAAGGAACAGACACATCTGACTATTGCTTGCAAAGACTGTTGCCTCTTCAACCAGAAGATGTAGTTTTATATGCAGTCGTTTGATTTGCAGAGGAGTGGGTTGGAAGGTGCAGGACTACTTTATGCAGCGAGGATGCTAACTGAGGTTTATGAAAGTTTTCGTTGGTCTCTTAATATAAATAACTCAAATTATAACTTTTACGTTTTCTTTTAAAATACGTGAATCTGCAGTCTACAAATCACATGAACAGTTCCCTGCTGAGCTTATACAAGAAAGGAAATCCCGATTCTCTTCCAACAACTCCAAAAAATGAACCAATGGAAACCCCCCCTCCTGTGCGAACAGCTCCTCAAACAAGCACCCTCTCACCAGGAATGCGTGTTGACACACGCATCTCTGACGGTGGCTGGTTCATTGATAAAACTCCATGTGGGAAAGACTTTTTCATTGACCTTTCTGAGGATGGAGATGACGATGCGAAGAAACTGATTTCTGAGGTATTGTTTTACAAACTCGATGTGATTTTAAGTAGCAAATATGAATATCATTTCCTGTGTGACTTGACAGGCTTTTGAAGGGTGATACTGAGATCAAAAGGACTGTCTGTTTTTCTGGATTTTTAAAATATATTATTTTTATTAGAAAAATGCATGCTGTGTTTAAAGAGAGTGAGCATGTTAAATAGAAGGAAAAGATTGGCTCAAGCCCAGTGGAGTACTTGTTTTTAGCTTGGTTTCTGAAGAAGAAAGGGCTTATTGGCCACTTTGTCATCCCCCCCACTGCCTTCCCCCAGGTTTTTTTCCTATTTAGAAAAAATCAACTGTTTAGTGATTGAAAACTTTCCATTTATGTATGGGAGATAACATTTATGTTGTTTGACTGACCAGACCTTTTGGCAGGATCCTTTTTTTATGTGAAGGAGGAACTACGTTTACATCTACCTTTCTGATTACATAAAATGCTTACTGAATAGGCAGATTTGACAAGTCATCCCTGTATCCTAGTAGTACTGCATCTTCTTATATAGAGAAATTGAACAAAAGGGAGATCTTCAGTATTGCAAACATTTTACAATTTGTATTTAAAAAAAAAAAAATAAACAACCAACAAACCCAAGTTTTATTAAACCTATTTTTTTTTTCTCCTGTATTAGTCCTTTTCTTCCATGCAGTTAACTTGTGTCAGCACTAAATAATATTTTTTACAGCCACTCATGACTTACTAGTAATTAAAATTGTTTCCATTGGAGTAAATACATTGATACAGTTTTATTCATCCCCAAAGTGGATTGTGCTATGGTATGCAAATAAATGGCGTCTGATTTTGGTTAGTGGTTTGGGGTTTTTTTGGGGGTGTTTGCTTGGGGTTTTTTTGCTTATAAGTATGTATTCTTAGCAAAAAAATGACTGGTGTAATTAACCCTTTTAAAAAAAGGCAAATCCTACGTAAAAAAGGATTGTCAATAAAAAGAATGGGTTAAATTCCTGCATTGTCTATATTCATATAATATATGTAAGTTAAGCATCATAGATACTTACATATTTTGTTCTTTTAAGTATTTGCAGAAATTCAGTGACTTGGAAGGTTTAGTATGTATAATTCTGGTTTTGTGCCCTAGAAATCAACAGAATTTTCTGTCTTGGAGAGTGAAAGAAAGAAGACAAAGGGTAAGAGAACAAAAAGGAAAAAGGAAGAATTTCCAGATGTAGATGGAGAAATTGATGCCATCTTACTTAAACAGAAAGGTGAGAACTTCTTTTTGGCATGTTGCTCCAAACAGAGATGGTGTTTTTCTGTGAAATCCCGTTACTGGAGAAGTGTTTTACACTAAGGCACAGAGAAATGACCTTGAGCGTTTTGTGAAGAAATTTAGCCTTAATGTTGTACTAAACAATATTCCAGTCCTTTCTACTACTAAAATCCAATCCTACTCCATGTACGTAGCTAACTGTTTAGGCTGAGTTTGTTCTTGTTCAGTGTTAGCAACTACTATTATGCCATGTCTAAGTTTACATGACTTTTCCTTCTTTACAGTTAGAAGTAAGGGACCAGAGCTTTACCACCCCTCCGTGAAGTTTGAGGATGTAGGAGGCAATGATGAAACTTTAAAGGTTAGTTAAAATTTTAATTGTGAGACACGCAATGCTCTGAATAAAACATTGCATGAAAAATGATGAACAAGAAATCTGGCAGAATGCATGGCACTGAGAATAGCTGCTTACAGCAACAAAATTTTGGGTGTTTTTTCTTTGACTAATCTTTCTGAAAGTAGTCACTGAAATTACATTAATAAAGAGAACTTACTTTTATTTTGGCCTGTCTATAAGATTAGCAATGTAGAATACTAATTTCTTCAATTTAAATGGAGGTCTCTCTTGTCCTTAACAGGAAATTTGCAAAATGCTCATTCATGTCCGTCATCCCGAAGTCTATAACCACTTAGGTGTGGTTCCACCTCGTGGTTTTCTTTTACATGGACCACCAGGATGTGGAAAGACGCTACTTGCACAGGCAATTGCTGGGGTGAGACAGCTTCACATTTACAGTTTCTTCTGTTTCTGAGTTATATTTAGAGAGAAATGAAATAATCCTCCTTCATGACAGACTAGATCTTTTTCCCTTTTTTAATCTCTCTTCTCTCCTTTCTGTCTTAGTCTAAAATATATTCATTTTCACTTCCTTTGTTTAAATTCCATCTGAATCTGTGCTTGATGTAACCTCATATGAAGAGGGGACATAGTGACAGAGTTTTATGTTTGACTTAATTGTTTTGAGGCATTCCCAGGACAGCAATATAGGCGTGGGTATTGGGAAGGCTATAAATGGAAGATACTTTTGGTTAAATTTACCAGAGTGTTTTGTTTTAAGTCTGATCTCAACCTTACCATCTTTTATGAGGCATTACGTTGATTCTATTGGGTAGTAGCTGTTAAACACGGATTTCTGAATTCCCAAACCGGATGTTGCTTTGCCTATGTCAAGCTAATGATTTCAGTGTATATGATGTTATTGATAGCGTGGTGGGGCTGTTGTGCTGCTGTGTGCTTGTCTTGGATATAAATCTAGAAGCTATTCAGGGCTATTCAGTGATAACCATGGACACTTCTATGTTTTTAATACAGTTGTTCCTTAAATGTCACATTATAACCTTTAATTTAGATATGTGTAAATTACAAACTTTTGTAGTACAGCTTTTATCTTTGAAATAAAATAATGATGTTTATTACTTAAATGTTGGTTACACACTTCTGACGCTGTATGTCAGGTGTTTTTATTCAAAAGATTTGGTTTCTTTTTAATGCGTTACTGTAAAAAGGTACCTGTTGAATGAATCTGTGATAATTAATATTTCCGCAGGTGTTTGTATCCCAGAAGGTTACTGGTGGGGATCTCTTCCACACTACTAAGTAATGTTTTGTTACAGATGGAAATAGACAATGTGCTCAAGGAGGGCGCTCAAGTATGAACTGAAATATATGCATTATGAAGGATTGGGTTGGGGACCAATGTGCAAAGCTATTTGGCAGTGCAGTCATTTTCTAACTGAATTAGGGAAACCTGGGTTTTGTATCCATTGCTGTTCACTTGGCCAAATGGCTCAGACCCATTTTAAATTAGAAGGTGCTACTCGTATTTTTTAAGGGCTCTTTAAGATTTACTCTTGATTACATGATCTTTGGGTGTAAAAGATGACATATTGGAAAATATTTGTCCTCTAGGACACCCAGCATTTCTAACCTCTGGATGTATCATACAACATTCTTTGTCTCTTTCAGGAGCTTGAGCTCCCAATGCTGAAAGTGGCAGCGACAGAGATGGTGTCTGGAGTGTCAGGGGAATCTGAGCAGAAACTGAGAGAATTGTTTGAGCAGGCTGTGGTGAGACACCCATTGGAAATAATACTGTGAATTATTTGTCCTTTTCTTTGTAAAGATTCACTCACTAATATTCACTCAAATTCAAACCACAGCAACAAAGTATGAATCTTTATATTGCTGCACACAAGTCATAGTGTCTCCACTTCTGTGACCAGAATTCCATAGTACTGTCATGCTGTCATAGAGCACAAAGATTACTATTCTGAAATCTTGACAAAAGATAATTCATCGTATCAATGTAAAGGGAGCAACATAAATTATTTACCTATTTGGAGCTGCTTGGCTTGATATGAAAAACCCACAAATACGTAAGAGCAGTTAACTGTGCTTTTTTGTTCCAAGTTTTTTTTTGCTGGTTTTGTGTGGCATGGAATTTGAGTGAATGTGAGAGACTTAAGACTTTGAGGGTTTGGGTATAAAGTAAGAAATTTGGGACAAATATCATAAGAGCAGGAGTCAAGTTACAGTTGAAGTCTTGCTTCTGGAAGTGCGACTTCCCGATTTAGTAGTAAGAAAAGAGAGCCAGATACGTTGAGATAATTTTAATTTAAAAAAAATGCAGATTTTCCTTTTTTTAGTATGTGGCTAATGTTTTATTTCATGAGTTTTCTGTTCCTGACCTCTGAGAATGTTCTGGTTTTCCAACTTTATTCCATTTTTCTATTCTCCCCCACAACTGTATATAGGTATTTAGAGTATGTTCCTGTAAAAAAGAATGCTAAACAAGGCAAAATGATTGATTGTATAGCTGTTAGATTATGTTTCCAGTTCATACTACATTTATATTTTCAGAAAGCCTTGTTAAGATGTTGTTTAGAATAAAATTAAATAAGTGATTTCACAGAGTTTTTAGAAATTGCTTACCTTTTGTATGTATAGTGATTGAGGAGAGATTGCTATAAAAGTTATTTTTGAAGAAATGAAACGCATTGCATTAAATATGTTTAAAAATAAAATCTGTTGCCTTTCTTATAGTCCCTCACATTCACTTAAGTAGCTTTTCCACTTAGTTTTTGTACCAATTGTTGCACAGGGGAAAAAGACATGGTTTCACTCTACATTGTGCATATACTGTGGAATTAATAGGTTAGTTGCTTTTCCCTCTATCAGATAGTGGAACAGTGAATGACGACTAGATGGCGCAGTTGCTACCTGATAACACAGAATGCATGGGTTTTAAAATACTTTTTTCTTTTATATGATTCTAGTATTTTTGAAGACGATTCTAGTATTTTCCTTCAGTATTTCTTTGCAGTACTAGTGCTTTTTGAGAATACTAATAATCTTATGTCAGTTAAACGCTATTCTTTCCTCTTAGTTACAGTAGTTATTCTATATTAGTATTGGCTTTTTATGAACATGAAGTACGTGGAATTTTAGAACACTTCTAGGCGTTTCTCATTGCTCATTTTTCCTCTTTGAACGTGGTCAGGCTCTGTACTAATCTTGAAGTTGGCGAATTATTTTTCGTGACCACCTACTGCTCCCTTCGTTTCATTATGTGTATCAGTAATGCTAGCCCTTGAAATTCCACAGCTCTAATGTCACTAACAAAACAAACAAACAAATCAGACCTTTCTTGTCTGATTTGCTTTTTTGGACTTGAGCAAGTAAGCAGTCAGAACAGAATATTTGTGGAAAACATTAAGCAACATAGAAGTACGTTTAAATTTTAAACAATATATAGAGACATTTTGAATCTTGTGCCTATATAAAGAGTCATTTTGAATCTCATGCCTTAATTATTTCATAGTCTCAGCTCAGCACAATTTCGTAGTCTGGGGGCTCTCCAGATACTAAGAACAACAGAATTGTTCTGGGTCAGGTTGATTGTGCAGCAAAATTAGAGTAATAATTATAAAACAGAAAATACGAAAAAATTCTTTCTCTCTGCATAATACACTATGTCAGTATAATTTTTTAATTATTAGTATTTCTTGTTCCTAGTCCAGTGCACCATGTGTCCTTTTCATTGACGAGATTGATGCAATCACCCCAAAAAGAGAAGTTGCATCGAAGGACATGGAGCGGAGAATTGTTGCTCAGTTCCTAACTTGTATGGATGGTCAGTTTCAGGAACGTCTGTACTAAGCTAAACTTTGTAATTATCAGGCTTGTTGTCTGTTTTCCTTCAGTAATGACTTGTGATTAATTTAGTGGAGATAGTGGTAATAATTTTTCATATTTTGGAATGGTTTACCTGGGGGTGGTGGGAAGATTCTTATAAATTTGAGGGGGTGTTGCTACATTATTTTCACAGTGGTCTGTACGTTATTATATAACTCTGCTGTATAAACAGATATAATGGGAAAATGTGTCAAATGTCATTTGAAATGCTTATTGTTGCTTGATTTTGCAAAATGTAAATTCTAGGTAGTAGAAATAAAGATGAATAGCGGTATAGTATGACTGTTGGTTAGTTTCTCTGCTCTTCTGAGTAATATTGTGTGCTGCAGAAAGAGTCACATAGATATCGGAGCAAAGTTGGGACAGTGAGTATGAGTACTGACTTCCTTCCTTCCTTCCTTTAGACTTGAATAACGTGGCTGCCACTACCCAAGTCCTTGTTATTGGAGCAACTAACAGACCTGACTCACTGGACCCTGCACTGAGGCGAGCTGGAAGATTTGATCGAGAAATTTGTTTAGGGATCCCAGATGAAGCAGCAAGAGAAAAGTATGTGTTATAAAGTTTAAGCTTCTTTTTGATTTGATTAATAAATAAGGAAATAATGTGTAAGTTAACATACAAATTAAGGAAAAGTACTTTATTGTGTTTAGTCCTATTTGTGGCTGTAGACGCCTATGGATCAGCTCACACTGAAAAGTGCAGAAGACATTAAGTGTGCGTCTGCTCTTTGGCTTGGTAGCTGTGTCTACGTTTGAGGTGGTTTCCTTTCTTGTGTACAAATATGCTTTTAGCGTTACGTTACTGGGTTTTGAGTGCCTTAACAGTATAGACGATGAAATTAAATACATATTTTTCTGTTGTTCAGGAAGATAACATTCTGTCTTTTGTGCTCCCTATGTAACTGTTAAATTAGGAACATAAATTAAGTATAGCCTGTTTGTTAGTCCTTTCAAGCACATACCTTAAGCAAGAGGCCTGAATTCTTCCATTCCATTCCTCATGGAAATACACCAGTCCAGGCATTAAGCTGAGCTGCAGTCATCCTGTTTTGTATAACTGGCCCTTTTTACTCCAAAGGTCTGTGACCATCAGACTAGATCTTAAAAAAAAAAAAAAGTAATTTTTTATTTTTTAATTAAAAAGGAACTGCTACTCATTTCCACAATAGCAGAAAACACAGGAAGGGAAGTGTGAACACAGCTGTGGCTTATCGTGTTACAGGAAGGAAAGGAAGGTTAAAGGAGAAGTTCCTTCTAGCTCAACTAATCTTATTTCTAGGTTGAAAAAGCTAACAATTCTGCTTGCAGCATTTCTCACTTTGTGTTGTTAGCACTACTGACTGTTATTTCAGCCTTTCCCTCCCCCCTCACCTTTTGACCATGCCTCCACTTTGTTTGTTTGTTTCTTCCTCCAGATCTACAGACCTGTAGTAATTATGTTGCTCTTGGTTGTGGGAAAACATCCAAGTGATTAGAGGTAGAACTAAAGAGTTGGTTGATGAGAGTTCTGATGCTATGGTATTTCTTAGGTTCATGTTAAAAATACAAGGTTCCCAGAAATAGCACTGTTTCAAAGGATAGGAGTTGTGAATAGCAAAGCCATCATAGCGTGTAGAGATTATTCACAAGTTACACTCTAGTCACATTGGTTCATATTATTGTCTTGTACAATTGTTTGTATTTGCATTCCTGGAGGTGTAGGCTCACAGGAACTGTTGATTTTACTTTCTTTTTTTAAATTATACCCTCCCCCATGCTTTTGTATTTTGTTTTGGTTTTGGGGTGGTTTTTGTTGGGACGTTTTGTTCCTTTTTTAAAATAAAAGGGTCATATAGGAACAAAAGTCCTTATAGTGTGCTGATTTACCACATAACTCATCAATCTTGCTGAAGGCGTGATTTGAACTGCTTAGCTGTGGTTCTACAGGCTTAGGGGGGTGGATTAGGATGAGGAGGTGTACCTGGAGAACTTGCTTTATTTGCAGTGTTTTTTGTGCATGTATGAAGCACATGAAGGAAAACAATATATGTAGCACACAAATTTGGAAGGATCTATTTACAGTTCTTAACTTTTTATACTTTGAGTCACTTGATTAGCTATAGCTGTTGTCGGACAGGTTGAAAAATTCTTGAGAACCAAGCTAATATCACGAGTAAAGATTTAAACGAGAGATGAGGGAACTTGCTAGTGGGGGAGGCAAACAGATGAAACTTATTATTTCAGAGTTTTGAATAGTTTAATAACTCATTCTTTTCATAACTTTTCTGTCATTACATTACTTGATCTAGAAATAAACTTGTTCTCACTGGAACTAGAAAGTATGTTAATGATCTTCACTTCTTTGGTTTGTGCTGTCTTTTTAAAATATTTTCCCAATGAAGTGACGTTTTGGTGTTTTAAACAAGTTGATTTGATCCCTCTGCTCAGAGTTCTTCAGCACCAGTATTTGTGCAGTGACATTGTCTTTTGGTTTGTTTGTTGTTGTTTGGGTTTTTTTTGACTATTCATGTAGTGTTCAGTTGTCCTTGGCTTAGAGCAACAGCAGGAAATCTTGGTGGATCTTGAAGGAGGTTTTTTAAACTTCAGTCTCGATATGGAGTGAAAAAACTCCCATTAAAAAAAAAAAGTGTGAAGCATAGCACTTCAGCGTCAGTTTGAGAGCTGTTTTGCATTAGTGATGGAATTGCAGAGGTAGGTGTAACTTTCAAATGAGGATGAGGTAACACGAGGTGTACACATAAGCTGGAAACTCTACTTGCGACGCAGGAAATATCTGCAGTTGTATGCCACCAATAATGGTAGGGGAAGGATGCTGAAGATTAAAAGATAGAGCTCCTCACACAATCTGATTTCATTTGCTCCTTGCAGAATTGTTTGTTTTGGATATTCTCCAATAAAAAAACAAAAGTGGGATGGAACAGACAATGCGGACTAAAGTTGTTAGGAATACAAGGTTAAATATCTCAGTGAATAACTTGTGTGCATCTCTGTGGTACAGTCTGAGATAGACTCTGTCAATTTTGAATCACAAACTAAGATTTAAAGAATCTATAATATTTAGATTTGCCAAAACTAGCTTTTACCTGCTGACTGACATTGCCTGGCTGATGCTGTTAGTTTTTGTTTAAGAACCAAAAGGAAATACATAGCATAGTTTTGTGGGTTTCAGTGTTGGTTACTTCCTAGTTGAGTGAAAACTGTTCCCACTGTATTACTTCAGTTCATGTCTAACCTTAAATCAATGCTGGTTTTTTTCATATGAAAATAAAAAAACCCACAGCTTCATCTTTAGTTTATTGTTCTTTTTCTCCCTACTTGATTAGAATTCTTCGGACTTTGTGTCGAAAACTTAAACTCCCAGAGTCCTTTGAATTTCATCATTTAGCACGGCTGACTCCAGGTTATGTAGGTGCTGATCTGATGGCACTTTGTCGTGAGGCAGCTATGTGCACAGTGAACAGGATCCTGATAAAATCTGAGAAGCAGAAAAGGAAACACATACATGCTGGAGCAAACACAACTGAAGAAAGCATGGGAATAGGAACAGACATCCTGGTGGAAGAGGATACCAAACAACTAGAACTTCCTCCTAAGGTATTTGTTCCTTGAAGCATGTGCCTCTGATATCTTAAGAATTGAGCCATTTTATAGTTGTGAAAGTCGTTGCTCATAAATCTTTAAAATATCTGTGGCCAACTGAATATTAAATTTAGATTTAGAAATACCAGCTCCTAAGCCAAAAGGTTAACTCCTAATGACCCATATAATGGGCCTGAGTAAGCGGCTCCTGAAACTCACACCTTCTAAAAATCATGTTAAGGTTTCATATGAGGTGTCTTATTTTCCTTGGGTTTTTTGTTGTTGGTGGTGGTTGTGTTGTTTTGTTTTCTGGCGGACCAAATGTTAAAACCGTAGCTATCTCTCTCTTCAAAAGTATATTGACTGCAAGAGAATTTTAAGAATATCAGACTTGCAGTGAGTTTTTACCAAGCTGTTTGCTGTGCCCTCAGTGAAATACCTATTATGATGCCCGGGGCTCTTCCCTGACTTGGTATAGTTACAGTTAGCCAAGGTTTAGAAGTATTTATGCAGTCTACCTTTTCCCTCCAGCTATGTGATTATTTGGGGCAAATCGTATGTGATGTCTAGTACCTATGGCAAGTTTGAGGAAGAGGTATCTATCTGGTAGAAAGGTTGGGTTAGCAATGTGACTTGAGCTGGTGAGAAAATATCTGTTAATGTGCAGTACAGCTGGAACTCTGTTGCAGAAAATAGCATTTCTAGTGCCAGAACTACTATTGTGGGTTGGAACGACACGATCTTTAAGGTCCCTTGCAACCTAAACCATTCTATGATTCTGTGGCCTAAGTAACATTCTGTGGTCAGTGAAGTAGAACATCTTTATATAGAAATTCTTGGCCCTGCTTCTCAATATTTTGACTGTGTATGTGCCTTCATTAAGTGTAGGCTTCCTAAAGATTTTTCTGGGGAAGTAAAACAAAGTGGTTTTAAATCCACATTGTGCTCAGGTTCTGGTTTTAGAAGGACTGTGTTGAAGAAAACTGTTATTGTAATTAACAAAACCCAGTGTAAAAAGCTGTAGTAAGCCTTTGTATAAGAGCAGCACAATCGTACTGCATACCTCCTAGTATTTCCTGGGGCCCGGTGTAGCCAAAAGAAAGCGGGGAGGGGCAGGTAGTTGCAGCTTTTATCAACATCACCGTGATCAAAGGGGTTATTGAGGATAAGGAAGTCTAATCCTAACAGAGCTGTGTTTTTATAGCTGGCAGGAGGTTGACATAGTCTAATACAGGGTATTGTCATTAAAACCATTATATTATGTTTATAATGGAAAAATAAACATACAGAACCTTTAAAAATCATTCACACAATTCAAGTAAACAAACCCAGTGGTCTCAGCTATTTCAGAGTTTCCCTTAATGGTTCTGTTAAGAGGAGAGGGGAGGGCTTAAAAAGAATATCAGGCACTATAAACACTTCTATTTCTTTGTAGTCAGGTGTAGAGCTATCTTAGTTGCAACAAATGGGAGGTGATACTTTTCCCATATACTGCTGTAGGAAAAATGTGCAAGCTTAACAGAGTTTTTACAACTTTTTTTTTTTCCCTCCCTCTATCTTATAGTGAAAATCCCGGTATGGTTTTACTTGCAGTGCAGTATCAGTTTGCTTTGATGCTGCCTTTCTGTATTAGAACTGGGATGTATATATATTGTGAAGGCATAAAGTTCTTTGATCAACTGTTTTCTCAGATAATTTCCCCAGTAAGGAACTGACTGGGGAAATTGGAACGTATCTGCCTGGGGCGCTGTGGTCTGCAAGATGGGACAGTGTTGAAAACCATTACCCTGTATCTCTGTTCTGTCTGCCCAGAGTTTATCAGGGCCTGGTTACAAAACCAGGTCTAATCAGCCTGAGGAAATGAGTTGATGACTTGAAATCAGATTATGTTAAATAAAAGTGTATAATTTAAAAGTGTGTTAAGAGTAACTGAATATTCCGCAAATTGTTGAAATTGTGCTGTTCGGTAGAGCTGTTCGCTTTCTCTTCAGAGCAATTTCTTATTAAATTAATATGTCCTGGAAATTTTCAGCATGAACTTTCTCCAACTCAGTGTGGGAGAAGCAATGGGAAGAATTTGAAGACAAAATACATGTTCTAGTGCTGTTTCTGTAGTATCTAAATCAAGATTGTAGTCTGTCAGCACAGTGCTTTCACAAGTGTTAAATGTACATAGTGGTTTCCTGCAATATTTTTATCATTAATGTTAGTTTTAATGTTATTTTACATATTTTATATGTATTGTACATAGTAATTTGTTTTATAGTAATTAAATTACACTTGAAGAAAGTATTGCTTTGGAAAAGCCCTTTAAAAAAAATGGTTCTTAAAATCTAATCCAGTGCCTAATCTTTTTCTCTCCCTTTCTGTGTATCCTAAGGATGAATTGCACAGACTTTTGGATTTGCTGAAAAAGCAAGACCCCTTGCCTGAGGAACAGCTGCAGAAGCTGTGCATTGAGATGAATGATTTTATTGTTGCACTGTCATCAGTGCAACCCTCTGCCAAGAGAGAAGGCTTTGTCACAATTCCTGATGTGACATGGGCAGATATCGGAGCCCTGGAGGATGTTCGGGAGGAGCTGACTATGGCAATATTGGTATGTCTTAGCCTTACTTTCCAAGATTTTTTTGCACTTCCCCCTGTGCAGGAAATAAACCTATGCTTGTTTGGTTTTTAATATTTATTTGAGGTATCATGTGCTGCTCATGCTACAAACTAGAAATTTTGCAACATCTTCATTTAAAAAAGTCAGAGTTCTATAATTTGCTTTCAAATTTGTTAGAAGTCTGGTGCATGTGTCTAACATTTCACTTACTGAAAACTGAAAACATGAATACAGTATGTTATTACTGAATTTTAAGTATTCTAAAAGTTTTATACCAATAACTTGAGCGCATTGGTTGATGAGAAGCTCAACATGAGCCGGCAATGTGCACTAGCAGCCCAGATAGCCACCTTGTCCTGGCTTGCATCAAAAGCAGCATGACCAGCAGGTCGAGGAAAGTGATTCTCCCCCTCTACTCTGCTGAGACCCCACCTGGAGTATTGTGTCCAGCTCTGGAGCCCTCAGCACAGGGAAGATATGGACCTGTTGGAGGGGGTCCAGAGGAGGGCCATGAAAATGATCAGAGGGCTGGAGCGCCTCTCCTATGAAGACAGGCTGAGAGAGTTGGGGTTGTTCAGCCTGGAGAAGAGAAGGCTCTGGAGGGACCTTATAACGGCCTTCCAGTATCTGAAGGGGGCCTACAGGAAAGATGGGGAGGGACTCTTTATCAGGGAATGTAGCAATAGGTCGAGGGGTAACGGTTTTAAACTGAAAGAGGGTAGATTTAGATTAGATATTAGGAAGAAATTTGTTACCGTGAGGGTGGTGAGGCACTGGCACAGGTTGCCCAGGGAAGCTGTGGATGCCCCATCCCAAGACCAGGTTGGATGGGGCTTTGAGCAACCTGGTCTAGTGGGAGGTGTCCCTGCCCGTGGCAGGGGGGTTGGAGCTAGATGATCTTTAAGGTCCCTTCCAACTGTAACCATTCTAGGATTCTATGAATAACCTTAGTTATGCAACTGCCACACAAAGAATTGGAGACTAGTTAGCTGGAAGGTTAGCAGTCTTGCTGCCAGTCAAGAGAATACTTAACACTAACACCTTAAGATGAGAACTTAGGTAAATAAAGTCTTTGCCTCTGAATAATGATACTTCTCTCGTTTTGGGGTACTTACCAGTGCAACATAATAAGATGCTGATCGACTGCTTATTCTTTAAGCCTATAAAGAATTGGAGTAAAGAACTTGCCTATGAATGATTTTTCATCCAACTGTAACTCAAATGAAAAGTTTCATGTCATGTTTTTGTCACAGATAACTATAATAATTTCTTTTATAGGCCCCTGTGCGAAACCCAGAGCAGTTTAAAGCTCTGGGCCTGACTACTCCAGCTGGTGTCTTGCTTGCAGGGCCTCCTGGGTGTGGCAAAACACTGTTAGCTAAGGTAATACATTTTCTAAACACGTTTAAAAATACTGGAGAATCTTCCTGAAGTGGATGTTTTTGTGGGAATGACTGAGTCTGGATGATACTGCCAGAAATCGTGCTTTTGCACCACTTCTCATCAGAAAATTAAATTTGGGCCTCTGTGATAAAGTTTGATTTTTCTTGTCATAAATTTACAATTTTGCTTGAATTGAGAGAGAATTACTGCAAAATTTGAAGGAATGAAGTTGGTTAAGAAGAAAGTAGCAGAGATGAGAAGAAACTCTAATAGATAACCACGTCTATGGAATATTTCACTGTAACTAAATTATATATTTTGAAGTAGTCTACACTCTATTATATTTATGTATTTCTTATTTACCTTACTAAAAATACTTTTGTTTTCCTTCTCAAGCATTTTAGTTCTTGTGGCCTCCCCATGTAAATGCAGATAATCATGCGAGTTTCCAGATTGTCATTCATCTTTGTCTTCAAATGCTCTTCTGCAGTTGAATATCTTTTTAACTCCCACTAATTATTAAGAATTCTTTAGCTAATGTGGGGGAGAGGAGTGGGGTATGAATCTGGAACACTGCCTCATTAAAGAGAGAGAACACCTTGCTAAATTCCCCACCCTCCCCCCCTTACCCCTTACTCTTAATTGCGTATAATTATACTTTGTACTGTTTTCTATATTTTACAAACAGTTGATAACTATATTCCCTCCCTTAAGTTTGTTTATGCTCCATGAACAGAACCAAAGAAAACATGAAAAATGTGTGGTTTACATATACGTCTGTCTTTCCCTTTTTGATAGGCGGTGGCAAATGAGTCTGGACTGAACTTCATATCTGTGAAAGGTCCTGAACTGCTAAATATGGTATGCAGTAATCATTGTGCTTTTGTTATTTATGGAATCCTTGTCCAAAGTGTGGGGCAAGCAAAATTCCTGATAATTACACAACTGATACTGGTGCAACTGAAGTTGCCTCATTTAACCTCTGCTTAAAGTTTTTAGCAGTTGAAGTTGTTCATGTGAAATGGAAAAAGCTATCCAGGTAGTTTAAGTATATATCTTGATTTAAATTACATGGCAGATAGAGCCTTCTTGACTGAAGCAGGATTTCTAAATGGCCAACTACATGCATCATTGCTTTTATGTAGATCAGGAAAAAGAATAAAAATTCAAATCTACAATGAGAGAACAATTGGTGATCAGTAACTGAAAATCATCAGCTTTCACAAAGCAAAATTAAATTCTCAACTTTCAAGTTTGGAAATGTGTTCTGCCAGTCCCTTCATAATGGACATTTGAAACCTTGGAAAGCAAAGTGTTTTTTTAGTTGATCAAAGTGATTTTAAAAGATTTTAAAATGTTAACAGATAAAAGTGCTGTAGTCTGAGTTTTTGAGGCATTGGACTTAGAAGTGTTGTGATACAACTTCAGTCCCTTTTAGGATTGAGAGAATGTGTTGAACTGAGCAAGACGGGTGCAGCCCGTGTCTCGGAAGACCATGGCAGTTACCTGTTTATCAATAATGTGGAAGCTAAAACCAAAATACTGGATTTGATTATTCTTTTCACAAGCATTTTTTAATGTGTACTTCCAGTACTGATACAGGCAGGAAATATAACTCCTAAGTTAATGAGGAGTCTTACTTCCTTGTGGAGTAAAGAGAAAATGTCTGGCTGTGATTCAAAGACTGTGTTAAGACAGAAATTGTATTAAAACATGTTTGTTTGGAAAAAATGAAGTGTTTGCATTTACAGCTTAGCAACCCCCATTCAGAGTGAAATTCTGGCTTCCTTTTCAGTTCCCTACTGCCAACCCCACTGTCTTCAGGCAACTACTATATGAACTTCAGATGTTCATTGTGTTCAGATTGCTCACTGGGTTTGTTCATGAGCAGTTAAAGAACAGCAGGGTCCTTAATGAAGATTGTATTGTTAATTCTCATTAGCAGAATGATGGCAAGTTAGATTTATTCCCCAGAAAGTAGGAATTCTATTAAACTCTGCATGTACTGCAGACTGTCAAAAATGACCCAGCGACAACTAATTCCCGCGTAAATCTTGATCGGTAAGGAAAAAGAGATAGCAGACTCTTATCAGAAGTCAACTGGTTAGCAGGTTGCACTTCTTTCTTGCAAAGCACCTCAGATAGCGTTGAAAACTGTGATTATTTCAAGAAAAATCTTTGTGTCTTACACTGTTTCACTGTGATTTGTCATTTCTTTTAGTATGTTGGTGAAAGTGAACGTGCTGTACGTCAGGTATTCCAGCGTGCCAGGAATTCAGCCCCTTGTGTTATATTTTTTGATGAAGTTGATGCTTTGTGCCCTCGGAGATCCGACCATGAAGTGAGTATGTCTTAAAATATCTCCATAAAGAAGTTATATCTCAGTTGCAGCTTTTATGGCATTGTGCTAGCAATAGAAGTACCTGGAAGGGTACTACATTCAGTATCTCCCAAGAAAAACAATCAAATTTTATAAAGCTTAATACTTTTTTTTAGCATGCATATATAGAAAAAGATATCCAGGGAATGTGTTTATATCCACCAACTTGTCTGTGTAGAGCCGTAGGAAAAGATGAAGGAGTGCAGCTTAATATCGTGTTTAATTTATGACCAAATCCTGACAGCTGTATGCAGTTGTAATGCTTGCATGAAGTATGTATTGACTTGAACAATGTGAATTGGGTCATGAAAATATTTGAGGCAGGAGCATGAGTGGAATGCATTAGACTTCAGAGCTATTCCACCTGTGAAGTTTTCTCTGTCTTGATTGTTGTTGTTGTCTTGGAATGGGAACTACCTATAGCTAGGATTAATTACTACTTTTGGAGGGGTAGTATTAGTGCAAACTGTGAATGTGTTGTAAGGAAAGGCGCTCTGTTTTTTGTGCAAAGGAAGTGCATCTGTTTTATGATACTGTACTGGTGCATGTATGTTGAAAGAAAAGATCCTTTTTTTTCCAACAGAGAAGTTGAGTATCGTACTCGTCAGAAATTGCCATCAATTACTTTAACAGAAGGACTGTTGTAGTTCCAGTTCATAGGAGAGAGGAAGTTTGATCAACTGTTTCTGAATCATACCTTGTCTTCTGAATTTGCATACCATGTTCTATGAAAGATAGCCAAGCTGAAAAGTTCAGACTTCTTGAATTTCCTGAGGTGGTGGTTCCCACAGAACCGTAAAAGAAGGTGTCCAGTACAAGGCACCACAGCAGGCATAGATGGTAGCCAGGGAGGGGGAACAAGTGAGCTTTGGCCTCACTATATTTCATTTCTGTGGCAGCAACAGCAGGCAGCAACTTGCTGCCAAGAAGCCCACTCCTGCTCTTCACAGCCTCTTTTAACCATGTAGAGGTACTGTCTGGGCAGGAGACTGGTGACTTTATTACTCAGGCTGTGATACTGGGGACAATCCTTAAGATTCGTAATTGAAGCTCAGGGGTGTTTGGTGTTTCCACTGGCTTTCTGAGACCTGTGTTCAGTTTCACCACGTATTCTGATTATCCATAGGGGGATTCATATTTTTGTATGTTTAAGATAAAAGTTATACTTTAAACAACATTATTCAAAATCATCAAGCAGTTTTACTGCGTAATTGAAGTGGTGTTCTCCAGCTGCTGTGCTTTCTCCTCTCTCTGTCTCCCCAACTCTAGAATGAAATTCAGATTAAGCTATTGATTTTGGTTATAGGATGTCACTGCTATGCGGGTGGATGTGAGAATGATGAGTATAAATATCTGTATGTACTTGTTTAAGTGACTTCTTCATTTTTAATGGGAAAGAAAAGGTTTGCCACATGTTAAAATGTGTGGTAGGTGTATAGGTAGCATGAATTTGGGAAGGAAACATGCTAGGAATAGGATAGTAGAAATTCAGAATGTAACTACATTGAAAGTGTGAAAAAGAAACTTTTTCTTTAAGTAGTATTTCGGGGCAGGGAGCTAGTAAATCTTTTGTTTCTTGTACTTTGAAATATTCGCATTCCCACTGTTTCCTTAATTTTGTTGACAAATTTTTCCTTTTAAAGTCAGGAGCCAGTGTCCGAGTAGTTAACCAGTTACTTACAGAGATGGATGGTCTGGAGAATCGGCAGCAGGTTTTCATTATGGCTGCCACAAACAGGCCAGGTAAGGACCCAAAAATCATAAACGAGAGAAATAAGACATCCTTGATTCTCTTCTAATGAAATAATATGTTATTACGTATTTGAATTGTATAACTACCCTTGTTATGTACTTAAAATTACAGTGTCTCCTCAAATCCAAACCTTTGCTGATCAATTAATCTGTTCCACATTCTTGTGACAGTGTGAGATGAAGCAACCTCTTTAAAATGTGTCCTAATTAGCACCCGATACCATTGCTGTAAAATGCTTTGAAAGACCTTTGACATAATTGGAATTTGGATTATCTCCTTGGTACTTAAGAGAACTAAAACATAAATTATATATTTTTTTGCTGCTTACATTGATTTTCTGTTCAAAGCAACCTTACAGTTTTCTGCTATTTTTAATTCTTTTTCCCTTGAGGCATCTGTCTCATGTTAAATCATTTTTGCCGTTTGTTTATCTTTTGCTTCCTGGGCTTCATGTTCCCATCTCGGTTTCCTCAGTCTCCCTTGCTGGCTCTTTAATTTTTGGTAGCTTTTGCAATTCCTGCAGCATCTTCTCAGTTAATAAGCTAAAAACTGACATCTACTTTACAAACATCATGTTTTTACAACCAACTTTCTGCCTTTTTTTTATTTTTATTGTATTATGGAGAGGTTTTGTGTGTTATACGTAGCAAGAAACTTGTCTCTTCCTGGATTTGAACTCCATCTAGATGATGAGAGTTAGAAGTAAAGGAATTTGCAGTTGGTATAGAAAACAAAATTATATGCATGAAGAAGTTGCACTTCCTGGATTATGAACATTTTTCTGAATATTGCAACTGAAATTAAATACAGGGTTACTAGTCTATCTTGGTAAAACCATTCTGGTGTAGGTACCAGGATTTTGGAAAGAACGTTTGCACCTAAAGCATGTATTTGGCAAATTACTGGTAAGGACAAGACACAGTTAGTTGTTTCATACATGTATGTATTAAGTAAGGACAATATGTAGAATTCTGATGAGAAGTGGCTTAACAGATAAAAATAGTAGCATAGCTACTTTGGATATAAATTAGAAGATAAGAAAGTTAAAATACTTGCCAGATTGCTTGGGTCCTATAGATTAAGGAAAATTTGGTCTGAAATCACCTGAAATAGGTAACTATGAGGTGTTTTTGGATTCCAATGGTCAAAAAATTCAAAGATTTTGAGGAAAATTTTCCTGTCCCTTGAATTTTTTGCACCATGACACACTATCAAGCCTTCTACATGATGAATTGTAAGCAGTAGATGCTTAAATCTGTATCTTCTTGTAGAAATTCTTTGTTTTAAAGTGGTAAATTTTCCTGGCGTGAGCTTGATGATTCTGACCTCTTGAATCCATTGTAGAAAAGAGAATAAGGTTATACAATGTAGCACATCTATATATAGTTACAGTTGGATGTACCAAGGGTGTTAGTACTAATGTCATCAACTTGCCTTAGGAAAGAGATCTCTCACTAGAGCAGTTATGCTAGTGCAAGTATTTATATCAAGCAGCCTTATTGGTCAGTGTTTCTCAAGGGCTTTGTATCTAATTACTAATGACAATAAACTCATCGTTATCTCTGACTGGGAGCTTGGGGTGTGAATTCCAACACTTTTGAAATTGAGCAAAGATCCAGCTTGACTTCCTGCAGTGCCACCTCAGGTGTACTGCAGGTATACATGGCGTGAATACTTCTAGGGCCAGTGTGTGTATGTGGCACTGTTCTGAGCTACCAACTCCTCTCATAGAGGCAGCTGAGCGCAAGTAGTTTAGTAGCTTTACAAGGGCCAGTTCAGAGTAAATGTTGCTCAGATGTTGATTTCAATTGTGTGGCAGGTTTGTCCTAATTCCCAGCTTTGCTGGGTTTAGATTTACACTGATTCAGTACGTGCTTATGGGTCTCATTTTCATGCATATGTGAAATAGACATCTGTGCAATTGTTAATCCATCCCTTTATAAGCCTTATACTGGATGCAGTTTTACTATTATGTTGGTATAAAGTACCTCTGTGTTTGGGGATTTTCTTTTTCAGTTTTAAAAAGTCACTGTTGCCTTGTTCAGCTGCAGCGGTAGATGTACTGTTTTATTATACCAGAATAGTTAAAATTACAAAACTTTCCTGACTAATGAGGGTAGTAATTTTTGAGGGAAGCTGGGAAATTTGTAAGGCGTGAACTGAGTGGTGACATTGATGAAACAAATGAGTTTGAAGTAAAAATGCCAAACATAAAATGCAAAGGCGGGGATAACAAATATAATCATCAAATTGAAGACTATAAATGTATCTGCAAATTCTGTAAATGGATGTGATGGGTTGACCCTGGCTGGATGCCAGGTGCCCAGCGAGCCGCTCTATCGCTCCCCCTCCTCAGCTGGGCAGGGGAGAGAAAATATAACGCAAGGCTCATGGGTCGAGATCAGGACAGGGAGATCACTCGGCAATTACCGTCACAGGCAAAACAGACTTGACTCGGGGAAACTGGTTTAATTTGTTCCCAATCAAATCAGAATAGGATAATGAGAAATAAAACCAAATCTTAATCCACCTTCCCCCCACCCCTCCCTTTTTCCTGGGCTTAACGTCACTCCCAATTTCTCTACCTCCTCCCCCTGAGCAATGCAGGGGGATGGGGAATGGGGGTTGCAGTCAATTCGTCACATGGGGTCTCTGCCGCTTCCTCCTCCTCAGGTGGGGGACTCCTCACACTCTTCCCCTGTTCCAGCGTGGGGTCTCTCCCACAGGAGACAGTTCTCCATGAACTTCTCCAGTGTGGGTCCTTCCCATGGGCTATGGCTCTTCACAAACTGCTCCAGCGTGGGCCCCTTCCCCGGGGTGCAGTCCTTCAGGAACAGGCTGCTCCAGCCTGGGTCTCCCACGGGGTTACAAGTCCTGCCAGCAAACCTGCTGCAGCGTGGGCTCCTCTCTCCACGGAGGCAAAGGTCCTGCCAGGAGCCTGCTGCAGCGCAGGCTTCCCATAGGGTCACAGCCTCCCTCGAGCATCCACCTGCTCCAGCGTGGCGTCCTCTGTGGGCTGCAGGTGGATATTTGCTCCACTGTTTATCTCCATGGGCTGCAGGGAGGCAGCCTGCCTCGCCGTGGTCTTCACCACGGACTGCAGGGGCATCTCTGCTCCAGCGCCCTGAGCACCTTCTCCCCCACTTCTTCACTGGCCTTGGTGTCTGCAGAGCTGTTGCTCTCACATATTCTCACTCCTCTCTCCAGCTGCAATTGTGTGGGGTTTTTTCCCCTCTTCTTAACCACATTCTCATAGCAGCGCTACCACCATTGCTGATGGGCTCAGCCTTGGCCAGCGGCGGGTCCGTCTTGGAGCCCGCTGGCGTTGGCTCTATCAGACATCGGGGAAGCTTCTAGCAGCATCTCACAGAAGCCACCCCTGTGGCCCCCCTGCTACCAAAACCTTGCCACACAAACCCAATACAATGGAAATGAATGGTATCTTGATAAAGGAGTTGTTTAGCCAACACAGTAAAATATTTTTTTCTGAACAGCAAAGCTTAGCACATTCAACTTTTGCTAGAGGAGGCAATTATCTATGCAGTTTGGATGGGATGGATCTCTTGCTTCAGAAGGATATCAGCTGTCTGTATGAATAACACTTTGGATAGGTTTAGACTACAAATTTTTGCTGTGATACCTGCATTTGTCAGTGTGAAGAAATACAGTTTCCAATTGGTGCAGCTTTTCTCAGAACAACTTTTAATTAAGTTGTGGTTAAATTGGGGAAACTGATTTTTCTCTTGTGTAGTTTATTCACTGTTTATGGCACTTAGGAAGAGGCAGTGTTCACCAAGTTAAATTTTGCTGGTGTGGTCTGGGTACATAACAGGAGCACGCTGCAGGTAGAGAACAATGAAGTCCATGCTAGTAAAGCACTCGTGCCTCCCTAAGAATGAAATGTCCAAGCAGAGACCTGTAGGAGAACCATAGCTTATACTGGCTAGCATAGTCAAATGATTCCTGCAAGCAATAATAGTTGTGGTGCCTGGAAAGCTCTTTTGCTTATAAGTCTGATATTTGTATGAAAGATTTTTCTGTCATAGTGACATTGAATAGAGGTACTGGGGGGTTGCGTAACATAAATCTAAATAATATAAGTGTCCCAGCAGAACTCCCTGAAATCTTCCACTTGGCCACTATTGTCAAGTGTGAGATTTCATCTCTTTTAATCCGTATTAGTATAATTTAATGGGAGAGAAAATGGCTTTCCAAGATGCTTCTTTTTTTAGAGTGGTTGCATATGTGTGGTAGCTTTTATAATTGGTTGGTGTTACTGTTCGTAACTGTTAGTGTGTGTTGTCGGCATTGTAGTTTCAGAGACCATCGTGCCAAAAGAAGAGTCTTCTCTTGTAAATATATTGTTATTATAAAGAATAATAGGACTAGCAGTAGGGTAGCAGCGGCTCAACCAGTTTAGGCATCAAGGTATGTTCCTGTCACAGTTGTTCCAGTGAGGTGTTAGCACCTGTGACAAGGTTTTATTGTGAAATGGTGGTGTTTTATATACCCCATGGCTGAAGACTGCCAAATTCTTTGTTTGTAATAGCCTTTAAGGACTTGAACACTAATTCCCATTTTGCCAAAAGGATGGGCACGGTAGATTGGTTCCTTTGTTTATCATATACAATCTGCAAGTGGTGATTCTTATTCTGGCAGTGCTGAAGTAAGCCTTTGATCTGTCCTTAAAAGCAGGATATTTGAACGTTTTTTTTGTACGTACTCAGTGACTTTGAAAGTCCTCCGTAGATCTTTCTCGACTACTGCTAAATTAGAAGGGATGCAGTATTCCCAGCTCAATCTCTTTATACCTAAATGCAGAAACAATGTCAAACTTTGAAGAGGATTAAACTTTTAAAACACTCAATGACATTAAAAAGGAGGGGGGGGGGCAGGGAAGAGGGGAAGAGGCAGAAATGTCATGTCCTGTTAGAAACTTTATAGGTCAGGAAAATTAGACTTGTTTTCAGTCCACTTCCTTCCCCAAATCCAAGACTAAATACTTAAAAAAAACCATCAAGCAGTGCTGTTAACTAAGGTCTATAATTTCCCACAATTTTCTGGTTACCAGCGTGTGTTTGAGTATTGCATACTGCTGCTTTCTGCTCTTTTCTTACTTCTCCAGGCTTTGAACATTTATAAACTCTTTAGAGAAATGCTGACCAGGGCATCAGCAGCATTTACCATGGGGATACAAGAACTGTATGTAACCTGAGGAAACAGACCAGAAAACAGTGAAAGACTACAAACTGGTAGTGATTTAAGCTTGACATAAATTGTGATGATGTCTTTGCTTTTATTCATGGTCTTTTTCTCTAGCTTTTTAAAATTAATTCTTGCACAATTCCCCTTCTACTGTTATCTTAAGAGTATGGTCCTAGGTTCAGTGAGTTTTGTTTTTCTTTAGCAAATTTATGTTAGCTTTCTAGAGCTATTCACCTGAACCGCATGTTTTGAAACAGTAAAAAAATAATCTTCAGTCTCTGACAATAGTTACAGTTTTGGTTTGGGTTTCTGTTTGTTATGTTTGTACCTGTTTATACATGTTGCTGAATTAAAGGCGAGATAAGATCTAAGAAAAGCACCTAATACATGAGGCATTGAACAATTTCTTTCATGAAAGTCCTAATTCACACAAATTACATTTCTGCATTTCACTAGCCCTTGAATCTTGTGTGTCTTTCACAGTAACTTTAGTGGAGTTTGTTCACTGTGTAGGAGCAAAGTTGTTAACTGCAGTGTTCATCTGGAGTCTCAGAAAACCTTTTAGGGCTTCTGAGCCTATGTTCCGGAATGTCATGAATGTGAGGACCTAGATCTTGTATACTTCAAATGTAATTTTAAGAGCTGTAGTGAGTATAGGAGAAGTTTGATGGACTCAGCACAATAGTCGTTGTTGCTGGTATGCACTGAACTTTTGTAAACATTGTTGACTCTTGTACAGTTTAGAGAAGACATGAATAATCAACTGGAAATGAGTGTGAGACTAATAGATTTTTATTATAGGACAATAGAATGTAACATTATAGGAATTCACGCAAAGGTACTTTCAATAGAATTTAACGAGGAGGACAAAATTTTGCAGTAGTTTGGAGAGCAGTGTAGCAAACAGATATTACATAATTCTCTTGAGGCTCGTGCATGTTTTAACCTTTAAAAACAAAGCAAGGAATGGATGTGCTCTAACTGTTGTCTTATGGGATTTTGCCACATTATTTGGAAAGTGGTACTACTGTCTTCTAATGACATAGTCAACACCATTGACTACATCAGAAAACCAAGACACAAAATTATTAACTAGACATTTCTTTTAATAGAAGTATATTCTTTCTGTGAGACAACTGCTTGGAAAAGAAGTGCTGTGTGTTATCACGTTTCCATGTTTTACTTTCAAACTTGAGAGATAGTAATAGGCTTTGAAAGAGGTATCTATGATAACTACCTTAATTTCATTGAAATGTTAAATGTATCTAAAATTAGTTGACTCTCTTCTGTTTAGATGCGTTTCAAGATAATAGATATAGAGAAAACATAATGCTTTATCAGAATGAAATGCTTTGAAATTCCTAAAAGGGAAGCATTATTCAATTCTTTAAACAGATATGAAGTGCATCTAATGATTGAGTTTAACCAATGAGTAAATACTAATTTTCTGTGTTACGTGACTTGAATTTTCAAGAACTTCAAGCCCAGATCTGAACCAGCAGTGAAGTGAATTGACTCATAGGGAGGCGGGGAGTGTAGATCTGTGTTTAAAACTTTGGTATGGTCTTCTCATTTTAAGCTACCATTACTGCAGCTTATTAAGTTAGTATGAAAATGCAGGGAATTTAATAATTTAAATACAAATGGATAACTGCATCTTTAGACTGTATTGCTAACTTTGTATTATTGGACAAATAGCACGGCAAGGGACGTGTTATCAGCATGCAAAATGGAAACAGTATTTTTCCATATCAAGCTTAGTATTTTTAAAGAGCTTTTGAAACTTTAGAATGGGGAAGTTGTCAAGTGCACGGTGTTGCAATGCAATCCTTATTGAGAGTATTTGTTTTGATGTTTGTAATTGATCTGTTGAGTGAACTGTGTCATCTCATCTTAATAATGTGGCAAGATATCCGTCTACAGAGGCACAAAAACAGGAAAGTGCACTCGTGACAAAAGCAAGATCAAGTATTATACAGCACACACGTATAAGAAAGACGTTTTTATCTGGGCGTGCTGTGGGAGGGATTCTGTTTAACCCTTGTTTCATCTGGTCTGGATTAATTTAATACATCAAGTTTTTCTTTTTTTTTTCCCCTCACCATTGTCGTCACATTCACAGTAGGTGATTTTTGCCTATATAGATGCCTCTGGCCATGACTACTGTATCTTTTGTGGGAGGGGAATTGCTTTTGTCCAAGAAAAAGATTGTAGAGCAATTTTTTATGCATCTCATTCTACTTTTTGTCCTTTAAGTATAGGTGAGAGAGTAACTTGAACAAAACTATGCACATCTTTAAAAAGTGAATAAAGACTATGTTGTGGTGGGATCAGGTAGTTGCAGTCTTGGCAGAGTTAAGCAAACTTTCTCATTTGCAAAACAGGGATAGCTGTGTTTCCATGCTACTGTTTTGGGGATTGGGTGGTGGATTTTGTTTTGTGGTGGTTTTTTGTTTTTTTTTTTTTTTTCTTTTAAACATCTGTACAGTAAGGATGAACAGCTTAACTTTTCCCAGTTCTTCACCTTTAATATACAGGAATGCATGTAGTTTGTCTGTTAGCTACATTTTGTCAAGAGGATGTAGTGATTGTAAGGGTTTGATTGACATAAGATTGACAGCTTCATTTGGAGTTGATAGTTTCCAGCTTAAGACTTAGGTGTAACTTTCAGCTGTTACTTTTGGATAAGGTTCTTGCAATAGCTACCTAACACATCTGTATAACTTACAGACTTCAAAAAAGTCTGTTATACTAAAAGTACAGTTTTCTTTATATATTCTGTGGGTGCTTTTGTGACTTTGCTGTTCACATTACTGTAGTATGTAGGATACCATAGAATCATAGAACCGTTTAGGCTGGAAAAGACCTTTAAGATCATCGGGTCCAACTGTAAACCTAACACTGCCAAGTCCACCATGAAACCATGTCCCCAAGTGCCACGTCTACATGTCTTTTAAATACCTCCAGGGATGGTGACTCAGTAGAATTCCTTAGTGAAACAGAGCAAGTAATACTGTCATTGCTTTTGGCACATGGAGAAATAGGGCATCAAGAAGCATTTAAAAACATCATCCAGGTAGTTTGTGTTGAAATACGGACAGGAATTGAGGTCTTTCCCAGGTTATATGCCCTGTTTGTATCTCTTGTTATACTAATAGTCCTTAGTATTTATATCTTGACTTACTGTTTGTGGAAGTTCAGTATTGAAGCCTGTGGTGCTGAAAGGCTGCTAGACATTTCTATTACATTTAAGCTCTGAATGGTTTTCTAGAAACGTTTGTGATGATTTTTGGTTTCTTACTTCTCCACATATAATAAAATTTGGAGTCTGTAGTTCTTCCTGGGAATCAAATTCTGTACTTCGCAGCTCTATTGTGTTTTCATGGGTTTCCTATTTTACTATTCAGAAAATTAGTATGTAGTAGAAATGCAAATGACCAGTAAAATTAAGTTGCCATATGTTGCTGATGATTTGCTCTGTGTATTTGTTATTCTTAATTTATCACTGTACCTTTCAAGCGGATTTGCAAGGGTTAATACTGGTAGAGTTCCTTCCAATAGAACAAGCTAGAAGCATTTTTTTTTCCCTTGTTATGAATTAATGTGGAATTCCTCACTTGACCATGCTAGGTACAACAGTGAAAATGTACAGTTCTACTACTGTACTGCCAAAGATAGAGTTGTCTTCGTTTGTGAAGAGATGAAACTGGTATTTATGAGCCATCTTTGAGCAGATGCAGCTTATACTGTACTGGGTAATAGAGGCTCCTACTTGAAAGAGATGAAACGGTTTCAATCAGCTATTTTAATGCTCAGAGCTTCACATCATGACACAAATGCTTCTTTAAATCTCAGTACCAGTATGCATATTCCTTCTCACGTGTATACTTTCCTAAGGGTGTATTGCATTTCTGGATAATTTTTTTTTTTTTCCCCCCTTCCTAAGATATAATTGACCCAGCTATCCTGCGTCCTGGTAGACTGGATAAAACGCTCTATGTGGGTTTGCCACCACCTGAAGATCGACTTGCTATTTTAAAGACCATCACCAAAGTGAGTATTTGGAAATAAATCTTTTATCTCAAAGCTTGGCGGAACTATTTAAGACAAATTAAATTTTACAGAGAACTGCAGGATCCTATCTCATAAAATACTTTTGGATATTACATGAGGTCGTAAAAATAAACCATCAGCCACATCTGCTGTTAAATTTGCTCTGAGACTGCAAGGAGTTGACAAATCTTCAGTAAAGCAAACCTGTTAAACATAGAAGCTGCTACCTTTATAGTCACAGTTTGAATAGATTTAATTAAAAGATTACTATCTGTGTGAGTAATGGGCCTAAAAGTGTTTTGTAAGCTTTTTTGGAGGGGGTTCCACACATTCACCAAAATGATTCACAAGCTCCGGCTGTATTTGCTCAACAGTAATTATCACACTTAATTGCCTTTAGGACTAAAGGAAGCTTGTGATGATAGAGGTTGTAGGTGAAATTAAATACGAAAATGTAAAATATCTGCCTTCATGGGCGCTCCCTGTGGTTAATGGCACATTCTGCCAATTCAGAGATTCGGGTTATAGAATTCTATGTGAGTATTTCTCTAAGTACGATACAGCAGTAATGAAGGCTGTAAAAAAAGAACATACAAAGCATTATGAATAACTCGCATATCTCCTACTACTTCCAGTAAATCAACATTGACTGTTAAGAGCAGGTTTTCATATCAAATTTTTTTTTTGAGCTGCAAAAGAGACCAAGTCTCCACTATAGAGAAAAGATAGCACTGTACTATGAAAAGTGTGGCAAAAATTATTTAGCAAATTTGTAAAGATAATTCAGACTTGCGTAAGCATAAAGTTGTGGTGTACGCAATAGTTAATCCCATAGGAGAATTCAGAAAGCCATAACTCATTCAAGCATGTTCTTTCATGCCAAAATGGTTGTTCAAAAGTCAGACTCTCATTACAAATTTAGGATGTTAGACTTTCCTTCATTTGTTCTATGCATTACTTCATGGAGGAAAAAGAGTAAGTATGCCCCCTTTTGCTATTAGCAGTAGATCAGTTTTATTAGTTTTATAAAAGCATTTATAAAAAAATGTAAAACTACTTATAAAGTACAAAAACATTTCAGTTAAAACTTTTTACAACCCTGTTCTTAAAGATGGTTGCCTTTTAAAAGACCTAGAGAGAATTTGAGTGTAACATCCATGAATAATTTTTCAAACACACTGTAAGGAATTATGTTTTTTATTTTACCAATTTATTTTTAAAGATAACTTGGTGTTATTTAAAAATTGAACTTATGTGATTGTTCTGACTTAATACAACCAACCTTGTTCTTCTGGAAGAAGTGGGTAGTAAGGGTCAGTCACTAGACTGTCTAAACAGAGCAGAAAGATTCTGGTACAGCGTTTACATCTGCTCTGTTCTTTAACATGGAGGTGTTGAGCCTTGCTCTCCCTAAGTTTTGCTGGAGAATCTTTGGAGATGTGTAACTGTCTCAAGTACTGTCACTGTAATTAGTGGTATAGCAAAACAGTGCAGCAAAGCTTGGTGGAACACTTCATGGGAGGGGAAGGTGGTAGTAAACAAAGCTGATTTCTCTCACTCTCATAGATTTCACTTGCTCACACTCTCACAGCCACATACAGGCACCAAGATGCCTTCATCCATGTGGCAGTGCCAGGATCACTTGTGTGCAACACCGAGGATAAGCAACTCTGTGTTGAGGCCTCACTTCATTTCTTAGTTTCCTTTTGACTGGCGATGGCCAACTGGTTGTTGGAGAGAACTGTTTTCTAGATTGCCTTTAAGAATCAAACAGTTCAGAATCGTGCTTACTTCAGCTGCCGTAAATCTTGGGTGAGGTTGCTGAAAAGTGTCTTTGCTCCCTCCTTCTGGGAATCTTTGTGGCTACAGTCTATCATCCTGTTGGGATAACACCAACAGGAGTGGCACATGTGATGTGGTAACCTTGTCATTATCTTGTTATCAGAGCATATTTGTCTTCTGCTGACAGACCACGTTTGCTGTGGCCTTATCTGATTATGGGCCGCCTTGTGATGTAAGCAATGCATTGCATCGTGTTTACCAGCTTGGTTCCTGTGGATCCTGTCCTTGGTTATCAGGGCCATGTTATTTTTGGAATGCCAGATACTTCCATGCCTACTTAATTCATACTAGTCTTAATATTTTGGTTCCAAATCTTTGTACTGAATGAAATGTTAATTCTTTGATGGATTTTTTTTTCTCAGTCCTTAATTGAGGCCAGCAGAAATGAGATACAAACACTCTCTGAATGAGTCTTTTCCTTGTGTGTTTCTGTGTTCATTCCATGAGCCGGCTGGTGCTGTTCTCACTTTACTACTTCTGCAGTCACCAGAGTTCTCATAAAGCCAGGCAAAAATTTTTATTTCTAGTGCTAAGAACAAGAAATAGGTTGTTGTTTTCTTTAAAAAAAATGTTTAGGAGTTATCTGCAAGAAGAACATGGAATATGGAGAGGGGAAAATATCTTAAATTAATTTTTTGTCAGACTTCATCCATGCATTCTAGGTAAGGAAGTTTGAAAAAAATCTGTGTACAGGAACACTTGCTTAAATATGTGCTCAGGGCTAGATAAAACAAAATGTTTGGTGCAGATGTGAGTGGCTTTTGGGTGACGTTCCTAGAAATCCCCAAGGAATACATACACAGGATGTGGAAGCTGAGAACGGTTGCTGAGGGAAAACATGGATGCTTACAAAGGCAGCGTGAGGAATAGAAAAAGAACTTACGGGGAGGAATAGATTGTAAGGAAGACAGACAGCCTAAATGTAGGTTGAAGCTTTGTTGTGAAAGAGGTTTATTTCAGTTAACTTGTACAAATCAGTCATTTTCAACTTGCTTATTAATGATGCAAGAGAAGCATGTCTTCACATGTTTAGGTTACTCATGTACTTACATTCCTGCAAGCTTTATCAAGCTTCTCTGGTGCACATATACTGCTGAGCTTGTCTCCAGGGTAGGCAGATCATCCCACTCAAAAAATGCCCATGTATGTTGCTACTCAGAGCAATAGGTAAAACATTTTCTTTTTGGCAGAGAAGATGTAGAAGACTGCAAGCCAGAGAGACAACAATTACTAAAGTATCCCATATGAAATTGTATGAGGCTTCCTTGTTTCCAGGTTCAAGCCTGTCCTTTCAAGATGTGTCAAAATCAGGCTATTTCTTTGTCTTTTTGTTGAGTTGTTTTTTTTTTTTCCCCCCCATTTCTAACTGGTGTTCTACCAAAGATTCATTCAAGATTGCTCCCTTACTCTGCCTAGTCCTTGATTATTCTACAGTCTGTTAAGTACTCATGGGTTTTAATTTGCCGGTTACTATACTTTTTTTTTTTCCTCTTGAAGGTATTGTAGGTATATGGTATATTAGTTCACCTAAAGAAGTCAGAAAAGAATTACATGAATTTGTGCATTTCAGTCAGAGTTTCTGGCAGAAATATATCAATTTTATCAAAATGTGTCTTTTCATGTCTAAACTTGGGTATTGTTTGATACCGTAGACACCTAGAATGTTTGTACTACTGTGACACTACTTTATTGTTGTCTAAGGTTAACAGGGAGATCTCCGTGCTTACCGTGTTTGAAAATTTTGTTGGCTAGTTTGAAATATAATTTATAATGTTGTTCAATATTTTTTGCTGTTGGATATGCAAAAATAATAACAAAAGAAACAACTTCTGGGATCTTTGTGGAGGAAGCAGTAATAATATGGGAGAGTAGTGTCAAAAAGTCTACAAGAACGTCTACAGTATATGTAAACTTTTATGAAATCCAGAATGGAAAACTTTTATGTTCTAGACATACATTTTCAAACTTAGAAGATATACAATTAATTCAGTCTTAAAGGTGATAAGACTAAATCTACATGCTTATTGCTTAGCTATTTGATTTCAACACATAGTAAAACTAGAGGAAGTTCAGCTAAACAATGCTATTGATGTAACCACCTACTTAAGGTATGTCCACATATGGAATAGTGTCAGTGCTACATTGCCCTGTGACAGGCTGGCCATCTTTTTTTCAGAGAAAATCTAGTCTGTTGGTGGGAAGTCAAAATTTAGAATTACTTATTATTTCATAATTAAATGAAATGGTTTTAAGGCTGGTTGTCCTTCTTGTTGGTTTGAGATTAAAAACGTTAATATTTGTGGATATTTCAGGGAATTTGTCAGACCCCTGCATGATTCCTGATTGATGAAACTTAATCACTTTGGGGATGGCATGTATAAAAAATAATGTTTTCTTATCTTCCTCTTTTTATCATCTCAACTTCTTTAGAATGGCACCCGGCCTCCACTAGATACTGATGTAAGCCTTGAAGAAATTGCTTACAGTCAGCATTGTGATTGTTACACGTGAGTAGCTTCTAGTTTTGACTTTAGTGTGCAGTGCCAACAGTCTTCTGATGCTTGATAATGTGTGTTATGTTGTTATTTTTAGAGGATCTCTTAACTTTCAGGGTTTATAAGCCTTATGCCATTTTTCTTGCTTTCACTTGTGCTTTTTTTCCAAGAAGTTGGTAGGAATATATGGATGCTAAAGTTTTTATCTGAAATAATCCTCTTCATGTTGTAAATACAGATCAGTAGAGGCCTCTTGGTTTTGCTTGGTTTTATTTTATAATTCTCGCATAATCTGAGGATAAAAGAGCCTTCTTTAACTTGTGGATCCATATACAATGATGATCAAAGCAAATTGGTTAAACAATCGTAACCAACTTGTTCTGTCACACAGTTGAAAGCAGTATGTTTGACAGAGTAATGAGGGCCTATTTCAACTTGTGTTTTGGGAATATCAAGGTGTGTTTTTTTAGGAAAGCTTGATAGATGTATCTGTCAGAATAATTTGCAACTGCGTTCTACAAAACTTCATAAAGCTTTGATCTATTAGATGAATCATTAATCGTTAATAATTTTCTGGAGTTCACAAAAGATATAGTTTATGACGTGCTGCTTAATCTTAAAAATGGAGGCTATCACCAGTAATGATTTTGAGTTTGTCATTGTTTCATACTTGGGAAAGATGAGTACTTTTTCTTTCTTTGCCCCTTTTGCTCACTGTCTTTTGGGGGTGGGGGTGGGTGGGGAGGGGGTGGGTTTTGGTATTTTGGTGGTTTGGTGGGGTTTTTTGTGATGTTACATTTGGGTTTGTTTGTATTCTGGGTTTTGTTTATTGTTTTTTTTGTCTGTTTGTGGGGTGGGTTTTTGTGGTGGTATTTGGTTGATTGGTTGGGTTCATCTTTTTCTTAAATACAGAAGTATTCCTGGCCCCCCCAAATGAAACATGGGGGGTTAATTGCAAAAATTTTCTTCAGTTCAGCGACTTGCAAGTTATGCCAGGGTAGGTTTAGATTGGATATTAGGAAAAAGTTCTTCACAGAAAGGGTTTTTAAGCATTGGAACAGGCTGCCCAGGGAAATGGTGGGGTCGCCATCCCTGGAGGTATTTAAAAGATGTGCAGACGTGGTGCTCAGGGCCATGGTTTAGTGGTGGTTTTGGCAGTGTTAGGTTGATGGTTGGACTCCATGATCTTAAAGGTCCCTTCCAACCTAGATGATTCCATGATTCTTTGAAGGCTTGTGAAAAGTTCAACAGCTGAAAACTGGAAAGAAATATTTAGAAAGACTGGTCTGACCATGTTTTGTGAATATTATTATTTTAAGAGCATGTTAACTTAACTGTTGTTGCAGCTTTGAGCAAGGCAACTCCCCTTTGTAATAATGGGTGATTCCATTTGAATCTTTCATAAGACTGATAAAATAAAATATGTATCATGTTCCTACCATGTGGCACAATATTAATCAATCCTTTGGCATTTTTAAGGATGCTGTCTTGGGTTTTTGCCTCTTTTCTTGCTTTTTATTTATTTGTAATGTGTGGCTAAAATCTGGAGGACATCACTCCATAATGAAGGACTTGCAGCACTGGGTAGTCTTTGGACCTCTTCCCAATGTTCTTAAGATGACCCTTTATGACAGGACAACCGGTCTCTTACCATCATTTGTAGTGTCTTCCCTTTCTATATGCCATCAGCGAAAGATAAGAGAAATTTATCCTAAAATAACCTATTCTGTTTGTATCTGTAGAGGGGCAGACCTTTCCGCTCTAGTGCGTGAGGCTTCAATTTGCGCCTTGAGACAGGAAATGGCCCTACAGAATACTCAAAGCAAGAAAGGTAAGAAAGCTTTACAAAAATTAATTATTGATATGAATACATTCAAATATGAATAGATTATTACAAAAATAAATACATTTAATTGAACAGTGAGAAGAAAAATGGAATGTAAAGTATTTAAGGTAGCTCAAGACAAGCATAAAGGTGCGCATGCAGTACGTAAATGACTGATGACTTCTGAGCCAAACCAAAATTAAATCAGCTTTGTTTCAAGGAACACATAAGCATCTTTGAAGTAGACACAGGGGAGAGTACAGGAAAAAATGGTTATGCTGGAGGTTCAGCATATTTTTTCTAAAAGAATTGAACCTTGTAACCTTAAAGAAAAGTTTACGTTAAATGGTAGTTTAAACTGACAATTTATATACTAGACTGAATAAGTCTCTGCCAAATTTCCACATCGCTACCAAAGACTTAATTATTGTGACTTATTTGCAGATTTGAGTACAGTTGTGACTGCATACATACATACGTACCATTGGCACACGGTTGTATTGTGTAACTGAATACATGGATCTAGTTATAATGGCACTAAGAAAATTTTAGTCACATTTTTACCCTTAGGTGTTTAGCTCATCAGTGGCTCTTGCCAGGACTTTAATGCACAGTTATAAATTGTTTCAAGTACAATGTTTGCCCTTTCTGTATCTATTTGCAGTTTTGTTTTAAGTTATATTTCCCTGGTTTTTAAATTATTATTTTTTTCTGTGCAGATAGGAAAATGTAATTGGAAATTGAAACTCTTTTATACAAAATGTGTGTGTATCTAGATTTTTTTTTTCAGTAGTTTTGTTTATTTTACCCTTAAGTCAAAATGCAAAGCTAAGATGGAATTTTGACTTTTCAGGTGATGTCCTTGGAAAATATATTAGGCTTTCATTATGCCTCTGATTGCTAAGAACCATGTTGCAATTTTAGTGGCTTTGAATCATTCTTTTTGATCTAGTGCATATCCAGTCTCATCTGGTTTTTAACAGTAGGTTAACAGAGCAGAATGTTTGTATTTCTTGCTTTGAGGGAACTAGCATGTTCATTTAGAGAGGCGAGGGGAAAGAAACAAATTATGAAAACCTTCACTGTTGACTCGATTACCCATTTTGCTTGCTGTAGATGGAAAACAAACTCTTGATTTGAGAGGAAGTTTATAAAAATGAACAGGGTAAATTCAGAATTACCCAGAACACAGCAGGCTTTATTCAAAGATGTTCATCACTTGAATTCAGCCTTCACATTTAGGATTGCAGCCTGAGCACTTGCTGGCTGCCAACACATCCATACAGTAAGTCCAGAATATATGCATAGCTTGATCTGCATGTTTATAGTGCTGCTTGTTTGGGATGTCCTTGGGTTTGGATTTCCAAGATGTCAGCCCTGGCTGGTATGAAAGCGTGTAAGTGGTTTCTGATTTGAGAGCTTGTTCATTTACATCTTCAAAAGGGTAGTGTGTGTTCACAGACTGAAGAATTTCTTCCTTCAGTGCTACCACAGGATACGCACAACTGCCTCCCCTCCCACACGCTGTCCGTGACTGTAGATGAGTACTGCATGTCCTCATCAGTCAGTACTTTAGAATCACCTGGCTGAGATCAGGGCTGCTCCTTTCCATTCGTGTAGAAACTCTATTACAACTTCCTTGTCATATGCGGTATTTTCCCTCTGGTATAAATTAAGGAGTGGGGTTTTTTTTAACACTCAACAGTAGTTCACTTGAAGGGACTTTTTTTTATAGTGAAATGGAAAGGCATCATATTTGTGATATTTCTTCCAGGAATCCATAAGTTACATCTAAGTTGAACAGTCCTAGGAGAGCTGATCATGTTAGTTGCTGTGGTCTGGGAGTTGCCAAATATTGCAGTTTGTCTGGGGGAAGAAGGGGGTGGAATCCTAACAAAGATTGGGCAGATTTTCAGTCGTATGAGGTCCCTCTGGAGTTCCTCATCATTGGCCCAGCACTTGACTGCCCAGAAGTGTTCAATATCACTTGCAAACTTGGTGTTTTCAATTCTGGCTCCCTTTTCCAAACCACTGATAAAGATGCTGCATAAAATGGATTTCAGCACCAATGCCAGAACGGGACCCTACTGCTGCCCATTCCCTATCCTGAAAAGTGACCTTGCACTCTATTTAATATCCTTTAAAATCAGCTTTCAGTCCACCAAAGGATCTTTCCTACAATTCTTTGGAGTTTACCAGTCTTCTGGTGGCTGTAACAAGAAGTTACACGATTTAGCCAGTAGTTCTGCAGTTCCATAGACAAGTTCCTTCAGAACCTTTGAGTGAGCACCATCTGGTTCTGCCGACTTACAGTTAACATCCTGATCTATTTTAATTTAGTACTTCCTGTGTATTTATTCTGATTAGATCTAGTTACAAAGAAAAGATGGGTACGAGAATCTCTTGACACTTTCAGCTGCAAAGACAAATCCAGAGAACTCGCTGACCTTCTAAACTATCACCGTATCCTCAAGTGTCCCTTTTTGTATATTGTTTTTTAAAAGATAGCCAGTGACCCCATATCACCTGCGTAGTCTGTAAAACTAATCTTCTTAAGAGTCCATGAGACTTCTTGTTACAGCAGTTGAGAGTGTAGTTTACCAAGTGAGATTAAAGTCTTCTGTCTTTGCAGTAGAATTTGAAAAGCAAGATCTGATAGTTTCTTGATATTTTCAAATTAAGAGAAGCAGCTATCCTTCACTCATCTATGTAAACAGGAACAAAACAATTTCATATTTGGTTTTTAAGTACTTAGTCTTATTTTAGAAAGATTATACCTGTTGATATACTTCATTATTTTATCATTAATTTATCAATATGAATTGTTTTAAACAATAAGTCATACCTACTTATTCAGACTAAATGGTTTTGTCATCAGAAATCAAGGCAAACTGTTAATGCAAGTAGCAAAGATACGGATTACTGTCAGCCAAATTCTCCAGTGTCAAACATTGTGCCTGCTTTTCTCATGCAGTAAGCGTGAAGTAGCCTAACTTACTTTCAATGAGAGGTAAACTACTTTACGTAGCAGTAGGTAAAAGTATGCTTATACCTTGCCATAGCTAATACTCTTACATTAGTATCAGACACTTTCACCTTGATTTTTTTCTAATAACCATATACTTAACAATACTGATCTTCCTAGTTGATTAACGCTGTTTTCTCCTTTCCCTTTCCTCCCTCCCTATAGTTGAGGCTATATATTGTTTCACAATTTGATTAAAATGTTACAGGCTTAAAAACAAAAGTGAAAACAAAATGAAATTCTCATAGCTTCATTTTATTATTTTATGGAGTTTTGATGACTCAATCTTAAAGTAATTTGGCTTCTGTGAAAGACCAAAGTTGAACTCTTTTTTTTCTTACTATAAGTTGTGTTTCCTTGGGGAAGTAAGTTAAAAAGCTGATATTTTAAATTTACATCTTCATTTATACTGGTATATCTTTATATGGTAATGGCAATCTTGAATAAGAGCTTCAGAGACCTGAGATGAGGAAAAGCAGCAAGGTTGTATGTTAAGTTCAATGAACTTTAACCTTTAACTTGCTTTTAAAGCAAGTACTAATAATTGTAGACGATCTGATGTTCTGTTTTATACCTGAAACAAGTTCTCATCTTTAATTCAGTGCCTTCTGTCTGCTATATAGTCTTTTGCTGGAAGCAGAAGCAGAGTGTTAAACTCCAACATCAAATATTTTAATAAGGAACCTTAACAGTTTTTTCATGTCAGCACATCCTATTTCACATTACAAAGACGAATGCAAAGGTAGTGGCAGTACATATCTGTGGAAGCAAAAAGTGTCTTAATTTAAATACATTTAAAAAAATGCACCAAACTGACTCTAAAGACATATTGTACCTCATATCTGATACCTATGCATAATGTTAGCATCGTAATGAATCTGTATAGTAGTGGTATCTTGAGATTCTTAAGCCTAATCAAGGCACTTGCTTGTGAGAGCAGAAGAATCCGTGATTTATTAGAGGTATGCTTACATTTAAGCATGCTAAAAAAAAAAACTTTTCAAAAGGTTATGATTAGGAATAATTACTGTGGAAAGCTGTGCTAAGGTCAAAAAGGCAATTTGCATAAATTTAAACACAGGGAGCTGTTAAGAGTGAAAGCTTTCATCACTTCCGGGTAATGCCAGACAAGGCAATGATATGAAGTCAATTATTTAGGAATTGAGCATCCTGTAGTAGAATTGGAATGGTAACAAAGTGTTTTCTGGGTACTCACTAAATAACACTCTGTAAGGGAAGCTTAATATTAAATATGTATAGAAAATAAAGCACAGAATTGGAAGCCGCAGGATTTGAGGCATTCACTTCCAGAAGGGTTAAGGGACTTGAATTCTAACTGGATTTGATATAAGCTGCAGCTAACTTGGCATCTTTGAGAATTAAATTCCCAATCTGCAGGTGGAAACACTAACACCTAAAATAACTTTCTGAAACAAGTAAGTATTATCTGTCTTAAGGTGCAAGGGAGAGAGGGATTAAGATCTTGCCTTGAATCATAGAGAAGAGGCTACATAAAATATAAAAGTTCAGGTGTTAACACTACTAAATTAGACCTCATCCAATTGACAAGCACCTGCAGTTAGTTGGGTTTTATGAATACTGCCTGGAAATACATGCAACAATCTCTTGATTGTCACTTGCCTGCAATTTTGGTAACTTATTATGCATTGTTCTTTAAGGAGAAATAAAGATTTCCTGTAAACACTTTGAAGAAGCTTTTAGGAAAGTGAAATCTTCAGTATCAAAAAAGGTAAGATAAGCTTCAAGTATGTAAGACTTAATACTCCCCTGGAAAGGATACTCTTTTTATGCTGGAGACTGGTGGGAACAGTTAAGGTTGCAGTATACTTGTTTGTATTTCAAACTGACACTACCTGTTTCTGCATTAAACAAATCTGATGGTTTTTTACAAGGCCAGAAATTAAGACTCCCTTTTCAGCTGTAGATGATGTGTTGCATGTAGATGGATTACCATGCTATCCAGGTTATCTTTTAGTATGACACATTGGACTTCTCACTGACATTCCCAGATTAGCTATCGACCTGGCCCTAACTTCTTATGTCTGTGGAATTTTCAGTTAAAAGTCAAAGCCTGCAGAGTGTGCCACACCTTGCAACCACCTTCTTCCCCCCCTTGATGGATGTGACACCCAAAGAGGCTCAACCATTTCTGTTAATGTGCAAAAGACATCATTTTTGAGATAGATGACAAAGTGTGTTTTATGTCCTTAGTTATTTCTTATCAGTCTCTTCATTATTTGCATTTGTCAAGAAAGTTTCTTTTAAAGGTTTCCTATGACCTGTTCTTTTTAATGACTGAAAGGAAAGCTGTTCAATCATCTTAATTACTGTAATTTAGAGTTAATATATATAGGAATTGTTATTGCTGCAGAACTTTTGTGTATAGGTCTCTGTGTTGCCAAGAGCATACTGCACCCAAAATACATTAATATATTCACTTTGAACACTAGCTAGAGAAAAGTGAATTATTTCCCTTCATTACTATTGTATGTTGATGGTCATAACATTTTCTAGAATTTAAAAGTGATCTTTGCCTCCAAGACCCTTTAAAGATGGTGCCAGTGGTTGTTTTCTTCCCCTTTGCTAATGACTAACTAAACGGTTCAGAAGCAACAGCCACAAAAACTTAAAACATCTCCTCTAACATAGCAATCAGTGGTAAATATTAGGACATACTCCTTGGTTCTTAAGTAGTAACTAGAAGTGTTACGCTGCATCTCAAAGACAGCTTAAATATCACATCTCAGAGCCCTATTTTTCAGTCATATCCATCTGAAGAATTGTCAGTTAGATATTTTGAAATAGCTTTTGGAGTACAAGATACTCATCTCCCATTTCTAGATTCTACTTCCTGTCTGCCAGACAAATTCATTCTGACAAAAGCACTCTCCACACCTTCCTATGAATACCAGAAAATAAAAAGAGCTGCATCTCACCAGTTTAGTGCTTCTAACTCTTCTTTTCCCTCCCATATACATCTCTGAGTTCAGTTAACTTGCTTTTGGTTTAATTGGCTGACTTGAGACAAACCAAAATAAGTTGTTCTTGAAGCTGTGGACAGACATCACCTTCTGAAGCCAGTTACTTCAGTGGAAGTTAACATCTTCTAACTATTCTGTTCCTCAGAACTTATTTTGAGTGACTATTGAAAAGGATAAAGGAATAGTTACAATTAAGTAAGTTAGACTAGCAAAAGATCTTGTCTGCTCATTTTGGCAGAACTAGATGAGAGAGCAAAGTGTCAATTCTGCAGCTCCCCTGGTAAAGAAGGCAGTATCTTCTTAGTGAAGCTGCAACCTGAACCTAGCATGGCAATATTAAGTGTAAGAACTCTGCCAAAGGCTTCTGTTAATTCAGTCATTGGTGACTATCACTGGAGAACCTCATTTGTGAACCAGAGTAGAAGGGTTTTGCTCTATTTAGATTTTTGTTTGTAGATGTTTTAAAATATAGGTAGTAGCTCATATAGCTGGTTTGTGTCACTTTGTTAAATAAAACCTATAAAGTCACTTTTAAACATTGCATGATTTTTTACCATTGTCTGAAGTATTTTTTCCTCTTATCTTGACACTGTTAGGATCAAATAATGTATGAAGAGCTGCATCAGTCACTGTGCAGGTGATACATTTGGACAATTCCCGAAAGAGACTTATTCTGCCTTGGTGGAAAGGTTTGTAATACCTGTGCCTGATTAAGAGACGTGCTGGAAAGAAGATGTACTCTTTCAACTTTTTAAAGCGTACCTGAAAAAAGGTCATTGTAACCTACTGCTTTAAACCATCCTTAATTTAACTATTTCCATAATAAAAGATACAATACATGCTTCCTGCTTACCACCATTTACATTTTAAAAGTGAATGCTTTTAGTGCCAAAGAGCTAATACCATTCTGATATATTTGGTGCCCTTAATCAGAAAACCCTCAGAGGCAGAGAGGCTGACCATTCTAAGTGTTTATACTACTCACATGGCTGTTTTCAAACATAAATGAAAATAGCTATGTCTTCAAGAACAAGGACACTGGAAGAATCACTGGGAGAACAGAGCTGAAAAAGTAGACTGGGAAAGTGCTACACCATGTGTTATCATACCATTAATCATGCCTTTCCAAATACGGTGACACATTATGATTGTGCCAGCACAGGTTCTCAGAGCTTCTAACAGCTTCCCTTCACCTTATCAAAAGGAACTATCACAGATGGCAAGCTGTCTTAAAGTTATCTAGGAGAGAGTAAACTTTGGAAACCTGAGAAGTACTATTTAACAGCCACCTAAGAAACATTTGAAACGGTTATCTAACAAGCTGGTTCTTATTTTTTTTATAAACAGAAAAATCTGCAACAACAAAAAATTGTATTATGGATTTGAATTTAATTATTGTGATATCCTCTGGAGGAAGGAAAATGTTACTGGTTTAGCTTCAAGCTTCTTTTCTTTTAAATATGAGAAATTCCATCTTGGAAAGAGGGTCATACCTTTCAGCATCAGCAAACTGGGAAGTATCCGAGTTAAGACAAAATGTGGAGATGTGACAGATACTGAGCAATTAATTTCTGAAACCTACAAGCCTTCATGGATTATTTTTTTAGCACTGTCATCATTCTATGAAGTTCTTGAATCATTAATCTCTGTTACTGTCTTTGATCAGTCTTATTCTTCCTAAAAGCACTGCAAGGAGCAGAAAGGAAATGGATGATTTCTGCTAGCAAATTTCATAGGAAGTATTTTAATTTTAAAAATTATTTAAAGTTTGGTGTTACTAAAGTCATGAAGTTTCCATGTAAAAACACCCAGCAAAATAGCTTTGTAAGTGACACTTACTCTGCAAGCATCCCACTACTTATTTTACCATTTAAGAGGGAGGAGATCAATTAATCTCCTACTCAAATCATAATTAAAATAAATTGCCATGCTTTGCTAGATGTGGCCCTGAACAACTTGATCTAACTTTAAGACTGACCTTGCCTTGAGAGGGAATAGTGCCTTCTGTCTTAGATTCTTCTCTGAATTGCCATCTGACAAAAGATCTTGCATGTTTTTCCCCCAAGGGTAAGTGTGGAAAGCTATTACAAATAACTAATCACCACAGACTTGTGTTTTAAAAATACTGACACTCATGGCAGCTAGCACTTACCACTGTGATTTTTGCACAACATGGTGTGATATTCCCTCCCTCTTCTAGGGAAGCCTGAGACTGACTCAGGTTGTAGCCCATATGACTAACAAATGAAGTGCCTGCATATAAAGCAGAAGATGTGCTTACAATTGTAAGTCATGCTTGGAGCTTCCGGAATTACCATCATTCCCAGAAGTGCAAGATGAAGGATTATCATTTTATCTGTCTCTTGAGTAGTTTCACTTGTGGATGTTCATTACTGTGAGGCAATGCAATTAATACATATCAGTTAAGTGATGAACTTTACATTAAAGTCATACCTAGATGTCATATACAGAGCTATACAAGAACTACCTATGTTACATAAGCTTTTTCCTGTTACAGCTCTAAATCTGTAATTTTAGTCTTACCACCTTTCTTAAATAAAAGATTTTGCTTTATAGCAAAACTGTTTACACAAGGATGTGCCACACCCACACTGCTACTTTTTCTTGTGGGAAGTTCTGCTGAGGCTATAGTACTTATCACTAAAAACACACTTGATAAGAGATAAAATGCAAGATCCCTTGTACTTATACATAGAAAATGGGAATCACTTGAGGGAACAAGCCTTTTCATGCAATAGAGACCACTACTTTGTTCTGCATATGCAGCTACCGCCCTCCTAGCAGACATGCCTAGAGGATGTTTTCCCTCTAGTCATCTTGTTTCTGTTGGGACAAGATCAAGAAATTGTTCATCACACTATTCTTCTCTCCCTTTTCCTGAGGCTAGCCACATATCTAAATCACAATAACGATTCTGTCCCAGAGCATATTAGATACTAACTTAAGCATGGATAGGGGGCAGAGGCAGTGCAGGGAACTGAGCAGGAAAAAAAAAAAAATGCTGTCTTCATTCTTGGCTCAATAGGAAACTCTTTCAACATTTTTGTCCTCAGGAAAGTCTTGTATACCACTGCAGGCTTGATTGTGAAATAACAGGATTTGACAGAGAAGAGATAATTATGTATGTACAGTTGCAGGTTGCTATACTAAAGGCACATCTACCTGATTTGGACATGCCTATTTGTCAGACTGTTTTCTTAAGACCTTGCAGAAACAATCGTGGCAGACCCAGAAGTGGCTCCTGTGCTTTGCAACGTGCCAGCTAAAACAGCAGAACTTGCTTTGCCTTAAGTCTTTCGAGACTCTTTCAAATTACAGAGGAGTATGCTTTCCAAAAGCTGTGTCTTAGACCACTTATGCAAGATCACTACCTGAAAGTGACTTTTCTCATGTTTGTCCAACAGGATTAGCATGGCAGCCTGCAATCTACAGCATTGACATTATTGGTTGTTGAACCTTATCATTAAATAAGGAATGAACAGCGTTAAGTTCTACTGTGGCATGCCACTTCATTTGATACAGGAATAAATGCCAAGGAGGCGGAGGTGAATCACTGAGCTCGTTATCTAACAGTGTCTGCTTACCTAGAACAGATCCATTTCTCAACATCTGTAGACTTTTAAGTATGCTTTATGTGCTTGCTGGCTACTTTTAAAGGCTTACTTAATCAGGGGAATTTTGACACACAGAACCAAAAGTTTCAACTACTTCTCAACTGGCCTCTGGCACCAGGTAGGAAGCAGTGTCCCAGATCTGAAAGTATAGAGCTCTGGAGCCAGAAAGATGTGCCCATTTAACATGTTAATTGGCCACTGTTGTGGAACAGACAGGTTCAACAGCGAAACAAGAATGCCAGAGGCAAGAGTTGTTTTGAAAGAGGAATATATCACACCTGTCCTGTGGGAAAATTCAGGCCTAGTATGATCAGACTCCAGGATGCATTACTTATCCCACCTAAGCAGCTTCAAATAATTGGGGGGGGGGGGGGGGGGGGTCGGCAGTGGTGTTACAAGCCATGCAAGGCAATTCTGAAAATTTCAGAGCTCTGTGCAATTTAACTGCAGCTAAAGTATTTGGATGACATGTTTAACTGCTGACCCAGCCAGCTGTGTTTTGACAGTTAAACTCCTGGCTGATTTCACTTAAAGGAGGGGTTTGCCAAACTGACAAACTAGTAAGATGCTTTAGTTAGACACAAAGGAACAAGGCATATAGAAAGGACAAAGCTAACTCATTCCGTCTGAATAGATTCAGATCGATTCTGAATTATAGTTAACTGTCAATTATAAAAAAAAAAATTTATAGTTAGGTTAACTGTCAGAGTTCTTAATGCTCTAGGTTTCATTTGTTCTTTGCTGGTCAAAGCTCCTTCTAACTTCCAGATAAAGTATTTCAAAAACGATACTAACCTGTTTCTGCCAGATACATTTTAGTAGCATTAAATGAAAACTGTTTAATTCCTTATAAACAATAACTACATAGTTCATAGGTATTTTAAAAAAATGTTTTAGTTCTGTGCCATGCCACGCCACATTATAAGTACGACTGGAGAAAAGTAGTTATTAGAATGCATCAAACAAGCCAAGTAGTTCCTTTTACCAGTGGCTCAGACACGCTTCTAACTCTGCAATATAGTTTCATCCCTAAGAACACAATATAGGTTAATTTTCAGATGATTTGCTTCTGGCAAAATCCCTACTACTGAAGTTAGATGCCAAAGCCTCTTGTGTATCATGCAGGAATTATATGCCTAAGAACGGTAGCTACCAATGCTTGAAGGAATCAGACTGTGGTTTAGATGCAAACATAAGTCTCGCTGGCTCAGACTACCCTAGTCTCACAAGTGTTCTCCAAGAGATAGCCAGTAGCATGTGTTTCAGAAAGATTACAGCAAGGACAGATATCTCCCTCAGAATTCCCAACTATTCTGCAGCTCTTAAAGTGAAAAGGGGGTATTTATTATCAGAGTTGGAAAGGAAGATCATATAGTCAGGACACCTTAAAACACCATTTGCAATTTTAAACCAGAGAGACGGCAACTTCAGTCCTGTTTAAAAGCAGGAATTCACACTTGCACTACCCATTGGGAGGACAGTAAGGGGCATCAGTGGTTCTGTGAAATGGGTAACTAAGCCCAAGCATGAAAGGTGAACTCTGAGCTCCCAGTTATCCTAGATGAATACTTCAGATAAGCAATTTCTCACTTCAGCTTTTAGCTGTAAAACTCTTTGGAGACACTTTCCATCATTCATTCAGCTATGGCAATCTATCAAAGAGGTTTAGTTCCACCGTTGACTTCTTAAATTGAGAAACAGTCATGCAGAGGTGGCTTAAAAAGAAATTGGTTTGCAACCTGTTAAGCCTATTCAAGTCTTTCAGCCAAAATCAGTTTTCTTCCCAGTAGAAAGGCAAGGCAGTGATTCTTTACAGTTCATCTATACCACCACTCAACAGAACAGCTCTTGCATCTGCTTTAAAAATACCAGATTTCTCTAACGTTTAAGTCCTTCAGCATTAGGGGACCAGTCAAAAATTCACCCAATGTTACTTTAATCTTTGCTTTTTAATTGCATGTAAAAATACTAGATAAGGTATATTCTGACATTACACTATACCCTGAGCAATACACTGGCTAGCTAGCATGTTATTGGCATCATAATGAAGTCACTTTGTAAGTGGTTCGCACACTTTCATACCATTTCTATTACTTAGACACAGATAAGGGCCCACGCTTAAAACAACAAAACATGCATTAGAAACAGGATCACAATCAAGTGAGAGTTAAGATATACCAACACATTCTTTCTTTCTCAGACACTTGGCTTCTTCAAAACACCAAAAAAAAAATCCAAACAAAAAAAACCCATAAAATACAAGAGCTGGAGGCATCTAAAAATTAAGGTACTTACAGCAGACCAGTGCTGGTAGTAGCCAAGACTTCCACCTTTCACATTCTGTCTTTCAGATAAGTGAAGAACATACTGTAGGATCACCGTTTGAGATTTAAGGGCGATTTGTAGCCATCTTTGACAGCTTGAAGCCATCATCAATGCATTAGATGCTAGAAGGCAAATATACTGTGCTGAGGTATGTAGAGATTCATCCTTCAGGGTTCAGCAAGTCTATCCATTCTCTGTTCCCAATTTTAAAACTTCTTAAGCAGGAGGTTTGGTACCACCACCTATGCACTCACCACATTTTAATATGACAGACAAGCGTTTATGTAGGCTACTGTAGGTTTAAGAAAAAAAATAAATCAAGATCATTTAGCAAGACCCTTCTGTGTACACAGATGACTAATATGCTTAATAGGTAGAGCTGTCAGGGGTTGCAGCTAACCTTGTTTGCCAGAACAGTATCTGCTTCAGTTGATTCAGTTTTCCATACAAGCCAAATTTCCAAGTGAGCATAAATAGTGGAGTTAACTTTTAAAACCATGGTAACAGCAGATCCAAGTAGGAAAAGCCTAATAATTTCTCTTGGCAGATCAGAAAAAACACCATTGTAAAAAAGATTTTTCAAATATGAAAAAAATAATCTTAAGTTACCTAGTGGCTTACACAATACAATTCTAAATGCTAGCTGCTCAAGCTGTATGCGAACACAAGCAGCTCCGGCAGTAGGTGGGGACCCATAACATTGGTGATCCCCCACCTTTTTTACAAGGAAGTTACACAAGCCATCTCGAAGACGCCAATTTCATTCTGATTGCTCCTTTAAGGTAATTTCTGTAGAGAACGTAGAACTTTAAAGCAGTGTTTCAAACAACTTGTTACGTATTTAAGCAAAAGCAGACTTAATATTTCTGTGCAAATTTAGTTCTTCCATTCATAAGTTAGGAAAGAGGTTCAATAGGAGGTTTAAGTTAACAAATCATGTTAGTTTAGAATTAACAGACAAGTAACAGCATTTTAAACACTACAGTCATCTAAACAGCATGTTGTGGGCAGTGTACTACGTGGAGAACTTTTAAAATATTAAGAGTCAGACAGATATTTTATATAGATGTAACACCTGCCAAAGTAAATTCTGTAACAGTGATTTAGCATTAGGTATATAACACTGATCCTTAGGCAAACATATAAACATTGAACCAATGACTCTGATGACTGCGAGGAATGTTATAGCTGGTAGGAGTCTGCTACAAAATCCTTAAGGATGCATTGCTATGTTGCTGTAGATCTTAATTCAGGACACCAGTGAACATCTTTAGCAAGAGACCTTATACCAGCCACTTTAAAGCAAGCAGACTTTTCAAAGTTTTTTGGTTGCCAGAAGTTTAATCTTGCTTCACTTCACCCTTCAATTGCCTTTTCATGCGTGAGTATGGGCTGATTGTGTCATCCATCACGAAGTCATACAGTACTTTTATCCAAGAGTTATATTGTGGCAGGTTGTCATAGTATTCAGCTGCTATTTTCTTCACCTGAAGAGGAGATAGGAGGTTTATTTACTATTTATATTAGCACCAATCATGACAACTTTACAATCCTCAACCTGTAACTCAACATAGAGCACTAGAAGTTTCATTTTAGATGTTGGAGTCTACACAAAAGGTACTAGTGCCACAATGTGAAAATTTCATGAAGGAAAAAGCAACTCCCTCGGTTAAGTAAACTTCACGTGAAACTTTTATATTGAAGCTAACCAGAACAAACTCCGTTAACACTTTGAAGTCCGTTCACCGTGCAGCCTACAGAATGATGCAGCTCACAGGTGCTAGCAGCTTGGTTGCTAGTGGAAGTGGGTAACTCAGTCCGGTGCTGACTCATAGGTGTATGAGTATCACTAAAACGGATGCTGTAGATTCTAGGAAGAGATGTTTAACATAGCTATTTTTACATGTCGTTTCAACCTCAGCACTCAGAAGAAAAAACACTTCATTTCTGAGGAACATCACATCTTGTTTCTGAAGACAGACATTAAAGAATGAATATAAACTGCTTCAAAGACTTTATTCTCAGATGTACCTGCTGACTAGACCACTGTTTTAAACTAAGAGAGATGGAGCTTCAGTTAGATATCCTTACTTACTTTTACAGCCAACCACTTAAATCCTTGAAAACCTGAACAGAACAAAACTGATTTTTCACTAAATTCCATAGCTTTAAACAAAAGAAAAATATTAATCTGTATAAGCAACAAACAACATCCGCATGCCTGGTTTGGAGCTGAAGATTGTTTTGATCTGTCATCACACCGATAGAATAGTGCATCTAGCCAGTATACTTTTACTCAACAGTAATTATTCTCAGCTCACCAGTACCCCAGCTGGAATTAAGTGTTCAGTACTTCAGTGATCTTTAGCACACAGCATAGCAGAGTCCAGTCCAATCAAATTAACTACACTGTTCTAAAAGAAGGCTTTGTTTTCTTATTAGAGCTGTGGATTAACAGTCCTGTAACAGAGCTGGGTATTTACCTCTGCAATTAAATACTTGGAAAAAAAAAAAATTCCCTATTTACAACTTCAGTACTGGTGCAGGAAGTGAAATGCTGGTTCACCAGCACAAATCTGGGTATTGAACGCGAGTTAAAGCAACTTCAGCTGTATTTGAAAGACGAAATAAATCTATGACTAAGAGATCCCCTTTTTTCAAAAAAAAAGAAAAACCACAAAAAAAGTCTTAGCAAACCAATTACAGAATTTAACTGGCCTGCTAAAGAAGTGCTGGAGTAGTTATTTAATCTACAGGTCCACCACTGACAACAGAAATAATCAAGTTTGGACTCGACCAGAGGCACAAGGTTACAAGGTCTTACTATTACCAAGTGCAGCAACAAAGCTGCAAGACCACCACCACAGCTGCTGTCAAACTGCAAATTTGGTGTCTGGTGAAAAACATTTGACTGAAGATGAGTTTCAGGTGTAACCCTGGAAGCCTGTGTTCCAATTGGGAAGCACATACACAGTGAGAATTAAGCTCTTGCTTAAAGCAAAGATTGAAGTGGGGAGAAACCCCTTTGGAAATTCACATCTGCTACTCATGCAGATGTGACAGGTCTATTGGCTTTGAAGCCTTAATTCTGTCAAAGTACAGCTGATACTTATTTAGGGTTCAAAGGTTCTCACTGGAGGGAACTGAGCTGCTCCAAACCGGAAAGCTGTTAAACATTTCCCAACAGTGCAACAAACATCAGCAGTACCTCAAACTGTCTCTTTTCCCCACCAGAGAATGTCAGTGATAGAAGAGACTGAAAGACAAGCAGCATTACAATATTGGCCTTAAGATTTCAAGGACAGAGCCATCAAATCTCTGAAGGTATCTGCAACTGCTTAACTAGTTTTCTGCATACGTCCAAACTGAAAAAAATCAGAAGGTTGGAGTAATTACAGAAAAGTAAAGCTAGTGCAAACCAAAAGACATGCATTTCCTCCCCTCTCCTTTTATGGAAGAGGCTTGAGCAGCCAGCACATTGGAAGCTTGTTCAGGATACCACTAAAACAGTTAAGTAATTACCCCTTTCATCACTCAACTTGGAAATTGTTCTTATGGCTTTTGGGGTTTGGTTGTTATTTTTGATCTCCCAACTTCCATTCTTTAACTCGTCAGTGTTCTACCTGATTTTCATGTTAAAGTAGGGATTACTTTAAGAAGTTATAATCTTGGAAGTACACTTACCAGTGGAAGGCTCTTGCCAGGAATATTGGGGAAGTCATGATGTTCATTGTGATAGCCAACATTAAAAGTGAGCAAATTAAGTGGCCCATAGTAGGAATAAGTCTCGTGTCCTTTTAAAAACATGTAATGTTCAGCTATGAAGTGTCCTGAAATTGGGTGCAACCCAAGCCCAAGTACTGAACCAGCAAGCATGTAAAAAGTGGATTTGACTCCCCATAAATAATATATCACGACATCAAAGGAAAGCTGAGCCAACAAATTGATTATTTCAAGTCGAGTAATGGGTTTGGGATTGATGCAGAGAGGTCTAATCGCATAGAAAAAAGGCTGAAGAACAATCCATATGAACTTCCTAAAACGGGTGCAGAAAAACCAGCCTTCAAAGTTGGTAGGAATGTCCACATCAATTCCGTCGCCTCCTAAGTAACGATGATGATCCATGTGGTATCTCTTGAAGGATATGGAGTACGGGAGACCAAGAGGGAGGTTGGCAAATATTCCAAACCATCGATTCCACATTGCTTTGCTGTTGCCAAAGGCGCTATTGTGAGAGATCTCATGAATAGCCAGAGTCATGGAGTGGCTAATACAGCTTCCAAAAACGTATGCCCAGAAGATTACCCATTTCCAGTCCAAGTCTTTAACTAGATAAAATGCAGTCAACTGCGCAAGAACCATCAGCACAACCACCCAGATCAAGTTGTAGTCTGGCTTCATCAACGCTTTTATCTCTGGATGTTTAGCTAGATGAGAAAGAATTAAATAAGAGAGAAATTCTTTAGAAGCTCTCCTCACAGCCAACCATCCCAATTAAATTACAAAAGCAGAAACAGTCATTTCTTCCCTTCCTCGCAATTAAGATTTGCCTGCAAAGGTAATGAAAACACACCGCCCTTCCACTTGTGGCATTTATTGCTGTAACGAATCCTTCACAATTAAGTCATTTCAGCAATTTTCTGTTGCTCTGCAACTAGACACCTATATGGCAGCCACCAGTACCACCTCCACCCTACCCAGGAAGGAAACGGCTTTGAGCTGACGACCCACCCGCCACCCACACGGGCTCCAGCGAAGCGAAGCTCCGATTTCGGCACCTTACTCGAGGACGCGGTCATTTACCACCAACACCGGGTGCCGCGACGCCCTCCACGCACGGCCCACGCCCTGCTTACACCCACCGGCAGACGCCTTACCCGCTACCCGGCTCCTTTCCTCCCCGCACGAAGGGCTCTGTGGAGGCGGGCCGGGCCCCCCCCCCCAACCCGCCGCGGGGAGGACTGACCGCGCCGCCGTCCGGCAGCGCCCCGCGCCCCGCCTGCCTCCGGCCCCGCTCAGGGGGCCCCGCTTCGCGGCTCAAAATGGAACCCCGGGCCGCCCGCCCCGTGCGTTTCGGGACTCGGGCTCTGCCCCCGCCGGCGGAGGGCCGCCCACCACACCACCACCACCACCCCCCCCCCCGCTCCTTCCCTTCACCCGCCAGCGCCGCCAAGGCGGCGGCTCCCGCCTCCACCTACGCGGCCGGCGCTGCTCCCCTCACGCGGGCCCAGGCCGATTTTGGCCCCGACCGCACGTCCCTCCTTCCCCCCCCTCCATCCCGCGCCGGGAGCCTCTAACGGCCGCCGGCCAGGGACGGGCCCTCCGCCGCGGCGCCTTCCCCGCGGCGCCCCCCCGGCAGCCATTTTGTGGGGGTCCATCCCCCCCCCCGCCACGCAGCCGGCAGCAAGGAGCCGCCGCCGCTAACCCTCCTCCTCCTCACCCAGGATCTCCTTGCGGCGGTCGGCATGAGGCTGGTCCGTGTAGACCCACTCGAAATCCTCTCGGGCGACTGTGTTCCCCATCCTGGCAGCGCCGCGCCCCCGAACCCACCGCCCAGCGCGACCCTCCGCTCGGCGGTCCCGGGCTGGCGGCGGCCCCGGCACGGCCCTTTATAGTGCCGCGGGGGCGGCTCGGCGGCGGTCCCGCCCTCCACCCCGTCCTCTCTCCCCATTGGCTACTGCCGCTGTCAGAGCCCTCAGGCCCCGCCCCCGCCGGAGCGTCTCGGCCCCCCCCCGCACGCCGGCTGGGGCCTGGCCGGGGCGCGGCGCAGCCGTTGCCTGAGGGTCGGGGTGGCGGCTCCCGTCAGCACTGCCGCCTCCGCCCGCCGGAGCCGCGCTGCTGTCCGGCGGTGGCAGCGACCGGCAAGGTACGGGGTCGCACCCTCGGCTCCGCCGGAGGGAAGTTGTCTGCGTCCCCCTCTTCGAGGGAGAGCTCCCGCTGCTCTGCCCCGAGACCGCCCGGGCGGGCTGCGGCTCCCCGGCCTTCCCCCTGGAGGCGGCGGGACTGACTCATCCCGCGCCCGCCGCGGCCTGGCGGGTTTGCGGCCGACGCCAGCCGCCCTGCGCGTCCTCGGCGGCTGCAGGGAGGGGGTCCCGAGGGGCCGCGGTGTGGGGCGAGAGGGGCCGTGAGGCGCTGCCGCCTCAGGGGAGCGGAGCGCGGGCGGGCGGTGAGCCTCCCCCACCGGCCGCGCCGCCGCCTGCGCCGAGGGCGCCTTTAATAACGGCGCCTGCATAACTAACGCTTAAGGAGGGAGAGAAAATTCTCGGCTGGTCGCGCCGGCCCTGGCTGCGGGAGGCCTGCCGCGCCGAGGCGCTGGGGGAGCCCCGGGGTCCTTCGCCATTGCCCGCGGTGGGGAGGACGAGAGGGCCTCCAAGAAGCCGGGCGGGTGAAGCCTTCACCGGCTTCGTGTCCCCCGGCCCCGCCGCCTTCAGCCGTGCTTGTGGGGGTTCAGCTGCCCGTGAGGTTCCCGCCCCTCGCAGTTTTGGGGACAACCCGCCCAGAAGCCACCGCAGACGGCCGGGCGGCCTCACCCGACTCGCTTTCTGCAGACTGGAAACGCAGACAGCATCTTACGGTGGCTCTTTAAAAAGCACTTTTTCCCTTTCCAAAGGTAAGAGGTGCGTGGTTGTAAGGAGTAGCTATCGTTTGTCCAAAATCTAAATTTCTACAAACTGCCTGAAGATACTTAACTACAACTCAAAACGCCTGTGCCAAGGTCTCTGTTTTCTTCACTTTTTCTGGTAATGTATTTTAAGGACTTCCGTGACAAACTCCTCTGTGAGAACTAAACTCCATTTAATCTGTCCCTGCATCTACTTCTCATGTAACGTTGACTGTGGGCAGTTCAGTTACAAAGATTACTTTATGTAGAAGTCAAATGACTACTTGCTTGGAATTTTAGTTGTCCATAAATCCACTCAAATTAAAATAATCTAAATAAAGAATGGTGATAAAAACAACAGAGGAAGTCATCACAAAGTAAATTATACCTTATCTATTAATGTAATATGAATATCTCAAGGTTTATGATGCATTGCTTAAAATTTATTAGCAATAATGAGTGAAAAAGGCAGATATGTAGTAGCTGCTAAAAGCCCTGTGTGCAACTGTGCCAATGTAGGGGAAATACACTTGAAATGTTTACAATCTAAACTAATGGACAAAGCACAGGATCTATAAAACATAACAGCTTTGCAAATATTTTTGTTTACATGCATTTTTAATTTGTGCGCATTAGGATGTGAATTAGAAGTGAAAAAAGGAGCAAATAGAGGAGAGATGGAAACGTTTATTCACAGGTTTTCCCTCCTTAGTCACATGACCTGAATTTTGTAGGCTTTATGATGACTGGTGCAGCATAAGAGGTAAATCAGATGTTTAGGTTTCATCAAGGCATTTTTGTCCTTGCAAGGGATGTTCAGTTTTACTTTTTGCTCAGTGACCGCTTCACAATAAACCAAGAAGTGCTTTTGAGTTACCAGTGCAGAAGCTGACTGCAAAATTGCCAGGATCACAAGTGTTTCACTCAACAGCACTCTAAACAGCGTACGTAATGTTTCTGAGAATGTTCCCTTCTTGTTGTAGTTCAAATATTAGCACTGCTATCCATCGCTGCACTAAAGACCTTCTCATCCATGGGAAGGATCCTGCCAAAAGAACCCATCTGCTGATAAGAAAGGTTGCCGCTGTTGACAGGAGCACTGGAGGAGAGAGACACAGTGTCAAGAGTTCAGTACACAGAGGCAGGTTTACAGCACTGCAAATGTATATAGGTTTGTAAATGGTCACAAGTTTCAGCAGGGTAATTAAATAGATGATCCCAGATTTATAAACTGAACATTCCATAGAAGCCAAACAAGGCTTAAACAACAGAGAAAAATTAGGAAGGTTTTGGAAAATTTAATTGCCCAAGTATTGTGGGGTACAAAGTGTTTTTCCTATTTAATCACTGAGGCAGTCTGGTTTAAGCAGTCCGTATAGTAAATCCGGATTTATTAGGTCTTCAGCAAGCTAACAGTTTTTGTATCTGACGTTTTCCCTTGCAAAGACAAGGGGATCCAGTACCTAGCATGTCTTCAGCTGGCACAAAGCTAGAACAAAAATCCTAGTGTTCAGTTACACGTAAAGCAAAGCTGGCAGCACATCCCTGTCCAGCCAGGAAGGTGAGATCCAGGAAGGTGAGATCCAGTAAGACAGCTCTGCAAGAGCTGAGAGCACACGGACAAGTGAGCTGGTCCTGGTACGGTGCAAACCAGCACAGGAATGGAACTGGAGAGCATCAGAGTAGTTCACAACTAGCAGACATGTTGCTGTAATGTACTCCAAACTGAATTTACTTATGAATGGAATAATAATCTATCACTGTAATTTGTCCGTTACCTTCTTAAAACCATCAGGAACACCACGAAATCAGGTAGTCCTCTTCTGTAGTGAAGACACGTTTAACTACATCTTATGTCATCCCATTTTCAAGAGGCTCTTGATGTTAAAAATTCCTTAGGCAATCTTAGTGCTTCCCACAATTAACTGTTAGATCTCAGTAGGAGCAACTAAGTTTCTGTCCAATACAGTCTTATCTTTTATGTTAAGAAATTATGCGAAGGCAGTGTTGTAACATTAATCAGCTATTGCCTCAGTTTTAAGCTATTAAGAAACTAACTATAAGAAGACACTTACTATTGTACTGTCTTTCAACCCTGAGCTGTTCGGTTTCAGCCCTTGTGACCAGTACTAAAACTGAACACTGGCTGCAAATAAAGCGATTTTTCATGTCACTTTGTAAACTACATCTTAGTCTCACTGGTTTGAGATTCTCCCTTGAACAGATGATACAATCACTAATCACTGCTAACACCGTACTTTTGGAGGCCGATATATCAACTCATGTAAACTTGCATGTAAATTTATAGTCAAAAGTGATTTAGTTTTACTTCAGGCTATTTATCAACTTGTTCATATATTGCAAAATGCATCCTTTTTTTATTTAATAAGGAACAATATGATGTCAGAGCTTAATGTTCCAGCTATTTTCTCTAAACTATTAGTTCATTCTGTTTTCTACATTCTGTCTATACCATCGGCATACATTTCAGTCCGAGAGCCATCCGATACAGAGGTCTGTCCGCCTCCCTCCCCAGGAAGTAAAGACGAAATAGCAGTGTACCTTTGTTGTGGCATTTCTCAGAGGTTGCTTGTAACCCTCCCTTCTACCCCTTCAGTTTTGTGGGCCTCCTTCAATTTTACTACGCTTGGTAGCACGCAGAGGGTGAGGATGCACCTGCAAACTGGAGGCACGTGATACTTCCTTGAGTTGAAGGTTCCAAGTTGGCACCATTCATGGAAAGTTTCATGTAACAATAGGCTGTTGTTGTTCTTTCCAGTTCAGTTTATGCACAGCTAGAGATTCACCAACATATACATAAATGGGACGCTTGAATAACCTGAAACTATTTGTATGTTGTGAAGGGTGGGGAAATGAATAAAGAAACTAAAGGGAAAGATACTGAGATGTACAAATAAACCTTTTCAGTAAATGCAATTCACAGGTTTGTACTTGTTTATAAGTATTTAACCACAAATACCTGGTAATTAGACCATTACATTAATCTGTCATCATTGAATGACCATTAAATGAATTTGTATCAAATGATACACAGTAATTATAGCTATCATGCTGACCCTTTGATTCAAAATTATATTTTAAAACAAAGTATATGCCAGTATTTTTAAACTGAACAGCAGATATCTATCTTAAAGAGATCTTTAACAGTAAAAAAATTCTGAACCATGGAAGACCAGTAATAGCAAATGTTTAACCTTTCCCCCAGATAACCTTTTATCATTTCCTTGATGCTTTTCTTAAGAAACATGCCTTTTTTTAAAATACTCAAACTACTCAACAAGTTTATTTGAAAATTACATGTCTGCCAAAAATTAGGCATTTGCAATGTTACTGCTGATATGAGCTAATACCATTGTATATGGTATTTCTATAAGGTTCCAAAAATATACAGATGGGGGGGGGAAGTAATCACTGTACACAACTCTGAGGTTGTTAAAGTGACCAGAGAGACTGAACAGTGCAAGACATGCTTTTCCAGTTACAAGCTCAAAACAGAAATGCAAAAGAAATTAAAGCTTTGTCTGAAGTGATTTACCTTTTAGGATAAGGAAAGCTTAGACTATTGTCATCAGTGTTACAGAGAAATTTCCATCCCACCCCACCCCCAACACATACACACAAAATAGTTTAAGTTTTTCCATAATACAGCATTTCATTCAAATGATGTCCCCCTGAGCTCGGTTATTGTGGGGACAATTTGTCTGATACTTACTAGATGTCGGCCTATGAATCAAGTGATGCATAGGCAGCTTCTCGATTCTCCAGCTTTGGCTACCAACACCTGCAATTTACAGGCAGGGGAAGTGGCAGATAGCCTGGGTTCAAACCCTCCTGTGACTAGCTTCCTAACGCCACCTCACTGTAAGAAAGCCGTTGTGCTCAAAGCAGGTGCTAAGTTACAGCTGAGGAACAAAGAAATTGCTTTATAGGTCTCTGTACTCTCTCCCAGAGTTCAGAACAATTTCAGGCAAGTGCTTTTAACAGGCTAAGCTGTACATGCATCTATCCATGCAAACGTCGAATATGGCTCCCAAGACCTAGAACCAGGGTGTGTGCACGTGAAGACTGGATAGAAGGCCCTTCCTCGTAAGTTTACAAAAATATATAGCCAATACCGTAGCTTAAGAAGTCAGTTTTACTCATTACAGAGATTCCCGAAAAGTATTAACTACTTTTCAGACATTCCAGACAAGGTCACTTGTAACAAAGAAGGTCAAGTTCTCTAAAACAAGATTTTAAAAGTGGATCTTTCCTTCAAGTGAACAGGACATCTGTTTTTACGCTTAACTTTTTTGTCAGTTAAGACTGAATTTATTTAAGATTTTATGTGAACATATGCATAAACACAAATAAGTTTACTTTAAACACATCTGCACAGAAAAAAAGATTAACCCTTCAAAACGTAACAGAGCAGGTCTGGTTAGTATGTAACTATTGCAAATCTTAAAGATCCTGTGCGTTAGGCCGACCCATACAGAAAGCAGGGGAAAAGTCTCGATGAAGGAAAATTACTGTTCAAGTCTAAGTGGTGTTTTGAAGAGCCAGCAGACTAAGTGACACCATGAAGCTAGTCACAGTATCCAAACAAGCAGACCTGCTTGGGCTACTAAAGCAGTGTATCCTCCTGAAGGTGTCATTTTTTTCCCCAAGTTATTTTCTATTTCGAAGGCGTTTAGATTTCCTAGGACAGTCTGTGGGTTCAACCGCCTTCCTCCGTTTTCCAGAAGATTGTTCGTTTGAGCCAGAACCTGAAGAATTTCCTACTGTACTCTCCATCACCTCTCGCAGCTTGCGTTCAAGCTCAGCCAATCGGGCATTCTGTTCACCTATGATTTGGGTTTGCTCTAGCAGTTTCTGATCTTGATCTTGGAGTTGTTTCTGTTGCTCTTGCACTTTGACGCGAAGCTCTGAGATTTCCCGCTTTAGCGCTGTCAAACCCGTGCCATTCGTTTTTACTTGCTGCTGGAGTTTGGTGATATCCTGTCTTAAAGGGTTCTGCTTTGAGAACAGCTGCATTGTTGTCAGCGCTGCCGAAGTCCCTGGAACTTCAGAGAAAACTGTGATTAATCCTCTGCAGCTTAAGACAAAAGCAGAAATTGTGTCCCAGTTTTCATATTTTGCTTATCCCCACTCCCCAAATATGAATCGGAATACTGGCTGCAAGTTATGTGAACATGTAAACAGATTTACAGTCATTTAAGCGTCTAACAAGAGCATAGGATATCTCAGAGTGCAACTAGTTTAATTTCAAATACTTAGATTTTCAGTAGTCTGGAAAACAGCTCATCATTCAGTTTCTGTATATAAGCCCCCCTCCTTTTGCTGTATCAAAAGTTACGTAGAGATATTATGTTGTCATCTAGACTTAATGTCACAGATGTTAAGTCAAAAACCCACAACATGTCTATAAATTACTTATTACAAAATAGTTATATTAAATAAATATATTTCATTAGAGCAGTACAATTCTGCCGTCTTAGTTGTAGACAGCTAAAGTTCTAAAATTTTGCAGTTTGGGGCTTAACAGGGTATTTCAGTTTAACTTACTTTTTGGAAGACAGGAATTTATTTTCCATGCTTCTTTAGACTCACTCTTCCTAAGTACTAAAACCATACTGGAATTTGAGCTTGGTAATGTTGATTTTAATAAAGTTCCTGCAAATCAAGGAGACTAACAGCTACTGTATAATTTCTTTCACTTTTTCTATCATAAAAGATATCTATCACTTCTTCTATTTCTATCATTTTACTCTTCTAGCAATGCTGTGCGAGTAAGATGCAATTTTTAAGCACTACAAAAACAGAACAGTCTGGAACAGTCTAGAACAGTCATCCTCCTCTTTTTTTTTTTCTTCCACTTAAAGATGCCAGCATAGCTACACTTATGTGACACTAAAGGGTTGCCATTAGATAGGTTACACTCCTCCCTCAGCACAGGATAGGTATTTTTATGCCACATAAAGCCTTGGCCTCAAAAATCCGATTGACATCAACTCTGTTTTTGGGCAATGCTTCCTCAACTGAGAGACTCAATGGAATTGAGGTATAATTAACAGGATGTAATTAAGAGATGGTATACACACTTATGGCTAAAAGGATGGACAGCACATACCAGAAACAACAAGCAGCTCCTACAGTTAGGCCTATCATTTTTTGCTTAAGATGTAATTTTTTTTATTTATTTTTATTACATTGTCCTTTCAGAGAATTGTTTTCACAGTTCTAAAGAAGCGTGACGATGTTCACCACAGGGAAAACACTACAGTTCTACTAACATTTGCTTTTGGCCATTATACGAGGCAACTACCTTAGACTTTGGTTCACAAATGTTCTGGAAAGTTTGACAGATTGTATGAAGAACCAGTTTAATTGTTTACTTACAGACTGTTCTTTTAATTGCCTTTTCACTATTACCCAAAAGTATTTTGCATGTTAGTATAGACATTAGTGCCCCAGGAAAGTAAAAAAGCACATGTTGTAGCTTTCTATGTGCTACAACATCTTAGGCTAATTCATTTGCTGATTGTCCTAAAAAGAAAAGGCATCGGGTTTTCATCTCACGTGCCAGATTTCAACCAAGTGCAACGATAAAGTCTCATTCATTGGTGGCACAAAAGCGTTTGTTTAATGAGTACACACTATGCATAATTCTAACATACATTCAAGTGACTGTTCTTTTGGTAGTACAAAGGCTCCTTAAATTTCAAAGCAAATGAATTTCAGTTAGCATTCTTAAGAAACAAGGATCATCAATATTTATGTAATACAGCTTGCATTTAAGGTAGGGAGCTTTAAAAAGATACAGTGCTGTGAATTTTTACAGAAAAACTAAATAAAACTTAACTATACGTTGGAATTAATACCTGGGGCAGTTCCTAGCAGACGTCCCGATACATCTGACCCAGGTATCTTTCTTTTCAGTACTGGAACAATCTTCTCATCAAAATATTCCATAGCCATGGAGGAAATGTCCCTTAGTTCTTGAAGAACTTCATGAGCTCTCTGAGGAGCTCTTGTAGAGTTTACATACCTTAGCACACGATAAATTTCATCTATTACCTAAAACATTTAAGAAGAATTAGGATTTTCTGATAAAGGCAAGATTATTTCAGATCATTCTGGAAGCGCTGGCATATTCAGGGGCTTTTACTACATACCACTGTGTGCTTTAGTTCTAGATCAGCTTTTTGAAATGAAGTGCTGTTTGTGATATATCAGAGAAGCTATTCACTTGATCTATCACAGCAACTCTCTTCAAACTCATGAAATAGTGCTCACTGTGTGAAATTTTGTTTTACTACATCCATACTGGAGTTCTAAGTTATATAATCTATACTCAGCAGAGCATAATAATTTCTTTTTGGAGAACCTGAAGCAAAATAGTCTAAGAGCTGTCACTCCCCCAGCCAGTTACGAGGCATACGAAACACAGGAATGGAACAGCAAGAATTAGTTATGTCAGTCTGAAGAGCTGTATATAGTTACTTGAGTCCATTTGTATACATCCAAAATATTACAAATTCAGATTAAGTCCAAAATGTATTAATTTATAAAATGTCAATCCACTACTGACAGAGAACATAAGCACCCTCTTAACAGGTTTGACAAACAAGCCCTTTGGTAAGGAGAGATACAGAGAGATGAAAGGTGTCTTGCTAATCCATGAATTACAGTCTGAGGCAGGTCAAGATAGAAGTGCTGGACTCTCATTACCGAAACTACTGACACAGGTATTTTGCACAGGATTAAGAAGGGTTGAAGAGTCTCCTAAAGAACACAGATCCTAAGGAATTAGAATCACAAGTGAGACAATACAGTTGCATCTTCTGTTTTAATAAAGGAAGTTTAGTTAAAGAGTCACAAAAGCTAGACAAGACTAAACTGTCTCATCATGCAACAAGCTTACAAAAGACTTCTCTAATTTTACCCACATTATATCCTGTTAGCAACAACATCCTTAAAGCATTCTCCCGCCATCCTCAACATAAAATCTCGCAGCAGCATTCTGCTGTCAGCAGGAACCCTCTCACAGTATACCGAACCTCAAATCAGTGCTCACATATTCTAACACAAATTCACTTCCTGACAATTCTGTGGCAGTTTCATTCAAATGAAGTTTCCTGAGGAGGGCAGGGCAGTGAATAGTAAGCCTTGAATGTGCTTGACGAAAATAGGATTTTCTGGTGAATTGGTAACTGTGCTGAAAGAGCAGCAGCAGCAGCAAGGTCATATACAGTAAGTAAATAATTTAAAAACTTATATCAGTTATATCAGAGTACAAACAAGGTCCTATGCCCACACGAAAAACAGCTGGCAAGCTCACTTGCCCAACTCCTGCACACCCCAGGTCTAGATTGCATACTGCCTTTCCATCTACTGTTCAAAAAAGTAAGGCAACATTTCTTTCAAGTATTCCATTTACTATGTATCAAGGACTTAAGGTTATTTGATTTTGTTTCTTAAAAAGTCTTAAAATACATGATATATCTAAAAATATAAGTCAAATTAGCATTTAATTTTAAATTAAATCATAATTTATTTATATCAAGTCAACAAAAGTGTACAGAAATCAAATTACCTCCTCAAGATAAAAATACATTGCATGCCAACAGCCTATCCTACTGTACTGAATGAAAAAAATGCCTGCCATGCTTCACCTGAGTCCAACAGCTAACTTCGCCATTCATCCCAGGGCAATTCAGTTATCTGCCCGTGGAAAATTAATACCAACCTCACATGGAAAGATCAATGAATAGAGCATTAGCCTAATGTTCACAGATCTTGTTTCAACCCTGAGCTGTACCACTCTTCCTCAGATCATGATTTTGTCGATTCCCCTGTGCACTTCTGTTTTCACAGCTTATAAACCAGTGCTGTCTCTGATGTACATCTCGCTTGCATAATTTATATTTTATGTTGGGGCAGTATTCTGAAATGCCAGAATTGTTCAGTAGTATTGATATTTAACACACTTTATCTACATTTAAAACTAATTCTACCTACTGTACAAAAACACCCAATCCACTGTAACACTGAACAGTGCTTCCACATACTAAGTATCTCAATTCAATTAATCTGAAGCACTCCAAACCTTAAGAAAGGTGCCTAAAATCTTCCTGATTCAGTGCTTAGTGTTATACGTAGTCTAAATTATACGTCTTCTGATGATCTGGCCTCCAGTTGTTTCGTACAATTAAAATTCACAATTAAACTCTACATATCACATGTTTCTTGTAAAAGGTTGCACAGGATGTATATGCCACAAGTCAAACATTGGAATTAAGAGAGAATCTAAGGGAAAATGGAAATCCAGTTTAAAATAATTAATATTTAGATACACTCTGGTTCATTCATTCCAGGCTGCCTGTTATAGCAGCATATTGGCTTGTATGTTTGCAAGTATCTGAAACTCAGTTTCAGTATATATATATATATATATATAATATATAACCTGAGACAGCTGGGACAAATTTAAGTTACACAATCATATTCTTTTAAACACAGATACACATTCACATAATATAGTAGATATTTTACCTTTCCGGGTATGAAGCAACAGAGATTGGAATCCACATACTTCATGAAAGTCATATTTAACAGAGAGAGTCTCGTTTCTACAGCAGCAAGGATGTCTGCATGACGAGCTAATGAATGGTTTCTTCTTTCTGACTCCCGTCTAGAAAACAGACCATTAAGTGACACTGATTTAACAATGAGTCAACAAAACGAAACTGGAACAGTTGCTCAGGTTAATTTCACCCTTTAAAGCCCCTGAGGTTTGAAAATGTAACCACCACCATTAGTTCTGTCTTTATGGAAAAAAACTGATACAGATTGAGAACTGGCTAGTAATAGCATATTACACTTCCTTAAGACAAAATTTGTTCTCTAAATAATTACTACATCTTATGTGATCCATAAACTCTATATGTAATTTAGGACTATTAAAAACAAGCTTTCACTACTAATTAGCAGTAGACACTGAGTCACTGAATATTTTTATCCCCCCATACTCCTACAGTTAGTACTTCAGTGTAATTGACATAAATTATTAGTGTGTCGTGGTTTCAGTTGGGATAGTTAACTTCTTTACTAGCAGCTGGTATAGTGCTATGTTTTGGATTTGGGATGAGAAATACTTTTGATAGTGCACTAACGTTTTTAGTTGTTGCTAAGCAATCAAGGCTTTTTCTGCTCCTCTTCTTGCCCCACCAGCGAGCAGACTGGGAGGGCACAAAAAGTTGGAAGGGGATAAAGCTGGGACAGCTGACCCCAACTGACCAAAGGGCAATTCCATACCATGTGACGTCACGCTCAGCATATAAAGCTGGGGGAAGAAGGAGGAAGGGGGGGGGGGGGGATGTTCAGAGCAATGGCGTTTGTCTTCCCAAGTAACCATTACGCGTGATGGAGCCCTGCTTTCCTGCAGATGGCTGAACACCTGCCTGCCAATGGTAAGTATGGAATGAATTCCTTGTTTTGCTTCGCTTGCATGCGTGGCTTTTGCTCTACCTGTTAAACTGTCTTTATCTCAACCCACAAGTTTTTTTCCTCACTTTTACTCTTCTAATTCTCTCCCCCATCCAAACTGGGGGGAGTGAGCAAGCGGCTGCATGGTTCTAGATGCCAGCTGGGGTTAAACCATGACATAGTGCTTGCTACAAAGTTTAGGCTGAGATGTACGCTCTTTTGACAAACGATCTTTATAGTAAGTAGCATTTAGTTTCTTCTGTCTGACTGGGAAATCTGATAGGACACAGCAGCAGCTGCACTTATTCACTGGAATGAGGAGAAAAGACATTGCTTTAGTGAGAAACTAGCTCCCAATAATGCTCACGTGTCAAAGCCCCCTCCCTTTCTCCTGATTAATCCTTGGCACTGAAAAACCTTGCTTTTTTTTAAGCAGTCTTGTAGGTAGTGAAGGCAGTCAGTCTTGAAAAGGAATGGCATTTATTCATTCCTAGGAGTTCTTGCTTGATTTGTCACAACAGTTGAGTAATATAGGACCCACTCTTCTTCTCTCTGTTTAAAATACCAGAGACTTTCCAATATTCCAGTTCCTAGTACAAGACAACTTACATTCATCCACACCATTCTTTTGTAATTAGATCTTAGGTTCAAGGTGCTTTTGGAAAAAAAAAAAAAGAAATAAAGCCAAATGTGACTCAAATTTTCAAGATATATATAAGTGGAATTAGCCAGCAAGAAATTCCTTTTTCAATCTTCTGCTTAAAAGAACCTAGCACATTTAAGTTTAACTACAGTTGTAACTGGTACATACCTTGGAAGCTGAGCTTTAACTTGCTTTTGACACAAATTGTGGTATCTTTCCACTTTCAGAAATCCCTGATTTAACATTCGCTGGCAAACCAAGTCCATTCGCTTACAAACCTGTATTTGAATAAAAAGAAAAACTTAAGGCTCAATTAAGGCCATGAGTCACTTTCACTATTATCTTATCCATACTTGGTGGATAGTAAAAGATTATCTCATCAGTTTTTGCTCCATTTCAAGCGGAAACTGCAGTTGAGCTTAAGGCATCACCACCTCTAACAATGATCACAATACTCCAAAAAGGAGCAGCAGCTATGTTCCACACAGTTCACAAATTAATCTCCTGATATTGCCTAACAAGAGACAGTAGGCTGAATGCCACCCATATATAAGCAGATATAATTCCCTCTGATTTTAATGAAAGTTGCAAATGCCTGAGCCTGGCTTTTAACTTGGTCTCCAGAGCGATTCTGGTAGACCAAGTTAATATTTTGTAGTCTTAAAAAAGAAGCCTTTACAAACAAAAAATCACGATAGTTTTCTTTCAGCATTTAAGGCTTATGTTTTTGAAGACAGACACAGTTAAATTTAAAAACTTATGCAAGACAGTGCCTGTGAAACGAGATTCCTTTTTGTATAAAAAAGTATCTTCTTCTCTGCTTAACAGATTCCTTTATTTGCTAATTCAAATACCAATAGCCTCATTTTTTTCCACAGGGAAAAAGGACATTAATAGCTGCAGAAGATATAATAAACTGCTAAATTTAAACCTTCACAAAGTAACCAGTTACAAGACAGCCAACTCACACAAAAGTTTAGAGCAATTGCAATTCAGTTCTGAAGAGGCAAGAGCCTAGTGAACCAACTGGCCTTTGAATTTTTTTTTTTTTTTTTTTACTTTAAGTGCACAACTCCTACTGTGACCCCACTTTGCAATGGATTAGCTTTGCTTTTTTGTAAAAAAAATAAATACTCCTTCCCTCCATACATTACTCATTTCACAATTTTGAAGTCTATTTAAATTTATAGCTCAAGGAAGAAGATTCTCACTTCTCCGAGAAAAACCTGCAATTACTTTCTGTTTACATGGAAGACACTACTTAAAGAAGTTCTACTTTCTGCAAGACTTCCTCTAGTTATAGCTAGTAAGTTCTGTAAGAACTGACCATTTTCAAACAAACCTGTATTAACAGACCATTAAGTAATTGCTGTCAATCTGTCTGTGCTCCTTTGTATTAGATCTTCCTTGTTAATAGTCAAAGGAGAAGGATTAGACAGGCTAACTACAGAGGTACAGCCTCAGTACACTCTCACCCACATTCACTGAATTAGTTAAATTATTTCCAGTGTATAAAAAAATAATGCTGGCCCTTCAACTACAGGAAGGAGGAAATTATCATGTTTCTTCTAAGATATTAGCTGCATTAGTGATGCCTAGATCTGATACCATTTTTGAGTACAAGACTTTATAGCTTACTTGTAGTTCTAATGCTACCAAACCGCTGCACAAGGAACTAGTACCTGCACAAGACCTATGTTAGCTATGCAATTATTCAGCACAAGAGAAAACCAATCCTAGATACATTATTGGCTGCAAATTCAGAGGAAGCACAGAAAGAGTGATTTTAACCATGTGTATACTGACCCCTGGTGGCATCAAGGACCTTTCCATGTGCTGGATGGAGCCTTTCCACACCCCAGACAGTAGGTGACAATGAGTAACGCCAGATTTCTTAAACACTGGATTTTTTAAAATCTTACTCGTTTGCTTACACTACACAGCATGAAGAATTATTTGCTCCAATTTCTGGACGTTACCTATTATTTATTCCAATAATCAGTCTCGAACCCAAACACTGAACAGACAACAGGTACCACCACAAACCAAAAGTGTTTGTCTGCAACTTATTTTACCAATCACCTCTTAATTCTCAGCTGGCTCCTGATGTCACCATTTAAACCGTATGGCACCTGTTGTTATAGGAAACTTCTTTTAGTCTGCATAGTCAGCAGTCATGTGCAAAGCAGCATCATTACACTTTTAAGCGTTCATATTAGTCCAAGACAGTTTGATACTAGCTATTCAATGGACTTCAATATTCTCCTATTCAAAGAAAGTAAAAAGTTAAATTTGCTCATGTTTGTATTTGCAGATCCTTGTGAATATTTTCTTATTCGAGCCATACAGCTGAAAGAGCCCAAATTTCCTCAAATGTCAAGCCCAACTGGACACTGTTCAGATTTCAGCGTTAGAAAGTTATTCCAAGTCCATGTGAAAAGCAGAATGAAAAGGTGGTTGCTTCTTAGCATGCTGACTAATATGCAGTAACAGCTTCTATGAGAGAACTAATTTTCCACTGCATTTGTAGACAAACTGAACTGACAATCTACTAGATGACTACTACCAGCTTCCCTTTCCTCAAGCATGTCTTATATCTTCCAAGCTTCACTAACAAATAAACAATATCAAAACAGACATAAATATATCCTAAAGTATTCAGATTCATTACATGTTCTTCTTAGAGGCTACGCAGACACCATGTTTCATAATGCCTTTCCAGGGTAAAATGTAAGTAAGTGACAAAATGCTGATGATTTCAGCAAGAAGCTTTAAAATAGAAATGCCTGTAAATACAGATTTACTGAAACTGTGGGAAGATTAAAGCCATGCTGTCCAAAGGCTACCAGTCCTTATTTGTGCTGTGCAGAAAACAAGCACAAGTTTGCTGCAGAATCTAAAACACTTCTGACATGTGTCAGAATCCAAGACAACCTTCCCCTCAGTGTTCATGGAAGGAGGTTACGAATTGTTTGTTTTTAATCACATTTGCTGTGATAGCCTGAATGGAAGTGCATCTCCAAGCTCAGACACGTGAGTGAAAAGAATTTCATTATTATCCCACTCAGGTAAAAATTCCAGAGCTGCTGTAAGTCATCAAAAAAAAAAAAAAAAAATCACAGTAAAAGAAGCCTTCAAAAGCTAGAAGATATGCCAGCTTCCGTATCAGCATGCATACCAGGCTGCAGCTTGTCCAGAACATTACAGCTTCAGACATAATGATCTTTTGAGTTTTCTGTGTTTCTCTTATGATGACATATCAGAGGAAATAGATGAAGTAAATACTTAAAAGGGCTAAAAGCAAAATGCTGCTGCTTTTCCTCATTCACTTTATCTGAACAAAAGTTTGAGAACTCAAGATTTGCACTGAGGCATAATTTCAGACAGACTGCATTCTGAATACCTATTGTTTAGTCTCCATTACTTTAGATCTACTTCACTGCTTAACCAGTAGGTGCTTCATTTATGCTTGTACATGCAGTAACACCAGGAATAGCAGAAAGCATTATGCTCAGGAAAGCAAGTGCTTCTTTGCACAATGAGGGGCCCATGGTCTTGGCTTGCCTGATAGCAATCACCGTAAGCAGGAAACATTCTTTACCTGATCCTTTGGTGACAGAAAACGACTTACATTATGCTTCTCATTATGCTCTATATAAACAGTAAAGGTTCCTATCTCTATTTTAATCTGAAAATTTGCTGATGTTCTGTGTCCTCCCACCCATTCAACTCCCTACTCCGTCTTCTTGTACACACTCTAGCTGCAACACCAGTTCAACACATAGATTTTTTTTTGGATCAGTGAGTTAAGGTGATCCAGAAAGAGAGATTAGGACACCCATTTCCTTCAATGCTGGGATCCAGAGAATGCATCAAAGCTATCAGTTTAGGGAATCCACATTTTGTGTTTACACATGTATGATCAAACCTTCGTTTAGGTTGACTGATGTCCTGGATCATAACTTCCTACCTTCCTCAAGATGCTTTATTCCACAGAATGCCACTTTCTAAGGGGTTAATGAGGCTGGTTTGGGGCACTTCAATATGCACGAGAACTAAGCAATTTAATCCCTGTCATTCAATTACTGTGGTTCTGCAATGCATCTTTAGCAGAATACTACTCATTACAAGATACACCCATTCATCTTTGATAAGCACCTCAAGTCAGTTCTCACAGAGAAGAAAAATTTCGTTTGTGCTAGACAGATCTTAGAGAACAGGAACATACAAGTGTCTCCCAAGGTTACTTGTAGCCTTTAAAAATCTGAAAGCAATGAAATTTTATGATGAATTTATGCCTAGGCATTGTTATTTTAAAAGGCTAGCTTAATTCTCCATCAACAGCATCTGGAGTTATGTAAAATATCCAGTCTCTTCCCCTCTGTTCAGAGTCTTCAGTCAATCGCCAAAAGAACACCTTTAGTTCTGAATGGCCATCCAAAAGACCTAACTCATCAAGCTTATGTGGTTATAAGCTACACTTTTGACTAGGTTAAACCAAGAGGGCTTTGATTCTTTACATTAGCGCTGGTTAACAAAGACAAGTGTACTTTCTTCTCATAAGAATGCACATAATGCCTTCTGATGTACTTAAGGGAAGTAAGGAATTTGATGGAGATTAAGTTTCTTGGCTGTCACTGACTCAAAAATTAAAAATAGCGAAAGACAAACTGAATCGTTGCCTTCATTTTACATCTAGTGTTGCTCCATATGTGTGTCAAAGTTGATATTTATGCAGCCTGGTTTTGCATATTTCTGAAACTTCTGAAAGGAGCAGTCGTCTTCCAGAAAAATGAACTTGCAGGTGCCATGTAAGAGAGCATAAGAAGTAAAATGTAACCCTTTTAAGTAGCACGGACAGTTAAACAGCCAGTTTAATCCTTACACCACCATCTTTCCTATTCTCAACTTCACTGCTGACAAAGCATTGCTTACAAACATTAACTTAACCCTACAGAAAGAAAAAAAACTTCTATTGACTAGTGATAGCTCCCACAGGTACTACCACTTATAACGTGCAACGGGAAAGTTGCAGCAAAGGCCTGTGTCTAGTGTTGCAATACAGACCACGCAACACTAAGCGTACCTAAATAGTACGCGTACTTCACCTCCCTTCATTCAAACTGTAAGTACTTAAAAGCAGAGGCTGCAATCCAAAAAGGCAGTACTACATCTTTTTCTCAGATCCACTACCTACTCTCACAGAAGAAGCAGAAGTCTTTTGTGGATTGACAGCATGCTAGAAATATTTAGGCACTGGTGTACTTGGTGCAGCATGAAAGAACAGATTTTCTGCTTGAAGAGCTTTCAGTTTAAAGTTACAGTCGGGCTGCAACACTTCAGGTTGCTGATCCAGGACACATGCAGTCTAAATTTCTGCAGAAATGTGCTTGCAATATTATCCAGTTTAGGCTAATAGAGTTCTTAAAATAGAAATAGTACAGTACATGCAAGTTTACTGAGGGTTACATAAGCTATGCTATAATTCCCTCACTATTATTCCACATTTACGACCTCGTAAGAAATTCAGTAAGATAGCAGCTTATCATATTATGTCATAGTATACATCAGGCTCTTCACACAGGCAGTTAAAGATCGATATACACTGATCTCATCACTGACAGCTGCACTTTATTTTGGCGTTTATAAAGTTTGGAGGTAGAGGTAATATCTTTTATTAGACCTGCTACTATGACTCAAAGAAGCAGGCAGCCTCTCAAGTAGACAAGGGCTTTCTTACATCTTTTTGGCCCCATATTTATTTCTAGACAGAGCAGGGTCCTTGGAGCAGCAGGCTCACCATCTCCTACACTTGGAGGCTTAAGCTCTTTAAGTAAAAACAAATACACAAATGAGACACAATAGACCAGTCCCACAAGAACAGCAGTCACTAGGAGAAATAAGCCTTCAGCAGCCCAGTAATTTCTTCTAGAGGACGAACGGAATGAAGTAAGTAAGAGATGGTGGAATCATAGAAGACCTTTAGGAATGCGGGTATGGAGGTACGCACCTACACACTTGAGGCTCGGGGACCGTTGGGGACATGGGAGAAAGCCCCATCCCACCCCATCCCCACTCCATCCCATCCCACCCCGCCTCTTCCCCGGCGAGGGCACCGCCGACACCTCCCCACCTCCCTCCCTGCGCTGCTCCCGCCCCGGGGACTGGCGGCGCCCGGCCGGCGAGGCGGGCTTCCCCCGGCGGGCTCGGGTCCCGGCCGCAGCAGGGCTCCTGGCTCGCTCGCCTGCCCGCCCTTCTCCTCCCCGGCCCCTACCAGGCGGAGCTGGCTCGTTTCATCGTAGGACAGGAAGCTGAGGATGCTCTCGATCGCCACGATGGGCAGCCCTATGAGCGTGTTGCTCTGAGGCGGCGGCTCCAAGGGCGCCAGAGCCTCGGGAGACTCCGAGACCGGGGGCGGGGAGAGCCGCGCCGAGCCCAGGGCGCCGCCTTCCCCGTCCGACAGGACCCGCTCCTCCGGCGTCGCCATCTTCGAACCCGACCTTCCTCCACTGAGGGAGGAGAGTGAGCCTTCCTATGACGACACTTCCGCCCCCGCCTGTAACGGACGGGGCGCCCCGCCCCTCCCGGCCGTTACGGGGCGGTGGAACGCGGCGGGAGCGGGCGGGCCCCGGCGGCTCGGCCCTGACAGTGCCCCCTGCGGGGCCGCCGCCGCTGCCGCCCCGCGCTGCCCTCGGGCGGCGCTGCGCCCAGGGAGGCCCTTCTGCCGACCGAGGGAGGGCCCCGAGGCCCCCTAAAAACTGCTGGAAATACCCCCCCGCCCCTCAGCCCACCAAGGGCCAGATTTAAAGCAAGCGGCTGGAAATAAATCTGCCGTACCGTGTGTAATGAGGGCGTGAGGCTCGCTGCCGGAGAACGCGGTGGAGAATAAAAGCACAAGCAGGGTTTAGGGAGGGTGTCGGGACGCCGGGGGGGAATTAAGGCCGCGTGCCCGGTGCGTCCCTCACACGAGGGACATAAGCCGCCGCTGCTGGCCGTGGTGGGAAGTGGCCCCCTGAGCTCCCTGCGCCCCAGCAGTCCCAGCCCGCACAACTGGTTTTGTGGCATGTTAGTCTGACGGGGGTCGAGACAAAGCTACACGGCTTTTATTTTCCGCTCTGGGGAAGAATTGACGCGGGAGGGAGGCGATCCGGGGGGCTGCAGGAGATCACAGAGGTGACGGCTGTCCTGAGCTGGGAGGGACCCAGGAGGATCGGCCAGGCCTGCTCCTCGCTCCACACAGGGCAGCCTACAAGTTAAACCATATATATGTGGTTATATATGGATATATATCTCTAAACGCTTCTTGAACACCGACTGGCTTGGGGCCGTGACACATTCCCTGAGGAGCCCATTCCCGTGCTGGACCACCTTTTCCCTGAGGAGCTTTTCCCTAATACCCAACCTGACCTTCCCCTGAGGCAGCTTTATGTCCTCCTCTCGGTCCTGTGACCAGACGCCAGAGAGGAGATCAGCGCCTCCCCCTCCATGCCCCTGCCTGAGGAAACCGTGTGAGAAGGACCTCCAAAAAGTTTGTCGCTGCTGTTGCTCAGGAGTACAGCAGTGCAAATTTAATCCTGGTCTTTCGATCCTAGGTATAGACAGATGAGGACCCCCCTTTTGTGTGCAGCCTGGGCTTAGTCCGCCTTGGCCAGGATATGCAGCGAGAGCCGGGGTGAGCAGATGTTATTGAGAAGGCAAAACAAGCAAACTCTGCTCCTTTATTTGCCTTTAATCCTATATATTAAGGTTTCTTGGATGTAATAGCTGGGGCAGCAAAGGGATGGCGCCAAGGGCTGTTTCTAGAACATTCCCTGGTGCTTCTGAGCGTGGTCACGGACACTTACACCATAGCTTCACAACCATTTTAGCCCGACGGAACTTGACAACAGCCATTAAAAAGTATGGTGCCAGTCTCCTCTCTGCCTTCAGCTGCTGCTGCTGCTGCTTTTTTCACGTCAGAAGCATTGAGCATGCATGCTTCACTGGGGAACTGGTGCTGCTGAAGACTGACTTGCTAAAGAAAATCTGTAGGTGCATGCCAGAAGCTACGGTAGCAAAGTGTATGGAAAAAAGCCATAAAATCTGTGGAGAGAATGGGACTGTGCATTGCAGTACCTGCACCAAGGTAGTACAGCTTAAAATATTACAGGACTAAAGCATTAGCTACCTGCAACATCTCTGTACATTTTTTTTTCAGCCACGCTTCTTGTCTTTGAAGGTTATCTTAACCCATTTCTTTCATGTGCATCTTCCCCCTTTCCTTGGAGATCCACCTGGAACCTCTTTCTTAAAAGAAAGAATTTGCAACCGGAAAAGAATTAACTTGGGAGCAGGGCAAATGCAAGGGTAAGCCTTTATGTGTGTCATCCTAATGGCACTCCAAAAATGTGCACTAAAATTAATATTTCCTTTTTGGGAGCAGAACACTGTGTGCCTTGTACGGATTTGGAAGTGTTTTCCTCCCCCTGCCCCTCAACTCATCAATGCTGCTGTAAAATGATCTGGCTATCTTGGAACAAGGGTTTTATTCTTGTGTATGATTTTAGGACCTGATCTCCTCTCACATGCACACTCAGCAGTTTAAAACACACTCAGGAGAATTCTTTATAAACTTGTGACTTGGCACATGAAGTTTGGGCTGGCAGACCATTAATGTTTTAAAAGCAAGTGTTTTTTTCATCCTATCTAAGCATGTATAATTTAAGATCGCTTCAAGAACGCTTTTTTTGTTTTGTCATATATACTTTGAACAATTTGAGTTTTTAAGATGTTTAATAAATATAAGCTGTATGTTCTATGTTTATTATATAGCTAAGTAGAATATAGTAATAATATTCACCATATATTTTATATTAACTACAACTATATAAATAGCCTTATAGTTAGTAAGTCTGCTCTAGTAACTAAGCTAATTCTGCTGCGTTACAGGTTCTTATTCCCATCTTTCCCCAATGAATCTTGTGTTATTTGTCTGAGTATGCATCACTTTGCATTAATTTGCAAAAGCACAGACTGCACGCATTTTCACAAAATCCCCATCGCAGACTCTCTGGTGGCTTAACTTTTCAGTTACTATCGGATAGTGTAAAGCCAGACACCTTGATAATAGTTCCTGAAAGGGGTGATACAAAGTTATGTAGAGTCTATTGCATGTCAAGTAACATACAAACACCATAGCCAGGATTTACAGCTAATGCAGGATACGTGCCTCGTTTGCCTTATTTGGGTTACTACCCATTTAGATTTCTGCAATGCTTGTAAGATTTAAAAAATCTTGAAATAGCCTCAGGTTTGATTATACTATGTTAGAATGATAAGTATAGTTGGACTGAAATTTTATGGAAGTGCCTCAATGACTTACAAGAAAGATGTTAGGGGATTTTAGTGCCTCTGTACCTTGGACTATACCGTTTAAAGGGAAGGCTGCTTGGGCCAAGGATGCCTGGTTTACTTTCTTTGTAGTAATCTGCAAAAATTTTTTATGTCATAAATCTTTGTAAAATCTCATTACTTATCTTAAAATTTGTCAGTGAAATTCTTAGATGTATCTATACTGAACAGATTCAACCTCTCAGCTCACTACGTGCTTATAAGACTGTGTGTGTATCATGCTCCCAACTGATTTGAGTGTGATCTGTTGAGGACAACAGGGACTGTGAAATTTTACTGACAGTACATAGAATATTTCATTTGGGCTTTGTCTGGCGACGAGCAATGCCAAGAGGCGTGATGAAGAGGAAGGAGCCTGGCTCAAATACAAGGAATATTGTAAATATCAAATGTGAGACAGGAGAAGAAATTCAGGGAAGGGGAGAAAAAGAGTGAGAAGTAGGAGCTAACAAGCAGACATCTGGGAAGACAGGGATGGGGGGAAGAAATCTTGCAGCAGGAGTTGGAGGGAAGGATGGTGTATAACTAGGTCAAGAACTGCCATGGTAATGATGAATATAGGAGCAAAGAGGAGTAATGTGCTCAAAAACTGAGGATAAGAGCAGAAGTTGGGTAGGAGGAGAACAGATTTGTTTTATTAAGTCAGTGTAATCAATAGAAAAATAGGAAATGCCTTTCCACATGGCACGTTTTCTTCTCTGGGGTGGCAGCAGTTTGCTCACTTTATGGATATTAAGGGGTTTTTTAAGAGGTGCTAAGTTTGAAAGAAGTCTGGTGTATTCACACAGCCGTATTTTCATTCAGACTGCTGGAAACTGAGGCAGAGTAAAGTCAAAGGCTAAAACTACTGCAGAGGTTAGGTGCAAGGCCAGATCCGGACAAAACACACAGCCTGGTTTTGCTTATACAGGAGAGCAGTTACATCTGGGCATATCCAGGGACTGTGAGTTTTGTGCCAGAAGAGGAGGAGAGACCTGTAAGCAAAGTAAGGGGAGATCTACAGAGAGTCTGTGCTCTTGTCCCTGTGAATCGCCTCCAGCTTGCTTAAAGGTCTTGTTTAGAGAGGCATTAAAAAAGAAATGGGAAGAAAAAGCCATAGTAAATTTGCCTTTTGAAATGTTCTTAAGAAATGTAGAGGGGAGTGTAAATGTGTACAGATTCATGCTTTGCAGCTGAGACTTTTGATCCATTAATAGGTAACTTACTTTTTATCGTCGTGTGGAGTCATAGCTTCAGATACGAATCTAATCCCAGTTTAATTAAATCAATATAAGTATTTAAATGGATCTTTTGTAGTTTAACCAGTTTTGGGCCTAGTAGTGTTACATATTGCATAAAAAGCTGGTTGAGAAACCACCTCTAAAACCTACATCTACCCCATAATTTATTTGTAATACCATACGTAAGGTAATCATAAGCTGAAGTTGAGAGGGAGAAGAGTGTGATGCTCCCTGGGAAATGAGAGGAAGTGACAAAAGGAGAAAAGGTATAAAACAAGATGAAAGAAAATACAATCTCTGTGGATTTTTCTCAGATAAAAGTACGGGCACCAGACTAATCTTGAGTAGCTTTTGTAGGTTAAGCATGTTGCACAGTCAAGCTTTCATAAATACGATTTTCTATTTAAAATAAAAAAAAAACCTTATCTAGAAGTATTTTCAACTCCACAAGAAAGTAGGAATTTGTAGACATGTAATACGTTTATTAGGTAAATTGATGTACTTGGGGGATAAAAAGGTCAGGGGTTCAGAAAAATAACCTTTCTATTTTCTTGGAGTCAAAATACCTTCCCTGAGAGAGGACTGCAGAATCAAGTACTAGATAGCATATTATCTTAGTCAGGTTACATATCCTCACACAGCCATTCATAGAAGTAAGCTCAATGAAAAAGCTTTTATAAAGAAAAAGGTGTTTTTAATTAGATCATGTGACTTTTGCTAATTGCCTGTATTATTTTCTTGTAGGGTGTTTGCAAGCCCTAGGAAGGAGAATCAGTTTCCACCATAGAGAGGGTCTCAGTTTTGCTACTGGTTACTTTGACGTAAGTTCTAAGGAATTTCTTTGATTTTAGTATACTACCATATATTTATGTTACGATAAAGAGAACTTGGTGAAGATATCAGTAAATGTCTCTCTGTGTCTTATCAGTTCAGCTGAGTAAAATCCCACTGACATGACAAACTGCACCAATAATGTTAATGTATAAGAAAAAGCTTCTAAAGTGTCTGTTGTTGCTTATAGACCATGTATCAGTGTCTGCTAGGGTTATCTAAAGCAGAATTTGATTTGCTGAGGCACAGGACTATAGCTCTCTGTGAGAATATGCAAAGAAAGTAGGTATATTGACAAGGAGAGTACGTTAACAAAGATGTAGTCTGCTCAGTTCTGCAGTCACTTTACAAAAAAGGAACTGTGTGGAGCCCAATCTTGAAATAAGTTTGTATTTTCTGAAATCTTTCTGGTTTCATTCTCTCTTGACTCCAGAGGGACTGCTAGCATGAGCTAAGGCTGGCTGCTCAGCAGCTAAGAAATAGGGATGAGGCAACAGTAAAATGGCAGTGTTAATTTAACCCTCCACATTCTCAAAACATCCAGCTGGGATGAAGGTTCAGCATCACTGTAGGGCTGATTGGTGTCTTAAGGTTTCTGGTAAGGAATGGGATTTTGATCACAGAATTCCTGTTTGCAACAGCTGAGTATATATGTGCTTAATGAGCATAGTTTTTAGTTCCTTCCATGTTCTTCCTCACTGACTGACTCCCTTATAGGGCTGAGTGAGTGGCTGCAGGCAGATATGGCTTTCTGGTGTTGCTCTAATTGCCTTAAACAGATATTTTGTTACAGAGAGTCTCCAGCTGAGATAAATTGACGGATCCAGAGTGAGTCTAGTGAATATAATTTAGTTATTGAGAAGAATGGCAGCTGTGTATGATGCATACAAAACACTAATTTGTGCCAGCCTACATTTTGTTTAAATATGCTGGGGACTAATGGAAGAGGAAGTTTATTTCTCCTCTCTTTAAGACACAGTGCAGACTTGCTTTAGCTGGCTGGTTGTTAAATTACCTGTGGAAAAAAAGTCTGAATTTAAATTATATGGAAAAGAATTTTGAGTGAGGAACTTAAAATTTTCTTCTAGCAAGTAACTTGAGAAGTTGGAGAAGCTTTAGTTTACTGAAGTTAAATAATTCCTGGTTGATCAGTAATAAATGGAAGACTTGTTTATGGTAAGTGATGCTTGCATACAGTGGTATTAAGTAACTTTCTACTTTTATAGAATCATCCTTTGAAACTGTTGTTAAATTATCAGGTTAAGAGCTGAATAGGTAGGTTGCAGCAAAATTGATGCAAATTTCTAAGGCAGTTTCTGAGTGCTGCTGGCTCGGTATAATTATTACCTTACTGAGTAATGTGACTGAGTCTGTACTTTGTGCGGTGGGTGCATGTGTAACTCTCACAACTTAGATAATGGGATTAGTTTACAGAGAGGATGCAACTTAAGCAAGAAATATTTTTTAATTAACTCTGAGGCTACAGAGTCTGAACCTGAACCTCTCTTGTCTCATGTAGTTGCTTACATGTGTTACCAGTTCATATATACAGTGACCAACAAAGTTTATATTCCCTTTGTACAGAAGTAAGTGCTTTCCCAAGGCAAGAGAACGGCTCTCTTTCTTCTGAGTGAGATAAATGTAACTCATGTATTCTTCGTGTTGGGAGAATTTAGTTTTTACTTGAGCTGTGGCACAGGGATGTGACAGAATACAATTTTTTTGTTCAGATTTTAAATCAATATAATCTGTGTGTGAATAAGGAAGTATACATCACAACCAAAATGGGCTTAATCTGACAACAAAATATACCTTTCAACAAAACACAAACCATTCAAGTAGGGGCCTGATGATGTTCTTCATTAAACATGCACTGATGTGATAAACTCCCTGAAGGGGATTACAGCTGAAGAAAGTCATTTCAGTTGCCAGACACAGATGTTTTAGAGAGAAGTAACTCATCACCAGGAGGAAGGTATATCTATTACATCATTCCTCAATACTGAAGAAAATCTTTACACTTAAAGAATTGGACTTGACAGAAGTTGTAGCAAGCCACCATGTCTAAACTTTAGATTTATATCTGCTAAATGCTTCTTGATGTAGTCTTTTGAATGTGGCATAGAAGAAATGCTTTTGCTTTGGAAGCAGCCACTGGGATAATATGGGATGTCCTAGCTGATGTGGTTAGCAGATTCCTTTAAGGATTTCATGAATCTCAGCTGCAGACTTCGGAACTATTGAATTTTTTTTCCATCTGGGAGGTAGACTCTGTCATTGCTGCATGTTTTTCTCAAAACTGTTTCCACTGCAAGGTCTTTTATCTTGTGTTTTAAGACAAATTAAATAGTAAAAATGCAGTGTCAAATAGTGGAAACGAATCTAACAACCACTGGAGGACAGCTGGTGGATTAGCGGAACTATATGAATGTGCTGAAGGTATAAACCCATGCATTTTCTTTTCTATAGCTACTTCTTTTCTTTGTGAGGAAATTTGATATTACTGGCTGGTTGAGGCATTTGCTTTGAATCACTGTCTGGAAAAGCCTTATCTTGAGCTGGAGACTAGCTGTGTAAATTAGGTGCCAGAAGTTCCAACATTGCTGGCAAGAATCCAAACTTGTGAAGCTGCTGTGCCCCAGCCCGCTGAGGTGAGCAATTCGCTTGGCATGTTCCCTTCTGTTTGTGTTGGGGTTTTTTCTGGTTTGTGTTTTTTTTTTTTCTTTTTTCTTCCCAGCAATCTCAATTCCAAAGCTTTCCCTTCTTTCTGCGCTCTTAAACCGTAACCCTTAGAAACGGGAGCTCAGAAGTTTGACTTGGTGGAGTTTCAACAGTAGGTGGCAGTGAACAGCAAATCTAAACCACCTGGCTTCCTGCTCCTCTTACATTGACGCTGTTGTGTTGATTCCTGACAAACTCTCTCTGAAATTACTGTCTTAGAAACAGTCTAAGAGTCAGGTTCACCATTTTTTTTTAATGAAGAATTAAAGGCGTTATTAAAATCTAAACGACTGGCAGGTACAGCTTTCTTTTAAATTATTACAAGGTATTGCAAAAGAGATGTTGCCTGATGTCTGTTGCCTGATAATCCTCCTAGTTGTGTCAAGACTGTAAAAGACTTTACTGGTCTGGAGGCAGTTTTAGGCAGCCTAATAGAGAAGAGGATGAGAAGTTACTTTTAAAATTGGTTAGATACAGCACTGAGGGAATTAACTGAAGTTTTGGATAGTGTGCTAAAGGCAGGAAATACAGCAGTGTCTTCCCAGCCCCGCACACACCCCCCACTGATCCCGTTGTATGACGAGACTAACAGCAAGAAAAGATGATGCTATTGATTTCTACTGACTATCATTACCACTCTTGTCCGTAATGTCTGTCTGCTACTGCAAGTTTCTGTGGTTCAGATCAAGTATAGGATCATAGAATGGTTACAGTTGGAAAGGACCTTAAAGACCATCGAGTTCCAACCCCCCTGCCATGGGCAGGGACACCTTCCACTAAACCAGGTTGCTCAAAGCCCTGTCCAGCCTGGCCTTGAACGCTTCCAGGGATGGGGCATCCACAACCTCTCTGGGCAACCTGTTCCAGTGCCTCACCACCCTCAGAGTAAAGAATTTCTTCCTAATATCTAATCTAAATCTACCCTCTTTCAGTTTAAAACTGTTACCCTTTGTCCAATCACTACGCTTCCTGATAAAGTAGATCACTTGTGGAGAAAAGAATGATTCTGCTACATTTTTGCTTGGTGATTATTTTTTTTTTTTTCCTTTCCTTGGATGCTTTTCAAGCAATTCCATGAGTATTAACTTCCCCTGAAGCCTTGCTGTGACTGCTTCTAGGGAACTGCATGTGGTCTTAGCCAACCGCAGCATGCTCCAGACAGGCCGCCAAGAGTAGCGGGAACCAGGGAAGAGGTGCAGAGCTTCAGCTGTCTGTGCCGTTGGCTCCAGATCCTGTGGATCTCATCTTCTCTTCCTTTTTGTGACAGCTCTGCATACGCAGGACTGAGAACTGTTGCCCCTTGCCAATTCCCCTGTGCGTGACTCAGATACCTCCAACTGTTGATACTCTGGGGTTTGAACCTGCGGTCAGAAACCCTCACGTGTTTCTTCCCGCTGCGGGGGGCCACCATCTAAGCCCTGCTCATAAAACCAAAAATCCTTACTGTAATTAGTAACCTGTTGTGGGGAATTCGTGTCATGCTTATCTAATGACATCATGCCTGAAGTGCTGTAAGAGGCAGCAATGTGGGAATCCGTAGGGAAGGTAAGGAATCCGTAGGGAAGGTAAGGAATCCGTAGGGAAGGTAAGCAACGCTGCTGAGAGGTGCACAGGTGCAAGCGGGTTTGACCCTGCTTTACCTGCAAACCTGGCGAGTGTTGTCTCCTCTGTTGGAGTGAAGCTGTGATCTAAAGTGCATGGCCAGATGGCACTGAGAGCCTCCACCACGGCGTATGAGTCACAGAGCCTGGACAAAAACTGGAGGAAAAAGAAAAAAAAAAAAAAAAAGGTGCACCCCTTGAAGCTTCATTTCCTTGGCAGGGATGGGGTTGTAGTTTTGCATGGAAGCTGTGAAAATTAGAAGTTGTGCCAACAGAGACTTCTGCGGATTGACCCGCAAGCGGGATGTGCTAGCGAAATATAGGTACTGCGCACACGCATGCATCTGAAACCTCTTTTGTCGTTGATTTTTTTTTTATCTAAACATTTCCAAGTGTATTTTATAGGCTTAGAAGTTATTATTCTAGTATTCTAATTATTATTAGAAATAATTTGTAGCTGTATTTGGGGCATACATTAAAAGCTCATACCCTTTATTTTATCCCTTACCAGCTAGATGCTCCTAAAAATTCAGCAGAGATTTGCAGGAGAACCTTGTTTCTCCGTTGCGACGTGTTTTGGCCGGTAACATTTTTATCCTGCGAACTAAATTCAGAGTTCGGGTTCAAAACCCTACCAAATGAAAAGCGGGATTATAAACCTGCTTGCTGTGGTGAGCGAGTCCGGGCGGCGGAGTGAGCCGCAGGTGAGCGGGGGCCATGGGGGAGGGCAGGTATTCACAGCCTGCACTCGACTGGCAATGTGTAGGCAGTGTCGTGACAGGAGCAGCGATACGGGGCTCTGCGCGTGGCCGAGGGTGGGTGTTTCAAACCACCCCGTAAGAGACAAACCGGCGGCGGCCGCTGCCGCTGGGAGGCGCGGGTTTCCCCCGGGAGAGGCTCTGCCCGCGGGGCCGGGGAGCGGCGGAGGGCCGCGGGGCGCCAAGGGTCACGGGGCGGGGCCGTGACGCCACGGCGTTGCCTGGAGACGCCGCGATGTTTTCGCCCGGTGCCCAATAGGCGTCGGGGGAGGTGATGTCATACCGCCGGCGGCGCCTTCTCATTGGCTGGCCTTGGCGGCGGGGCGGGCACCGACCGGGGGAGCGGAGCGGGGGGGGACGGACGGGACGGGGGCGAGGTCCGCGGCGAGGGCGGCTCCGCCGGCGGGGAGACTTTGTGCACCAGTTTCGATAATAGATGTGAGACACTTCTGGGACAGGTTTTAAGTATTGTTATATTTCAAAGCTCTGTAACAACAACAAAAAAGTGTCTTTTGTTTTCCTTTGCTGTAATGAGGCAACTACAAAAATAGCTTTTTTGAGCTTTTTTTTACCTCCTCTCCCCCAGCTGCAACAGTATTGTATTAAACAATACTTGATTATCGCATAGGAGTTCCCGGGGTTTTTATCAGTGCTGTTAAAGTTTCTTTACGGCTTTAGGAAAAAGCAGTGTTTGTATACAAATTAGGTCTGAGTTTTTGTTCTCCCTTCAACTGGGAACTTCTAATCCTCTTCCCTTTTATCCTTTTTAATTACTGGTAAGATTTTAATACGAGTGGGAAAAACAGATGGAGCTGGTTTTCCTGCAGAGAGCCCTGTAACGGTGCTGATTTAGCACGCTTTCCTTCCTCGAGCATAGTACCTGTGTTTGAATGTGTGTCCCGCACTCTGGTTCAGGGAAGAGAATTCCTCCCCCTACCTTTAACTGGGTCCAAAAAGATTGGTGAGGTTGGTTTTGGGGTTTTTTTTTTGGACAGCCCAGCCTTAATATGGGTCTCAAAGACTTCGTTCTGGCCCCTCCACCTTGTTCTGCGAGGTTTGACTCGGTCACCGTAGCTCGACTGCTGGGTCCGACTAAAAATAGCAAAAAAAACCCCCAAAAAAGTAAACCGTCCCTTGAGCAGGGATGCGAAATGGGCGGCGCACACGAAGAGCTGAAAGGGGATTGCCGGTGGGACCATCCGCTTGCGGCGGCAGGGATGGGCCGATCAGACCGGGGCGGCAGACTGCGGTGTTGAAGCCCGACCCCGGCCCCACCGCTCGCCGCTGCCGGTCCAGGCAGGCTCCGCGGGGAGCGACCGGCGCCGCCTGTGCCCCTGCCCTCCGCGGGGCCCGGCGTGTTCCGGAGCGCTGTGCGGGAGGAGCTGACCCGTGGGGACTTACACGGATCTCGTACTGCCGCAGCCCCCCGCTGAGTCCCGGGACCGGCAGCGGCAGGGCTGACCCCCCCGCCCCCGCCGCACCGGCCGGTGAAGCTGAGCTCAGGGTCGGCCGGCACCAGGCGCGGTGCGGCGGCTCCCCCGGGCCGGGCACCCCAGGCGGGGCGAAGGAGGCGGCCCGTCCCCCGCGGGAGCCACGCCGGCCCCTCCCGGGGGTGGGCGGCGGGCGGGGCGCGGCGGCTCCTCCTCGCCGAGCCGGGGTTAGTTTCGGAGCGGAGCCGGGGGCGACGGTAGCGGCGGGAGAGCGGCGCTCGGTGGGAACAAAGCGGAGGGCGGGCGGCGAGGCCGAGCTGAGCCGGGCCGGGCGCTTCCCGCAACAGGTCTCCCCGCGCGTCCCGGCGGCAGCGCAGGGTCGCCGGTCTCCCGCTCTGGGCGGCAGGGCCGGCACCGGCCGCCCCCATGCGGTTCGGCCCCAAGATGATGCCGGTGAGTCCCGGGCAGGCAGGGCCGTGGGGGGCGCGGCGTGGCGCGGCGCGGCGGGGGCCGTCCCCGGGGCGCGGAAAGTTGGAGCGGGGCAGCGGGAGGGAAAATGGATCCTGCGGACGTGGAGGGGGGACGGGAGGGCGACCCTCTCTCCTTCCCTCCCTCCCTCCTTCCGCCCAGCGCGGGCTCCGCAGTCGCGGTGCGGCCGCGTAAGGGCTTCCCCTCCCCTCCCGGCTTTTTTAAATTTTATTTTATATATTTTTTTTTTTTTTCATTCCCTCGGCTTTTCCTTTTCACGCCGGGATCAACTTGTTAGACGGGCCCGCTGGAGCGGAGCCAGGGCGGGGGGAAGGGGGGTGGCCGCGGGGCCCCGGCGGGACCGGCGGCGGCGGAGGGGGGCTCACAGCGCCCGGGACCTTCCCCCTTCGCCCCGCTCCTGGAGGGGGGGGGTATAAGGCTGCCCCGCGGGGGCCGCTCACTCTGCTCCCCGCGGGGTAAACGGGCACCTCCTTTGAATCCTGCCTTTTTTTTTTTTTTTTTTAATGGAATGAAGTTCTTAAAGTTGGCTTGAGCCGTGCCGCCCCCGCTGCTTCTGGTGGGTGGTTGGTGGGGGCGGCTTTGTTTTCGAGTGCCTGGACTCCAAGAGGAAGATGGTGTCCATGTTGTTTACGGTTCAAAGCGATTAGGAGCTCTCGGGGGTAGGTATTCCCAGCGCCGGCTGGGAGAGTTTCAGGAGTTGTTCCCGGCGGAGTGTGTTAAACCTGCCCTGCTCTGGGGGGTGTCTGTGATTTAACGCTTTGAAAAGGGACGCGGAGGACCACCTCCTATCGGAGTTTTAACATGAATTTTAAAACTGCACCGGTTTTGTCGGCTGAAGTTGGATGAAAGCATAGCACAACAGCTTTGCATAGTTTTCAGCACAAAATATGTGAAGGTGATGACATAAAATACTTAGTTTCCTTAACAGGTACGCCTGACACTGAATACCTGGTTTTGTCAGCAGAGATGCCCCATTAAATCCATAATCTGTTGTTCCGAGAGACTGGAATATGTACGGAAAATCCCAGCAAGCTTAATACCTGCTTAGTTCGAGTTGAGGGTGCTTTAAGATGTTCTCTCCGCCATCCTCCCCCAGGCGATACGGCTTGCCTTACCACACTTGATACCGCATAGGTAGTCCTTTCAACAGCACTCTTTTATTAAAGATTATTTCCAGTTTAACTCTTACAGGAGCTGATTGAAGCAAGTGAGGAAGGAACTGTACTGGGAGCTGAAAGTAGGAATCTGGGCTGCAAGGATATGGGTGTTTCAGGGATGCTTGTTTTGCTATCAGCGTGAGATTCTTCCTCTGCAATTAGGAGGAAATAATGAATGATAATTTGATCTTGCAGAACACTAGAGAAGGCTGGGTGACTATTGCTGTAACTAATGAGAGAGGAGCAGACAGAATATGAGCCCAACTACAGGCGAAATAGCCAATGTGTTGTGCAACTGTGGTGTTGTCTACCTATAAAAAACTAAGAAAAACAAGCATTAGTATAATAAGGTGTTAATTTAACCCATGTCAAAACCGAGCTAGGTAAGCACCCTCATATAACAGCGAAACTTCCAAGAGATGCTGTTGGTGGCCAGTTCCTCGTCACTGAGTTCAAATAAAGGAGCAAACAAGCAGAAGCAGTCTTATCCCATCAGCGTTTGCAGGTGACAAGTTCTGGAGTATGCATCGCCCTGGTGGCACAGACTTTTCTTTGACTGATGACTCAACTCATTAGTGATTCTGGTTTTCAACCCATAAATAAAGGGATACAGCCTTTTCATGTTGTTTTTACTGTGAATAATGCGATTTGTGAGGGTTGAATGTGGCTAAAGGAATTAAAAATATAAGTACTACGAGTATTAGAACTTTAATTCACCTTTAAAAAAAAACCCAAACAAAAACTGAGTTTTACTATAATCTTCAGAGGGATAAGATGTCCGACAGTTGTGTTAAACAGTGCAAAAGGGTGTTAAAAAAGTGCTGTGATCCATTGGCTGTAGGACAAATAAACAGACACCACTTTGAAAACATTTTATAGTAAATATACTCACATGAACGTGAATCTGAAAGCGTGGGAAATGCGGTGCTAAAAGTAATTCTTACTATTTATCTTTTTTTCTGGTAATTGTTTCTACAGGCTTCCTCGTCCCTTTTTTTTTTTTTAAGATTTTTTTTTTTCTTTATAAAGAGATTGAAAGAATTTGGGGTGGGAAGAGAAGAAGGGAGCAGGACATCCGAGTGCCCTTTTATTTACACACTAATGAGGTGTTCATGGACTTGAGTATCTTTATCTGCGTTGTTTGAATGAGGAGCAGGCTGGCCCTAAATCACCTGCAAAATGTTTTGTTTCTTGCTTAACATCGTTTCTTACAATGTCTCTTTCTCACCCGCCAAATAAAATTGTCTGTATAAGATTCTAAGTCTCTGCTCCAGGTCCATCTCTCCTCTGGTCCGGAAGGTGGTTTGGGCAAGGGATTAAACACCACAGGAGGGCTGGTGGCCCCAAGTGGGGAATACAGCAGGCGTGAGCCCGGCCAGGAATTCACCTCGGAGTAGCTGCCAGTGAAAAGCCTGGAAACTGCTGTAGCAGCATAACTACTCGTGCTCTTGGGAGACTACCCTGAAATGGGAATGTTTTCCTTGCGGTGATGACAGACAGGAGCTAAACTGCTGCTGTAACCATATGTCAGGACAATGTGATTAAAAGTCTGCACAAGGGTGTAATATGAAGTAATTTGTGTGTAGCTGTACTGATGAAGGTAATAACAGGGTTAATGCTGGCAAGCTGTGTGAAGTTGTCTCACCTTTCATCTGTGAAGGGTTGTGGGAGTGTGACTGGTACTGTTAAGTAGTGAAAAGGAGCTGGAAACACTTTCAAAAATAGCATATTTTTCTGCGGCATAATTGGTCTCTCTCCCTTATTTTACATTATTACCCTAAAGATGAGCATGTATTGAGAAATAATCTGCGTCATTATGCGTACTGAATAATGGCTTTTCACAGATAGTAGGAGGTAATGCAGATTGAGCTACCCTTTAGTGCCTGATGAAGTTTTTGGGTAAAACCCCTTGATGATCTAGACAAGGTTCTGATTTGCAATTTGTCTTATGTGCAGTAGTTACTGGGAACCTCCTGGAAATCAGGATGGATACATTGTTAGGGTTAGGGACTAACTTGACAAACTGGGGAGTGCCTAAATTCCTAAATTAGTTTTGCCTTCTGTCATCGAAAATGACTTAAATTTCTGAAACTGAAGTTTCCTGATAACCATGTGTCCTTTTCTACTTAAGTTAAACTTTGCTTTGTTTAAGTGTAACACTGCAACTTTGATACCATAAGGAGTTCTGCTTTCCTTCTGAAGTCTTGAATACCTTATTCCAAGTGGTCTTCCCTGAGCTGTTATGTCCAGTGAGCACTGGACTTGAAGTACCTATTTTCATTGCAGAATACTCACTACTTTGGGGATGTGTGTATTTATTTTTAACCTTTAAAAAAACCCTCCTACAATTAAAGTTGTTTTGCTTGTTCCATTAAGCAGTTAACTGGAATTGCCATATGGATTCTGAATTAGTGTAGTAGTAGCCCCTCTTGGGCAGTTTTCTTGGGAAACACTTTTCCTGCTGCTTAACTAAAAAAAAAGTTTAACAGAAATTAATCTCTTGCACTTTGTAAGATGAGCAGCTGTAAGTTTATAAACAAACTGACCCCCCTATAGAGTTTTAACAACTTGTTATGATACCAGAAAGTGATCTGTAGGATCTCAGCCCCATTCCCTATAGTATTTTAATTATTTAAGCTCCTATCAGGTTTATCAATCATTAACACCGTTTTTCTTGTCTGCCTGCATGGATTTCAGTGGATGAATGGGAGTTCAGACTGTCATCTCTTCTGAGCGCATGCCTTGTATCTTTGTCTGATGGAAATATTTATTATCTGTTGTGTGCTCTTCTAACTGAATTTCCATTTAATGTTAATCATTTAAAAGTTTTAATACTGTGATTGTATTCAAACATTTCAATGTATTCAGTGTTTAAAGTATTTTGTCTAGAATGCTGAATAGAGTGTAGGTGATTGTTTTGCTGAGATTTCTTACCTCTAAACTTCCCCTAATTCTTGCACTTCTCTTACAGACTGTGACCTGTCATTCACAATAGGAAATATTGCCTTGAGGTTCCCAGAGTATTTTTTTCCCCTCTTTCATGTTGCTACAGCAAGATCTTTCTTTTTTCTGTCCCATGAATAATTGTTCCAGGAATAGTTTTAAATACGTTTAATTTCTCAGATTACTTTTTTAATACCTTAGCCCTCCATCTGCAATTTGTGTTATATTACACTGCAGTATGTTAAATATCCTTGTTTCTTTGTGTGGCTTTTATCAGAAATGGGGGAAGGGAAATATTACAAATGCATACCAGATCAAGCTGTAGAGGCCATGGGAATAGCTAATTATGCTGCTTCTGATCTATTCAACAGTTCAGGGTGTGAGTGCCTTGTGGGGCTCTTGCATTTACTGTTTCAAGGGCTAGCATGCAGTGATGAAGTTTGGGATGGGTGGATAATTCACAGGATTTTTTTTTTTCCCCCCTTTTTCTTCCTAGCATTGGCAGATGGGATCTCCACTTTATTAGTGAGCAGGTCTGCTTTGTGAGATTAATTTACATGCAAGTCAGTTGGACTTTAAAAGAGGCAGGTATAAAGGTTATTTCAGCAGAATAAACTAACAGAATGGCAATGTGCCTAGCATTCCTTTCAAATTATTGATTAAGAAACCATCTTGAAAATGCTCCGTTTGTCTAGCCACTGTCCTTCTTAGTAGTTTGCCTCGGGGACTCTCCATTCTCTCCCACTGTGCATGTTATTGAGCTTGTTTAATTATGGGCATAGTTCTGCCTTGCTGCTGTACGGTTTCTCTGAAGAGGGAGCCGGATAACCCCGAGGAGACTGACTCAAGCTACCTCCCATGGCTTGGTGGCACAGCTGGAGGAGGACTTCTGTGTGGGCCTGCTGATAACAAAGAAACCCCTATATCCTTTTAATCTGTGGGCTTTCGACTTCCTGTGAAGTGTAAAAACTTATTTAATGCTCTGGAAACTGGAAGGTGCTCCTATTCAGGAGGTACAGAGCAGATAAACTCTTCTCTCTGCTCTCAGTTTTATTATCTTTAGGCCTGGTTGCTCTCAGCTTACTCACTTATGAGTCAAGCAAAGTCTTTTTGATCTTCGGTTCTCAAACAGTCTGATGATATTGTGTATAAAGGTCAGTAGAAATCCTGGACATCATGTGAAGTACACTTAATTATCTTAGTCACTCTTGCTTAACTGTTTTGGAGGTTTCAGGCTTTTCTGTGGAACATGAAAGACCTGAAACATTGTCTAAAATAGTGTTGGACGGCTATTGCTGTAGTTTGGGATAAGGGTTCATGGAGAGGGAGCTGTAAGTGAATCAGGGAAAGATCATCAGTCGTGGTTCTGTTATGATGCTGGACATGTTAAAAGGCAGAAACCAGTCTTCCGCTTGCTTTTGCTATTTGCTTTTTGTTAATCATTAATATTCTGGATCTTGCTGCTGGTGTTTAGAGTTAGTCATGCGTGTGTCCTCACCAGTTGTTTCACCATAGCAATGGCATTATGTGGATGTTGAACCCAGCTGTGTATAAAGGATGAGCCCTTTGGTTTCCGTTGCTGTGGTGTTAATACCAGGAACTTTATTACTGAGAAGGTAACGTTGTTTCTGTACCAATTTCTTCTATGCCATAGTGATGCTTCCAGGTCTTAATACGGTATGATCCTTTGATAGGTGACTGTATGCAGTTCTGTTATTTGCATCGATTTTAAAAAGGAAGCTTAGGGGAACACCTCTTGCCCTTTTCTTGAGTTTTTTAAAAATCCTACACTTAGATCTTTATTTCATCCTTTTGCAAAGTAAAGCATATACATTTTAAAACCAAACATGTACTGCAATTATCCCTTGTTCTGCCTGGTTCTCCTGACTGTGAAATTGATTCGGGAAAACCTTTATCTGCAGTGTACCTGGATTACAGCTACAGTACCCAAACTCAAGCAAAAACATGGACACTTTCACATTGCTGACTTGAAAGCTTCTGATGTTATTATTTTGAGTTGGTCAATATCAGACATCTGGTCTGTAAAATACTAACTGCTACGGATCAGAGTATTTAATAAAGAGAGCGGAAGCTGCAGGGAGGTTAAGCCACTTGTTAAAGGTCATGCAGTGAGTTCAGCCTGGGATTTGGGAGACCCATAGAGTCAAATCAACTGGTACATTGTGGTACAGCTGGAATACAAGTCTGTCATATCCAACGTAAGTATTAAATGATCTTGCTTAAAGTAATTACACTGCCTGCACCCCTACTTCTGTAGGGTTAACCGTGAATGAGGAGAGAATCTTGATGGTAGTTCATTCTGTTCCAGGCTTAAGAACAGTCCCCAAAAGAGGTGCTTATTCTTAAATATGTCACATGTGTGTAAAGTCAATGTTCACGTTTTACTGTTTAAGGCATATCTTGGATATAAGAAGCAGCATGTGGGTTTTGTTCTGTTTTTTTTTTTTTTTTTTGTTGAATACATTAGGAGATTTTCCTTGTCTTTTGATACTTCTACTTTGTGAGGCTTAAGTGCTTAAGGAGCAATTTAAGTCTAAGCTTAGATTACTAGTTTTCTCTATTGCAATAGAGTGTTAAATCCCATTGTTTCTTTAAATTGAAAACTAAGGAAGAGTCTCTGCAATCGTGTGTTTTTCTTACCTTCAGTTTCCTTCTGTCCTTTAAGAGAGGAAAATCCATACTTTCTTAAATTTTCTTCAGTGGGTTCTTTTTTAATGCTGTCACTGTTGTCCCATTTGAGCTCTGTGCTGCACCAAACCACCTGTGTGCTATGATACTCCAGCAGAGCAGCAGTCTGTGGGTCTGTGAACGCGTCGCAGCCTTGGAGTGTGCAAATAAGGAGCTGGAAGCCTGCACGTAAGCGTTGGTGTAGAGTATCCTTCTTGCGTTCTCAAGGTGTGGAGGCTTGGCCTTCTGCAAGATGACTGTCCCCTTCTGGCATTTCAGTAGCCACAAGCCTCTTTCAGCAAGACACACAGTGATCTCACCTCCCTGTGGTTCCTTAGTTTTGCTGGACAAATTTGAAGTTATGCAAATTGGCTAGGCGAGCAAATCACACAGAAACGCACAGGAAAGCCCTTACTCCCTGTAGCTGGGGCTCTTATTCAGCTGTCTCTGTCGTACCTGTGCAGTTATAACTTGGTGGTAATTTCCTTGTTGCTTGAGAGTGGTGACTTGTCTGGTGTGCTTTTTTCCTTTTGTTTTTTTTTAAAGTGTGTCCAAATACCTTTTTTTTTTTTTTTTTTTTTCCACTCTGCTCCCCATCCTACATAAATATATGCTGCCCTGAACGCAGAACCTCGCCCAGATCGGTATCTGGGCTATGCAGAGCAATGATTGATGGCTCCTGACCTGGCTTCTCCAGGAAAGTGAAACCCATTCCTGCCATCTTTGGGCATCCCGGGGCTGGGAAAACCCTCTAAAGGATGGGGTTCCTAGAATTTATTGGAGGTTCTCTGATCTCAGCTGTAGTAAGACTGTGTGTGTGTCTCAACACAACGAAGTGTTCAGGAAAAGCTGACATAGCAGGGAATGTGACTGATTTCTGGCTGCAAAAGAGGGAGGGAGGTGTTGCTGAGTCGTGAAAGGCAGAGTCTGTAGGGGCCAGGCAAAATACTCCAGACCTCCTTGGAGAATGCCATGAAGCTGTCTTGTGAAATACCAAAAGTGACAAAGGGACTCTGCCATGGATCATGTGCAAGCTGTGTTTCTCAAGAGCATTGCCTACTTATCATGCTGCCCCATAGCCACTTTATCAGTGATAGCCACGCTGTGCCTTCCAGCCTTTTGAGAACAAGTTTTACTACAAGTAAGGGTTTGTGTGGGGAAGCTATGGAAATGGCACTGCATGCTTCTTGTCTCTGCATCATTATTCCTATGCTATTGTATGTAGGTCTTGCCCACAAGGCCTTTCTGCAGTGTGGTTTCCCAGTGTTGCACAAAAACATTGTTATTTAGAGTGCTTCTCTTGCAAATAGCGGTTAGTAGGGTTGGGTTAGAGAAGATGTTTTCTCCCTCCAGGGAAGCAGAATGAGTGGCCAAATAGTAACAGGCTGAAGGGGACAATTTCTGGAGTTCTTGGGGCAAAAAAAGTCTGTTGAGGAGCCCAGCATAATATAAGTGTTGATTTGATTAAACTCTAGTCTGTTTAATTCATTTAAAATAGCTGTGATGTCACCTCAGTGACCACCATTTCACATGAGACCATCTGCGAAGATCGCTGTGATGACTTTGCTGGTGACAACATGCGGAGCCACCCAGCACGCCTGCTGCCTCGCTCTGAGCTGCTCTCCCTTCCCTCACTTCTCAGCTGGTGTGTCTGCATAGAGCCTGGGATTGCCTAGAAAGAGCTCTGGGGAGTGAGTGGCGCTTAAATAAAACCTGTCAGACAGTGATCAACTGTACAATCTGCCACCCTCCTGCAGCTTCTGTTATAGTAGCTGAATGTTTTCTGGTGAAAGTTAAAGCATGTAGAGCTCCACATTACAGGAGCAAAGGTTAGATCAAGCAGGGTGCTTGATGGGCTAGTGGTCTGACTGATGGGGCAAGATTTCTCCTTCCCAGTTTTGCTGTACATCTGAATGTACATATCCCATTATAATGTGGTTGATTAAGACCATCTGACCATCCATCATTTCCAGTGTTGGAATGGACCCACTGGTCCCTTTTAACTTGCAAAACAACAAAAACGATCCATCTGTTTTGGTGCAAAAGCTCAATGTGTCTTCTGTGCCAATTGAATGCGTGCCGCTGTTGCATAATATTCTTCAGTATCTGCACAGTTACTAATGACTTCCTGTGTGTTTGCAGCCCAGAAGCGGTAGGACAAACCCCCTTCTTTATGGCTTTGAATAACAACTTCAGCTGTTGTCAAATAGATAACGATCACCAAGCATAGGCATTTTGTGCCGGTTGTCTTTGGCATTGCTGATGGCTATGTTGGTTGCCTGCATTGCCACGCACGGGCTGCTCGCTGTCAGTGTACTCGCAGTCATCTGGATCTGACAAGTGAAGGTTGTTCTTCAAGGTACGCTTCCATTGCAACAGGAGTGTGTTCCCACCCCGAACCGATGGTGAATCGGACAGAGCTACCCTTCTGCAAAGGTATGGTGTGACATTACACCTAATTAATTTAATAGTAGGATGCTGCTCAAATGGATGGTCTTGTTCCTGTGGTTTCCATCCCCACCCAAAGCCACGTGTCTTTTGTAGCTTCCCCTTGAATTTAGTAAGGAGTTGGGTGAGGGTTGGGAGGAAATGCTACCTGCACTAAAGGCAAAAAGCAACAAAAAGGCTTATAAGTGGCAAGTGGTTTGCCACGTGGCTGCATAATCAGACGTAATGGGGGGGATTTGAGAAGAGCATGGCTTGCCTTCGTCAGCTCACTATTTAGGTCAGCTAAGCTGTAACAGTCAGATGATATCTAATGCTTTCCTTAACCTCCATGCTGTCTTGAGAGATGGTAATAGAGGGGAGCTTCTCCACCATCTTTGGGTATTCTCACTCACTGCGAGGATTAAATAGCACTAACACAAACGTATGTTTATCCTAGTGAGATTGAGATGCTCATATAGCAGGAAGCCTCTGCTTCCTGGAGGCAAGTATATAGGAAGCCAGAGCGGACCGTGAAAGCAGTAAAGCATGCAGACTGTGGTGCTATGTGGTCTGAAGTTCCTGGTTTGGGTTTGTTTCTTTTTCGCTTGTCCTGAAGATAAATGGCTGAACAGCATGTTCTGGGGTTGCAGCATAAAGGAGATGTCAACCTGTGGTGCACTAAAATGCTCCTGAATTTCACATTGTAGTAATGCACTTCAGGATATCAGACTGATCAGCCTGTGTGACAGAACAGCCCAAACAGTATATCCCGTGACTTTCCTTCCCCACACTGGAATTACCCATGTAGTTAAATATGTGTCATTGTTTTAGATGCTAGAAGTGGTGTGTCCTCTGACCTACCTGTGCATGTCACGAGCATTTTGGTTTGTCATAGGTCTGTTTCGTGGAGGTAGGACACAGGTTTTGGCAGCTATTTTCCTGGAGGAGTGACTAACGTGATGTAAGGATTCATATTTTCAAAAGTGTTTGGCATTGAACTGTATGAAGTTGCTGGGATTGCATAGAGCTCTATGAAGTAAAGCAGTGTTCTGCAGTTTTTTCCTGACTTGCTACATGATTTGTGTTGCTATTGAATCACAAAGCTTCTCCTCTCGTTCTTTTTTCTTTCTTAAACTGTTTGAGATAGACATTGACTCACCCAAAAAAAGTCCTCATTTCTACTTCAATGCTCTGCCTCCTCCATGGCACGCACTCCCAGGAGCACAGCCCCCTGTTGCCAGTAAAGAGAAAATAATGCATTTGCTTGTCAGGCACTCGTTGCATGATAAATGTGGATTTGACTTGCATGTTCTGGTGGGCTGAGTTTGAGTGCTTCCTAGTGTGAATGTTGATCGTCTTTTTATTGGTGAGATTATTATAAGTTGGCTGGAAAAGAAGAAAATGAGTATTTTTAGACCCAGTAAGGAGTTGGTGTCTTAGCTAGTGGGTGGCGTGGTGTGGGTGGTATAGGTGCCAGTTTACTGTGATAGCCCGTTTTGTTTAGGTGTAGGTTGTGTTAAATATGCTTCATCCCTGATGTGGGTGTAACTTTGCTTTTCTCCGTGAAGGGTCCTGGCTTGTACAAAATCTTTTTTGATTACCAGGAAAAATACTAGGCTTTCTTTTCATTGGAAGAATACACATGCATCTTAAAGCACTATTTTGAGAGGTGCAATTCTCAAGTGTCCCAACAGGCAGCACTTAGTATGGCTTTTTATTGGCCTCTGGCCATCTAGGAGGCTAAGAGAACAGTAACACTTATTCCCAATGGGAGGGATGCAAAGCTCTAGAGCAGCCAGTGCAGCTTAGTTTCTTTTTTTATTTTTCTTTATTTAGTTGTTATTTTTTTTAAGTATGAAGACTGCCTCTGGGTTTGACGCAAGTACAGAAAATTGAGATGATTCAGGCTTAAGCTTGAGTTCGTAACCCTGCTCATTATCCTTGGTTGTTGCCTTGGCTTTGGGCTGTTGTTAGGTGCAGCGTGTGTTGCGATACTGAAGAATGGGAGGAAGAGCAACTGTAAACCCCTGTGGGTGGTTCTGTTGTGTGAGTTAGACTGTTATCCTTTTCCAGAGCATAGTACCTATGGTAAGAATTACGTGGTTATCAGTTTTTATCTGCCTGAAAATAAAATTAATTGTTTTCTCCATGTGTATCAAGTGTTATAACTCAGTGCTGAACACAGAAGATGAGGCAGAGTCTGCCTGAAGGGGCAAGTCTCCAAAGACCCAATTCTCCTTTGCTCACTCCAGGAGGAGGAGGAGCAAGCTCTAAGTAGGAGACCAACAGTACAAGTCCAAACACTGTGTGTAGGCTTGCTTTGCTGCCAGTCAACTTGCAGCAGGTTTTGGTGAAATGTCCAACAGTGTAAAAGCCATGGCTGTAAGGAGCCATGAGGAAAGATCTGGGGAGAAAGGGGGAGGGAAAATGTGTGGAGGAGAGGAACTTAACAAATGGCAATGGGAAGAGATCTGTGAACCTGTGGCCATGTGGTACAATATGAAGAATGTACTCAGGGTTTGTTTACTCTGAATTCCTGCAGTTATTTAACTAAATTGGTGCAAATCCAGGTGTGGATTCAGGTCTGAGCAGAATGAGCTGTACATGATGTGTTGGCAAATGTGGGTGCTCAATAAAAGGATGTGGTTTCCTACTGAAACCAATTTAGTTTATATATCTTAAAAACCAAACAAACTGGTCTGTATCTTTTAGAACGCTTTCTTCTACTTAATGCTGATATTGCAATAGATACCCACAGTGCAAAAGTATAAGTGGCTTTAAAAGCCACACTTGATTTGAGACATTCTTGCCTTCAGTGATATGTGGTAGTTCAACCAAGGAGCATGGTGCATTGCTCCTGTGCTTAGCGTTCATCCAAAATAGTGAGCTTCGTTTGCGTAGGCCTTTCTGATGTCTGGCTTATGGGGAGGACTTTTGCTCTCTTCTTGTATATGAGAATGACTGAAAAAATTGTCAAGTTGGAAAATGTAATTTGGGTTCGAAGTAAAAGTCTTTGCTTGGAAAGATCTCTTCTTAATGACCTTGTGTGTAATATCCTGCTAAAAGAGGGGGGATGTAGTTTAGGAGTCCTGTATTTATCAGTCCTGAGTTATGCCTGGCAAACTTTGCAAAACCGAAGTGGCTAAACTAAGATGACGATGATGATTTTCTATAAGGTTTAGCAGGAAGACTGTAATTGCATCTTCCTCATTTGTAAGTCTGAACTGAAGCACTGAGTTCTGTCTTTGAGGTTGTAGCCCATGAAGTAGGAGGGTTGCAAACCAACATCCATTAATTTCAGATGGTAACAACGCTTGGCCAGAACTCACTGTTTTACTTGCAGCTCTTCAGATTCCCCTAATGATGATTCAGATGCATGCCTGCTAGTGAGATGTAATGTGGCGTTTGTGCTATAGCGTTTGCCCTGTTTAACTAGTGTATATCAAAAGCAGATGGCTTTCATTCTGTTCTCTCTACATTAAGGATAAAAGGGAGAAAAAAAGGAAGGGGAGGGGAAAGCTTGCTCTTTGCTCTTTCCAGCTCTTTGTCCCCATCCCCCCAAAAGTGCACACAGATGTATGTTGTATTTTAAGTCCTGGAAAAAATTGATGTGTTTACCAAAGGCAAAATACAAATACATAATAAACTTATCTTTAAAATAATCTATACAAGCAGAAACTACTGTGCCTTTGAGCGTAAAGGCTCAGTCTTGTTTTCTTCTGTGATACAATTGAAAGGGAAAAGGGCTGTGCTTTATATAGACTGGGAATAATCTGAACAATCCCACAGTGCTTCCTACTGTACTCCACCTACCTTGCATCATAACTTCCTTTCTCATATTTATGGCCAAAAGCCAGTACAATATAAACGGAGTCGTGTGTGCAGCGGGTGAGACGGCAAGAACCTAACTCCTTTCATTTGGGTGTGGCTATAGGCAAATATTAAACTTTACTCTGCGTTTCTGTTGAACCTAGCTTTATTGAACAGCTGAATATGAAAAGGATCGGAGACAGCAATCATCCCATGTGTCTGTCTTCTCGTAAGTCTACTATAATCTTTTGCTTACCTTAATCTTTTGCTTACCTTAATCTTCAGGTACAATAAGTGAGCATGTTGCCTGCTGAAGGACTGTTTTAGGGTTCTGAGGAACTTGATGTGAAAGAATTGCTGAATTACTTTATTATTGAGAGGTACTTTACATTAAATGGAGAGCTATGCGCCAGCTCAGAATGCTGCTTATCAGGACAGGAAAATATGCCGTTGTGCAGGCTGTCTTCTGTTGTTTAGAAAGTTGCATCAAGTCAGCAAAAATATCTATTTTAGCAGCTGATTTCTTCATGGCTATCTGGGAAGGTGCAGAATCAGTGTTCCCACTAGGTAAGATGCAAGACTTTCATTTAAAACTCTGTTTGGCAGGATTTTATATTTATCAGGAAAGACTCATTTGTGGTTAAAACTGTGGGTATCAAGTCTGTTGGTGGAAGCAGTTATTTCTCATTTCTGTCATCTGTACTTGAAATTTGATAGTTAATCTATTCATTCTAAAATTTTATGTGGCTAGTTTTTCAGCTAACTAAAATTAACTTCTAAAAATATATTTTAGTTCAGGATGTAAATTACATTGTTGCAATTATTTTCTATCCCACGCAGTGTTTAAAAAAAGCTATTTCAGATACTTGTGAAATAAATTTTCTGTATTGATGTATATTGCTGCTGTGTAACCACACTGTGTAGAAAAGTCTTTGAAAGGCGTGCTATGAGCTCCTTTTTGGAGGCTTGTTTATACAGCAGATCAGGTGTACATGCTCTCCATGATGTAGGAAGATATATTGTCTATGTTGAAACATTTGCAGTGTAATATAATAGGTATAACTGAGATAACAATAGAGAGAATATTATTGCAAAGCATTGCATTGTCAACCTTAAGAGTGACTTTTAATGCCTCCTTAAAAATGAGAGCTAAGAAAATTTGTTACGCAAGCTAAGACCATTACTTAGCTGTGTTATGGAAATACAAAACCCCCCAACACTAGTATTGTGTGGTTTCAGGGTATTAGGTTTCAGTCTAAAATGCAGAGAATATAGAATGTGGTACAGAATTATATTATTAGCTCTTATGCAAGGCAGTTAAATGAATCGCATTTCCAGAGGCAGTGTGTTTGTTTGGCTACCAAACAATGTTCTTGTCTTTGTCATTGCCTTCTTGTATGCCTCAGTTTCCCTGCCTGTAAAGTAGGAAACTGCTTGCTTGTGTCATGACTTCCTGGTCATAAAATGCTTTGAAGATGAAAAATACTATGTGAATAGATGCCATAGTTTGTATTGTGTATTGCACGCTGTGCAGGAAGACTGCATGAAGTTAGGAATCCAGCAAATAGTGAAAACCAGGGTTAAGTTAGGGATTTTTTCTTTTATTTTTAATAAATTCTTTACTTGATTATAGTATTTTATAAGGGATTGTGTTTTTCCCTGGAAGATTGTTGTCTGTTCTTGAAATCTTATGATCTGAATTAGATCTTCCACTAGAAACTGTTGGGGGGAAAAAAGTATGTTCATCCTTTAAACTCAGATAGTTTCAGGAATTAACAAAGTCCTTGTATTTTAGTTTGCATCATGCACAACAGTAGAGTTTTTCCCTGAATACTTGCATCCTGAATAGTTGAATGTTATTAGTATACTAGTTAGAAAATATCCAATTTAACAGCTTTTTAATACCTAAGATGTGTGATACTGGTTTTATAATAAGTAGTAAGAGAAGTCTGATCCTTACAGGAACACCATCAAAGCTGAAAAGAAAATTGAACTTATATTTTTCGCCCCTTTTAATCAATAATTGAGGTCTTCTGATCTAAGGAGGAAATTGATATGAGGTCTTTGATATGAAATGATATCTCGTTGGATTGGTATAAGGCATGTTTGCTCAGGTTTGTGTTCCAAACAGGTTTGGAAGCTGTTTTTTTGGGGGGCGGTTGTTTGGTTTTCGTTTGTGGTGGGGTTTTTTTGTTTTTTTTTTTGTTTGTTTGTTTTTTAATGCAACAAAGCAGGAGCCAAAACATAGTGTGGTCATGGCCTAGCACTTTCAGTTGAAAATTTATTTGCAGATGTTGAGACCTGTTATTTTGTATTTAATATCAGTGCAATTGTATGAAATGATCCTGTTGATGAGTTTAGGAACAAATGGGTCAGATTTGCAGGCAAATGTAAGGCTATTTGGGACTGACGTGCAAAAGAGAGATGGATTATAAAGTGGGGTGTGACTTGCTTTAATTGATGCCCTCTTCTATCCTCCTGTTTGGTTGCTTTTCTTACTACATTCTCTTCCTGTTCCTGGGCGTGTTACAATCCGGACTTAGTGGCTGTATTTGGAAGTGATGCGTAAGTAATATGGGTTTGAACAAAATTGATCTATTTCATGCTGAGAGGACTCAAAGCAGTAATTCATACCAATTTGGATTGTCTTAGATCTGCCTTAGGTAGCAGGCTTTTTTGAGGCATAAAGTCCTTTATGTTTGGTAGTCTGCTTTGCCACTCAGTTGTTTGTAAGTCGTATGTTGTAGTCGTTCCTTGCAAAAAACTATTTCTCACTTTAGCTCATGTGTCCTTGGTCGTCCCTTTGATGCCCTTGGTGCAGCTGATCGAACTGCCTCATTTGGTGGCTCCATAACTGCAAACTTTTATTTTCTAAGCTGTAGCAGAGTCAGCTGAAATCCGTGATGTGATTTTAAAAGGAACTGCTTCAGTAGGTACACAACACGTCCCTGGTTTCTTGCAAGTATGACGCAGTGCTGGAATGTTTTTATATTTCAAAGTTTTTCAATACCTATGAACAGTGAGTACATCTTGGGGGTGGGGAATGAGGGGGAAATCTGTAGTTTAGAACTTAGTTAGGAACCTGACTCCTGTTTAAAAGAGCTCAGCCAGTGTGCTGGGCATTCCTAAAACTCTATCTTTAAAAGTCTAAGAGAGGAAAAAACCCTGATCCAATCTGGAGTTGTCAGATATTCCAGTATTTGCCTGGATGCTGTCTTTAAAAGAAGTACAAGGTCTGACTGAGATTTGTCTTCCTCTCTTTTTTTTATCAAATCTTTCATTAATGCCTAGCTTGAAACTGAATTTTTGCATGTTATTTTTTCTTTTTTCCTTCTATCTTAATTCCTGGATGCCTGCATATAACTGTCTTAACATCTTTGGTTTTAGGGAGAAGCAAAAGACCGCTTTACATTGTAGCTTGCTGCAATCTACAGCACTTCTGAACGAGGTGTTATGAGAGTATTCTTGTTTCCTTTGTTTTCCGCTGCTGCACGGTGATCAAACAGCAATATTAACTAGCTGGTAGGGCGGTTAATAAATGTTGCATTTGAACCGTTCCCAGAGGAAGGATGATTTCTTGAGATCCCAATGTGAGGTGGTGCAAGCCATGGCCGCCACCAGTGGTTACGAGCAGTGCCAAGAAGCCATAGCGGGCTTTTGGTTCATACCAACTTCTTTACCTTTTCCAGCCCTCTCTGGGGAGGGAGACATCTCTGTGATGGGTACTTCCTGGTCAGTGCTTGCCCTGGGCTTAGATGTGGCCAGGAGGACCAGGCTACCCCAGGAGACCTCTACGCAGGCAGTAGAGCAGGCAGGACTAGCTCCTTGCCTCTCCCCTGCTAGGTGATAAATGTTACAGCCATTTGGGTGGGAGAGGAGGGGCACAACTGCTTAAAGGACTTCTGAATCATTTCACCATTGTCCCTGGAGCTAAAGGCAAGTGGGATGAGGTAACTGTGAAGGTCATGTCAATTTTGTAGCCTTTTAGTTCCTTTAGACTCTTAAGCCTTGGAGGTGTGTTTTTAGGGAATTTGCAGAGTTTCATTGCTTTTTTTTTTTTTTTTTTCCCCTCCCACGTCCTAGAATATGAGATACAGATAATGTAAACAGTACCAAGCCTCAGAAATGGCCCTCACACCAGGTTTGAGTGCTCTTGGCTTAATGTATTAGTAATTATCCTGAGTATTGTGGATAGAAATGGCAGCTCGTGATCCTTCCTGGGTAGTTGTCTGTATTGGTAAATCCTGAGGATTAACAACTGGATATAAACAGGCACACTGAAGAGTGAACAGCCCTGCTAGGGTCAAATTAGGTCTGCTTTATGTATAATACCATGGGTTTTATAATTTTCTTTTAATTCCATCTCTGAACTCATCTTTTAAAACTAACAAATATTACTGCAGATACACAGCCTGTGCAATTTAGTGTTGTTCTGAATACAAGGTTATACAGCAATAAATGTGAAGTGTTGATGTGTTTTACATACCTATATAACACTGCTGTAAAGCTATTTGGGAGCCTCCTTTTTATTTTATACTGTTCTGCCCCAATTTTTGCGATTAAGTGGTCCTCTTACCTGGTTGCATATGGCCATCCCTCACTGTCAGCCTCCTCTAGAAACACTACATCTAGAAGATAGCATGTTCAGTGACAAAAGGTTAAAGCCGAATATTGGAGTTCCTGCTTGGAAAGCTTTGTCTCTTAATTTAGGTCAGTACTTCAATGCACTGTGCTGTAAACAGCACAACACTTGCGTCCGTCTTCACTATATAATAAGCGTATGTGGTAAGCTGATCCTACCTGACTGCCTGCCATGCGGCTCTGGCCCACGCAAAGCATACCGGAGAGGGAGCAGCCTTAAAACAAATTCCCTGCCGCCCGTGGGTGAGCAGCTGTGACCCCGGCTGGCAGGCAGGATGCTCCCCTCCAAGAGCAGAACTGCGGAGTGAGCAGCAGCCTTGATTCCAGGTAAAATCCTGAAGTGCTGGGTGTCCCGCTCCATCTGTCTGCCTGCCCTCCACGGGATTCACCGGCTTCCGTCGGTCAGTAACCAGGGTTTTGTTGCCATCTTTGCATTTTCCGTATTCTTCCCCCGAATTCCTTGCCTTACAAGCTCCAGGTGTTTGTGTTTTACTTTTTTGTCACAATATGAGAAGGAAATGGTTGAGGGATCTGAACATTTTCCTAAGGATTACTGGCCGTTTTGAGCTCTATTTCATAGGCTTTTTCCACTCTGAATATTTGTAGAAGGTCTTTAAGAATTTACCAGAAACCATTGTCTTGAGGAGCCGGGCAAAACCAGAGATCAGAAACTCTGCTTGCTCTTGATGCTGAATCTGGTGCAGTCCCAGGGCCCAAAATACGATTTGCAAGTGTTTGTACTGCCACAAGTGGGATGAATACTTATACTCCGTATAACAAGACATGCTGAGTGTGGAGTGTTTTCGTAGAAGTTTTTAAAAGAATAAAGGCAGCTTCTCTCATATGGGTGGAGGGGATCTTGGCACTCAGAGCTCTGGAGAGGCTTTGGAGACCTCAGGGATGACTGTGTGCACAGTTATGCTCCAGGAGAATCCCCAAACGGGGGTTCCTAAAACTGTGAAGAAGATGGGGCTAAATTTCACTCTGCAGCGGCATCAAAAATACTAGTTCCAGAGTATCCACACAAAATCACAGAAATAATGCTTGTGGTAATGTGTTGTGTTTTGGTGGGTTTTTTTGTGTTGTGTTTTTTTTTTTTTAAATTTTGAAGGATATTTATACCTCTTTCTTGCCTTGCTTGATTTGACCTTTTTTTATTTTTACCTTTGAACTGCTGTTCATAAGGATGTATACCTCTTTTACCCTCTAAAAATGAGGACAGGCAAAGATTTGTGTCTTTTCCTGCAAAAACAGCTTTTCCAGCTATATGAGGAAGACTGAATTGTGTAGCCTATTGATAAGGTTTCTATTGCTTGAAATACTTAGTGGAATAATTGGTTTCTGGAGACATTTGACTGATTTTATTTTTTTTTAAACTTTTTTTTTGTGTCGCTGGAAGTCATGTGACTAGCAGCCAATTGATACTGAAGTTGAGAATACATCTTGGAAGAGAATTGACATTAATTTTTAGCTAGCAGCTAAACTTTGATAGCAGTTTAATACTAATAGCATACAGTGAGGTAGTGTTCAGAGGCAGTAATCATCAATATTTTCTATCTGATATCAAATAAGGCAACTAATTTTTAAAATGCTCATTTGCTAGTTGTGGCAGGAAAGACATGAGCCAGAATAACATGTAGCTGTGTGGTGTGTTTATACAGAATAATAACCAAAGATCAAGGATCTTATAGCTGTGAAGAGGAAGCCAAGTAAAATATCCTTGCTTTCCTGTGAATGGCATTTGAGGGGGGACGACCTTGTATTCAAACTGAGACTAAGGGTGTAGCAAGTCAACTTGTGTTTCTAAGAAACCTTCCTACGAAATGTGTTATGGAAATGAAAATTATGTTTCTACTTCACTGCCTATGTAGGAACCGCCGTTTTTTTTTTTTAAACAGATGCAATTACCATTGTTTTTCACAATAAAGAATATTTCTGAACTCTAGATGACTGTTCCTCCTGCTGCGTCAAATGGGTGCAGTGTGTATGTGTAGTAAGGTGGGAGGAGTTCTGACACATCACCTTAAGAGAAGGAAGGAGCAGTAGGTCCAGATTTAAAACCAAACAATCCTCCGGCAATGTAATTTAATTGAGCGGAGAATTACTTCCGTATTGTCTCGCTTGTACCTTGAAAAGAAATTTGGTTTTGTTTCGAAATTCTGTGTGCAGAGTGGTTGATTACAAATGATACAATTGTGTTGAAAGTAACGCATTTAATGAGAGGGTTGTGACTCCAATGTGCCGTCTGGCTTTGTGTTATAAAGTAACTGTGTGCTGTTGCCTCTGTCTCTTCCAGATGTTTCTGACAGTGTACCTCAGTAACAACGAGCAGCACTTCACTGAGGTGCCGGTCACCCCCGAAACAACCTGCAGAGATGTGGTGGAGCTGTGCAAGGAGCCTGGTGAGAGTGAGTGCCACCTGGCTGAAGTGTGGTGTGGCTCAGGTAGGTTAGCCTTGCACTTCGTGGGCATTCACTGCTTCTAAGAAGGTAGCATATGGAGACCTCACAGACGTGGTCCTGCCCCAGAGGGTTTCTTCCTTACAGTTTTGTTAATCTCTTCATCAGACCTGCTGTATGATAATACATGTACAGAAAGGCTCACACATGCAAAAATGAGTTAAAAGCAAAAGAAGGGGACACTAGTATGCAATGTTCTTGTGTCTATGCAGCCCTTCTCTGACTCAAATGAGTCTCTGAAGGGTGTGGGGGAGTCGTCTCTTCCTTCTCCCCACAGCGGGATCCCAGTGGCCCGGGTGGGGTTTTTGAAGTAGTAAGTATCAGTAGTTCTGTGACACAGACAGAATAATTTCTTCAACCCCATAGCCATTTTCACTTGCAGTGGCAAAGGAAAACTTCCTTTTTCTGATCACTTCATTGTTCCCAATTGTGTTAATTGAGTTTGGAAGGGAAGAAGTAGTAGGAGTTACCTGATGTGACGTGCTCTAAAGAAGGTGTCTGGTGGGTGGGAGGAAGGATGTAGAAACTACTTTAGACTGTCCCCTGGCCTTTTAAGCCTGTGGAGCCCGGAGAGTTGTATGTATGTGGTCGCTTGTGACTTTTTTCCTTCTTCTATGTTCTTGCTGATTTTTGTCTTGGAGGTTCCAGTCTCCCTAGCTTGAAGTGCTCCATTGGAACTGGAGAACATGTCAACAAACAAATCAAGAGCTAAAGTGTGGCTAACTTTTCATGGCTTAAATGGGAAAAGACTCTTGACTATCTCCTGTCTCCATGGGACTCATTAAATACCGGTAGCCATCCACAGGCATGAAATAGATGAATTGCAGACAGGATTTTAAGTCATGAAAAATAATGATATTTGATCCAACTTTTTTGAGATGCTTCAACAAAATTATAAGAGAGTCAGATCATAAGAGCTTAATGTTTCTGTCACCCTCTACTGTTGGCTCAGGCTCGCACCTGTTCAAAAAAGTCTTTGGTGAGCTGGATGTTTGTTTAATAGCATGAGATACCTGAGTCATCTCTGTGCCCTGTTAAAGAGCACAGGTTGTGATGGTGAGGGACGGGGTTCTCCTATCATTACCAACGTTGGAGCCCTACTAGAGTGGGCAGCTCCTCTCCTTGTGTTTCCTGAACCTATATTCCTGATTGGCTTTTGAGGTGTTGATGTATAGTATGCTAGAAAGGGCAGTGAGATTGTCCTGAAATTGAGGGAGAGCACATACACTGAGAAGCAAGTGAAGTCTGACAGTATTTGGTGTCCAAATGGTCTTGTTAAGCTGAAAAGTGAACTTCTGGGTGAGTGGGACCATATACACGGAGGTTTATTTGTAAAATCAAGTTATCAGCCTTTCTGCTACTCAAGGAGATGTAAGAAAATAATCTGCATACAGAAATATGAAGTGAGGCAGAGAATTTTTTCTGAGATTAGTGTTTGCAAAGACGTCATTAGATACCATGAGAACAGATATCTAAATGTTACTTGCACAACTATTGTCATAAGACCCCCCAAAAATTATTCATTTATATAGCAAAAACCTTGACAATTATCTTGGAAACCAAATTATTCTTGTTCCCTTCACTGATTCTGTCATATTTACTAATTATTTACTTCTATATCCTAACACTGGTGTGCGTGTGTGAAACCGTATACAGTTTCAAATTGTACTCGGTCACAAAAAATGCAGTAGTCTCAAATCATGTAACATTAAAAACTTGAGTACTAGATGAACTATATGCATGTTCTTTTGGATAAAATATATCATTTCTTAAACATTTGTATAACATTCAGTAGCAACCGTTTGCAAGATATATTTTTTGGGAGGAGTGGTGGGAGAGAAATACTTTTAGCTTTTACCCAATCTTATTTTAGATGTCAGCAAAGTTTGCTATCTTGTTTTGCCAAGATATGCCATGACTTCTGCTTTGTTTGCATTTTACACTGAACAAATTAAACTTTATTTTAAAACAAACATGGTGTCCAGCAGCTAACCTTCTGGGGTAAAAACAAAAGATTTACGTTGAAAAATGACTTCTCAAACCTCAGTTACTGAGATCCTTCTTAGATCGCTTGTCTCTCTCTTTCTGACGCTTGCTCAGGAATTTTAGCTTCTGTTGTCAGACCTTATTAAGTGTACTTTGAAAGATTGCTGCAAGTGCGCTTGAGGCATTCTGCTGCCCGAAGGGGGCAAGTTTACTACTCTCCCTGTCCTCCCAGTTTTCCTTGAAATTTGAATATCAGGGCAAACTTTCGTGATCTTCCTGTTATTGCCAGAATTCTGTTAGGCAACTACCTTGGCCACTGTGGAAAGCAATCAAAAGGTATGTGCATGTGTAAACCTTTTTTTTTTTTTTTTTTTTTCTTTATGAGACAAGTAAGGAAAACAAAAAAATGTAAGGTCTGACTGTCCTTTCTTCTTGAGCTTTCCAAATGTAGTTTTGTTTGGTATTTGAAAATCTCTTTGACCTTCCTTTGAAGTCACTGGGTGATATCGACAGATTCCTTGTATAAAGGGCATTTCTCTTGATTATAGAGTTTTAGTTGAAGTGTTGCTGAGCTGCTAGAAATCTGTCTCATAAGCCTGCTGTATATTCTTTAAGATGGAAATCTGACAGCAGTACTGTTGGTTTTTTGTTTTTGCCTTTTTTTCTTGGATTAAGGTTTAGCAGATGAAGAGCTTTTTTAGCTGTCTAGACAAGTAACCGCCAAGAGACTGTTTTTTCTGTAACAGTGACCTACTTGCTTATTCTGTAAAGCTAATCTCTTTTGACAGTGACTCCAGAAATTTTCCTTCCTAGATTGCTTGAGCACAGCTGCATCATTTTCATTTAAAGAAACACTTTTATGTTGAAAAGAGCTTTTCACAGGCTGCAAACATGTTAGTAGCTCCTCTTCTTATGAAACTGAAACCATTTATACTTAACACTAACGATTTTTCCCCTGAAATGATTATTTCGTATTAAGATAGTGACTTTGAAAGACTTTACTGAATATGAATGAACTACTCTCTGATTTCTTTCCTTTTTTTTTTTCCTTTCTCTTTTTTCTCCCCTTGCTTAAATAATGAAAGGAAACATCCAACAAAAGTGATGTCGGGAAAAATGAAACTGGTGCAAAAGTGGTGGTATTTAATTTCAGTCTTTGTCTGCTTGTCTTATTTCTCAGGCCAGGAACAATATCTTCTGTTTGTCTGGGACCCACTGCAAATGGATCCAACCTGATCATGAGTCTCAGATGTTGCCATAAGATACTATGACAGTATTCTGACTACGTAAAGTTGACTACTATGATATATTGACAGCACAGTTGCCATCACTTTTAAAATAGGCATTAAAATGTATGGTAAAATGTCTAGAATAACAAAATTAATTGCTTTTATGTGAAGATTTAGAGGCCCATAAGTAATTCTAATTATATCCTGTCTGTGAATGCCCAGCTATGAAGTGTGTAAATTTTGGAAGAACAGTAATACAGAAAGGGAGGAATACTGGTAAAAGAAGGTGGTAGATGTAGACTCCCACTGGATTTTTGTAATATCAAAAAGGCAAGGAGTAAGGCTTAAAAATTAGAGATGTGACTGAATCCCGAAATCGGGAACAAGAGCAGGAAAGGAAATTCAGTGGAGCTTGTGCATGTAACATTTAAAGAGACTTCCTCTTAACTGTCTGAAAGAAAATGGCATGTTCTTCTTGGAGTCACTTTTCACGGTCTGATCTTTTTTCCTTTAAGCCGTGAATCCAAAATAGTTCAGCTTTTCCAGGCTTATCAGAAGTGGGGCTTTCAAAACGCATGTAATCTGATCTTCATGAAATTTGCTGTCCAAGAGAATGAGCCAGATCTATGGCTGACAGGAGCTATAGGAGAACACTTGAAGTGACAGGAGCTGTGATGGCTTGCTGAGGATGAGGCCTGTTGGGTACTGCCTGGGAGCTTCTTCAGGGTACGGAGAGCTTCTGCCTGAGCTTGAACGCAAGGGCTGCAATCCAGCATTTGATCGGAATCCTTAGGAAGCATTCAGAGAAGAATTCCTCTTCTCTGAGAATTTATCCTCTCATATCTCTTGATTCTCATTGGAATAGGAAGTAAATGAGTCCCTGCACAAATTGGGACAGAGGAGCCCTTAAGGAGGGGGGTGGGAAGGACTGAGAAATAATTTTGTCTGAGGTACTGCAGAAGTGGAGCAAAAGGTATGCCAGCGCATTTCCTGCGGTGGTGAGTGGGTAAGATGATTTGCAAATACAAAACATAAGGCACAAGAGCCAAAAGCTCTAAATTGCCTGTTTGCTTCCCCTTGGGCTGCAACAGTGCCTCAGCTTCTGCCTTCGGGGGTGGACTTTTAAAGGGCTGTATCTGCTTTTCAGAGGTGTTGGTTTAATTTCAGAAGTAAGGAGTGGTACAGTGCCTTCCTAACGGAAAGGGAGAAATGCCTTGCGTGAGGGCAAGCGTTAGATGCACACACTGCACCTGAGTAATAATAGGTGTTGAAGTGAAAGATGATGGACAGATATCTTTTGTTTTGGTTTGATATGTACACAAGCTACGTAGGGATATAATAGTCAACTGGATTTTTACCTTTTCAGAACGTCCCATAGCCGATAATGAACGGATGCTGGATATTTTGCAGCGCTTTGGGATGCAGAGAAGTGAGGTTCGTTTCTTTCTTCGGCATGAGCGCTCTCCCTGCCGGGAAGCAGGTAGGTGTTGATCTCAGATGGTTAATTTGTCTAAGTTTCATTTCATTCCTCAAGGTTAAGGAAACAGCTTGAGTATGTTACATATTAATATTGGTAGTCAGTATGGTGTTGCAACCCTTTTTGGTCTGACCATTTTCTTATAAGTAGAGGATGCTAGTAACAGGAAACTTGTTTGTTTTAGTAAACAACTCATCCTCCCTTGCCATATCTGGGGATGTTAAATCCAAATTGAAACTTTTGCAGGTTTTCTAGAGCTGGTCATCACTGAAGCATCCAAGCACATCCTGTGTTAAATATATTAGCCACAGCTAAATGTCTAGAGGTCTGTGATAGTCTCTTCTTTTAAATCTAGTAACCAAACTGTTGTCCAGTAGTGTAATTTATTATTTGGGCTTAGGATATTTTACCTGGATAATACTTTACCAGAGTGATAAACTTAGCATAGTTGGCAAAAGGTAGAGTTCTTTGTTTCTCCCACAATCTACATATTTGTATTAGTTTCAGAAATAGCATTAAATGAACAGCCTAGTCAAGTTCTCTGAGAATGTAATGTGTTGCAAATCTAAATGTGAAACCTATAAAGAAAATGACTTTTTGCTTTTCAAGGTTTTTCTGTGCATCCTATATTAATCTCTTCAGTAGAATCCTTAAGGCTTTTACCTTTAAATCAGTCTTCTTCCTCCCCTTTTTCTGTTTTCATCCTAGGTAATCTTCCTCAGTATTGAAAATACCGCATTTGTGTTGTGACATTGTACCCAGCACATTTTTAAATGGCTAAATGCATCTCGATGTTTGAAGTGTGTGGTGATGATAGAATGAGTACATGAAAAGTTAAAGCTGTACCATCTCTACCTACTAAAGGTCTTACAGTGCAGTTTAGCTGTCAGGATGTAATTTTTCAAGTCCAGGGTGCTCATAGTATAAGTATTACTGGCTACAGCATTGCTAAGCAATATCTCTGAGGAAGAGCAAACGAATAGATAGGAGCTGTGCAGTTAGTCTTGAAGGAATATGCTCTTGAAGTAGGTCTCAAGTGGGCAAGAAGCTAACAGAGATGCTTCATCCTGTAGTACATGTATGACCTACAGGAGAATGCGTGAGCGTGGTATTTGGCATTTTAACACCATTTGTACTTAATTTGATGGAAACATTAAAGTAGTTTTCTAGTTAAGTGGCATCTTTACTGTCACAATGACTGTGAAGAAGAAAAAACTTTGTGCTTTTAAACTTTGTTATGTGCAAATAATCTGCTGTAGATTAAATGGTGCATCTTTCATGAGAGGTGACTAATCTTTAACTATTGTTATTCATATTCTCTGTGAGACAGTTGACAAAGGCACATCAGAACCTCTAGTTCCTGGTTTTAAGATGATGTGGTCCAAATGCCTCTCTGTGAATTAACCAGAGATTTTTGTGTCATTTGCAGAGCGGAACAGGTCTTTGTGACTCTTCATATGTAAGGCAGACTTAATAAGTGCCTGTTGACCTCGGGAGAAATATTGAAATAGCATACGTTTGGTTAAGCTTTTTTGTTTCTGTTTTTAAACAGTCTTATATTTTAAAATAAATGTTGACATTGAACAGCAGCCTTTTAATGAAATATCTTGTGTCATCTGTTAAGTTTATCTTAGTGGTAACAGCATGGGAAGAACAGTTGTTCAGATTCTAAGCCAAAATGAATGTAGTATTTCTTCTTTTGTACTGCATGCTGTGTCTAAAGGGATAAGAAAAATCCAAAAATACCTTACCTTTGACTATCCTGTATTTTTATCTAGGGACTGGACAAAGGTGTCAAGATCCAGCCTTAAAAAGAAATGGTGTGAAAGTGCCTGGTGATCGAAGAATAGAGAATGGAGTAAGTGTTTGATGCAATGGCCAGTCTAGTGAAAATGGAGGCTTCCCTTCTTTTGAGATACTGGTGCAAATCCTACCTTGGAAATTAAGAGTCTATTTTGGAGAGATTGCTAATGACTGCTCTAAAATAGACACAAAGCCTCTAGCAATTATCGCCCTTGCTTTCAGTTTTTAAGATGTTTCTGAGATCTGTTGGCTGCCATTATCTGTGTACAGGTGATCTCAGAGCAGCAAATTCAGCATACTTTCCCTCTCTACTCCCATAAAAAATTTTCTCTCTCTTTGCTTCAGTTCATTGATTATCTTCATGTTCAGTTTTGTCAGAGAGACCTTAGTTCCAAATTTCAAGTTGAGACTAGTTAGTGTTTCAGCATTGAATCCATTTTCTGTCATTTATTCTTGTTCCAGAAGTTATGATTATGGATATAAGATTGAATCTAGATTCAGGAAACATGTGAACAGATAACTAATGTAATAATAGTGCTGTCTTTGAGGGTAGTGAGGTTGTGTCGTGTGTGTGCTTGCCCCCGGCTTTAAACTTTCAATTTGCTTCAACTTATGTTGAAGTGCTTTGAATTGCAATGATACACCTACGACCGCAGATCCATTCTGCTGTGTGCTGAGCATTCTGGGCTCAGTCAGTCAAAGCTGATTCATGCTGGGCTTAATTATAAAGGGCTCTGAAACACCTCTTTAAAATGCTGCTGGGATTTTGCTAGATATATTAATGTTTCAAGAAATGTCAGCTTATGTGTGTTGCTGGATTGGGCTACGCATGTGTATGAGCTTACAACCATTTATTCTTTTACCATGGAAATACACTATTTCTTTCTAATTATTTTATTGGATACTCAGTTGTTGTTATTTTTGAAGACCTTTATCATACTTCTCTGCAATGGCTCTGAGTTGTATGTTAGCCAAATTAAAAATTCTAGACTTAACATGTTTTGGATTTTCTTTGACAGGTCAGTGCTCCAAGGATGGATATGACACTGGCTGAACTTCAGGAAATGGCATCACGCCAGCAGCAACAAATTGAGGCTCAACAGCAAATGCTGGCTAATAAGGTGAGTTTGGATTGAGATTGTTTATAGCCAGGAACAAAGGTATTAAGAGTCACATGAGGTGGAGGGAGGGTTGGGGATTTGGGGTTTTTTTTTCACCTCTTATAAACAGAGGGCCCCCTTTCTTTGGCTCCTTTTTAAATTTGAAAGTCAAGCTATGCAAATATCCAGTAGTAAAACATTAAAACAATGCCAGTGATAGAAGTGACCATATAGCTTACTAAAAGGACAGAGAATATAACATTAATATATTGTCATTCATCCTGGTAGCTCTGCTGACCTATTTGTGTTCTGTGTGGTGACCAGCCATTCACTGGTCTGATCACGGAACAATGCTTTTGTCTCTGGATATAAAGCTGTCCTGTAATGATATCTTGCTTTCCCCTGATAGGGCTCAATGTGTGCCTGGTTTCCTGGGGCAGCTGTCTAGAAAAGATGGCATGTATGTGATAACAGTAACTAGGGGAGTGATTTATAAAATGCTTGCTGAACAATAACGGAAAAGCTAATGAAAGCACAGAGGGTGCTCCTGAATCGTTAGGGGAAAAATACTCTGAATGCATCTGCAGAATGGTGGCATGGATTTAATATTTGACTTAAGTGTTGTTGGTACACGCTACTCTTGAAATCACCATGGAAAGTGCTGCTTTTGGCAGAGAATCGTTAAATGTGAGCCCATCCTGAAGAGCGCTTGGCTGTCTGGGTGGATGAGTTCCCATGCATTTCAGAATGTGCTCTACTGGGGAAGAGGATCGCTCTGGGGTTCTTGTCTCGCTGCTCTTCCTCTGTCAGAAGCCCTGTCTCCCCCTCCTTTTGAGATCAGCTGGGTTTTTCTCCCCCTATATATTTAGCATCTTGTTTGGTTCCCTTGGCTTTCAATAATCATACCTCAGGGAAGTGCTTCAAACCATGGCTTTCTAATGGTTCTGCAGCATCTTCAAAGGGATACTGTGGCCCATCAAAATAGGCAATATAACTTTATTTCTGTTTTATGGTAGGAACTTATATGAGGAAGATGCAAGTATAAGTGTAAGAAATCAGTTAATCATCCAAGTGATTGATTAGAGTTTTCACTTGAAGTTTAGCAGCACAGTTAATACCTATTCTGCCCTGATTAATTTGCCAAGGCAGAATGTTGCCCTCTTCTCAGTTCCAGCTGAGATGTGTTAAATATAAGAGAAGACTAAACTTTCATAACTTCTGCCAGTTTCACTCACAGGTGGTGGTAATAAACCATGTTCTTATAAATAACATTGTAGTCACTATAAATATATGAAACCAGAAAAAGGAACATTATATATATTTACTGTAAAAGGTGTCATAAAAGATTAAAAAAAAAAAATAATTATGACTTTGAGTCGGGATGGCTACCCATCAGGTAGGTGTTTGCTGCCTGTGGTTTGAAGAAGAGTAGCCTTGTGGGTGTCCCATTGGAGAATTTTTCATTTAACATGCCTTCGGAATAAACCTGCTTTCCTAGACGCCCTTTCAAAGAGAGGCTTTCCATTGCCTCTTTCCTGCCTTCTGAAATCAGATGCAATATTAAAAATAGATTCTGAGGGGGAAAAATACACTTTCTTTTTAGACACAAGCTGTAATATCTATTTTTTGACGTTTTCCTGCGTGGGATTTACTCTAAACTAGTGCATACACTGCAGGCGCTGCCTGGTTTTCTCCGTGAGGCAAGCTCACTTTCTGCTTTTCCTTTTTTATTTAAAGTGCGCAAGAGTCCCTCTTTCTAAATATGACTGGCAATTTTTTTTTTTTTTTTTGAGGAAGTGTTGAGTTCTAATGTTAGTAAGCAGTGGTAGTCTTGGCTGTCACTGGATGCTTAGGAAAGTCTTAGTAGTTCTCCTGCCTCTGGAACAACCTATCATCTTCAGAACTGGAAGCCATGTGTAATGGCCGGTGACTTAAAGGAAGTCTCTGTAGGTGATCTGGTCGTTTCTTTTAGCTCTGAACTATAGCCATCTGTACACAGAAACTGATAGTGAACCATCCTACTCTTATACTCTTGAAGAGGCAAAAGGATCCTCTCTGCTGAGGTGATGTCTGTATAAATGGGAGCCAGGGCAACGAGGCTTTCCCGTGTCTTGAATTCTCCAATGATCAATAATGGAATATGTTCTGTATAAAGAATGTCTAATATTTTCTAGCGTGACTTATAGTTGTTTAAAATGTGATGTATGATAGAGATCTATAAAGTACAATCAGCATGGAGAGAAGGTAGAGAGGAAATAATGATAGAGTCATAGAATGGTTTAGGTTGGAAGGGACCTTGAAGATCATCGAGTTCCAACCCCCCTGCCATAGGCAGGGAAATCTCCCACTAGACCAGGTTGCCTGGTCGTTAGCTCTTACAAATCAAGAGCCCAGTAGTGATTAAATGAAATTGGCAAGTGTCATGGAACATGAATGCTAAAATGTTTTCTTAGGCTTCAAAGGATTTTGAGCAATTTCATGGAAGAAAAAATTATCAAGGGCTGTTAGATATGGATACCACCTCTGTTTCTGTAGATTCTTATACTACAGAATGGTGGTACCTGGAGGATTGTATTGGGACAGTATTGGTACATGCTTGCTCTGCTCTCAGACTTCCCTTGACACTCTGGGAAGTCAGGGTATGGAGCTAAAGCTGATCTAAGCTGCTGTGGCAATTTGTTTAAGTTTTGAGACTCTTTCTGTCAGTACCTTACCATAAGTACATTTAAACAAAAAATAATAAATTCTTTGTCTTGACTGCAGGAACAGCGTCTGAAATTCCTGAAACAGCAAGATCAGCGACAGCAACAGCAAGCTGCTGAACAGGAAAAACTGAAGCGACTAAAGGAAATTGCTGAGAATCAGGAAGCCAAACTTAAGAAAGTGAGAGCACTGAAAGGTCACGTGGAGCAAAAAAGACTCAGCAATGGGAAATTAGGTGAGTTGCTGCTTGGGGAAAGTAGCCTGTGATTTTTCATGAAGGGTGCTTCTTGGAACTCTTAACACTTCTGGTGATTTCAGTGATTCAGAGGAGGTATTTGCAGCATTCCAGGAAGCGTTAATCTTAACAATTTCACATCTTGTATTTACCAAGAAAATTCCTGAATGACCTAGAACAAAATATATTTTCTTACTTTATTTTAAAATTTCACACTAGGGCGTTTCCACTCTGTGTTTTGAGCCTAGTATAGCTGCTTTTTAATTACAGTGTAGGTTTTTTCCTTACTCGAATCCCTTTTTATACTGCAGTAACTTTTTCCATCCTTGATGTTAATACCCCACATATTTAGAATGTTATTTTCTTCTTGGCCTATAACAAAGCTTGGCATGATACCCGAGTTGCCTGTTATGCAAGAGGTAACTTAACGGCCAAAGTGGCTGTGTATTTTCTTTTTAATTATGGAAATCAGACTAGTGTCTGGCTTGCTGCGGTACTAGTTGGGTGCTTGCAGTTCAGCATGTTGATGCAATATTAAATATTTATTTCAGCCTTCGTATCAACACTCATTCTTCTGCCTACCTTTTCATCCTCCCTCTCCTACATATTGTACAGAACTTGTCATTTGCAGCTGGACTCAAAGGAAAATATATTGGTTTATTAAGGTAAATTATAAATATGTTGTTTTACTAAGAAGCATGGTGCTTTACAGATAAAGCAAAAGTGTTTTTCTGTGGGGAAAATGCGTTTTCTGTTTGGGTTCTGTTGCATAAAATAAATGTCAGTTTAAAGGAATGGAAGGATGGTAGAGTAATACAAGATCTTGGAGCATGTATATCTGTTTCCCTGCACCCTCCTCAGCAGGTCTGATCTTGGTACTTGCTTGAACTCTTACCGATTCCTTAAACTTTATTCTATAATGCAACAGTTTTGGCAGTGGGAGCAGCTGATGACAACCATTTATAATAGACCCTAAAAGCCCTCTGAGTCTTTGTATAATATAACAGCTCGAGTGTTTCATCATTGAGTTCCTGTGACCTAAATTCAGAGTTTTAAATATTATAAATATGCCTTGTGGTTGAGTGAGTGTCTTCCTGCAGAATTCAGCATTGAGTGAATTTAGGCTTCTACAGATGAAATTCAGCCTGGTGACGTGGTTCAGTTTGTTTCCATACTTCAGAAAGTAAAAAAAAAAAAAAAAAAAGCGCTCTAAGTAGACCGAATTTACATGATCTTGCTAGTGCGTTTGCTTTTAGAAATACTTGGAGGAAGAGCTGGTTTGACAGGGACCATGAGTTTGCGGCAGCCGGCTGCAGCCTGTGTGCAGCACTGCTCCGGAGGCCGGCAGGGCGCTCTCTGTCCCCTTAAACCGCCGCTTGGAAGCAGCCCACGCTCGGCTGTTTCTCAGGGCAGCTATTGTGCTCTCTCGTCCTCTCCAGTGGAGGAGATTGAACAGATGAACAGCCTGTTCCAGCAAAAGCAGCGCGAGCTGGTGCTGGCGGTGTCAAAGGTAGAGGAACTCACTAGGCAACTGGAGATGCTGAAGAACGGCCGAATTGATGGTTACCATGACAACCAGTCAGCTGTAGCTGAGCTCGACCGCCTGTACAAGGAGCTGCAGGTAAGGCAAAGCTGGCTCGTGAACCGCAACTCTAAGGGCCAAAAGTTGTTTGGGTCATTTCTTGCCTCGTCAGAAAGAAATGCCATTGCTCCTGTCCCTGACAGAACTGCGTGGCTGCCTGCATGCTGAGGATGGAGGGTTAGTTTTACTGGGTTCAAGGTAAACAGGGGAAGGAGCATGCAGTCTGTACACCTTTCCTTTCTGCAAAATTTGGAGACTAACCAACATTTTTTCCAGAGAAAATAATCTGAGTTTGCCAGCGTGACTTGACTTTTTAGAAGGCTTTTCTCTTTGTAACTGTTTCCTGTCCCCAGTCCTGAAAGTTAATTTGTTTTGATTTTTTTGTTGTTTTCCCCTCCTCCCCCCACCCCGGCTTTGTGAATTTATTCAGTTGAGGAACAAACTGAACCAGGAGCAGAATGCCAAGCTGCAGCAACAGAGGGAGTGTTTGAACAAGCGCAACTCGGAGGTGGCAGTCATGGATAAGCGTGTTAATGAGCTGCGAGAGCGCCTGTGGAAGAAAAAGGCAGCTCTGCAACAGAAAGAGAATGTACCAGTAAGTATGGGATATTTAACAACAACAACAAAAAAAAAGGCATTTCATTTGTGGCCCATGCAGTCTGAAGGAAGAACTTGCTTGTGGGGAGGGCTGTTTGGATGCTAGACTTGTTTTTATCTGTATGTGGTGGAAGTCTTGTATTATTAAAGTACTTTTCATGGTACATTGGTGTTAACCTACTTACTCTTTATGGACAAGAACTCTTCTTATGCTGTTGTGGATCTTTTTTTTAGGTAACTTTTTTTTTGCTATTACTACCTCATGTTTGTTTCTCTTAAGGCTTTTTTTTAAAAAGCGTTTTTAATATTGGAGTATCAGTTTCTACTTGTTTTGTCCCTTTTGACTTCTATTTCAAACTCTGGTGGATGGATACTGCAAGATAACATTCTGTAATTTCTTTTGCAAAGGTTTCTTCAGATGGGAATTTACCCCAGCCAGTGGCTTCTGCTCCAAGTCGAGTGGCAGCAGTAGGTCCTTATATCCAGTCCTCTACTATGCCACGTATTGCTTCTAGACCTGAACTTCTGGTGAAACCAGCATTTTCAGATGGGACACAAGCTTTGCAGGTGCCTGATGGTCCACTAAAAACACAAACTCTGCCTAACATGAGAGCTGGGAGCAGTTCACAAGCTAAAGCTCCTGCAGGTAATAGTTTATGATTAATATTTCTTCTCAAAAAAAGTTTGTTTTCTTATCTACCAACTTTGTCTTTTTTCTTTTTTTTTTTAGAGCAAAGTATTATTTGAGATGTTAGTCTTATTACTTGCAATTTTTATGCCCCAATGAATATATTTCATAAACACTGAGGTTATACTATTCAGTGTGTTATAAACTAAGTAATCCTCTTAGTGAGCAATCTGAGTTGTTATATGTAGGAGGATCTTTGTGTAAACTAGTGACTTATTTTAAAATACTCCTAAAAACTATACAACAGTGTGTGTTTGAGTTTCTAGAGGCAGTTTTAGGGCATACTTGGTAACAATGTGGTGCCTGGACGTAAATCTAGCAAAGCCAGGTTTTCTGATCATGTATTTTGGAAATGACACATGTAAAGGATTAATCAACATGACAAGAAATATTATAAAGGCAGTTGATTGTAGCATAGAAATAGCAATAAACTTGCTGACGTATTGATGACATAAGAATATAGAGAGACGTAAGTCCAACACCTGACACAAGGCTTGGCCTCTCCTACTAGGAGTGTTAATGGATATTTGCCTGGCTCTGCTCTGTGGCTTTCTCCTACAAGATACAGTTCAGCTCTGAGAGTAGAAGTCTGGAGAAACTGGAGAGTTGCAAATATGTCTTCTGTGCTATCTTGGGAGAAGAAGACTTGCTTTTCAGTTGGGAAATAAGAGAAACTCTGATCTTCCCAAAAGGAAAAACTGGAGGCTGAGCTTGTAGAACAGTTCTGTTTACTTTTTTTTTTAATCGCTGGCCCTCCATCTCCAGTTCTGGCAGATATTATTAAAGTAGCCATGACAGAAAAGCAGTCAAAGTATCTCTTGCTGTATTGGAGAATGGAGAATTGTTCATTTTATCTGGTTTGCAGATCCTAAAACTGCTGGAATTTTAGCTCCAGTCCATACAAAGCTTGAATTTTTGCTATAGGAATGCATGGTGGTTTTCTATTTGAACTAAAATATCACCATTGTTTTTTAGTATTTCTCTAATGCAGTGCCTATATGCACATTGAACATACAGATGATTTTTCCGCTGTTTTGGCTGTTGCTGGCAGGATCTGCTTATGCTTTAAAGCATCATGTTTTTCTTTGCGCAATATCTCTTTCTCCTCCCTTCTTACCATTCTGTCACTTTTGCCTTTCTGTAAATATTCAAGGAAAGTTTCTTACTAACTGGAAAAGTTTCTTGGCTGAATTCTGTAAGTGCAGATGTGTGCTAGGACAAATAGTTTGCTGCTGCTTTGATATTTGTTTCTGAGCTTGGTTTTGCATTCTTTTTTAAAACAAACAAATGAGCAAAAAATCTAAAGTGATGGGATTTATAGCAGCTAACCTGTATATGATACCTGTACACTGTCTAGACCTGACTCTTACAAAAAAAACCTACCTGTAATAAATAAGTCAATAAAAACATTATTTTAGCTTGATCTGTTCCACTTGTTCTCTCCTAGGTTCTGTGGTCCCCAGTTCAAAACCTTCCCCATCTGCCACTGACTGGAGTAGTTCAAATGCAGACAATCATATTAGTCAAGGATCAGCCTTGACTTCGGGAAAAGGAATTGTGACTAGTGAAGGACAAGGTATGTTCTTACATGCTTGGCTAATGTTAAAATATGGTGAATCTAGTTAATGATTCAGTAAATAGGTAGAATTCATTTGAGAGCACAAAAACCCCCAAAGAATATTGCCATATAAGCTTCAGTGTGGTGTTGCAGGGATTTTAAAAAACAACCAACCAACCAAACTTGTTTCAGGTGGTGAAGTAGATACTAATGCCTTCATACGTGCTCCTGTTCAATCTGCAAGCTACAGCATTTGGCAGGCCCTTGCGCAGGGGTGGGATGGGTACAAAAAGCATCCCTTGCATACAGGGTCTTAAATATTGCACAGAACAGGACTCTTATTCCTACAGTTGTGTTGTCCCTTTTAAAAGTTTGCCTCTCTCTAACAACAGCTGAAGGAGAAACTTTCTTACGAGACAAAGAGAAGAAAGTTCGTCCATTCTCAATGTTTGATTCTGTGGACCAGTCTGCTGGGCTGGGCACACTCAGAAAGAACCAGAGCAGCGAAGATCTCCTTCGAGAAGCACAGGTATGCAGGAAACTCGAACTACTGCATTCCATCTGATAGGGATTACTACACAGCTTTACAAATATTGCTGTCAGGAGGCTCTTTGGAAAGTACCTAGGCCTACACCCAGGCCTACTTTTAAAGGAGACTCTTTCTAAGGAAAAAAAGTCTTTAAGGCTTTTAATGGCAGTTGGTAACTCAAAATCATTCCCCACAGTCATTGTGGTGAAAATCTACATTTTGACTGAGTACTTAAAAATGGCTGTGTTACTTGTACTAGTGTGTATGCATTTTTTTTTTTCCAAAGATGATATGCACAGAGGCATTTGCATGGGTTTTTTAAACTCAGTTACGCACTTGTTTCACTATTTAATGCAGCAGTGTCCTTCAGATGTTTGATTGCAGCAAGACTTCCCACCTAAATCTTGGCACAAGGGCATGATTTGATCAGGTAGGGGTGAAATAACATAGAAGACCTGGGGATGACAAGCGCTCAGCTGGAGAACAGGTTTCTTGCCTACAGGTGCTAGGAAGTGCCTCTGCTATCTCGAGAGAAATTACTGTATCCTGCCATTGCTTGATGTTTTAAATGTAGCTGCAACAGTAAGAATTAAAGAGAATGGGTTCAAAGTATAAACAACTACAATGATAAAATGTTTCAAGATGTTGTTTCATGAAACAAGAAACGTTTCATGTTTCTAATGATGTTGTAAACAGTATTGCAGCAGCTGCAGAAATGCTAGATACTGTGTCCTTCCTTGAGGCTCTTCGGTCCTTCACAGCAGAACTCCTAGAACGTGTTTTGCTGTTTAATCTTAATAAACTTTTTTTTTGTCTTTCAGACAGCCAATAAAAATGTAACAAAGGTACCACCACCTGTCCCCACTAAACCAAAGCAGATAAACTTGCCTTACTTTGGTCAAGCCAGTCATCTGCAACCTTCTGATACTAAGCTGGATGGAAACCTGCAGAAGCTGCCTTTGGCTATTGTAACTATGGGGAACAAACAAAAAACAGTGGCACAGCAGCCTTCCCATCCTTCTCAGCAGATACAGCAAAGAATTTCTGTACCTCCTGCAGGTTCTTCCTCTAGCCAGGACCAAATTCTTCCCTCCTCCAAACAGGAGAGTCCCCCAGCAGCAGCCGTGAGACCTTTTACCCCGCAGCCGTCCAAAGAGACCTCACTCCCACCATTTCGAAAACCTCAAACTGTGGCTGCAAGTTCAATTTATAGCATGTACACGCAACAGCAGACTCCTGGGAAGAACTTCCAGCAGGCAGTGCAGAGTGCTTTGACAAGGGCACAGACCAGAGGACCGCACTTCCCAAGTGGTAAGTGTGTGGCTCTCTGCCTCTCTTCTGTCTTCATAAACCTCAGATAAGATGTACTTTCCACCTGGTCTGTGGGTATAAAGCTCCTCCTCAGGGGAATTAGTGCAGCTATAAGAATCTTAGACAGCTCTTACATGGTGTATATGAGCATTAACCAAAAGTGCAGAATATCTGTCTTGCGCTTGCAAGATAACTGACGGTAAACCTGGCTACCAGACTAATTCTGTTCAGTGGATTGTATTATTCTGCTTCTTTGCCCTATGTAGGTGAATCAGGTTGTGTGTCCTTTTTAGGTTTGTTGATCAAACGTTCACACTTGTTTTTTTTTCCCCCCACCCCTCTCTGAACTCCTCCGCAGTGTATGGCAAGCCTGTGATGGCAGGAGCTGGTGTACAGAATCAGCTGCCGCAGACGGAGAACGTCTACTCAAACCTCCAAGGCAAGCCAGGCAGTCCGGAGCCTGAAATGGAAACAATAGCCTCTGCTCATGAGAATCATGAAACAGAGCGAATACCCCGTCCCCTTAGCCCAACCAAATTGCTGCCTTTCTTATCCAATCCATATCGCAACCAGAGTGATGCTGATCTGGAAGCGCTACGGAAAAAGCTGTCCAATGCACCCAGACCACTGAAGAAACGTAGCTCCATTACTGAGCCAGAAGGACCTAATGGCCCCAATATTCAGAAGTTGTTGTATCAGAGGACCACTCTGGCTGCAATGGAGACTATCTCAGCTCCATCACATCCCTCCAAGCAGATGGCATCAGCTGCCAGTCCTGAAAGTCCAGCAGAAATCCCAAATCCTTATGTAAATGCAGAATTGGAAAAAGAAACAGCTGTTTCTATGCCAGAACCGGCCATTGCTGAGGAAGCAGAAAACACTCCAGATCAGAGCGAAGCTGTTCTTCCCTCTGTAGCTTTGGACACTGTACCTGAGGGAGTATCAGATGGTGATGAACTCACACAGCCAAAAATGGAAGAACCAAGCCTAGAAGCTTCACTGCCACTGGAGGTATACATGGAGGAATATCCTCCATACCCACCACCTCCCTATCCATCAGGGGAACCAGAGAGTTTGGGAGAAGACTCATTCAATATGAGGCCTCCCGAAGTTACTGGACAGTTTTCCTTGCCTCCTGTAAGTATTAGTTAGCCTACAACTTGGGTGCCCTGTCAATAAGTCATCTCAAGCTGTGCCATAAATCCTGTGCGTTCTATTGCAGAGCTTAAGCAGATGTGGGAGAGCAGTGACACAAATAGTCTAGAAGTCTCTCTGTGGGTATCTGTTCTATTTGGGCGATGCTCTTATCTCCAGAGTGAATGACAGTAATGAAAAGCCTCTGTTGTCTCTAGAATTAATGACATGATGAAAAGCTTAAAATGGAATTTGATACACAAATAGCAAAACTCTTCTGGGCTGTAAAGAACGTTCTTTATAGAAGTCTGCCTGCTACATCCAAACTATGCTTCCTTCTTAAGGGAAACTGAAGTTCATTCTTTTGAGCCACAGTTACAGATTTCACAAACATTTCCCACTATTGCTGATATGAAATGGAAACTAATTACCTTACTCCTAGATTGCATTTGTTTATCTGAAAGTGCCTTGCTTGAAAAATATGGAGAAACGGACTTCTTTAGTTTCTGCTTTAAAAACTCATTTGTAGACATCAACTGCTTGCACTCCTTCTACTGAAATGTTTTCTGAATTTTTCTTTGGAACCTGATTTAATATCAGTCAGTTCTTAAGTTGCTTCAAAATGGAGTCTCTTTGGGCTAAGGGTCGGCAGCATTTTACCATCTTAGTAGTTTTGGAAGTTTGTATCTGTGTGTGTGTGGTGTTATCTCAGTGTCATAGAACAGAAATGCTTACTGCTTTCAGTTCCTCAAAGAGTTTTCTTTAAAACCTATCATGAATAGAATTTTAATAACTTGATACATGAAAGTGTTTTTTCCTCCATCGCTTCAGTGCAGAGGTGCATTTAACAGCTTTAAATGTGCTTTTTAACCTTGTAATTTTGGCATGGCATAGTCAGTGCATGTTTTCATGCTTTAAAGACTTTGTCCTTGCTCCCTTTTACAAGGAAACTTGAGTGGTAGGATTTCCTAAATTGTAAGAACTCGTTTCTGGTTGGTTTTGTAATAATTCTGCGATGATGAGAATAAACCGGCCCAACTTCTTGATTTCATATTTAAATACTTGGGTTGTGCTGACAGGCTCTTTCTTTAAAAAGCCTGTACTTTTGATATTATGTATAAATCAACAGGCAAAAGAGTATTTTCTGGGAATCTCTTCTTATGTATCTTATCTTTACATGTTTGCTCTTGCAAAACGTGAGTCATTTCTATTCATCTTTGCTTGGACATCTGTCAGAAATTTACATACCCTTATGAATAGTGTTTATTGCTGCTGCACAGCCAGCTGGGGAGAGTGCTGAGCTAATGCGTGCCTATTCTCTTCAAGGAAAGAGTACAAACTCAGCTATAGAAATACTTGGTTTCCAGTGTCACTGGGAGCATGTAAAGCATTTCGATGCTTGGTCCTATATTCTTTCCAAAACCATTTTCCATAACTGCTTATGTTCCTGCTAACCTCTGCTAAATTTAGGAAAATACTAGGAACTTAACGTCGGCGCTTAAAAAGTAGTGTACTTTACGGAAAGTACTACTTGGTTTGTGTAACAGCTTTGAGAGCTAATGCTAAAATGGTCTGAATGAGTAAAAGAAAAAATTGCATTTTTTCCTGATCTTCAGGGATTTGGGAGTTTTATTATTTTGTTGATGTGTTTGACCAAGGTGACTTCTGTGTTTGAGTTGAATAGTGATCTTGTCTAGAGATAGAGGCAGAGATCTTTCATAACATGTCTAACCTACTATATTCATAATATGTTGGGGAACTGGTAGAAAACAGTCTAAAAATTTCATATTAAACACTGACTTACATTGGTCATTTCTGCTGTCACTTGCAAATAAGCAATTCTGTATTCTTGTTCTTCCCAGGAAAAAAGTACCTGTAACTTGTGTTACCTTTTCACAGGGGAAGAGGACAAACTTGCGCAAAACTGGCTCTGAGAGAATTGGGCATGGAATGAGAGTGAAATTCAATCCCCTTGCATTGCTTCTGGATTCATCTTTGGAGGGGGAGTTTGACCTCGTGCAGAGAATAATTTATGAGGTACAAACACTAACTTGAAAGAGAAGGAATAGCAATCCCGGTTCAAACTGGGAAGTCGCATCTTTTCTGGAATGGGGAAGCTAAAACAACAGCGTGCAACCTAGATCTGCCCTTGAGGAGATGTTAAGTCCTAACAGGACATGGCCTCTTGGAAACTGATTTTAAGTGTATTAAATCCACACTGGGTATTTAGCACCACTACTATAAATTTGCAGGATGACATTTTCCTCATTTCTTATGTAGTGTTTCATCCCCTATCTGGCATGTTATCTGATAACTTTGATAAGCAAAATCCACATGAATTTTGCTTACAGTTAAATAGGCAAATAGCAGACATTTGTTACAATGCTTTTACTAAGTTACCAGGATACTATTTCTCTGAACCACTTTAGGTTCTCACTGTCAAAATGAAGCTGCAAGCTTATGTGTGATTCTTCTTGAGATTGGTTACTGCTGTGGTTTTCTGCCTGTTGCTTGTGTCCTTCATAGAAATATGGCTCAAAATCCTATTTCAGAATAAGACGGCTCATTTTTATATGTGAAGAGATGTTTATTGTAGAGAGTTTCATCAAAATGTGAATGGCTCCTTTTCTGGCTCAATAGGTTGAAGATCCCAGCATGCCCAACGATGAAGGGATTACTGCGCTGCACAACGCCGTGTGTGCTGGACACACGGAAATCGTGAAGTTCCTGGTACAATTTGGCGTGAATGTGAACGCTGCAGATAGTGATGGATGGTAAGTTTTCTTTAAGTGTTACCTTACAAATGCTCTCCACAAGAGAGCTGCAGCTTGAGCGCTGCTACAGGTCTCTCAGAAGGTCACTCAGTTTGCTCCTGTAGAGCTGGCAATAACTCTTCCACAGTAGAGCAACAGCAGTTCTCTGTGGGGCATCATGTGAGAATGTGCAGAGGAGAAAATAGGCAAATTATATTAATATTCCCTATATGGAAAAAGTGTGTCTGAGGCCCAGTGGGGTGGATACGGTTGTCAGGAAATTGATCTCTTTCTTTGAGATATTGAAGACGGCTTATGCATAATGAGCTATTTGCTGAAATTCCCAGTGTCCTGTCTGTGAAACAGTTTGTGTGTAGCTTACACACGCTCTGGGCAGTATCTATCCCTGCAAACTATCTTCAGTTCTTTGTCCAGTACTCGGACAACTTAAAAACAAAACAGAGTGGAAAAACACAACCTACAAACTAGGCTTGTAACTGATAATGGGTTACAAATCCTTCTTAAGGTAGCCAGGGAGCTTATTTATAAAAGGCTAGGGGAAGGGGGCAGTGATTTTACTATTGTTTCTACCTGTAACAAAAGTGTCTAAGGCCTAAGACTGAATAATGGTGCTTGTTGTCCCTCAGCCTTGCTAGTTCTCCCAGTTACCTGCACTTGTCACCAAGTCAGGTCTTGAAGTAATTCTCTGGATTGTAAGAGGCACGATGTCAGGAGGATTTCAGAGTGGTTTTTTAAATACTGCTTTTTTTATTATTATTTATATTGCTTTAATCAATGTTCTCAAAACATTAATGGATTATAAAAATGTAGCATAACTAGAGATCCACACGGAAAACCAGCTTTAGGGCTCAAGCAGCTCTTGGTAACTCCTGTTATCTGTGAAAAGCAATTGCTCTTGACATCCCGGGTTAAGTGCTTCTGGTGGGAAGCCTTCAGCGATGCAGTACTGATTGCTGGAGGTCACGCACAAAAGTGGTTTGCCCCTAGGAGTCTGTAAGCACTGCTATAAGCAATAAAAGTAATGTCATCTTTTTCTTCTTGGCTTGCAGGACCCCATTACACTGTGCAGCATCTTGCAATAATGTGCAGGTGTGCAAGTTCCTGGTGGAGTCAGGTGCAGCTGTATTTGCGATGACCTACAGTGACATGCAGACGGCTGCCGACAAGTGTGAGGAAATGGAGGAAGGCTACACACAGTGCTCCCAGTTCTTATATGGTAGGTGATGACAACTGAGTTCTGGAGCATGCTAGGGACTCACCTGGCGCTTTTTGGTATGTTTTTGGATGAGAAGTGGTAAGTCGCATGCTTAGGTTGTGTGCCCATGCCTCGAGTTTCTCTTGGAAAGAGAGAGGTTTTAGCCAGCTTCTTATCACAGACTGAGGTCCATCAAGACTAACTTTATAATGTTGAACCTATAGAGAAGATCTGAGTAACAAAACATTCTCCTACATTAAAAACCTTGAAATGAGTTAAAAGCACGCATTGACAAATACATTAGTGTGAGGTGACAGTTAGGTGAATCTTACCACATAAAACCAAAAGCGGTATGAGTATCTCAGTACGCAGTTCGCATCTGCTACCTAGTGTCTTTAAATGAGGAATATCTCCTCATGTGCACTTCAGAACTAAGAAAGGTATTGCCAAGTTTTTGCCTTAATGTAGGTTAGTAAGTACTGAATTTGACTTTATCTTTCTGGCCTCTGCCTTGTCTTGCATTTAAAAAGAAATCCCTTATGAAATTTAGATTTTATTCAAATAGTAAGATTACAGGGAAACTATCTTTTTAACGGAGAGGATGAATTGTCCCTAGGGTGTGATGAGTATTCGTCAATGAGGTTTTAAATTACTGTACGTTTTGTATGTAATGAGGTTTTAAATTACTTTTCTGTATGTTTTGTATGTGGTTCTTGTCCCCTAAGCACTTACCAGCTGGAGTATTATCTATTTGTAAGAGGTTAGAGTAATAGCAATGTAATACAGCATAAAAAGCTGTAATAGACCTTTCTAGTTTTGTGGAAGATGTGAGATCTGACTTCCTGTAAGCTGCTCAGCCAGCATATTTCAAAACAGTCTGTCCAGCTGTCCTCACTAAGATTGAAAGCCATGTCTCTTGGCGCCAAATATATAGTTTTCCCTATGAAGGGAAACTATTTAACTAGCGTCAAAATCTGTAGGCTAAGCAAAATCCCATTTAGTTTTGTATCCAGACTCCAATGGTAGTCATCAACAGCAAATGTCCAAGAAAGATTGTAGGACTAGATTAAAAATAATAATACTTATCCAATATTTCTTCCTGGTTTTAACTCTGATGTGAGTTAAGAGATGGTATCTTTGTGTAGAATAGGTCTTGAGAGATTTCTTTCAGGAATTTGTCTAATTCTTAAAATTCAGGTAAACAGCCCACAAGATCCTGTGGGAAGGAGATTCATGGCTTTATTATATATAGCATGAAGAAACACATTCTTTTTGTTTGTGGGGTTTTTTGGACCTAGCATCTGGTGTTCTCACGTGATACTCTGTTTTTTGTTGGGTTTGGGATTTTTTTTGTGTTACGAGATACTTCCCAACGGGTCCTGAATGGTCTGTAAGGCTTTGGCTTATTGCCAGCTTTTCCAAATTGAAGCCACTGAAAGTACGGTATGTCTTGATATACTGGCTGTTCAGCTATCAAATTCCCGTATTTTTCCATTAAGAATTAATCCTATTGCTAAGACTGCTTCTAGTTGCCTATAGTTATAATCAGAAATTCATTCACTGGCTAAATCTGTTTCTTGCTGTAAAAGAAGTTTGGGGATGTGTATCTGTCTGTTTCCAGAACAGATACCGCATTAAAACCTGCCAGGTGAGAAACCTTGGTGTAATTCATTGATTGACCTAATCCCTTTTTGTTGTAAATGATGCACAATATTGAATATCATCATCAAGTATAGGTATGTTGAAATAAAACCGCTAGTCCTTTAGCATTGATTAAATGACAAGTCTCATGCTGCTTAAGTATGTCATTTTTCACTTTCTAAGTTCTAGTGCTCATGCTGTCTCTCAGAGCATGTTTGCTGCTACCCTGGTGTGACTGTTAACACCTTTTTTAAAGATGAGATCCGTTGTGCAAATCTTCTTTGTCTGCTTTGATGTTTAGTGCTCAGTCTTACCTTCCACATGGGTGCAGAGCACAGCGTTTGCCAAACCTTTAATCATACCAAATGCAAAGTAAGGGAAGAGTCTCTCTGAGCAGAACTAAGCATATATTGGAAGTAATTTAATTTTACATGAGCTGGTATGCAGAAATAAAGAACTTGATTTGCTTGCTTTAGCAGACTTAGGTCTAAGAATCCTATACAGTAGGTTGCAATAGGTAAGAGAGAAAGGGCAGTGACACGTTTTGTGGTACGATGTGCAACGTACTTTTTCTTCTGGCAATACCAACATGACACAAAAAGCCCAGTAGGATTCAGTATTTCAAAATGGAATAATTACCCAGAAGAAAATTTGTTTAATAGTTGATTAAGATACCTTTTCTGATTTGCTGCTTATAAGCTGAGGAATGTATACAGAAAGAATAGTATTTCATCTTTGGCTACAGCTGTAAAATGAGCAAGTTCTAAATAACATCTGCAAGGTGTGTGCATGTACTCCAAAACACTTTGGTCCAGAAGCAGTTCAACAGAACTGTGTTTCTGAAGTTAGTGTTTAAAAAAACATAATTAAAATAGTGGCAGAAATTAAGAACTGCTGAGATAAGTGTTTGAGGTAACTGAAAGCAGCCGGTGGGTAGCAGACAAATCTTTCAGGTGTAGGTCTGAGGTGCAACTTGTTTTAAAGTTCTGAGATAATGTGGCTCTGGTGGCAAATGATACCTCAAGCATCAAAATGACAGTGGTGGTCAACATAAGCAGGTGTTGCTATCTCCCTTTGACAGAAGGAGATTACTGATGAACTGAGTACAAACACCTGTTTCTCACTCATCACTTAAGTGTAGGAAGTATGAGCACTAGCATGAAAATATAACCTTTTGTCAATCAGTGCTCCTCTCCCCATTTACCTTGTATTTTTTGAACACGTGTAAGGAAGGACACACGTATCTGCCATGTGCAAGGGCTAACTTCACAGTGCCACCTGTCCCAGGACTGACGATCAGTATGCTGATGACAACAAGGTGCTAAGTGTGATAAGAATCAAGGTTGGTTTTCCTCTTTTTCCTGGACTTCTCTCCAGTAAGATTACAGCAGTCTTTCCAACTGTTGTCTTTTTTTTTTTTTTTTTTTTTTTAAAAACCCATTTTTATTGAGCTGCTCTGTGTTTTTAACGTTGCAGGAGTCCAGGAGAAAATGGGGATAATGAACAAAGGAGTGATTTACGGACTCTGGGATTATGAGGCTCAGAATGATGATGAGCTCTCGATGAAAGAGGGAGACTGCATGACAATCCTGCGCCGGGAAGATGAAGATGAAATTGAGTGGTGGTGGGCACGGCTGAATGACAAGGAAGGCTATGTTCCCCGCAACCTGCTAGGGGTGAGTCCTTGTTTCCAGAGTCAAAACCCCCCACCCCACCACGTGGAGTATACACGTCATTATTCTCACACGTTTAGGTTAGGTGCCATTTCAAAAGTCAAGAGGAAGGAGTTGGCATTCTCCATTTATTCATCTGGGGAGTTGAATACCTTGACAGAGAGTGGGTTAACACCCTCTGCTTAGACACCTAACACAGATTATATTAATGGGTACATTAACACGTATCACCACCCTGCTACGCATAGCACGTTCTAATATTAACCTTGACTCACCAGCTTAGAGGGGAAAAAAAAAAAGCTTTTATCTGAACATGATGTGTGCATAAGGTTTTGTTGAGCATGTGAACAGAACTGGGTTTCCTCTCTTTTAGAAAGTGATACACTGGCACAAAGGGCCTTAAGAACTGAAACTTGTATGAAGAATGAGTCATAAGTCTTTCCCTGTCCGGGTGTACACAGTGCACCTTGTGATTTGAGATGGTTTCACAGAGAGTTTCAAGACAAACACTACAAAATTCTATGGTTTTTTTTTTTTTCTAGTGTTGAAAGAGAGATCACATTGCCAAATAAAGGCAGATCTTTGTTTTCTATGTTCTTTTTAAGTAATATTTAATCATATGTCAAAGGCCTTAAATTAATGGCCTCTCATCATCATCTTCTCTACTACCTCTTTTATTGAAAGCAACTGTGTACAAATAATAGGTATTTTCAATTATGTCCCCATACCTCTCATGGCCGAGTTGTTAGAAAACTATGGCAGATGGACACATGTATAAAAATTCCATTAAGCTTTTTTCTACATATCCAGTTGCCCTGCTGCTGGAGATAAGAGGTTCTGCCAATGCTAAAGATTACTGCTGTGAATTTTAGCTGATTGATGTATGATGCCTGAAAGAGGCTGAACCTCCTTCCTCATGCAGATAATCCTTACTGTTAAACTGGTTAGATTTTTTTGGAGCGACTATATCTAATGCAAAATCAGTTTTCATTTCTGTTATCGCTTTCAGGTCAGGCCTACCCACAATGTCCTGTAAAATTCTCCCTAACATAGTACTTCTGCTTGTTTTTTTCCCTTCCAAATGTAAGCATTTCTAAATTGAGAGCAGCCATCAGCCCTACAAAACCAGGTCAAGAAAGGTCAGAAATGGCAGCTTTTTTTTTTCCCCTGCCCCAGGGTGAATTGTGCATGTGCTGTTTGTTCATAAGCTTTTGCACTCAGCCTGAGCACAGGTGTGTAGGAACACAAGGAGCATCTGTGCTTCTGTAATAAAAAGCACAAGGCAACACAGCTTAGACTGGGGATTGCGACTCATCCTTCTAAGCACAACACAATCTGAACAGAACCTTTGCAGAAAACTACCCAAGCCCAGTATTAACTGTTATACTCTTACAGCTGTTCAGTTGTGCTAGTACTGCTACCAAAGGATTCTCTGGTTATTCTTAAAAGCAATTACTGGACTCTTAATATAGCAGCTGAAATCTGGGCTAAGTATTCAGCACAGAGGAAAACATTTGGTAGTTTGATACATTCTTATATTAAGTCATATTTTTATCACAGCTGCTTTATCCTTTTGCAGGTAGGTGCAGAGTAAAAACAAGGATGAAATTATCTGCAAAAGTACTCAACCCTTCTTAGTGACTCACTAGCTCCCTAAGCTGTGTGAGAGCTCTAAAACTGAATGCAAATAAAATAATACTGCCAAAATAGTGATGACTTCATACCAAACAATCTTTTGAACACTATCAGGTGTTATGCTACTGTGACTGACTGACTGACTTCATCTTTGCTAGTGGTGAAGTCACAGCAGGCTGAGACAAACCTTGTGGGTGAAGTTGTTGGTCTTCTCTTAATCATTAGCTGACCATGGAAAAAAAAGAAAGCCAGAATCTGGCTGAAGAGAGAAGCGGGTATCTTTAAGGAGAACTTTAGCTGAATGTTGTGTAGACATTTAGAGCATGGAGGATTCATCTTTCCTAATCGTATTAAGTGTATCCTTCTATTTTTTTGTATATGCCAGTAGCCATGCTTTGCAGAACAGTAGTTGTTCCCAGACACCTTTGCAAGTGGGAGCCAAGAACTTCCCCAGCATCTCAGCATTCCTGCATGCTGTGTTGAGCTGTCCCCCATCAATCGTCACGCCAGAACGTGTGAATAGCATGGAGTTGGAGGGCCAGAGGGTGGCAGCTACTGATTTACTGCTGGCCAGTTAAATGAATGTAACTGGCCACCCACTATCCACTAAAGCACAGCTCCTACAATTCCATGGTCCTTATGCAGCCAGGTGTTTCCAGCTTGCCCAAAGCTATAGATCTGTAAAGGCTGATAGGCATTGAGAGAGAAAAATAAAACAGACTTTAATACATCTCTGTTTCCTTTATAAAACAGGGGAAAATCCCATAGTTCACTAAACACAAAAGTCTCTTGACTTACAAAGCCACATGCTTTTTGTAGCCCACCCATCTGGGTAGAGTTGAAGGTACTGAATTATGTGCTTTACAATGCCTTCCTTTTGTACTGTCATGGTTAGTATTTTTTAAACTTGCCTAAGAATGCTAGATTTATATTTGTTAGTGCTCTGGGTGTGTTTTATAACCACACTTTTGCTACTAGAGATTACATTAGAATTGTAGCAAAGAGAAGTTTTTCTTTCTTTTTATTTTTTTCCTTTTAAAAAAAAGTAACCTTTTAAAGCACTAAAATTTTAAATCTCATTTCTGTTTTTCCCTCAGCTGTATCCAAGGATTAAACCTAGACAAAGAAGCTTGGCATGAAATAGTACAGAAGCCAGATTCTTGAAGTACTAATCATGGATGACTTACAAAAAAAAAATCATTTTGTGTTGGTTCCAATATCATGAGACTTATTTCAATGACAATGTAATTTGAAAGCTATGAAGAATGTGCTTTGAAAACAAATGAAGGATTGATGCATTAGCAAATGGATGAGGGCATTCTACAAGATGAAATAATGCTTACAAGCAAATGAAATTCTGCTGCCTTTGGTCTAAGCAAGCCATTATGTTCAAGTACCCACTCTGATTTCTTCAAACATGGCAGAAAAAGAATGTCACATTTTTCTGCATTAAATCCGAGGACCTTTTCAATTTACAACTGAAGGGAATCATCATGAAACAGACATTTTGGCTTTGTCCAAACTTACCCCAAGGCTTTTTCCAGATGGGAGAAACTAAAATAAATTACGTGCACAGCACCCAAATGCCTATTGCTGGAAGCAGAATGTTCATTAAAGAAGCTAAATCGAAGTGCATCTGAACAGTGACAACCATGTGACCATTAAGCAATAACTTTAAAAAATGCTGTAGCATCTTAAGAATTCCATGTATCCAAAATATTATGTGCTGTAACAGACTATGTAGTTTTAGATTCCTCTTTTTACAAAGCCTCATGTATTTATTGTATTTTGTACTTTGAAAACTAAATGTAGAAACTTTCCATAGTCCTTGACAACTTACTTGTTTTTACTTTACTGTGATACCATTAAACTTTTGTCTCCTCTTAAGGTTTAACTCTGGGTATTTTTTAGTGTCAAGTTTTTATTAATTATCTGACATGTTAACAGTAAGACACGCTGCTATTCTACATTATGCTAACATTCATCTACTTTCTGTATTAAACTGAACCCTTCCCCCCAGTTTGTTCAAGACAATCTTTCTGCGCTTAAAATTAAGCCAAAGCTGTTAATTGCATATAAACTTTGTTAACCATAAAAGCTAAGGGACGTACTTAAGAAAAAAACCCTTGGTATAAGTATTTTCCAAACAAAGCCTTTCCTATGGAGCTATCCTTTATATCTATTCGGGAATAATCATTTGATAATGAGCACTATTTAATAGTGAGGATCAAATCTTTCCTTAAGGGTATTTATGAAGTGCCTCACCCTTCAGGCTCATGTTTTCCTACTAGGTAAGTTCTTACTGCTTTCTGAAGAGGTGCCCATAAATCCAAGAAGTTGTAAAGTATCAGACTATCTAGCATTTCATTAGCACATCCAGAGTTTCCATCAGTGCCCAGTCAGCTTCAGAATGTTGTTTTTCCCTTTAAAAGGCAACATACTCTGTTCCTGACAGTGAAAAGCTCTACATATGCTCTGTGATGATCTATCTCTAAGGAAAAAATGTGCTTATTGGCAGAAGGAATTAACAGTCTTGCAAACTTTATTTCTACTGTTTTTATTTAAATACTTATTTATCTTCCTTTGAGATATAAGAAAGATTCAGGAAGTCAAGATTCCACCTGAGAGCATGGACTTTCTCTCTTGGAAGAGTCTGGTTATCACAGCCTCTTGCTACAGGCACATCAATGGCCAGGATGGGAAGACTTGCCTTCAGTTTGGTCAGACATGTACTTGCTCCTCAAAGCCTTCAAAAAAAGTATTTAACCAGAGCAATGCTGGGGCTTGACACACAGCAGACAAGGGATTCATATCTTACCTAAACACCTGTGTTCTGGGATATGCAATACCATCCCTTTTATCGTTTCAGATACCCAGGATGGAGTGGAGCTGTTATTCAAAATGCACTTATTAAATCAGGCTGTCAAGCTGTAATGAGCTTTCTTCCAGAAGTCATGTAAAACACCTTAAATACAAAGCTATTAGCAAAGCCATATTTTCAAAAGTTGCACTGAGGATTTATACTAAATGAAAGCTTTTGTACAGAGGATATATAGTAGTAGATAAAAGACTGTCAGACCCATAAAAATGAGGTTGCAGAGTCTTCTGTTGTTGAAGACGACTGCTTTCCTTCTTATAACTGTGTGCAAAATTTGCCATGCATAAGTTAAGGCACATTCACGTTGTTAGAATATTACTTGTATGTTTGCTTGATTATCTTCACCTGGTCTTGCTCTGATGCTGATGTCACTGGCTCAAATGACAGTAAAGCACAGCCACTATAACGAGAGAAAGGAGGAGAGGAAAAGGGCCCAAGGTTAAGTTTAGTAAAAACACCCGTAGTGAGTATGCATATTCCCATTTCTAGCATGAGGAGGAAGGGCTATTGTTACAGAAGTAATTTTAGGATCTTTCCTGAGTGATTTAAATTTATATATCTCATCTAAGTCAGAAGAGTTTGGGGATGATTTGCACATTCCTCATTTAAGTCCAGAAATAAGTTGAGTTCAGTTAATAAGCAAGTCAAACACGTGTAGGAGGGTAGTTTTCTCCTAACTTAGTCCTTTCTACAGGGCAGACATGGTCAATACCATGAGTCATTACTGCACCTACATTTTACCCTGTTGCCAAAAACGGCGGGGAAGAAGCCTGCATACATATCATCAGCCAAAATTACTGCCAGTAAGGGATGAGTGATGTCAGGTTCCAATAACCTTGTCTGTCAGAGAATACAATGTGATGTAGGTACATTGTAAAAAAAGGGTAACCTTTCTTAAGACTGCTTATAAACACGCCAGCATATATGTGAATACAATTAACCACAATTAACCAGCCATAAGCAGTCAGAACAGTTTCTACTGTTAACCACCACCCCCCCCCCCCCAAAAAAAAAAAGAGAAAACAAGTGTTTTAGAGCTAAATGAACTTACATTAACAAGGTTCAATTCTATTGTTCCAGTTTTCTCAGTATCCAGTTTTCGAAACATTTCTGTGGTTTGAGAGAGATGACAAAGATGAATATAGGAACTGATTGGAAAGCCTTCCCCTTCCTCATGCTTCAGGATCAAAAAGGAATTTAGTCCCAGAGCCTAAAATTCAACAGCAGTCTACATCCCAAACCAGAAGGGCCACACTAAAGTCATTGCACGCTTGAACATTTTTAATACTACAGACTGAACTATTAACACTATTTGTCAATCTATAAGCATTTAGATTGATTTTTGGTTTTAAGTGAACATTTAGTTGCGTGAAAGACTGACTGGCTCCGGTTCAGCAGCCTGGCCTAAAAGGCTGATTCCTAGAGCTAAGAAGAGCGTGCAGACTGGGTTTGCCGGATTTATAGCTCAGCTTTGAAGTTGCTTTGGTTCCACTACTAAAGTTTTCTATGTAACTTTTATCCTGGACTTGAAAACACAAAGCAACAGAGTCTGTCTGATTATTAAGCATGTACTCACTGAACAAGGTTTCCAGCCGAATCAAACACCGGACAAAATTATCAAAGTCAATGATGAGGTCTTCATCAGCAAAACGAGCCACAATGATTTGATGTAACTGGCAGTTCAATTTGAACCCTAAAGATGCAATATCCAGGATTCAAAAAAAGAAGAAAAAAAACCCCACAAAAAGCTCCAACCAACAAAAACACCCAACCTTACACACTGCCAGAAATTCAAGTAGCTACTTTTGATTAAATTCACAAATGTTAAGAGTATTTACTCCATTTTGGGAACTCCCAACCACCCCTTCTGTACTTCGAGTGATTTAGAGCTGTGACTAGGGCACATGTGTTTTTCCCGCTGCATGTTCTCCCATACTTGTACTCCCATTTCCCAGGGGACACAGCCAATTGCTCCAGCTCATGGTCCTTCCCTGGGCAACGGGGTGGCTGCCAGACTCGGTCCCCTGAGACCTGAGATGAAGCAGTGGCTTTCTGTAGGTAAATGGTTCTGTATTTCCACACAGCACCTAAACTTTGGGACAAAAAGAAATGCTGCCTCATCTTACGCAGTGACAGGAGAGGGAAGATCCAGAGAGCCCAAACACTGACATTGAGGTGGCCCCAGAAGGTCAGTAAGTTAATTTGAGATCGTACAGCTCCGTGATCACTGTCTTAACTCAGATTTACTTTTCAGTGGTTGCAGTAGCAAACCAACTCTTCATTAAGTTCTCTTGTGAGCATCACCCCTTGGTGAAGCCACTTCCATTCCTCAGGTCACAGCACCCCTCCTTCACAGGCTTATGCCAAACCCACACTTACCCAGAGAGACTCCTTGAAAGAGGACAGTATGCTGTTACAGGATCAGATTGGTGCAGTTACACGTGCTTCAAAAGCTGGTCACCAAAGAAAATAACTGCAAACCTATCACTCCTTTGAGATGCCTTTAGTGTGCCTGCATGGCACAGCACTGCCACACAAAGGCAAGAGCCCAGGCTGAGCACCTGGATCGAACGGAGGCCTTTCATCAGGTCTGAGAACACAGGATTTTACAGCTTGCAAGTGATACACAGGAGACTAGTGAGCATCTATCAACCCAGCTTGAAACTGATATAATCCTAAAAAGAGCCAGACCACTATAAATACCTGCTGTTTCCAGCGCTCTCCTCATCTCGTATGAATTCATGGTACCAGACCGATCCACATCAATTTCCCTGTAAATTTTCTGCAGAACACAAACCCCGAAGTTAAAACTTGTCAATAACTCAGAGCATGGTTTGGCTTTCGTCAGAAATCAAACATTTAGAAATGCAGCCTGCACGTTCCTTAGGAACGTTTGCAACATAGGCCTGAAGGACTAGGTACTTATCCCAGAGTTCATCTAAAAGCAGCTTTGGCAAGTGTTTTTAATGCAGCAACCAGAGCGGATAAAGACTCCGGGGAACTCCTTGAACGCCTGTGCAAAATGGCACTATCACTACCAAAGCAAGCAGCAAGACTGACATTAAACTCACACTGTTAAGTGTGAAGGCTAAACATATTTGGACACGAGTTAAAACAAACCAGAAACCCCTCAGAGCGTTAAGGCAGGACGAGAGGCAGCATCTCCTCCCGCCCGTCACCCGGGGCTGAAGCCGTCACACCCCCGGGCTCTGAGGGGCGAACCCTGGGGGACCGAGGACAGAAACGCATCCTGAGCTGAAGTGGGAGTCGCTGCTTTGGGCAGCGTGATTGTACACGTTGTCGGAGGCAAACCAGTCTACAGCCACCTCGACATTTGATTGCACGTTCGCCCAAAGAGGCTGCGTCTTACCTGGTATTTCTGAATCTTTGTCCAGAGGGTGTGGAATTCCTTCAGTCCCAGTTTTCCACTCCCGTCATTCTTCTTTGAGTTAAGGTAAGCTCTTTGGAAGAAAGGAAAAGGGTTTCCTCTCTCTGTGCTGGGTTTATTTACATGGACAGTTGTGACTTAATACTTAAAAAAAAAATTGCAATTAAGAAAAGGATGCAAGTCCTCTCTGAAGGACTCGTCCTGTTGAATACACAATTGTTGTCCAAGATGTCTTTCAAAATCAACAAGGTGATAGATTCATTTAAACCGTGATCAGTTCACAAGCTCTTCTGCTCCTGCTTTGGCAACTCTCTGTCTTTTCAAAACAGCCGAGATTACACAATTTTGTTGTGCATCATTGGTTCAACACCTGCAGTTATAGCAGCGTGAGTCCTAAGCCTGCATTATAAACAGGAAAAGCCACAACCAAGCCTGCTATTTGGAGAATTTAAGTTCTTGCACAAACAGCTAACAAAAGAACCTGGTCGTGGCATCGCTCCCAAAAACCACTAAGGAGTCCCTGCGGCCTGCCGTATTTTACACCAAATTATAGCAGAGCATCACTGTTTTGGTAATTTTCCCTTTTTCTGACTATGCAATTCAACGCCCACTGCAGAGAGAAGCTGAACACAACTATTCTTAGACTTAAATCCTTCATCCTACACTTTTATTCTTAGGAGTAAAAGCTCCTAAAATCCAGCATACTCTCTGGTTCCTGTATTTTTTTCCCCCCTCATTTTCCGATTGCCAAGTCCTCATGGCTTTACAATGCCTGTACCAACTCCAGCCAGATAACAGAGCAGGGAAATGCCCCCAGATGTGCATGTTCAAACTCTATCAGCCAAGGCAATCCACACCACGCCGAGAACCAAGTGCCTTTTCCCAGCACAAATATCACTTTGTCCCCAGCTAAACCAGAACATCCAACAGCTGGGAAGACTTCAAAGCAGATGGTCATGTCTCAAAATGGATCTTCCTCACTGCCTGGGAGAATTCATGTGCCACGGTCAGCAGCGATAGCAAGGGCTACCATTTTTATTCAGGGGAACCAGAGTAAAACCAGCTTCTCCACCTCAGGAGTCACTGGTACATCAGTATGAACCTGCCACTGCAAAGGCAGCAGCTCACCTACTCCAGCACAGGCAGAAGAATTTCATCCAGGAACAGCCTTAAAGGATACATCTAACAGGTCGACCATTATTTTGCATGTCTCAATACTAAAGCCATCAGATTTAATATCTTGGCCTGTAAAGAAAGAGCAAAAGACAGGATTATCATTGCCCACTGTACTACAGCACCTTCTTAAATCACCCGGGAGTTCTGTAACCAATGTATACGCCTCAGCCCTTATTTGTTTCTGTGTCATTGGTGGCTTCCTCTGCAACTGGCAAGAGGATTTTTTCATTTTGGTGTGGGTTTTTTTGCTCCTATGTAACACATGCTTAGTGCTCTACCTTGTTTTTGACAGACACCTACAGATAGACACCTACTAGTTACTCAATGGCCATCCGCTGCCTACTTCAAATGCTCCCATGGCAATAGGTGTCCAGCTGTGTCGCCGCCACAGTCTGGGCCAGATGAGCGAGCAGCAGGGGACATCTGCCTCCTGCTCTGGGAATTATTAACGTCATCCTAAGCTTTTGGGATTTTGCAAGTACCTATGCAATGCTGACAGTGGAGGACGTGGTGCCTGTAGAGCTGTAGTCAGGATACCTGCGTACAGATAATCCTGCAGTTCCCTCAAACACTGGATGGGAAACTGTTGCCTGATATTGCTTAGGTACCTCCTCTGAGGCAAGCTATGACCGCTGACAACTCCTTTGCATCCAGCAGAGCGGGAGGCAATGCTCACTTAGAGGTGTGGTCAGTGGGGTCAGGACTTGCCAGCGAGGATGAACTTCAGGTGGGAGGACACATGAGCATGAATTACACAGCTCTTGGCAAATGGTCATAGGATGGTCCTTGTTTTGCATGAGAGGGATGCAGCACTGAGCAGGCAAATGGATGCTAATAAACAGTCCTCTGATTTCCTGATGAAGAGACTTAGGGTGAAAGTTAGCTGTGATGTTTCCCCAAGCAAACAGCCCAGTTAGTCTGGTTTGTAGGTGTGCTACAGAAGCAAGAGGCAGAGAGAAAGCTTTCCTGTCCTCACTGTCTGCCTGCAAAGACAAGGGTGGACTTTTGTGGACAATGTGGACTTCATGCGAGGGAAGAACATGAAATCAAGCTGGGTAACCAGCAATACACCCTTGCTAACTGGCTGCTGCACACAGATATACCACACAGTTCTGGCTACCCAGCTAAGACTTCACTTTGGAAATTACAGAGACCCTTATTTCTCCAAGCACTTATTTCTCAAGCACTGTTTAATGGAAAGGAAAATAATGCAGAGCTGAGCTCTGAATCACTTCACAGAAAAAGAAGCCAAGAGTTTCAAAGTGTCTCCTCCTCCTTGGGGACACCCCAGACCATTGGCTGGGCTACTGTTTGAATCCCAAGTGACTCCATACTAAAGTAGTAGCAATACCTTCTCTTGATTGTTATCAAGCATTAATCAAACCTGTCCGACTTCCTGGCAGCCGATTCCCAGTAGCAGATGCTGGGATAAAAAGCACCCATATGTGCCCTGCCAAAGCACGTGTCCTGTGTGCACAGCCCCAGTGTTTCCGCAGCCCCCTGAAGGAACAGAGCACGTGGCGGTGGCCACAGGGAGGGCCACGCTGCAGGTTTGGGGCAAAGCCCGGGGCTTTGACTCTGCCCAGGTCAGCAGTGCACTCTGTGCTCTCATGGCCATGCTGGAACCTGCTGGCGGCCAACTGAAGCCGCGGCTGGAGGAAGGTACTTACGTTTAGCCATGACTTTATTCAAAATGTTGCGCAGCTCAAAGGCAGAGATCTCTGCATCCTGCAGAAAAGAGGAAAACAAGTTTTTCACGGTGAGCTGCAGACACCATCTCACGAGCAGCCTCTGACTGCTTTGGGCGACATCCCTTTGAGTTCAGGTTTCCCTTGGATGGACACACAAGTGGTAAGCTCTCCCCACCACCCATTCCCAGGAGCACCACCAAGTCCCAGTAGCACAGCCCTGCCCTGACGGGGCTGTGGGGTTTGCCTGAGCCCCAGGGCAGGCGAGAGCAGCCTGGGGAGAAGGCACAGGCCAGCCCGCATCACCTGCCGGAGGCACCCACAACAAATGCTCTGCCTAAAGGACAGAATTAGGGACCTGCAGAGATAAAAGTCAAGCCTGCAGTTCAAAGAGAGGGGAGATTGTTTGCCAGGAGCGAGCACAAATCCATTGTGTAAGCAGACTGGTGACTACGCAGATTTTTGCATGCGCAATTATGCACATGCTCAAGATCTGACTCAGCACAGGAATTAAAATCCGTGCTGGGGGAGGCGTCTCTCTTACGTACTTACCCATGCTACCAGTAAGTCCTCAAAAAAATGAAAATAAAAAAAATACTCACACTTCCTGCTAGCTGTCCAAAAAGCTTTTTAAAGCTGGGTTCAATGTCATCTTCACTGATCTCGGTCTAGAAGAAAGAAACCAAGAATACGGAAAGGTAGAACTTTACTGTCTGAGAAAGACTTAATGCATTTCCTTGCCCCTAGTAAAACACAATTTAAATGGGAAAGTTGAAGGTACAGAGTGCTATTACTTTGATTTTAATCAGTTTTATTTTCAGAGGGACCTCAAAATGCTGGCATTGCAAACACCGCAGGAATTAAGAACTTTTGCAATGGCTTTTACTAAAAAAAACCCCCCACTTTAAAGAATTATTTTATTAAAAAAAAAAAAAAAAATCACACCCAAATTCAGAACTTCATTGTTGCTGCTGCTGCTACTACTGTTGGACTAGCTGTCTTCATTTAAAGACAAGAAAGCAAAACTAAGTTCTCGTTTTGAAAAAGAAAAAAAAGAAATCACAGAGTGGTAGACACATTAGTAGGCAAATCATCTCCAGCAAGACTAAGTGAGCCACTACCCACTCATGGAAACAACATTGCATGCAAAAACACCCCTATGGCTAAAGGGCGCTCTCAGATTCCTGGAGAGCACAGGGAATTTCCCATGGGTCTGGTTACCTCTGCAGAGAATACCTGATCTCCTCTACTTGGAAAGCCCACGTTCACCACTCTGGATTAAGGATAACACGTGTTTCCATTATCGCTTATGAAGTTTCTGTTTGCTGGACATTCGACTATGGATATTGAAAGATCTGTTTCCAAAAGCAGGACAATAGTTCTCGATCGCGCCTATAGGAAAACACTGCCCTGCACAGGGAACAGAGCACTCCAACCCCACTTACTTACGGCAAAATTATCTCAATTTAAAACATTTAAGTTAAGATATACCTCTTCAAAATTGGCCTCAATTTCATCATCTATAACCCTAGAAAGATAAAGAAATCAATATTAAACCCCAAACAAGTCACTTTTCTGATGCCCTTGCTTCAAGTTTCAAGAGATTCTTTAAATTATGGGAATAACAACGGGTGTTCAAAGCTCAGAGGTTACTGGATTAAATCAGCCACAGACACTGCATACCACCAGTGAAACCAGTGTTCTGCCAGCTATGGCAACAAGAGTTTCAAAACACATTACAAACTGTGCACCATCCTGCAGAGTCACAGACAGGATTTTGGGTCAGACGTAACCCTTTGGGTCACTTAGTGCCACTGCCTACAGACCTCAGCCCAGGACTGGCTCTCAGGTGCAAATCAAGCTTCTATCTAATAATTTTTTCTTTCTTTTTTTCCTTTAAAACAGCAAAAGTGAGAGACTTAAAGTCATTCAGATGTGCCAGAGGGGGAGAAGTGTTTCACGCCATCCCCCAGCTGCTGTGGGAGCATCACACCTATGGACGGTGCACGAGCACCACTAAGGGCCCATCAAAAGCTGGACATGCCTTCACACAACTGACATCCCAGTTTTCTCACTGCTGCAGAAACATGCAACAAAATATTACAGAATAGTAGAAAGGTTTTTGCTTGATTTGAATTAGAGAACTCGATAGGAAAGATCCCACGCCCCTTCCCAAGGCCTTAGCCCAGCTGCTCTTTAAGATGGGACACGTCTATATTTTTTCATGGCTTCATGGTGTGGGTTGAGCCAGTTCCATTAAAACCCATTTCAGTCTTATCAAAGGTATCATTTGGTTGAGCAAGTATCTTGATTTTTTTTTCCAGTCTGATCTCAAAGGTGCGGTATCAATTGTGGCAATCGGTTTGTTCCCAGACAGCGGAAAGCACGTGCATTTCTGTCTCCCAAGCGGAGGGCCCAGCCTGCCGCTCGCTGGGGCTCTCACCTCTCCACAGACCAGCCTCTGCTGTGCCACCCAGCTGCCTACAGCCCAATAACTAAAAACGTCTGCCCAGACAAATTATAATAATAATTTGTTATATTCTAGTATTTTATTATTGTATCACCATTCCTTCCTGCTAAGTTTACTCAGACTTTCCTCAGTTGCACGTGGGGCAAACTGGGGACAAACAAGAACTGCCGTCACCCCATCCACGCAGGGCAGTTGTGCATCCCCTCCCTTCCCGCTCCCGGCGGGAAGCCGATGTACGCCAGGCGCTGGGCTGCCCCATCCTTCCACACCCATCAGAGCAACCAGAGGTCACCCATGTGGCCATACCGCTCTTACGTGGTTACAAAAGAGCTACATACGTGGAGTTGGCGTTTTTTTCAGAGAAGACTCGCAGACAGAAATCCCCATTCTTGTTGGGTTCGAAGGTGGAGGGCACGACGATATATTCTCCTGCAGGGAGCTTGAACCGGTTCAGCACTTCTCGGAGGTTGATGAAGGTGTTCGATTTTTCTCTTGCTTTGTTGGTCAGGAAAAAGTTTTTGCTCAGATGAATATTCGTCTGGCCAGAAAACTTAGGAAAAGCAAAGAAAGAAGGAAAAAACACCCACAGTTTGCATGTATTTGCATTTACAAATTAAAAATATAATAGATATGACAATTAGCTATGTATGGGGCAGGGTGGGAGAGAGAAAGATGTCCATTCAACAGAACCAAAAGAGAGAAGAGAAAGGGGGTGGGTGCATCCCACCACAGTACTCCTGAGCTGTGGGTGCAAGCATATTTTGCAGAACCTCTCAATAAATCATTTGGATCATGCTTGTGTTTTGCAGATGATGAACGGTTTGTGAAGACATCTGGCAAACTCTTGCACCAACCATTTTTCTTTAAAATGAGATGGATTATGACCCATGTCTCTCTGGTCTCCAGAGCGGGTGCCACCAAGGGACTGCAGCTCAGCTCTGCCTTTGAGGCCGGGCTGCCTCAAGGCAGAGAGCCTGCTTATGGGGCCTCCACGAATAAAATAAGTGTTATGCCTTATAAAAGCATATTTGGAGTGTAACATCTTCCAGAAGAAACTCCTCTGCACAGGTTCTTACAGGTGGGCTAGCTCAGAGCTAGAAGCAAACATCAGAAACGTGCATGCTTCAGAAACCTCCCCCTTCCTGTCCTCCCAGATTTTTAAGAATGCAAAACCTGTCAGACCCGCTGCCACGGTGGGAGATAAAATTCCACCTTTGGTGGGGGAAAGGGACTGTAGCTAGAGTCTCTTTTTTTATGGAAATCAGATTTTTGAACCACCAGGGTGAGCGCCGAGCGAGCGGCTGACAGAGTACTGCTAAGGCGTTCAAAAGGTACGTAAGAAATTTCATTAACTGGTCACACCATTTCCTTTCCTGATGAAACCACGTTTTATATAACAGCTGCTGGTTTGAGCGTAGCCTCGGGAGCCGCGAGGTGCCCCAGCTGCTTTGCATGCACCCTCGCAGGTACAGCAAGCCCCGTAATGAGGTTACCCGGGCATTTTGCTCAACCTCACTCGTTCCTCTGAGGAGCAAGAGCTCAGAGGCATCTGCAGCCCTGCCTCGTATTGCATAGGCATCACCGCATCGCACACCCCTCTCTGATCCCCGGGACACGCTATTAGCTACCTGCAGGTAGAAACAGAGAGAAACCAGTAAAGACGGTGCTTAGGGAAATGAAAATAAACACCTCCTTGGAATATTAGCTGCGTGTCAAACAATGAAGTCTGCGCAAACCCGAGAAAAGCAGCTGTGCTCTGGGGGAGCAGGTGTGGGTCTGGGCTGGGAGAAGACTCATGGAAGAGCAGCTTTGGTGAGTTTCTGCAGTACAGAGAGCTCTTATCCCAACCCAAGACACTCTGAAAACACAACACAGGCTTCAAGCCCTCTTCCAGAATAAACAGCCTCTAACTTCAGACTCTACACAGTCAGTATTGTCCTGCAGTGAAGGACGATCCTCTTCCCACAAGCCATTCATCCCCAACTCTGCATCTTGCCCACCAACGCATGTTACGTACCTCTGGGGGCACCTGCAAGGAGAAAAAGAGAGAGTTACTCGCTTGTCAAATGGCAGCTCCAGGGCTGCTACTTTTCCCTGCTGGTTAGCGTGCACATTCACGTTCTTGGGAGTCAGCTCAAGAGTGAAGGTGAGCGCTAAGCCCATGTCACCCAGCGCTGACTGCTGGCTCTGCTCCCAAGTCCGTCCTGGAGGCAGCTGGGGCTCACCCAGGGCAGCGTGGGCAGCCTGGTACAGATGCAGCCAGACTGGTCGTGGCTTCCTGCTGACCCTCTAACCCTGCTGCCCACTGTGATATTTTTAGTAGACTTGGTTTCTCTACTATTTCATTCCAACTTCTCTTTCACCCCTTTACCCCTCTTGCCCCTCCACCATCAGGAGAGGAGGCAGGGGCTGAGCAAGACAACGATGCAGTTTATTTCCTTATGGGTTCAGGGGACCTAGCTTTGCTTTAAACCTTATTTGCCTCCAGGGACCAGATTCTTTGACAAGCTTTTCCAAAGCTGGGATGTTGAGAAAGCAAGCAGTTGCACGTATTGCCTATGGTTACAGAGCAACCTGCAGGCAGGACCATTATTCCTGTTTTCACTGCCAGTTAACTAACGCTGCTTTGCAGCTCTGAACAAAATGTCCTGCTTAAGGAGTTACCATGGACACGTCTCTGACCCTTTATTCAGCAGAAGGAGTCTTACAGGTGTTTTGGCTGGTTCTGCTGCTGGGTTCACACTCCCCAAGCTAGCGCAGGTGTCCCAGCTAGGGTCGCATTGCTACCACAGTTGCTGTCATCCTGCTGCTTTTCACCACAGCCTGACAAGCAAAGGTCAGACTGGATTTCTACACTTTTATTATGTTTAATTTTATTTTTAAATAATTTTTTCCTCAATCTAGAAGCACAGAGTATAGCACGTGGAAAGGGGCGTCTGTAGGTCATCTGGCCCAACCCCCTACTCAAAGCAAGGCCAGTATCAAAGTTAATGATGTGGCTCAGGACCTCGCCCAGCCTAGGTTTGAACATTTCCAGAAACGCAGATTCCATCATCTCTCTGCGTACATGTCCCTGTGCTTGACTGCTGTTGTGTGGAAGGTAGCTTTCTAAACATCTAAGTGGAATTTTCCTTGCTGCAGCTAGTGTCCGACTCAACCCAGCTGAGTTTTGATGGAAAGCCCAGTCTGAGAACTGCACGACTCCATTCATAGGGTGAGTTTTTCTTTTCCTCCCATGCACCTCTACTGCCTTACTTGCCTCATAAATCGCAAAACCGATGGTGTGCATGTCCTCTCCCATCTTCCTCTGCTTCCGCCGATGCTTCTGAATCAGGCCAATGAGGAAAGTGCAGCCCCCCTCAGGATCATCAGGATCCTCATCTTCTTCCTCCAGTTTGATTAAATACTGTGGATTCGTCCAGAAAGTGTCTGGGAATTGGATTTATGCAAACTGCTCAGAGGCTGAATATATATACATACCGATATGCCAATATATACATGTCAGCTGGGACAGATGCAAAACTGATTTCTAAAATCAGCTGTGAGAAGGAAATCTATCGCTCCCACTGCAGCCTCTACAACCACAACTAGACCCTCACCGGGGAGCCACATTTCCCAAACCCTTGCACTTTTTGCACCTTAGTCCCAGATATCCCAGATACAACCTCCTCCTCCACAGGCCACCCCAAACCAGCTCCCAGGGGAAGCTCCCAGAGAAAGTACAAGTGGACGAGGGTTTCTCCATCAGAGTGGTGACTGCACGCTCTTACTTGGGTAATTCCTGCAGCCCCCTGCAGTGGCTCCTCGCCTCCAGTTCCCATCCAGCTTCAGCAGGCTCCACTTCTTGTACCTGTCGCTTGCCAGGGTGTCTGGAGTCAGATTGCAGATCTCCAAGCGGGAGTAATGCCTCAAGAAGTCGTTGAACGCCATCCTGTGGGAGGCAAAGCCACAGACAACTTCTCCTTAGAATGGACAGGTTTTCTAAACAACCACCTTGTCTACCCTCCCTCTCTCCGGCTGCAATTTAGCACTAGGATTTGAGGTGAATTTGTTCACTTATCTTGGAGACTGTACTAGTGTACTGGGAGAGGTTACTTTGTGTGAAAAAAGCAGAGAAGACATTCCCTTCAGCCTGAATGGAAATCCAATGGCACTTACCAAAATTCCCCATCTTCATGCCTCCTGGTCAGCCGCTCCCGCACCTCAGGGTCAACGCCACTCCAGTTTGGGCAGCTGAAAGACAATCCCACATCAACTACAGGGTACAGTAAAGGTTAAACCCTAATGTAGCTGTTCTGGCACAACGATTTCACTTTCTTACAGCTCCATGCAATTGCAATACTCCACAGCATCTAGCTGATAGCAGTTCCAGGGCTCTCAAACCATAGCAGGATCAAAATACAGGGACCTGGGATATTCAGTACCTCACTTCGTAAATATGCAAAGTAAGGATCAGAAACAGAGTTTTATTTGCAGAAAGTGCTAACGCCTTGGCTGAGAGGGAGCTTTATTTTAGAAAAAAACAAGACCCAGAATAAATACTGCCCAGCCACAGAAGTGATTAAAATCTAGCTTTTGTTGCTAACAACAGAAACAGATTTTTAAAGCCCTTTTAGAAAGTAAGGTTTCAGAAGCTCACCACTGAACCTGGGCTGTTCAAGACGCAGAAACTAAAGAGAGGCTTGTAGGAACCAAATCACTGCACCTTACACAAAGGCAGGTGTTTGTATGAAGGGCACCGCATGCTGTGATGCCTACGTGGGAGATGACAGTGGTGGGATGCTTCTTTTAAACAGCTCAGAGCACATCCAGATGTGGCTTAGAGAGGAATTTGAGGTAGGGAGAAGAGAGACGACAGCAGAAACACAATCATACCCCTGCAGTAAAAGCCTACAGGCAACACGCAAGCGATGGACTCACTTGTCGTTCCACTTTCCGGTCCACTCCACTTCCCCCCAGGGATTTCGGATTCTGATCAGCTTCTGCACTGTTCCTCGGAAGTTCACCTGGTGGGATCAGAAGTGTGTGGAGGGTTACCCAGGGACTCAGCACTGCATTCCCTTCCACCTTTTCTATAGGAATTAAAGGACACGACAGAGTATTTCAATGCTCCACAAACATTAAAGTGTATATACACAAATACACACTTATCTGGCCCAAAAGACATGAAGTCAAACTCATTTTGAATGAGCTCCACACATCCAAGCTTGTCCAGAGAAGGGTTTTGTGCAATCAAAGCTCATGATAACCAAAATGTCTGTTTTGTGCTGCTAAAAAAAGTTACCCCTACTAGGATTTCAATCAAAGGGAATGTAAAGCTGCTACAGGACTTCCAAAAAGCAGGTACAAGGGGATGTTTCCCTAAAGTTTTCTACTGGCCTTTCACATTCAAACTAATTTCTTCTCCCTCCCTATATATAATCTCAACCGCACCTATTACAAGGGATAGGATACTCAGTCTGGCCACAGCCCCTTTGACCACACGAATGCTCCTCAGTGCAGTGGCATCAGCCCTGCCATGACAGCACCTCCTCCCACCGTGCTGAGGCCCTGGCTTGTTATCTGCCGATCTCTGTGTGCACAGAGGCCAGGCCAAGCAAAGCTGTACGAGTTTCAGTGGGAACACGCGGTATTTACGGGGAACACAGAGCATTAAGTTGAGGAAGGAGCAGGTGCACCTCTAGAGCCTGAAGCCAAGAAAACCGCACAGAGCATCAGCAGCGCACAGTCCAGAAATGATTCTCCGGTGCCTGCAATGAGCTATCCTTACAAAGCCTACACATATGTCCAAGGAAAAGCCTGGCTAAGTCACGCCTGTTTGCGAATTAAGGTCAACAAACTCCTTCTTCGCTGCTTTTGCTGTGAGAGGAGGACCAAACGCATGCAGATAGACCTGCCCATTAACAGCGCCCACCCCAGTGCAGCATGTCAGCGGCTCTCTACACCTCACTCTGAAGTTTCAGAGGTATTTCAGAAACAATTATTGGTGAAGCAACCGAAAGTCCATTACACACCTGGAAGGACGCCATGGTCTGCTTCTTTTGTTTGCACTGGCCTTACCTTCGCCAGTCACCTGCTCTTGGACAGGCACCTTGCGTTCGAACACCATGCCCTGCCCAAAGGTGCTATTCAGCAGGCTTTTAAGGGACAATAATACCTTTTTTTTTTTTTTGCTTGGCACACATCTCTTGCATACGTTGCTGTGTATTGAAGGCACAGTGCTGCCTGCTATAGAGAAATGTGTTGAAGGGCCCGGTGACCAGCAGAGGGTAGTGTGCCCTCTGCACAGGGCTTCACGCCGCCCCGCTCACTGGGAAAAAGTGGTGCTTATGGATAAAAAGGGGTGGGTTTTTTTGGTCAAACCCCCAAGAAGTCAAGTTTGTCTTTATCCAAAACACGCCAACTAATTCAGTATTTCTTCAGAAAGAAGGGACTCAGAACCCGATTCGACAAAATGGATGAGACTGAAGAATTTGCCAAGTTGAAGATGAATTTGTGGCTGCCGCAGCCCAGGGATGGCTACGCACAAAGCATGCTGCACTTCACCCCTTTGGGGAAGCACACCTACCTCCTCTGCCCCGGTGACCGAGTATGCGTGTCCCTTCACCAGCTTCTGGGAAGTGACTGCCTCTGTCTCTGCTGCACTGGTGATCTGGAGGAGCAAAGAAAGTCGGTGAGTGTGACTTCGCACAGGGAAGGGGATCCAAAAGAGCAAAGCTTCCCCCTCCAACGGAGCTTTAACCTCGCTGGGAAGCTGCAGGGGTGGCTTAGCTGCTGCACAGAGGCAATGAGGGATCTGTGTGACAGAGCAGGGAGAGGGGACAGCAGTACATGTGGTGGTGCTGGAGCCTCCGGGGCCCAAGTTCGTGGCATGGGGTGCACACCAGAAGCCCTGCACTGCAGCATAGATCCCTCCCTGGCTCCAAAACACGTGGTGGAGCACATCCTCTCTTGGGTATCTCCAAACTCTGTACAAAGGGAATATACACCATGAACTCCATGATCCCAAGGGACCAGGAGGGAGACAGAGGATGACTGGCCCTGAGGCTGCCCAGGCATCACCGGCAATCACACCCAGGTCCAGCAAGCCCCAGTGCTTTGCTTTTGGGTCAAAACACCCACCTTCACCCCACAGCAGGGCGGGAGGTTCCCCTTCCTTTCCCCAGCACTGCCACCCTAGGATCTGCCATGCAGGGGAGCAAGGGAAAAGGCTGTGTTTCAGATCCCATTCATACCTCAAGGCATATCCCCCTCTCACTTTTTCGTGGCCATTACGATACTGGGGCAGTCAGGCCTATAAACACTGCAGAGAAAAATCACTTCTAGAAAATGACTGCTCAATGTCTTGCTCTAAAGATGCTTAAGCCTCTATGAAACATATGTTTGCCATTGCCTTCCCACCATTCCAGAAAGTGTGTGATCCTTAAACAAGCAGATCTGAAGGTTAACAAAAAGGGAGGGTGGGATCAAGCGGGCAGGATTCCTGCTGTCAATTCACGCCCTATTATTGCCCCTCAGCGCACTCTCCATGTAACGCTTAACCTCTGTGTCCCTATTCCTCCGACAGAAGAGAGGAAAAGATTTTACAGGATTTTTCAAAGGCTAAACTAATAATTAGTTTATAATACAGAAAGTGTCAGCACTTACCAACAAAAGAACATATTTACTTCCCCCCACCCCTAATGAGATTTGTATCATTTTGGGGCAAAAATCCAGATGTCAGATTCTTATCTAAATGCAAACTAGTAAAATAGGCCTTGAAAGTGCTGTGAAGTCGCACGCTGACATCAACCAAGTACTTTTCCTGCTGTGAAGCTTCCCTCTCCTGTGACTCTGATTTAACTTAAAAAATGGGAGGAAACACTTGAGTTTATATTATGAACGGGGTCCCTGTAAACAATTTACCTTCCCTTTAGACATAACTAAGATGTAATCTCCTTTGGGAGTAGGGTGATTATCATAGCACATTACTTAGACTCACTTCAGTCAGGCTAAAAGCGATGCTGAATCCTTGCAGGCAGGGCCAAAGCTCCTCTTTTCCTTCTGGTGCAGGTTCAGCTTTAGGCAACGTGTTTTCCCACAAAGCCTTTTAAAGGCCTGGCAACAGTTCAAGCTTCTCTACTTCAAGAACGGAGCCCAGAATTTTTGGGAATGTTTTGGTACAATTTTTGCAACAGACAGGGTACGGCAAGGACAGAGGTTGCTGCCTCTGAGCATCTGACAGCAGAAGCCACTCATAGCAGCTTTCTGTCCAAACCCACCCAGCCTGTACCAACCTGCTGCCAAGCTATGGGCTTTCTTAAGAACAAAGATATACATCAGGACCCCTAAAATGAATTTCCTGTATGGTTTGTTACCATGAACCTATGAAACAGGAAAAGATTTAAGTCTCAAGGAAGAAAAACATGGGAGGCATTGAGCTTTTACGCATGAAGTCAATCTATTTTGATTTCAACCTATTTTAAGACACAATGCCCCAGAAAAGCACACGCCTGTGTCATGCTCTTGCGTCAAAGGGAGAGCAGAGAACCAGAGGCAGAGGGGACCAGCATCCTTTGTGCACCTCCTGTGGATGGAGCACAGCTCCATCCCTGAGCTGCCCACATGCACAGCAAGAGCCGAGCGTCCGGCAATAAGCCCACTAACTCACGTCAATGGAGCAGCCAAGCAGAGAGCCTTTCTGAAGTGCCTTCTGAATGATTTTGAAGAGGTTGGGTGGTGCCTTCTGCAGCTCATACCATTCTGCAATTCCACCAGTGAAGTCCTCAAAGCCTTCAGTGGTGGTGCCACCAGAGAGAGACTCATATGAGCCGTTCAGCCTGCACAAAAGGGGACACACACACACAAAACCATCAGGCTTCCTATTTTCCTCTTCTCACACACACAACTGTCAGAGGGAAGAGGGTAGATTTAGATAAGGTATTAGGACAAAATTTTTCATGCTGAGGGTGGTAAGGCACTGGCAGAGGTTGCTCAGAGAAGTTGTGGAAGCTCCATCCCTAGAGATGTTCGAGGCCAGGCTGGATGGGGCTTTGAGCAACCTGGTCTAGTGGGAGGTGTTCCTGCCCATGGCAGGGGGGTTGGAACTAGACAATCTTTAAGGTCCCTTCCAACCCAAACCATTCTGTGATTCTATGATCACGTTCCCTGTTCTCCTCTTCTCTTGGAGAGAGGCACTCAGTTGTGTCAGCTGTCACAGCTTTTCTGCTTTCAACAGCACCACAGCAGCTATGAATGTGCCCCCCCGCCCTCAGCTTTGCTTCTGACACCTCTGTACTTGGAAAGCCCATCTTATACAGTCATGTATACAGGTTGCAGGTTCACTCATATCAATGACAAAAATCATGATCACTATTTGAAGAAAAACCTTGCCATGAGGTGCAAGAACTGCTTTTCCTGGCTAGCAGCAAAGCCAGTACTTTCGGCTACTTGACTTATGCACCTGCCAGCAAAGCTTTACTAAAGCAGCCACTGTGGGATACCCTAGAAGTTTTAAAGAGCAACAATTAGGCTGACATTTTAAATGCGTAATATCTGTGCGGTTGGGGACACTATGGGGAAGGAGAGGCACAAGGACATTTGAGTAGGTTAAAAGCAGTCTCCCTTGCCCCAGCAGGGTCACCCTGGCCTTGACTCACTTGGCATAGGCCTTCTCCAGCAGCGCACTCCAGAACTCACTGCCCTCTGCCGAGTGCACGAAGAGCAGCTCCCCGTTCTTGGTGGGCAGCCTGTCGTCCACCACGACGTCCACCCACTCCCCGTACTGCCAGAACTGGAAAGAGAGCACAAACTCCTTGTCACCACCCCATGCTGTGCATTCAGGTCACCAGGACGTTTTATCTGCTAACACCAATTTCCCTGAGGAAAAGCAATGCCCCTCACAGCCGGCTTCGGCCACCCTGTGCAGGGATGCATGGCTCAGCTGGATCTGCCAATGGAAGAAGGACCGCAAAGCCCCTGCTTGCAGCTCTTTGGTTAGCAGTCTTCTTGCTTCCACCACTATCACCTTTTTTGGATGCCTCCGTTCTTCTGCCTGGTCCTTTGACTTCCCTCAAAATGTTCCAGGAAACAGCACACATGTGGACACGGCTAGCCACACCGATTCCTGGCCAACAGCCCTGGAGGGACAGCAATAGCCAGTCTTCCACCTACCTGGAAGTGGAAAATTCCTGCATATTTATCCTGGAAGCTCTGGTCTTTGGGAACCACACGGGCCAGTATTTCTTCATTCAGGGTGAGAGAGGCGATAGCGGCCAAGAGCCAACAGTCCCCTGTTAAAAACAAAACAAAAAAGTTCATTATTGAAACCTTATTCTTTAGTTTTTGTACTACATAGGGATTGTGCATTATAACTAATAATCACCTCAGCTGCAATGAGATGATCCCTCCCATCACTTTACCTCTAACGCAGATCAAATGCATGTACACAAACACATACCATTTCCAGGCAGGTGTTGCATTTCCTCTAGACCAGAGTAATAAAAAAAAGTAAAAGCAGACTTTTTATGATCTACCAGCACAGTTATCACCCATGCTGGGACTATTTGAAAGAAACCTTAATATTCAATTGAGTGTCTACAGGTTAGGAAGCAGGATGGGGAAAAGGCAAAGAGCTGGGCCTGTGGGCACATGCAGGTACTCAGGGGTGCAGTCTCTCCTCAAAAGGCCAGTGTTTTCTCAAGCACAGGCTGTTTTCCTTTCCCTCCTCCATGCTTAATCAACGCCTCTTGACTTGCCATCCAGATATCTACTCTATGGACGAGCTCCCTTTACGGTCTCTTGCCAGACTCCTACCAAATAGGAGCTCCTTTCACCTTATACATCTCTGCAGGCTCTTGCTAGAGGCCTCCCTGTTTAGTCCCACATCCCTTCTCTGGCGCCAGTCACCAGAGAGTCGGGAAAGGTTTGAAGGCAGGCACTGTTCCCCAGTCCCACACACCTCTTCACCCTTCCTGGGATGGAGCCAACATACACCGAGCTTGCACGCCACAGCCCCAGGGCCCAGGCTGTCTGGACAGTATTTTTCCACACCATTTCCTACCAAGCAGAGGGAGGAGGAGACCAAAACTATATAAACAATACCTCTATTTTTTGTAATTATTTTCAGAAACCAGTGTAACTTTAACAGAGTGGTTACCTTGCTGCTCAGCCATGGGGTTTCTGCAGCTCATTAGCAAGATGATTAGAGACTTAAAGACCCAGCTGATCCCCTGACTCCCACAACCCAACCCAAAACTCCTTGTTCCCATTACCAGATCTGCTGTTGCCTTGCTTAGTGAACACAGGAAAGTCACTATTACACACGAGATCCCACAGAATGGTCCTGCAGTGTGTGTAGGATCGCAGGCTCAAGAAACATGAACCAGCTGCAGCTGCCAGCAAGTCAGAGGCCAGCAAAGCAGTGGTCTCTATACAGCCAGCTCTCTCCTATAGGAAAAGTATCAAAAGCTCACAGGTGAGAAGCTGGGGTTCAAATGGGTGGCTGGAAGAAAGTCTCTGGGAGAAGCAGCTCTTGGTCACCCTCAGGCTCAAACCCAGCACCGCTCAGATAGCACAAGGAGGAGCACAGCAACCTGCAAGTCCCTCCAGGCTGCCCATCGCTTTTCACAGGTGATCCCCAGCAGCAGCTCTACGAATGACATTTGTCCCATGGCTCCCTTCACATCTCATGAAAGGTGGAAGATGTGGAATTTGAGAATAATTTCCAAACCTGAGATGCTTTGACTATTTCATAACCTAGAGGGGAAGAACCAAACATAAACCTTTCCCTTCAGCCCTGCCTCTGGCTGCTTGTACTGCAATGGAGAAAACGTGTGAGAAGTTTTTCAAACAGGAAAATCACCTTGCCATTCTCCTGTGGCAGATTATGAAGCAACGAGGATGTTCCCCTTTCCTCCTTTGTGACAGCACGTCCATCTCACCTTGCAAAATGGTGACCTTTCTCACAGCCTCCTTCGCAGCGTTGAGACCCTCTTCCCTGGGAGCTGTGCATCCCCTGGCACCATGGTGCACTCAGAGGCACCGCCAAGCACAGCAACTGTGCTTACTGGGAAAGAGATTGGGGTCAGAAGATACTGAGTGACATTTTTAGATGGGCTAATCTACAATTAACAGCATGATCCTCTGTCCCCCAGCCACGCGAGGGCTTTAGCAGTTACCCTGGACGGCAGTTCTCCTTACAGAGGAGGATGTTAAAGGGCTCTGCAAATAAACCCTTTGGTCAAAAGGCAACAAAAGGACTTTAACTTCAGCTCAGATTAGATCTGTGCTCTCCCATACATAGCCTGCCCGCACAAAGTTATTTTTGTGGTTTCTTCTTTGGTGGGTTTTTTTTTGGTTTTTTTTTTTTTTGACAAAGGGAGTCTTCAAACAAACCTGACAACCTGGTAATCACTTGAGAGAGACTGCCCAGACATCTATCTGTACCGAAGATCCCTATTTTTATTAAGTCTCCAAAACAGGGGATTCTTCAAGTCCAAAGGACAACTCCCTGATAGAGAACAGCCCTGGCACTTTGACTGGGGCTCTTGTGAGGTCAGGTTGAATTAATACAATACTACCTCTGAATTAATATCATATTTTCTCCACTCCTTCCTCCTTAACTTATTTTCCTCCCACCGGCACTCATCACACAGCAAGTCAATTCATTAACCCAGGCAAGGAGTCTTTCAATCGCCTTACTGAGTTAAAGGAGGTCACAGCTTGTGACAGGCCTCTTCTGGGTCAAGAGAGCAGTGGGTTGTTATGTATTTGGCAGCAGAAATATCGTATGTCAGAGACATTGTGGGAGAAGGGGATGGATGTAAACATACGTGTGCGCTGGACCAGCGCGCACTGCAGGAGAGCTGAGCACTCTCCATCAACACCCCAGCACTGCACACAGGTGGATAACCCTTGGCATCCCTCACAAATACTCCTTTTCTAGCACTCAGGAGCCACTGGGTGTTTAAGACCAACAAGACCCTAAAAGAAACAAAGCATTCTCCTTGCTTTGCCTCTGTGCTCCTGCTCCAGCAGGAACAATCATTCACACCTGGGAAAAGTTAGCAAGACTTAGTGAGACTTTTAACTTCTAACAAACAGCAATCTCAAAGCATCCTAAACCCTGGGCACAAGTCACAAATACACAAATTGATAGGTTAACTGGTCTCATCTCAGCACAGAGGCCAAATAACTGACAACCCGCAGAGAGGTGCCTGTCTGAGCAGCAGAACAACGCCAGCACACATCCCACTCTTGCTTGTAAAAGCAAGGCTTTTACAGACAGACACACGCAATTCGGAGGTGAAGTGAGTCTCGGGCATCTCAGACCTACACTAGCTAGCCCGAAGCCAGTACAGGTATGCTTACCTAGACTTCTAGGATGCCTTCATGTGGTTAGGCAGATCCATGCTCTCATTCAGACTAAATTAGATAAACCCAGAAAGAGAGCAACTCAGCCTGCTCAGCACTGCTGTGCTCGTCCGAAGGCACAGCTGAGTAAAACCGTACAACTCTTGGCCTCTGCAACAAAGCTGCAGACACAGAGCTGAAGGCGCTTTGTGTATGCTCTGTCGGGTGGGTGGAAAAAGCCGGAGGCAAGTCCTATGCCCCTTGTTCGCAGTCAGCTGTGGAGGTATTTTTCCTCTCTATTGCTCAACCTGCAGCATAAACCAGAGTTCACATTGCGCAGCCTTACTTGACCAGGCAAAGTCAACCGCTCCAAGAGACCCCCCGAGCATTTGACACCGGTGTTAGTACCCTCAGAAAGACTGTGCTGATTTAAGTAAGTAGCAAGTCTGGCTCAGAGAGCAGCTGTCCCAGCACTCTTCCAAAGAAATATTAGCATTTATATTCCATAAACAGGGCAGGGGCTGGGCAGGCAGAGAGCAGCACAGAAAGAATAAGTGAACAACTTAACTCGCCATGACCACAGTAGCTCAGGAAACTTTGGTCAAGAAGCTGGTCAGGCAGCTAGATTAAGAGCATACACCCTTTAATACGTCTTTGAGTCAGATTTCCCCTATAGATAAGAAGCACTGAAGTTCAAGGAGGAGAAACTCCCCCCAGAGGACCGCTAAGCCCATAAGCGGAGTTTACAAAGAATTTCCTTTATTTTCTACCTGTCCCATCAAGGCAGACATGAAAAGAAAGAAACAGAAGACTTTGTTGTAAAATCTCTCTGTTGAACTTTGTGTGGGTTTCTAAAGAGAATTTGTCAGACATGCATAGATCTTAACTCAGACAACTCTAAGCAAGGTCTTCTTGAAGTTAAAAGGCAGATGCAGCACATATGGGAGACACACCACCCTTTGGTTTCCACATTTAAAAGTGCTCAACGGTCAGGATATCATCTCTCCCCTTCTGAACAGTCATCACTAAAGGTAGACCTGATAATTCAAAGCCTGGATGAGAACAGATCTTGTGATAATACCTGGAGTTTTAGCCTGCACTAAGTAAGCCTGAGCAGGGTCTTTACCAAATAGTCTTAACTATAAGAACTGGTACTTTTGTAAAGCTCCTGACAGTGACTTTGCTTTGATAGAGAAGGAAAGTCCAAGGGAAGGCTAACAAGCAGGTTCTTTATATAAAGACTTTGAAAGGTCTGCTAGCAAGGTTAGGTTAATCATGGAGAATTTTTGTAAATGTGCAATACAACAGGCAGAAAAAAGTTACCAGAAAAGGGGATTTTATCAGGCTGTGAATTTATTTATATTAACAAGAAGTACTATTTTTTCTGTCATGCTTCCTTTTTGCTGCTATCAATGTTTTACTTCTTATTTCTATACACCCATCTCTGCATTTACCTAATCTCCAGCTATAAACAAGAATGTTACCAAAAAATGTAATTGCAAGGTGAGCATAAATAGCCGTAAGAGCTTAAAATTGGCCATGCTGGAGAGCAAAGGCAAGGAAAGCATCCCCATGAAGCACCTGGAGGGCTGTAAGCAGAAGGCAGCTCCTCTGACCACTGCACAGCTCCTGTAAGAGCATGGGGTCAAATGAAAAAAATGTACATTCAGCCAATCACAGACACGCCATTATTTTAACACACTCATAGCTATAGATTAACAACTACATCAATGTCTGAACGTATTTATATTAATACCATGAGACTCTGGGAAGTTTTCTGGTTAGAAACATGAGGCTGTGGCCACCCACTTACACCACAGCGGTTGCCAGCGGGGGAAAACCACGCATCTAAATTTCTAAATACATCCTACCCAATTCATTATTTTTCCACACATTTTTATTTAAGGAGGGGACACCTTGTGTCTAAACAGCAGATGAGAGACAGCGCACTGTGTACGCCCCAGTGTTGTGATACCATGGTGACATCCCCTCCAAAGAAGGCGGTTAAGGGTGAATAAGCTTCCTCTCCGCAGTGGCTTTGGTTCCTCCCCTCTGCTGTACTGAGTCACCACATCCCATGTGCTGCTGTTCTGAGCCAAATACCACCACTGGCTTCAGCTCTGATACTGCAAAACTAACTCCAAATACTCGCCTTTAAAAGTTTCTCCTAAAAAGCAACAAAAACAGAACAAAGGGTAATCCAAAGTCCAAGGGGCAGAATTTTGGTGCCTAGAGAGCCAAATGAAATGCCGCCTTGGTGAGGGGTCAACCATTTCTGCACTGATGATCAGCTATGCCTTCTACGCATCGCAGTACCGTATAGTCCAGGTCAAAAGCAATGAAACAAATTTATAGGCTGTATCTGGCCCACAGACCAAAGACTCTTGGGCTAAAAGGAACATCCGTACCACTGCTCGTTAGCCGAGCCGTTCGGTCACACATTCCCTGCCAAGAAGCCTGTTGCAGCAGCGATGGGCGCGTGTGCTTTGGATGCCTCATCTGTCCCTGCTGTACTCTGAAATGTTCTGAATGCCGTAGCAACAGTGATGAAACTCCATGCGGGTACAAGTCTGTTACTTTGTGATCAAGCCTTTTGCGGGATAAATAAGACTACAAAAGCTTCCTACAGAAAAACCGCAACATAATAAAAAGTACAGGTTTCCACAAAAACTCGACATCTTCCACTGCAATCTTCTCTGTAACTTCTCTGAACTTTGTGTGTCAGCAGACAAAGTTCAAGTAAATGGAAGCTTAAGTAAATGTATTGCTACAAATGCTGGTATCAGATGAGGCAGTGGTGGAAAAAAAAAAAGTGTTTGTATAGCACATCTGCTAGCCTCATTGTGTGAAAAAGCAGAGATTCAGTACGGGCTCTTAGTAACTCAATGGCTACACAGAGAAAAGATCAACAGCATCTAATTTTCAATCAACCACTAAACTGTCACACAATACCAAAATCCTGCCCAGATTCATAGGGAGATAGTGGGGTGAGTCATCGTGGTACTTAGTCATGGTGAAAACAGTAATACAACCAAGAACACTAACACCCTCCTATTCAAATATTGTTTCAGGAGGTAAAAGAATACCAGCTGTGAGTCAGTTCGTATCCTTTGGTGATACTGCACAACCTCATGAGAACATCTGACTGCTCCAAAGACCATTAAGGCGACAAATACTTTCATCAATTTAAAACAAGGTTTGGCATTAGCAACAGCAACTCCACAACTTGAAGTCACAAATCTTTCATTCCGGTGCTCTTGCTGCCACAACATCTGGATAGAAAAGCTGGAAGCCTGCAGAAGGCAGAAAGCAACTAAGTGCCTCCAGAAACCAGCATCTCTACAAAATGCCAGATGTTGAAATGGCGTTACAATAAACTTTAATTTCAAGTTGAACAACTTCTTGGCTGAAAAGTTTCACAATAAAAAAAAAAAAAAGAGGACAGATGCCTGGCATGTGTGTTAAGCACTGGGACAGGCTTTATGCCAAAATAGTCATGGCGGGAGTCATGATATCAGGCAGAGAGAGAATGCACAAAGGAAGCTGGTGCCACGTCAAGGACTTCACTGATGACATAACGAAGCCTAATCCACGCCAGATATGATATTGGGGCATGAGGAGAACTAAATTCACAATCTAAGTATTTTTTTTTATTGTCAGGACTTTTTAACCCAAATTGTATCTAGTTGTTAAAGCACTAACCTAAATACCTTCTGAAAGAAAACTTAAGCACAAAATACGTGAAATGAGCTTCCCTATCTGTTATTCTTTTGGACATGAAAACACAAATAGCAGCATCGGCACTAGAAACTAAGAAGCCTCAGCGTGGCTAATATTATGCCGGTGAAAAGCAAACAAACAGAACTTCGTTCCTTTGCCAACCCCGCTGCGAAAGCGCAACACGGCACGTATTAGTCATGTTTCCCTACACCGAGAGCTTTCGCTCTGAACCTCGCTATCAGTCTAATCTAAAACCCTCTCCCTGCAGTGACAGAATAAATGGGAGCCTCGCTGCTTCCACCCCAGCTCATTTCCTCTCGCATCCCCGCAGCCGTCCTCCTCGCTGCCTTCTGGGAGGAGAGGCACAGAGGCACTCACCTAAAATCCCTTCTGGCAGGGAAGGCAGGAGGGAGGCTTCGAGACCGGGATAGCTGTGCACGCACAGCCAGGTTACGCCACTCACTTCTCCCTGTCCCCTGGGGCTTCCCCACAGCTTCTGGGGCTCCTCCAGAGCAGCTGACTGAGGGGCTACCACCGCACAAACCGAGTGCCAGCCACAGCAAAAGCAGAGGGCTCGCAGGCTGGCCCATCCCTCCTGAAATACCCCCGTTTTGCTACCCTCAAGAGCCGGCGAGCAGCAGGGAATCCCCCCCCACAGAACTTGTTTTCTTGGTACTGCATCTTTGCAGGTTTCAGGGGGTTCCTCCCGCTCAGCAGCACTCTCTCCCGCTGGAGAAAGAAATGCCCCACTATGCACGCAACTGCTCTTCTAAGCAGACTGTTAAAGGCAGAAATTAGTCAGGCTGCTCTCAGGCATACGGATGTGGACATGAAAGGAACCGGGAGTGATCAGAAGGGCCATCAGGAAACCAGTCTGTGTCATCCCTGCTTGGGGCACCCAGCACGGCTGTGCTCTGTGGCCAAACACACATGGTCCCTACCCCCAGCTGCCAAGGAAAGGCAAGAAAGATCTGATTTGATAGGAAGAGAGGTGGTAAGATGCAAAAGGATGTATTTGCAGAGTGAGTTTGTTCGTATAAACTGTGGTGCCCTGGGGCAGCACCTGCATGGAAAACTCAGCTTTCTGCTTACCTAAGGCCCCTTGGCAGATGTCTGTGCGAGTGGCTCCACCAGCTATGAACTGGGGGCTGGAACACAGCTCCTGGGAACAAAACAAACCTCGTATTACATATATCCGCAGGTAACAGAAGGAACAAGGCAAATTTAAACAACCAGTTGACCACAGCAGGGCAACACCACAGAGATGGAGCAGGTCAGGAATGAGGACGGGGCACCAGACACGCTAAGCGTTGTGAGACAGGCAGGCAGTGACCAAAGCTTGTGGGCAGCCATCTCACTTCACAGTATGTGCCAGGAGGTCCACTGCATTTTTACACACGTGCACACACCACTCTGCTATTACCTCCCCACGAGTGACCACGTCAGGGTCTTTCAGAGATGCCTAGACACCTCGGAGTCCCTCTGACCCGATGGCTCCCGTGGCCAGACAGGGCTGCTTCGGTAGCCAAAGGTGCAGGTTGAGCGAGGGCTCATAAAGGAAACCTCCGCATCGCGGGCAGCTCATCTCTCTGCTAAGGAAAAGAGTTACCCGAAGCGACAGCCCCGGGCGCTACCCAAAAGCGAGTGGTTTATCCACACGGAGAGCTCAGGCTGGAAAACCGAACGGCTTTTTTTTGCTGTTTGTTTCCCCGATGGAGCACGTTACCCTGCCAGCCCGGACACCGGGACCAGGGGGACACCCCCTCCCACACCCCCGCAGTGCCCTGAGCGGCCGCAGCCTCACAAAACGGCCGCACCGGGGCTCTGCAGCCTCCGGGGCGGCGCTCAGCCCGGGGCCGCCCGCGCCCCGCTCCGCCGCCGGTGCCGGTACCGGGCGACGACCGGAGAAACGCGCCGGCGGGTGGGGCCGAGAGGGAGAAGGGGGAGCGCAGACAGCACACGCACAGCCCCCGCAGAACTAAATCAAACCCAGTTTAAGGGGGAGAGGGAAAAGAAAAGGCGGGTGACAAGGCGCGGTGATGCCGCGGAAGGATGCTACCGCCACCGCTATCGGGACCGGGAGCTCCCCCCCCGCCGCCCTACCGTGGGTCTGCGCCAGACGACGCCCTGCGTCTTGTAGGAGCTGGGCCCCAGCTCTCGGTAGCCGAGGGCGGCGGGGCCGGCGGGGAAGGAGGGGTCCTGGAAGAGCCGCCCCTCCTGCAGGCACTCCTCCCGCAGCGCCCCGAAGTGCTGCCCCAGGTAGGGGACGGCGTGGCCGTGCCGCCCCGCGCCCGCCGCCGCCGCCCGCTCCTTCGCCACCGCCGCCGCTATCCCCGCCATCGCCCCGCCGCCGCCGCCGCCGCCCCGCCCCGGCACGGCACGGCCCGGCCCGACACTGCCCCCCCCGGCGGGTGTCGCGGGTGCCGCCAGTGCTCGGCCCCGCACCCTTTCCGAGCCACGGGTGAAGATTCCCGCCCCGGGCTCCACCTCAGTTCCCCGGGGAACCCGAAGGGAAGCACATCGCCCTCACGGCTGGGCACCTCACCGGCTTCGCGCCTGCACCAGCCCTGGCTCCACTATTGCCACCTGTATTCATCAATTTAAAAAAAAAAAAATAAAAAAAAATCAATATTTCCTGCGTAAAAAACAGAAGGATCCATGTCCAAATCTGTAAGCTTAGAAAAAAAAGGTCAAAGTAAGGGGAAAAAACAAATATGGTTCAAAAACTAACATGATGCACACATACCCTGTATTGTCATCCTATTACAATTTTGAACGCTGCACGTACCAGAAATCATTTCCAGCTTGATTTGCTGGTGGTAACCACAGCACGTGCTGCTGCCACCGCTGGCATGAATCCATCCCACACCCCCCTGTGCAGCCCAAACCACCCACAGCGACTTCACCCCAAAAGCACACTCCCACCCCAGCAGTGCGGGAAAAGGAGCGTCTCTGTTTCGGTGGTGAGCTGCTGCCGAGGATGGCTGAAATGCTGCTGCTGGCACCCGCGCAGCACGGCATCCCTCCAAGGGAGAATTCAAACCATTTGTTTCATATTTCAGGTCTGACTCAGAACGTGCCGGGCGCCAGGCGGCATTCCCCGGCGCAGAGGCTGATAGCCCTTAGTGCTGCACCCACCTCCTGAGCTGGCTGTCCGGCCGTCTTGGAAGGAGAGGCACCTTCTTTTGTGGGTCATATCCCAAGCCCTGGATGCACTAAACAGTTGTTCGGAGCCATCCTATCCGACTAAAATGAACATTATTGTTTGAAAAAATGCCCAAAGAACCATAAAATATCCAGCTGTACCACTTGCTGAGATGTGGTGGGAAGTTTTCCTTGAAAATTACAAATCAGAAGTTTTTCTTCATTGCTGACACACAGTGCTTTGATGTACCGGGAAACACTGTCCATTTCCTTGGTGGTTTTGGACTTCAATCACTTATGATTCCTCTGTCTGTACTCGGCACAGGTCCTACTTACACAGTTGCGTGAGAAGCTGTTGCTAGTAAATATGAAAACAAGATAAGCATTGCCCATTCAATTCACAATGTAGCAAAGGAGGCCCCAAACTCTTTTTGAAGTTAAATCCAAGAGTGGTATGAGCCACACCAGCCAGCACCATCTGTGTAGATCACGGCCATCCAAGGGAGCAGTCCTGATGCTGCCTGTGAGGTTGTCCAAACCTGGCCAGATGCAGACCAGCTTCACTCTGCTTTGAAGGTATCTCTTCTTCCTTATGGGTCAAAGGGGCTCTCTTAATAAAGACAGTAATGGTATTTTTAGCAGAATATTGAGGCGCATGGGAAATCACACATATGGAGAACTGGAAGCGGAGCAATTAACATTACGTGCTGTAAGTGTTCTCTGAACAGAACTGGTACATGCTGTGTGCACTCAATTACTAGTACACCATTAGCCAAGGTCTCCAGCATGCCTGCGGTGGAGCTCTAGCAGGACACAATATGACACCAGAGGATGGTTTTGCTCCACTCTTTCGATTCATTAAACACTGCTGAATTATCTCACAGGCAAAAAGGCCCCAGGAGACTAAGAGACAACAGCACCTCACCACCTGGGAGTTTAATTCACAACGAGCCAAGCCGTGTTGCAACTTAACGAGACAGATCCAGTAGCTGTAGAGCTGCTCAAAAGGCGTTTGGCTCCACACAGTGGTTTAAATCCATACAGCTGCCACAGATCAGACTTCTCTGATTTTTCAAGAATCATGGTAAAAGGAAACCAGCATCTGTGTAAAGCAGTGGTTTTCACTGGCCCACAAGACCGGTATTGGTTTGTGAACTCCTCTAGCCACTTTTCAGTGGGTGCAGAAGTTTAAGCTGGGTTGAAGTTTTTCATATAATCACTTTGCTTTTCTTAGTTCTCTCCCCTGCGTTCCATAGATGATATTCACAGACCATTCTAGGGTCTGCTGGCAGCGTGCCGACAGCCTCTGCTTGGACAAGGATCAAGAAGATCAACTGTGTACAAGCGTGTTATATGGCCTCTCTGTGCAGTCAGAGTTACCAGAGTTTTCTTAGAGTCTCTGTGGTGGGACGGGGGTTGAGACAGAGCCAAACAGAAAAGGAGAAGAACAGAAAGGAGCAAAGCCAGAAGGAAAATGAGCCAGCAAGGATTCAAGTAGGTGGTGGGAGAGTATCTGGGGCAACACAGAGAAGAGGCATATTTGCCACCATGACTTGTTAGACCGGTCCCAACCATACAGGGGCTGTACTGTCCCAGGTGGTTTGATGCGAGACGAGGATATGTTGGTGTAATACGGGATTTCTCTCATTGTATGGAAAGTTGGCCATACCAGCAGCCAACTTAACAGCCTACCCACAAAGTCCTCTGCAGCCAGGTAAGCCAAGTCGTCAGCTATTTCCAGCCCAGCAGCAGATGTGGATGTGAGTCCACAGTTAGCAGGAAGCTCTTTTGAGCACTACACAAGCCACTCCTTGATGTTCTACCTACTCACACACAAATGTGCCAGTTTTCTTTAAAGAAAGGGGTGATTTCCACTTGACTGTGAGATCACTTCAATGCTCCTAGGTAAAATCCCAGCCCCAAGAATAGTTGCCCAGTAGTGTCTCCCTGAAACTAGGCAACTTTAGAAAGAACAAGAAATTTGACTTTTTCTTAAGCTCTCTGCACACCTGCAGCTCTTCAAAAAAAGAGTCACTAACTCTCACATTTCTCAAGTAAATTGGTTCCAGCTGTCGCTGCAGCAGCTCGTGCTGGTTGCTGATAAGGAGCACCCAGCTGCCACTCACAGCCTGGTGTTCCAGCCTGGAGGATGTGCTTCTCCTTCCCTACACTCTCAGCTACACTACACACTCAGCAGTTGAGAGCAGCTCAGTGCTGCTCTACCTCACAGCTCTCGCTCATCTCCCTTCCACTGTGCACAGGTATTGGGGGGATGAAGGGGAGCAACTGGCCAACCACCCAGGAAAGGGGAAACAGGGCTACACACCCACTGGGCTTCTGCTCTCCTCCCCGGGAGCTGCCCTGTCCCCACCAGGATGAGGGTGGCTTCCCAGAGGAGGAGGCTTGCAGCAGCAGCAGCGTTTCACAGCAAAGGGATTTGCTTTCCCCTCTGGAGCTGAGATCTGGAAGGGGGGAATTGAGGTTTCCTCATCAGCATGAGACTGACAGCCAACACAGTCAGAGGTGGCTGAAAGACCCGGGTCACCTTGCAAAATGCAGCCACCCTTCCCAGTTCCTTACAGCGCTGAAACACCACCCCTGGACCAGCCCTGTTGTGGCATGGAAGTTCACACCTGGGGTGCAGGTGTTACTGCTGCAGCATGTCATCTTCCTCCTCCTCCTCCTCAGGCACCAACTATTTTCTGGCTTTTATAAAAAAAAAAAAGAAAAGCAGGATCACAGCTAATTCCAGATGTGTTTCCCTGTAGGGAACTCATTAGGCTGCAGCTTGTAGCAAGCCCTCCCTCCCTAAACATTTGGGTAAAATATTGCAATCTGTAAAACAATAATCTTATAGACAAACATTTAGGACCTTTCATAGCTCACACTAGTCTGCTATTAATAGTCACTCCATTTTCATGGTAATAGTGTGGGTAGGAGCCCATACCTCTAGAACAGGAGAAGGCAAGATAATCCCCTTTCACGCTGTAGGGTCTACAATACAGCTAAGCAGCTTTAATTATCATTAGCGAAGTGCTGCAGTACAGGAGAGCCATTTAATTTCCCTCTAATGTACTACAGCAAGAATGTATCTAGAACTGCTAGCTATTTGACAGTTATTTTCTCCTAAAGATTTCCACAGATACAGAACGGTTTTAATTTCATGGAATTTGCAGGTTCTTCTTTGAAACCAAGGTGATGCATTTCCCTGGTTTATTCTGTTCTTCCCGATTTCTCTCACCTTCCTGCTATCAACAAGAAAGGGAGAGAGGTGAAGGAAAACAGGAGGAGCCAGACAAAAATATGCAAATCCCTGAAGGAACAGAAATCAGAATAATTTTAATTTTTTTTTCTGGTTTCTGTTTCCCTGGGCGTTAATCTCCCTTCAGCAGCAGTTTTTGAGAGTCATGGAGAACCTGAAATCTTTTTCCCCCTATAATACGACTGTCAGCTGTTACTGCAATCAACCATACAGTCATCATCTTTTCCTCCTCCTTATATCCTCTAGATGGTGCTTGTGTATCATTTTCTACACAAAATAAATCATGCTGCCCTAATCAAGCTTGGAAATGGATTTGAAGTGCTGTACTATGGATCACTAGGAGCAGAGGGTTGTGGTGAACACACTGGGTGATTACCTGGTCCAAACCTCTGCCGGAAAAAATGGTTGTCCTCAGGCTCTTCCCAAATGCGAGATACAGGACAGAAAAAAAACATATGGCATGGTTTGCTGGAATTTATGAAAACTAAAATCTGATTGTATTTCCTCTGTATCACACGTTAACACGCTGGTGATGCACAAGGGTTCACCCCTTCTGTTCCCACTTCTGTCGGGTGGCAACCGGAGTTACAGAGCATACACTGTATCAAGTGTATGTCTAAAAAAGTATGCGGGAAACAAAAGATTCCTAATCAAAATGGCATCTCGCAAATGCCAGAGCACCATGCTTTTCCATGAACCACATTACCAAAGCTTGCAGCAAGCACGGCAAAATGGGAGTGTGCCTCTGGGCCACAGCAACAGAGGAAATTTCAGTGTAAGAGGCTGGTGCAGGGAGGGAAAGAAACCAGTATTCTGCCTCATGAGAAGAGAAAGTGGGTAGCTCTGGATGGGTCTATTTGTCAGGGAGAAAAAAATTTAAAAGAAATCAATCCTGGAGAGAAAAAACCTCCGCTCAACCCTTTATTACTCCACTGTTCATTCTGATTCAGGACGCAAACACACCTAGAAGTACTGAAATGTAACAGAGACTAAATTCTGGCCATCCTTCTCCTTTACTCAATTTCAACTGTATTAATTTAATTTTTAGATAAGCCATGTAGTAATTGCCTCAGCCCAGCCTTCTCTACCCGTGCCCACCTGGAACCGACCAAGTCATTTCATTTCCTCTTTTGCATTCACGCTCTTCAAATATTTGCAGACAAGCAACCCAGCCAGTCTCTGTTTGGATTCCTTATCTCAACAGGTTTTGGTCCTTAAAAATTCTCTCTTGCCTTCCCCACACCTTCTGTCTAAACTTACCAAGGGGTAGTCATCAAACACACTCCCTGGCAAACAAAGTTACTGTTTACCCAGCTCTCGGCTGGGCAGGCAGTGGGTTTGCTGGGGAAACCTGGCCGTTTGGTAGGAAGACAGCAGAGAGCAGCTGTGCTCCGTGGAAAATTGCTCCTGCTTCAGTTCTTGAACCTACAGACATTTGCAGCCACCTTGCCAGGGAGGTGTGCGCCCCTGTGTCAGTACAAAATGGGGCTGCCACAGTAGAAACTTGGAGATTTTCCTACTATAAGAACAGGAACCAGTATTTTTTTTTTTAAGGTCAAAAAAGGCTTCTGCACCCAAGGCTTGCTTTGTTTTTTTGTCTGTTATTTTATATGCAGGAAGCACCACCAAAAGACTGTAAATATGATGGCTGACTTCTCACTGGCTGAGATAAGACTCCGTTTTTATAGATGGGGAAGGTACAGTGACTTTTGACCAGAGTCACACTGAAGATGGGGAACAGGGGTTACCAGCTTGCCTCCTGTCTGGTGATATAATTTTCCAATTTTGGCCTGGGTCATGCTCCTGGATCGTATCCTTGCCCTCTGGAGGTCATATGGCCAAGTGGCTATTTCTAGTTCTGTCAAGTTCACACCTTTTATTGGTAATAAATTAATTCATAAAAATCACACTGCTTTGAGATACCAAAGCCTTTTTTAAAAAAAAAAAAAAAAAAGAAAAGGAACATTTAAACCAGAAGCGGGTTCAACTTTTCAACGTTTTCCTGGCATCAAAACTCACTGACGCCTCCACAGCCAACTAAGCTGCAATAGATATGCAGCCCCAGGTTTTGTGGCTGCTCTACTCTCCAAGAGTATAGAGCCTGATCTCAGAAGGAAGGAAAGGAGTTTTCAGCCTTCTTCATTCGGATTTTTAAAGCACTGGTCCTCAAGCCTGACTTTCAGCACACTGAACACGCACAATCGCTTTCCATGTGTAAACAGGCGTGTCTGCAACACCACCGCTTTCCCTTGCTCCTTGTTAAAAGCGTATTTTTAAAAGGAGCAGAAAAAAAAAAAGCAAATAACGTGGGAGTAGCACAAGGCCGTGCCCACAGTCCCGGCCACGCTGGCTGTGGCCATCGCCAGTGTCTCCCAGGTACATATTTGCACTTCTGGCGCCTCCTCTCTCCAGGGCCATCGGAGCGTGTAGGGCAGCCCCCGGCTCCACCCGAGGCCGTCACCTGCCTATATTCACCTCCCAGGAGGTACAACAGAGCTGTGCCGCACGCCAGGAGGGTGAGCAGACATGTCCAGGGTCGCAGCCAGGCTCTGCCAAGAAAGAGCGGCTGCGGACGGGCTCGGATCCAACAGGAATGCCATCAAGTATTTGAAGCAGGACTACGAAGCCCTGAAGCAACAGTGCCTGCAGGCTGGCACCCTCTTCAAGGATGAGGAGTTCCCAGCCTGTCCTTCCGCCCTGGGCTATCGGGACCTGGGACCGTACTCCCTCAAAACCCAGGGCATCATCTGGAAGCGCCCCACGGTAAGAGTGCTTTAAAACTGCCTGTTTTACTGGGTTCAGATCTAATCAAAGCTCACCTGAACATCCATATTAAATCAGTGATGAGCCTGAATATCCACTATTCCTGTACATTTTTGGTTTTTTCTGCTGTCTTGTTTCACCTGCACAGTTAGCAGAGACAAGGTTGAAAAGGGGGTGGGAGGAAGAAATGGACATCTTCTAAGCCCTTTATAAAGCAAGGAATCCTATAGCTGCTTCATGGGAGCCTGCCTCCTCCCTATTCATCCCAGCTCCACAGAGCAACAACTCCAGGGTACAATCCAGAGATGGATGCAAAAGCCCCACACGTAGCCAGACAGAGCACAGGGCACCTCAGGAACTACTGACCATCAGTTGTAATGGTACCCACACTGTGGTCCTGCCGCTATGCACCCCAGGAAATCAGGTAAATAAATAAAATCCTCTGCCTCTCTTCAAGCTACCTACAACAGTTAAAGAGCAACTGACCGGAACTGTTATTACCCAAATATATATATCCTATAAATGGCCTTTCATTTTAAAATGGTAATTTTCGTCAGGCAAGATTAGATGCTGATTTTTTTATTTTTTTTTCAAACCACAAAATCAGGCTCCAGAGATTTTTCTGCACTTTCATTTTTCAGTCATTTTTTCTGCCCCTACTTTTCTCCTCCTTTGTCATTTTGCAACATCAAGAACAACTGAAAAAAGGGGAAGGAAGATAAAAACGCCAAACAACTTACCTTCCTCTGATGGGGGAAAGGAGAATAATATTTTTTAATCACTTGAAAAGTGAAAAACGGGAACTTGCAGGCTTAATAACTCCAAGTTTCTACCCTGGCAACCCCATTTGTCCATCAGTACTTTGCTCTGGCACCTGGATATTTTAGCAACAAGTACCATGGAAGCACCTCTTGGCTTTGCCTACCCTGGGAGAAGACCAGCCGTCAGAAACTCATTAAATTGTACTTTGGTACCTCATGCAAGAACAACGTTGTGCCCACCGCAGGCAGAGGCACCGTCACAAGTGTAGCGTGGCCAAGAATGACTGAGGGCTGAGATCCAGCAGGGTTAAATGTCCCAGCCCTGCCTGCCAGAGACCTGCCCGCCTGGGACCCCTCCACCCTCCCGGCACTCAGCAGAGACATGAGAAGTTTATGGACACTTAGCCCACAAGTACTGGGACCCACTGGCTTATCCCTATGCGTGGGGCAGAGCCCGACCCTTGCTGCATGGTGACACAAACCCTCTGCTTTGCTCTCCTATGGAGGGACCTGGATCTGACCTGCTTTTCTGCGTTGCAGATGACTCCTGTCAGAGGTCACAGCCCTGTTAAGTTCTTGGACTTTTTCAACTGGCCAACAGGTTTCCATCTGCAAACTCTGCCCACAGTTGCAGGGTGATGGGATCACTGGTCACTTACCTGCCTGCATCCAGAACAGGCAGCAGCAATCTGGAGAAGACCTGCTGGAGAAATACCCCCTGCACAATAAATATCCACTGCTAAGGTCACCCCCTGAGGCTGCAACTGCTGGTGTGCAGAGAGTACGCGTTTTAGGCAGTCTGCCATCAAAGACTTATCTTCTGATTTCAACAGTGAGTTTATAGCAAGAGAGAAGGTGGAAATGCAGTTGCGCCAAAGGTGTATGTGGCACTTGGCAGTGGCTCAGAAAGGACAGGTGTCTAGGTGAGCAACAAGTCAGACACAGCTGACTGTCACTGGGTGCACTGCTGTGGAAGGAGAGAGAAAAAACAACACAAAACCTTTGCTGTGTGGTAGGTAACCGACTCCCCAGGCAGCCGACCAGCTGGATAACCACAGAAGCAAAAAGGGTGTAGCTGAGATCACACCTCTTGCAAGAAGAGATTCACAAACTGGCTCTCGATCACACACACACAAGAAGTCCTGGGTTGTCCCTGGCTCCACGGGATGCTCCGAGCTGACAACTGCTGCTCTCTGGGAGACCCGGTGGCTGCCTAAGCCTTCCCCAACCCTGCTTGCCACATTGGGCTGCCTATAAACTGCCCCTCGCTGCCATCCAGAAGCTAATGGAAAATGCCCATGAGAAAGGGAAGGCTTTTGTCTCTAGAGAGATAATATTAACTTCCTAATAGAGGGCAGGAACGGTTGGAGGGCTCAGGGCTGGGATAAGAGGGACAGCCATTGCCATAACCTACTTGGCCGGCCCCAAAGGGCCAGGAAGAAAAGCGGGGGGGGTGGTGTCACATTTGTGTGGTTGGCCTCCCAGGAAGCGGGGTTGAGGTGGGGGAACCTCTTCCACGCTGGTGGCAGTGGAAGCTCAACACAGCTCCAGTGCTAGCAGCAACTGTCACAAAACTTGTTTGCACTGCTTGAGCCAAAACCACAGCGAGATAAAATAAGATGTAAATGCTGAGGTTGAATTTTCACTTCTGTCCCCACAGTAGCAAAAATTCTAACTAATATCACTGACAGTCTCCAGTAGCAAAAGGCTTCAGGATTTGCCTCACAAAAAAAATAAAATACATGCAGTCTTCAATTTAATAAGGCAACATCGTTCTGACACCATGTTAATCAGACAGAGGATATACTTTTTAAGAAGGGTTGAAAGTGTTTAGTATTTTTTGAACATTGAAACAAGGAACAAGAAACGAGAACTTTTCAGACCAGAAAGGATGATGCATACTTTGAAAATGTGTCTTTTCAGGAGTTATGTGCCAACCCTCAGTTTATAATTGGAGGAGCTACTCGAACAGATGTCTGCCAAGGAGAGCTGGGTACGTACAGCACTTCTGAATTTTGTTTTGGAAGAAGAAAAAAAGGAAGCTTCATTTAAAAATTCCTCATACACAGACCATTTTATTGGCTATCTCCCAGGCATAGTATGCAGAGAGGCAGACACCCAAGAAGGGGACTCACGCACCAGCGTTGCTGCCTGAGACAGGGTGTACATGGGCTTATAAGAGCTATGTCAAACCTGGGAGACACCAAAGTGTCTCCTGGAGTTAGGAAACTAATTATCCCTTTGTGGAGCAGAAGACTGGCTTGCTTTTCACCTCTTGAGACAGAGCTGGACACCAACCTAATCACGAGAGCGCTTTCCCTGAAGCAAGAGAGTGGGCTTCATGCCCATCCCAGCAAGAGCGGCTCCAAAGACTGAGAGGACAAGGGACACCAGGGAAGCTTCAGCCTGTAGCCTAGTCATTAGGGATTTTTCTTGGAGAGGCAGAGCAAGTTTCAGCCGCAGTTTCACACAAAGCAAATACACAACCACCAAGGAGCAGAGCAGGAACTGGTTTAGTACACGGGCTGGGGGTCTGGCGTGCCATTTCATGCCAATCAGGATGGCCCATCTGCTTGCCGGTGCGAGTTAGAAACAAGGACCACAACGTAAAAACGAATGGAGTGCATAAACTTTGTAATACCATCCACAGCAAGCAAATTGTTGCAAGCCCTTCATGCTGAATGCTCCTCCTGCTCGTACAGCGTTCGGTGTTGAGCTACAAGCAGGGACAGGAGCGGGCAGGTACCGGTCACCCTGTGCAAACACAGCCAAAAAAGGCAGTGCTGCTCAGCTCCCCGAATTAGGGCCTGATGAGATGTCTCTCAGACACCACTCATCCTCTCCTACAGATCCATCACAGAAAAACTTCCTTGCCCACTTTTCCCCAATGCTTGCCATTGTCTAAACAGAGCTCCTATGCGAGCGGCCAGGAGGGAACTGTAAGGGGGCTTTGTCCCCCTTCGAGCAGCTGCTGCTGCAGCCGCCTTCCCTGTCTCGCTGATAAGATCCAGCTCCAGAAGACAGCAGCAGGAACCCCTCCTGACTACACGTAGAGGCGAGAAGGCTGAAGCTCTTGTAATGAGAATTTGATAGATTAGACACAGAGAAATCTGCCTTCCTCTCTCCTGCGCTGCTTACCGCAGTATTCCTGACCTAACTGGTCTTCTAGCCCATCCATTGTGCAAATGAGATTCAAACAATTTCTGCAAGTCATTGGCAATAAATAATACCAATACTGGTCCTGTAAACACAGCACCATTAAAGCAATTGCTAAAAAATTCCCTGGTGTGTGGGCCTGTGCTCCAAATGCTAAAAATAAGATGCCCAATCATATACTTGCTCCAGGATATTTATTCGGTGGATGCTGGAACAGAGTATGGGGAAATCACTTACTGTATTTTAGGAGAATGGTTCAGATAAGTAATAAAAGCGACATTTCTTGTCACCTCCAATTTGGGGAGTTTCTATAATAGCATTAAAAAAAAAAGATCATATGCCTGAAGTAAAACCTCACTTTCTTTGACAGTTTACAAGCTAAAAGACTGAAGAATATTACCTGCTCTTAAACTAGAAGAGGTCAATGCATTATTTGTGTTAAGCCTAGAGACTGGATGCAAATACCCTGAGCTCCTTTTTATTTCTGTCACCTCCTGAATGTCTCTGTGGAGTCCCAGTCCTTTGTGTGAAATGGGCTTTCATTAGACAGCAGTGCCAAAATCCATCACACAGTGGTAACAACAGAACTGGACCCAAAAGCCTCCTGTGAATCTGGGGATGGTGCCTGCCTCCCAACTCTCCCAAGCCAGCCTTTGGTGGACAGTACCCCAAGTGCTAGCCCTGAAAGCTACCCCTAAACCTAGAAGAAAAGCCCCAAAAATCTGATTCAGCTTTTGTTAGGAGCTTCCTTTTTTCTCTCTCTCAAAAAAAAAAAGATAAAATAATCAAAGATAATCCAATTTGTTTCTGCAAGGCTGCTTACAATCGCTTCTACACACACTGATCCTTCACAAAAATAAACTTCAGAATACAGGCATGGCACTTCCCTTCTAGTGTTCAGGTATTTGCTTTACATCTCTGAGGCATATTATGCTTTGTTGGTATTTGATCCAATACCTTGAATATCAAAGTCCTTGTTACTAAAGCCCTCATGTAAAACACTTCTACTGAAAGAGACCCTGATTACATATTTACATAAGCCATGTATGTGACCTGTTAACAAGTCCTTTAGGGAAATAGAGGCTATTTTTAATAATCTTCTCTGACATGTTTCTTTTCTTTTAGAAATAACACGGCAGGTCTGGGTTTATATGAACAAAAGGAACAAGAGAACCCAGAGTTAGTCTCACTTCATTAAACTTATTTTTTTGACAACAGCATAAGCTAGATGAATATCAGCTTGGGAAGTTTGATGGCAACTTGAAAGACTTGCAATATTTTAAACGGTCTTTGAACCATATCTTTTTGATAGCCTAGTAACAACTTGAAATGCAGTCACATAGTCTTAGTTATTAAAGGTGACTTATGAAGTTTTCTTGCAGCTATCTGAATAAGTTAACCCCAGAATTGTTTGCAGAAAGTCTTAAGAAGCGAGTGGCACAAATTTAATTTAAATAATATAAAACATACTCAAACCCTCTCAGTTTAATATGAGCTTTCAAGATCAGCACCATTTATATTCATGGGGCGCCTTTTGCTCTGAAGGCTCAGAGGGTACTCCAGGCACTGCAGCTCCCTTGGCCTGGGCTGTCAGCTGGAGAAGGCCCCTGAAACCAACACAGACACACCAGTTCACACCAGCTAAGGAGCCCACCCCACATGTGCTTTGTGCACATCTCATATTACAGGCAGATTTGAGAAGATTACAAGTATATTGGAGAACAAACCAAAGCCTGACAGGTCTGAGGTAGATCTGATACCTGTTGAGGGAGCCTTTGGAGCTCCCGTAGGCAGGAGAGTGCTTAATAGTACGGAGTTTGTTCGTTTATTTTGCTATAGACATTAATATATGGCCCTTCTGATGTTCAGTCCCATGGGCACTGGAGATCCTTGTTCTAGCAGATATATCCCCTAGATCTCAAAAAATACGTTCACTGACAACTCTGAGACCTCAAAGAGCAGAGAGCCTCTTCCTTTGCTGGGTGCTCCTTTGCATTTCTGTACACAGATGCAGAGCTTAAGTCATTTCCATAGAAAACTTTAGGAAGCCTTCTTTAGAAATCTCAAAGCAGGAACACCTTGCTCTGCCAGAAATTATAAAGCTAGAGGGTCAGTTCTTCCTTGATGTCTGGTAGGACACCCCAGGTACTACAAGCTCTGAAGGGCTTCCAGCAGAGACTAAAGCTGAGAGTCAAATCTGCTCGACAAACCGGGAAGCAAGAGCCCCGGCATTGTATTTGGATCCCTTCTGAGCACCAGGCATTGCTGAAATAGCAACAAGCCAGAGCACAGTCAGGACAGAAATGCCTCTGTACTGTCCAGTTTGATCTTGGACTTTCGGCTTAAACTCACCACCACCAGGTCAATGAAGAGTTTAGATGCTCTGCGTCTAGACACTTTGATGGTAGCTAGACAGAAACTGAGCACAGCTCTGTAGCAACTGAAACTAATCAAATTTCTCATTTATTTTATGGCCTCTGTGAGTGCAGCGTGCTTGGGTAAACATCATCAATATAGAGAAGTCGCTCAGCTCCCAGGTCACCAAGGATTCAGTATTCTGTGCAGCAATTCGATTATCTCTGTAAAGCAGGAGGTGCCTGCGTAGCACTGAGAACACAAGCCATCTCAGTACATCTGTGAGCAACGAGTGATTTTATTTCAAGAACACTAATAGTCAAAGTAATTCTCCAAGATCATACACACACACACAGAGCTAGGCACAGCTAAGTTTCATGTTTACCCTTTCCACCACAAACTCAAGGTCAGAATTGTTTATTTCAAATTAAAATAAAACCAACCAAAACCTAATTGGGCTTTACCAACATTACAAATGACTTCAGATCCAGGAATCAAGCTGGCTTCTTGTTAACACATTCAGCAGCAGCAGCAAACACTATAATTGGCACTTGTCTGAAACTTTTGTTCATGAAATAGGAGACTGAGCAGAGAGAAGCATATGTGCCTGTAGGTGATTTAGCCTTGCAGGGCTAATGCTGAGAAGACTATTTATTTATATAAGCTAAAAGGCTGCAACTTCAAATGCATGCAGTGAGCAGAACTGCTTTCTGATACTGTCATTTTTCTGACTATAACTGTATTGGAAACACATGACAATTAAATATTTAATTCATTGGCCACCGGCCTCATTTCCTCTCCCTCCAAAAATCCACTTCTTAGGAAGGGAATCAAATAGTTTCCTCTCAGTTTGAGAGATGAGTTATAACCTGCAGCTGAATCAGGACAAGTTTTAGGGGTCCTACACAAGCTGCCTCTCTAGGGAGCTTGTGCTGCCACACTATGCTGTAGGCACAACCACAAACAAAACTCTGAAATTTGCTGCCAGCAAAACGATGTTGAACTTTGAAAAAAGGAACGCGTACTCTCAACTTGTACTTTTTTAGAACTAGTAACGTATTATCCAGTAGGGCTGAGAAACCTTATTAATAGGCCAGGATTCTGTTGTGGTTTACAAGAAGAGGAGAGGCAACCTGTGCAGTTTAGGCTCCAACCTGGAAGCTCCTTGGTGTGGACAGATTCCTGCATCCTCGTTAGTTTGTCTTAAAGCCAGTATCACAGCCACCTGAATGTAACACATCACTTGTATACAAAGATGGCCCCAAACCATCTGCATCCAGACACCTCATGCAAACCTTCCTTTTTATCAGATTACTGCACAGCAGCCAATTCCCAGCTGGTTCCTTTCGGAGGGCACGGTTAATATTTGTTCAGCCACAAGCTTAGCTAAATATATTTAGGCCTCCAGATAAGGTTTAGAGGCAGGACCCTGCATTGCGCAAGGCAAGCATAGCTATTTTTAAGGCCAAGTTTACCACTGCAATTCTTCCAATACAATTCTTTCCTCGTGTGCTTTACGCAGACTTGCCCCTACTGCTTCCCCAGGAGGTTAGATTGCACGGTGCATTTGCAGCAGGCAGAAGTGCCAATGCCAATGCCACTCGCTCTCCCAGATGCTAAGAAGTTAATTCATACCGTAAGATAGCTGTAAAGGATTTCACGCTGCATTTGGCATGTTATGGGGATGAGATTCTGAAATTGTTTAGTTCTGAGTCAGGGAAATAACTAACGTATTTAAGGAAACCCCTCTCATTTCACTGATTCTTCTGCCTAATTGCGCATCAACCATACACCATCCTCAGCAAAGCCTGGAGTAGTTTCCTCTTCGCTGGCTCTAAAATCCTGGCCTGGACCAGGAAGGGGAAAACTTTCAGATGTCGCACATTGGGAGAGCACCAACTTGTCACTTCTGCAGACCTTCTCTGGTCTCACTGGGGATGGAGGTACACAACAGGGACACCAGCACCCCCACCCTGCCACCTTCTCAGAAACAAACTTTGGTGCTCCACAGTGTGCCAGGAACTGCCAGGGCAGCAAGAAAATCTGGGGCAGTTGAAAAAATGAGGGCTTCAGTTCTAACTTCATAAGGCTTTTCATTTTCCTCCTCTGAGGAGCCATTCCCCAGACTTATCACCATTATTTCTACCTCTCCAAGCAAAACCAGAAGTTGTAAAAGCATAAGGCATACACCTGTACTAAGGAAAGCCTTAAAGAAATAGATAGAAAGCAGATCTGAGTGTTCTCAGTCTCATTTTTCCCTGTATCCACATTTTCTTGGAAGAGGAGGTTCTTAAAGCCTTTTCTTCCCCTGCCTTGTGCTCTCCCAGTCTTGCTTATTTTATACACGGGTACCTTAGCCTGGGAGGAACCTTCCAGGCCAATGAATTGATTTCTCTCCCACAGAATGCAAAGTAATTTGTAAAAGAGCTAGGTTGAAGATGAGTTTGAGAAGGTTTTTTGCTCATAATTGTTCTAGAGGCTGAGGCTTTTGGACTCTTTTCTATATGCACAGCAGCAACTTTTTCCTATTTCCAGTTTAAACATCTCACAACCCTTTTATTGTAATTTACCTGCTCTTCTGCAAGGGAAATCTTCCCTTTCAAGTAAGAGCTCTTGGCTCAAACAGCCTTTCTGCAAAGTAGCATTTAACCTGCCTCACACTTCCTCTTCAAACTTCACTTGCGTAGGATGAGCAGGACAAGCTTTTTTTTTAACCTCTTCTCATAAGAAAGGCAGGTGGATGGGGAGAAGCAGATAATGCAGCCATTTTCTGCCCCCTTCTATCTTGAATGCTCTTTCCTGAACACAGCAGTCAGTGGGACGCAGAGCAATCCCAGCAGAAGTCTCAAGCAGCACCTCACATACTAATACCATGTTTTCCCCCCTCACTGGAAATGCCTGAGCTGGCACACGGAGTGGATCACACTTTTGCACCTATACCAGATCAGCCAGCTCTGGGGGTTACAGGTCATCACACCAGGGGTACTTCTTTACAGGTGTTTCTCAAGTCGCTGTTTGCCTAACTGGGAACAGCTGTTTGTTGCTCAGCTGATAGGCACCTGGGTACCTCCCGGTGGGGTACAGGCAGGAGAGATCACACAGTATCAGGCAAGTCCCAGTATTTTACCTTTACAGTTAGATTCATCGTGGCACTAAAGTATAAAGCCCAAGTCAACATAAAGAGTTAACTGCTGCCCTAAGGTATTAAATCATGCTACAGGCTAAACTCTTTCCTCAGTGGCTCTGTTAGTTCACTTCCACTGAAGCAAGAGCTGTTACGCCAGTTCCTTCTGCAGAGTATGCACCTTCACAGGGAACCAGGAAAACATTAGTACCTTCAGAGCAGCTTTGTTTTCCTAGACTTTCTGCACACATCAGAAATAATACAGAACCACAAAAGTTCTTCCTACTGTTTGCAGTATGCAAATGCTGTGAGAAACCCACGAGTCACTGAGTTTCCCAGGGGCTCCACCTTCAGTGCGATAGAGGCTTCCACTCACCCAACCTCCAACCCACAACAAGCGAGTAACCAAGCCAGCAAACACCTTAAGCTGTGAGACACCCAGCCAGCGCTAGGCACGTCCATCCTTTCCAGGATAAGGAGTGGGCCAGAGAAAGGACTCACCTCCTTGCAGAGTTCCCAGGAGACTTCAGCTTCCTCAGCCTCATGGGCAGATCTGGAGCAATAGCCCTAAGGACTGGTTCAAATTCAGACCTTCAAAGAAAGGACTAAGAAGAAATAATAACCCAAACATTCCTTCTATCCATCAAATCTTCTCCAAAAGATAGGAATAGAAGTCCCAACACTCTTCTATCAACTCAGAGCTTTTACCCTCTTCCCAACGCCTTCTAAGCCCTTGCCTCTCTCAGGTGTGGTGGCTTAGGTCTAGTTAAAGTACTGCAGGTCATTAACTCTGTACTGCCCAGCCAGGTTTTGCAACCCACATACCCCATACTTCCTCTCTGGCTATGTTCTTGGTCTCCTGAGGGCATTAACAATCTTAGATAAAGTAACTGGCTTTCACAGCTTCATTAAAAAATCAAAATAGCAAAGTCCAAAGCAGACCATTGAAATTACCACCATGATCAGCCTCAGGGGCCCCAAGATATCTGTGTGGCCTGGGTGAGTGGAAAATGAGCAAAAGAGATAAATAATGCAACAAAACAAGAATGGATTGCTGAACCAATCCTGAGTCTGGCAGGATCTTGCAAAGCATTTAATGCTGGTATTTTAGTCTGGGTGGGAGTGTGGCATAATGGTGTAAGGATCAGCTAGGCAAAACACTGCTTGCTAATGAACCTTTCTGCCTTGCAACACTTGTGGTTTTAGGTGATTGCTGGCTCCTAGCTGCCATTGCATCTCTCACTTTGAATCCAGATGTTCTGTACCGCGTTGTTCCCAAGGATCAGAACTTCCAGAAGGACTATGCTGGGATCTTTCATTTCCAGGTACCTATATGATCAAGGTATTGAGAATAAAATATGAAAATGCTAGTATTTAGCTAAAAGCAGCTTTTTTGTGTGTGTTTGGCACAGGCTAAATATTAAAGAATTATAGTGTGTAAGTGAAATCAGTTGGGGGCAAGGGGAGAAAAAAAGAACAGAGTTAAATAACATTAAATGACACCTGCTCACTGGCTTGGTTCTGCTGTCTCACAGCTGATAGGGCTCTGGGGAGTCATACAGTTTTTGTAAACTGAGCCAAACCATCACGCCATATGAGTCAAGCCAAGCTCTGTCGCTGCCGACTGTCAAGAGTGAATTCAGGCTAGTGTGGTTCCTTCTCCTTCCCTTCCCTCCCCTCCCCTCCCCACCGCTTTGCCTGGACTTCCTTGCCTGGTGTGTTGGGACTGAGCCAGTCTCCTGTGACTAGAAGTTAGGCTCAGGTGCAAGCAGTGTGGATTCACCCTGCAAAGCTAAAGGAGGTGTTTCGGGGAGGAGAGATATTCTAGAGCGCATACGTATCTCTTCCACCAGCTCATCTCAGCAGAGGGGTTATTATGTAAATTATCCTCTTTTCCCTCCTTTCAGGACTGCATCAAATTCAGCCAAAAAAACCCCAGTGTTAGCAATGTTTCACACATTTCCCAGTATTTTCAGAAGGGATTAGCACTATTGAGTGCTTCCCTTTTGGGTGACCTCTCCTTGCAGCATTTTTACAGGGTCATTGTTGTTTGTTTGTTGGAGTTTTTTGTTTGTTTGTTTGTTTTTCCAATGGATTGGGCCTTAAAGGAGCAGACAAGAAAAGACTTCAGAGTATCCTGTCCCTGCACTAGCTTTCTGGACTCTCCACTATATAAGCTCTGCATGGAGCACAGTGTTCCAGATGTTATGTGCCAGAAGTTGCTGTTAATATTACCTATCAGCAAAACCTTAATACAGCATTAAGAAGCCTGCTCAGCACTTCACAGTGATGGGAAGAGTTTGCCTCCATTACAAGGGAGAGAAGCCCAACATGGGAATAAAACCTTGCAGTGACTTATCCAGGGGGAACTGATGACAGGTGAAGGGGTAGGAAGATGGCAGTGCAGAGCTACTATGTGCACACCAGCCCTCATCATCTTTTCCTTTCTCCTTTTCACCAGTTCTGGCAGTATGGGGAGTGGGTGGACGTCGTGGTGGACGACAGGCTGCCCACCAAGAACGGGAAGCTGCTCTTCGTGCACTCGGAGGAAGGCAACGAGTTCTGGAGTGCGCTGCTGGAGAAGGCCTATGCCAAGTATGGTGGCTAAGCGGGAGGCAGCACTCCTGGGTGTACAGAAGTTGACTGCCAGGGTGGTTGTGGCATTAGACACCATGCACTTAACTCGAATGCAGCTTCAGTTCCACCCATTTTTTACAGATTCCTCTAGGTCCATAAAGGGTATTGCCAACCATCTGTTTCAAGGGGCTTTACTTCTGGTACCCCAGGTCACACTGATGATCAGAAGGACCAAGGGATACTAAATTATGAACCCTTCTTTCTGCAGTGCCAATGCTTACAAGTGGAGATGGCCCCTTATATAGATCTTGTCATCTCCCCCACAGATTGAACGGCTCTTATGAAGCTCTCACAGGCGGATCCACTATGGAGGGCTTTGAGGATTTTACTGGAGGCATCTCTGAGTCCTATGAGCTGCGGAGGGCTCCTTCAAACCTGTACCAGATCATCCGGAAGGCTCTGAGAGCTGGGTCATTGCTTGGCTGTTCCATTGATGTAAGAGACTGCTGCTGCTTTCTCCTCACCTGTTCTCAGGGCTCTGGTCCATACTGTAACAAAGGCTCGGACCAGTGTTCAAGATAGGTAGGAAGGTCTGAATTAAAAGCAAACTGCAATTGATGGGACACTTTTATTGATTTCAGTTATAAAAAAACTTTGGATGAGGTTCTAAATAACCAACTCTTATCCTGCCTCCCGTTTTACAAGATAGCCTGTGATAATACTTTGAGCCATGAACTGGGGACTAGTCCTCCTGAACTCAATTTTCATTCTCTGAGTATCTTTTCTCATTCAAATTCTGCGTAATTTCAGCTCCAGACACACAACTGCCAGAGACAAACTCTTTGAGTTTGTTGTAGCCTGTAATCTGATTCTGGCTTTGGTTTTCAATCCTGAAGATTATTGACACCTGCAATAGAGATTCTCTCAAATTAGATGATGTTTGTACATATTTTGAAAACTCTACACCTTTCACATCCTGTTTCATTATCTTGTTTGAGATCCTAGTTCATGGCATATAGGATTACCGGGTATTACCAGATTTTGATATGCTGGATCTCAACCAGGCAGGCTAGAGCTGTGTTCGCATGAACACATCTTTGCAGGTGACTGGATCCGTTACCTGAGCTGGGAATTAGATTTAGGTCTAGATTTCATTGTACATTCTTGAATCTCTGCTGTACATTCGTGAATCTCTGCTGTGCCAGGACTGCATATTTAGGGGCACGAAGCTATGGAGATGAACTTTTGCTGTGGATCTCACCTCTATTTAATACACTTTGCATCAGGAATATTGATATTCATTGTGCATACCACTTTGGATTTCTTCCCCCATATTAATTTACTCATGAAAGCTATGTTCGTACACAATATATAGTCCTAAATGTGTATACTTTTGTTGCCCCAGATAACTACTGCAGCTGAAATAGAAGCAATTACAAGCCTGAAGCTAGTAAAGGGACACGCTTACTCTGTCACTGGAGCAGAAGAGGTAAGCTAGCCTCTCCAGGGCCATCACACAAAACAGCTTGGGGTTGCAATGCCACAGTGTCTTCAACTTTCTGATGTCCTTCTGTGACTGACCAAATGAAAATGTTGCTAACTTATGCGTCCTCTTACAGAAAAAGAAAGTACCTATAGTACTTAGCCAGGTTGGAAGCTCTGTAGTGGTAGTTATATAGAGTATGCAGTGCAGTCTGCTACTTGCGTTGTACCAACAGACTGGAATACAAAATGTAACGGTGGGCCAAGCTGTTACTGAAATGGAGTGAACGGAAAGGAGAAACATGAGAGGAAGCGGCCGTTTCCCCATGCGCTCGTGCTGCATGAGGTGGGAGAGTGTTCTTTGCCAGTCAGCGCCAGTGGGAAAGGAGTAAAAGCCTCTTTCGTGAACTCCTCCGTTAGTCTCACCTTCACAGCGAGCCCTAGATACTCCTGCCCCTCTGAAACTGCAATCATTACAGAGGTGTCTATGCCAAATAACCTCTTTCTAACCTTGCTGTTTTGTGCGATGTCTCCTGCTTTTGAGGATATAGATACGCTGCTGTTTTGTAGCTGATGTGTTTCCTTGCAGGTTGCTGTCATTATATGAAATGGTGAGTGCTGCAACTAACGGCTCACTTGGTGGCACAGGATAATGTAAAATACGGGTGGAAGGCATCTAGGTGTCTTTTAACTATTGGAAATTGTAATGGACCGCATCACTCATGTACAAATCATGCTTTATCCTGTCTGAAGAGCAATTGCCCCATGATGATTGGAATAATGGAAGTGCTTGGGCTCTGTTTGTTGTGGATCTTTTAGGTGTATTACCGAGGACGCCCAGAGAAACTAGTGAGGCTTAGAAATCCCTGGGGTGAAGTGGAATGGACTGGAGCTTGGAGTGATAAGTAGGTATTTATATGCCCCTGCCTCTCTCTCTTCAGTGTATTTTGGTATCTTTTAAAAATTAAATTGGGACTATGCAGTTAATCCAATCACAAAGCACATTTAGGAGAGATACTAAATCAGTTGGGATAAAACACTATTAATTTATTAGCAAGGTTAGATATTGATCCGCTCTGCCCAGCAGACATTCTTCCCTGCCTCAGGCAGAGCTTTCTAATAAGAGAGAACAGCCCACGTTTTAATTGTGAGCAGCCCAACGCAAGTCATATCCACGTCATTTTGCAAGATGACTTTTTCTCAGATTGATCCGACTGACGGTGCCAGGACCTTAGTAGGATATGCAAACCAATCCTATTCCTGGGAAATACAGCAGGGCTAAACCATTGTTCCTCTGCCTCAGCTCTGAGGTTGCTGGGCTCTAAATCAGACCAGTCATTTTTCTTCTGGAGAATTTTTCTTCTGGTTTCTACTGGAGAATCTTGAAAAAATGAGGATGTTGACTAAGCTAAGGACCTAGAAGTTTGAAAATCTATCAGAAACTGTTTGGGCTTCAGCTACCTTGGAATTCACGAGAACGGCAGTGACAACACGTCTTTTATTTTTATATTTAGAGTGGCATAAATTTCACCTTCATTTGGGCCACAATATATTTTTTCATTCAATACCCTGAGATTTCAGTTTCCTGTCCTGGCTGACTGCAGCACCGGTGCTGATATTGTATAGTATTTAGGGATAGAAAATAGAGATTAACATTAAAATTATTCTTCCTTTTGTCAGAGCTGCTTTGCTCAGCTCCAAGATAAGGTGCCTCAGGCACTCACACGTGCCATATCCTCATTTTGTTGCACCTGTTTTACCACGGGACAGCCCTGCCAAGGCAGATGCAGAACTGCACCATTGCGTGGGAGCAGATCAGAGCAGAATCCAGCTTGCTGCACCGTAATGTCAGAATGGGAAAGGAGCAATGCTGTTTTCTGCAGTACATTTTCTAATCCCACCTTTTTGCTTTTTTGTTCTTTGGCAACCCCAGCAGCGGAGCTTATATCAGTTCCCTAGGGAGAATATCAGGCATCCCAACAAATCTTACAGTGGGGAAGCTCCACCTGACTTCCAGGCTGCGTGTTGCCTAACCCAGCCAGTCTGCAATATATGTACATTCCAGCACCTGGCAGCGATGACTCAGTTTAAGACTTATTTGCTGCAAATACAGTTGCCGTCTGATTCCAGCCCTGTCTAGTCAGGTTGCAGTGTGTACTGCCATGGAGAGGGGCAGAAGGTCTAGTTGTCGAGGAAATACATACTCCTTTATCAGCTGTAACTGAAGACAGAGCCTAACTCTCTGATCTCGTCGTAGAATGAAATACAGCAACTGAACAGCTTGCTTTTGTGCTTTGTCTGCAGTGCTCCTGAATGGAATTATGTCGATCCCAAACAAAGACAGGCTCTGGATAAGCAAGTAGATGATGGAGAGTTTTGGTGAGAATCATACAGCCAGCTTACTCTTTTGGACGTTTTAAGTGCACGTATGCTTTTTAAGCAGTCCTTTCTGTTGTATGGAGAGAAACTGCCAGCACCAAGGGGGTTAACAATGACATGTGTGCGTTGTTAGCCTCTTGTTTATCTCCCTTCCTATTCAAACATTACCTTTTATTAGAGCTTGCATAACTCAGTGCTTATCCAAAATATAGAGACCAGATGGTAATAAAATCAATGAGGTGGCAAGAATGAACCTCAGCTGCTCTATATTTTGAGGTTTGTTTTTTTGCCTAAATGCTACACACTAATGAAGAAGTTTAGATTACCAGCTTGGGAAGAGTCTGTTTACCCAGACCGACTGGAAAACCCATCCCAGTTAGCTGATTATATGGATCAGTACTGAATGCATGTCACTCTGTCCTAGACTGGAAAGATAAACGCCCACCGTCTTTCAGTGCAATCCGCTATACGAGCCATAAGGCACTGAGAAATGAGAACATACCTCTGCTTGCGGCATGAAGTGATCAAGGTCTGTCACTCATGCAAACCTACTAGCAATGGTATAAACAAACATTAACGATAGAATTGAGGCAAAACACAAACTGAAACTTTTTCTACAGAGGGACTCTTTCATAAGGGCCAACTCTTATTCCCCTTAAATGGGGCAATCTCCTTGACATTTTGTTCCACCAATTTTAGTGAATTTACTTATGAAGTATGATCCATGAGGGATTGCCCACGGCTGGAGATGACAGAAAATGGTATGACTGAGCCCATAATGTGTAACAGCTGTTGAGAACAACTGTCTCCAGGAGATACTGCTCATTCGGGGAGTGGGAAATTTTGTTTCCCAAAAGCCAGTTCCAAGTTTCAGAGTTCAATTAAGTGGGGCTTTGGGCAGCTCTGTAGTACCGATGTTTGCTGCCCTGTTGGGAGGGACATCCATTTGCAGTCACCTCAACTGTTGCGGGCTGATGGACTAACCCTGATCTTTTTGTGCACCAGGATGGCATTTTCAGATTTTCAAAGGCAGTTCACCCGCCTTGAGATCTGCAACTTGACTCCTGACACGCTGACAAGCAACGAGGTCAATAAATGGGACCTGACCCTGTTTCATGGACAGTGGAGACGGGGTTCAAGTGCTGGGGGCTGCCAGAACTATCAAGGTGGAGACCCAGCCAAGTGGGCACTTGGTGAAATACCAACAAAACAATCAAAATAAATGCTTGTGAACCGGCAGGGGCTTTGGTGGGAAGGGCTTGGAGGTGCAGCTCTCTCTGCTGGGTTTAGATAGTAAGCAAAAGCTTGGCAGCCTGAACCAAGATCTAATTCACACTTATTTCTTCGTTGGGGATTACCAACCCTCTAAGCAGTTAATTCATGGCTGTGTTCGTTTTTTTTCTCTGTCTGCTTTTCCTGCTTACACAACTTTTGCTACTGACTGGAGTAATCCTCCAAAGGGTTGCATAGGCCAGGAAAGTGTCACAGTTCAGTGGTAGTGTTGTTTCCCATTCATTTTCAGGTTAGAACTCTGGAGAGGCTGTCTGGCATTTGGTCCTCTTGCAACAATAACAGCCTCAGCCAAGGACGTTTCCTGAAGATAAATGGCTGGAATTAATGATATCAGCTCCTCCCTGTTGGTCATTACTCCCTAGGAAATACCTTGGTGCTTTGATTTGCCATGGCTCCAGTTAATATTAGGCATAGCTGTGAAAACATAAAACCATAAAACGTAATGGAAAGGGTTGGAAAAACTCCAAGAAAAGTCCTTCCAAGCAGATATTCTCTGTAATTCTAGTGACAGCCATCTTGGCTACAATGACAACAAAATCTGCTTCTTTTTGTCTTGCCTTGGGAATTTTTAGTGACATACTGGACCAATCCCCAGTTTAAAATCCGGTTGGACGAACCAGATGATGACCACGAAGGGAGTTTGAATGAGCCGTGCTGTACTATTCTGGTGGGCTTGATGCAGAAGAACCGCAGGAGACAGAAGAAAATGGGAGAAGCTCTGCTTAGTATTGGTTATTCGCTCTATCAGGTAAAGTTTGTTCCTGATTAAAGGCTTTGTTCCCTTTTCTGTCACCCTGGAGAAAAATTAGCAATATGCTACATCTTGACATTCAGCACTACACTTCAATAAGAACTGGATTTTGCAAGATGATTCAAATCCTTCTCTCATTTCTTTCTGACCCACATAATATGGGAAGATTCAGATAAATTTAGGCTCAGTTTTTGTCCCTCTTTAACAGGAGAGCAGTGTAAAACTAGAGGCAATAATTTAGCAACAGTCTCATTGAGAGCCTTCTCTTTCAAAATCTGAATGGGGGCAGGCTCAGGGTGCCTGGCAATTCCAGATAAGTGTTTCTGATTACAGCCTATCGTTAGTGCTCAGTAGTCACTTTCTTCTTTTTTTTTTTTTATTTTATTATTTTTCCCTTGCATTTGAAAGTTGTTTTGATTCATTGTCTACCATGCTATTGTTCTGGTTCAGTAGTTTTGGGTTTGGGTTTTTTTTTTCTGATTCTACCAGTGTTGCTTCTGTTTCTAAAAATATAATGTGGGGAAAAATCTACAGTGTCACCTCTAATTTCTGTGATGTGAGGGGAGAGAAGTAAATATAAAAATTTCCAACTGGTATTTATCATTCCCAATATATCTGGAGAAAAGCAATTAAATGTTGCATAGATTCCACTGGATGAAGATCATTAACCAGCACAGGTGGGAGCAGATGGGAATGGCTGACTTTTGCTAATATATCTTGTGCAGGATGGTTTAAAACTAGACAAGGTTTTCCCTAGTGCCTAAGTGTCTACATACACAAATGGTTCTCACCGAGTACATTTCTGAGTTGCCATCTGCATGGTGCCAAGCACTCTGGCCTCTTGGCATCCTAGAATTTGCACATTAAGGATATTTGTCTGCTCATACTGCTGAGTACAAACCTGAAGACGTTAGCAGAGCCCTTCTGCTTTACACCTATTGAATCCCATCTGCCTGCTGCATGGTGTTTCCCATAGTAGGGTAGACTTGGTGACTCTTAACAAGATGCAGTCTTTCTTTTGAAAGAAATGTCTGCTAAGTAACCTCAGGTGGACGTTCAGCTATGATCCAAGTTCCTTGGGTCATGCACCGTTGTAGACTTACATCACTGCAGTTGATGCAGTGACTGAGGAAGTCCAGTTGGGACAGCATGGATGGTAACCTAAAGCAGATCTCTGTGCAGGAGAAGGTGGAAAGATGTATGCTCAAGTCTACTTGCCCTGCAGAGCTTTTGTAAGTCATGCTGCTCAAGCCACCTACTGCCAATAACTACAAGTGTGCCCATCACGGAGCTCCTGGCCTTCTAGTATGCTGGTTGTAAGGAACAAGACCTGAGGTCTCAAGGGACTATCTCAGGCCCCAGAATCGTTGTGTGGGCAATGTTTTCAAAAGCTCCTTTGGGATTTGGGAGGACACTCTCTTTGGCTCTCACTGGAATCTGTGCTCTCAACACAACTAATTCCTTTTGGAAAAGCTACCTTATGTTTGGAAGCACAAATTAACATAACAATTGAGTTAATTTAGGAAGGGCCAAATCTTGAAAATGTTTCCAATCTTGAAATTATCTTACAACCACTTCATCATCCTCATGCTGGTTGCTGGTGATGGTAGCCTTGTATTTTCATCATATTCCACTAACAGTAGACTAGTGGATTTTAGGTCTGCTGTAATAAATTTTCAGTTCATTTTTTGTTAGTAAAGTAGGGCTAAGCTGTTCCTCACTGAACATTTTGAGGCTTACCCAAATATTTCCAACCAGTAGTATCATTCACAAAACCATTATCAGGAGAAAAGCAGTTAAATATTGTATGGGTTCCTCTGGATGAAGATCCTGTTTCTCTTTTGGAACAGCTCTAGCACAAGCTGAGAACCTCCTGCATAACTTCATGCATAACTGATACTACAATATGTGGTTGTAAATAGAATTTCAAAAAATGTGTCTGAATGAGGCTTTATCTGATTTCTTTTTTCTGATGATAGAAGCGGGTATGTAGCAGCCCTTTAACACCATCTTTTTCTCTTCCTTTCAGATTCCTCAGGAGGTATGTAATCTCTGCTGAAGACTTCTAGCCTCCAGATGGGCACCTCTTGTTGCATTGGAGAGTTTAGCTACCAGGAAGACCTCTTCCTTACTAATAACAGCTCTTCTGGAGAGCTTTGTTCTTGGATCGCTGGACCAATATCTCAAGTTCTGAATAACCATTTCCACGGCACAGGGGCACAAGGCTTTATTACAGTCATCTGAGCTCCAATCTTGACTTCATTTATACTTGTTTTAATTTAGTTTCCACCAAGGTTGTATAACATAGGTCAGAATTCATCATTTAGTACAGGTGAAGGCAAAACAGGGTTTCTGCACTCTAAAATCAAGAAAATGTAGCTAATGTTGCTCCGAAGAAATGCCAAACTCTGTGGATCCATTCCTTTTATAGTTCTGAGCTGGGGCTCCTAGTAATGAACAAACCCTGCTCAACCTTCCCTAATCCTCACAGATGTCAATACTGAGGTAAAGTGACTTTTCATTCCTGAAGAAAGAGGCCCCGGGGGTGTCTGACAGTAGGAATAGCCTATATGCATTACTGAGGTCCAGCAGCCTGTGCTGCAAATTTTTCCTCGGCTTTTCAGCCCTTTTCGTCTTCCTCAGTAAACGAATGTGTGGTCATGTAGCAATTAACTGTGTTCTTTTAACAGCCTTGCAGATGCAAAGGGAAAATGAGCGTTATATATTGAAAAAGATATGGATCTGGCTTCTTAATCTTTGCAGTCCCACGTAGCTTAAGATTGAGTGGGGAGAAAGGATAGGGTTGTTGAATAACTACCAAATCCAATCTTATCTTCAGAACAAAGCAGGAAAGAGCCCCATATTTTTCTACAGTTTACAACATGAAAACAGAATGATTATAAAATGTTTGATTGCTCTGATCTTAGACAACCAGAAATCTTATCCGTATGCAATGTTCCCCACCCCATGTCAACCACACAGCACTTTTTGTGGATCATTGAATCACACTTTTTGAAAGACAGTCCTGTAGAGCAAAAGTCATGAATAGCAGGTTTAAAGCAGAGGTGTTATTGTTAAGCTGTTGTTTCTTGTTACATTGGTGTTTTGTTTTGTAAGCTATGCAATGTTTCACTTGTTTAATAGTATATTGGTATTAAGGAAAAGTTAAGTACTATTTTCCACATAATCTGAAGGAATACCCTTAGTATTACTAATAGAAGTTGGGTAAATCATCTAATGTGGCCCCAAAAGTCTTACCCTTGTGACTACTACTGTGTTCTGTTTACTATTATTTTCTGTCTGTTTAAATAAATCAGAAACTACAAGTCCTATGCAATTAGGAGATCCATCCCGTACCATAAATTGCTCAAAAATATTCTGAAATTTAAGTCTGTTCACGAGCAGCCTGTGAAAGCAAAAAATGCTCGCTACATGGATGACTTAAGTATAGCAGGTAGTTTGACCAGCGATGAGCACACATAATGGTCTATTTATTTATTTTATACCACAGACTGTAGAGAGGCATGTGAAAAGATAATCTTTCTAAAGGAAGATTCTTTCCCCTTCTAATTGTCTGCGTGACTGTTTCCCATGACAGAACCCTGGTGGTTATCTTTTCCGCCATCACTCGCGGATTTATTATTTTATGCTAAGAAAAAACTTGAGATGGCTTTAAAGCACTGAATTTGAAATAGGGCGGCTGTCTTACCAGTGAATTGTCAAATGGTTTCTAACAAAAACACATTTCCCACAGCTGGCAAATAACACAGATATTCATGCAAACCGTGCTTTCTTCGCAAGGAACCAACCGGCAGCCCGGTCCGATCCTTATGTCAACCTGCGTGAAGTCTCCAGCCGCATGAAGTTGCCCCTGGGAGAGTACCTCATTGTGCCGTCCACTTTTGAGCCTTACAAAAATGGAGAGTTCTGCCTGCGAGTTTTTTCTGAGAAACGGGCTAAAACTCAGTGCGTATCTTCTCTGTAAAGCCTTCTTTTCTGCCGGTGAGGTACATAAAGGAAAAGGTCAGGTGTTTCACCCACATCCCGCACTCTATCTTTTCCCGTAACAACTAAAATAGGCCCATTTCTAGGACCTATTTTCTTACATAGACTGCTATATGTGACACACACGTCTGTGGTAGAGAGTCATGGCTCTTCAGATGGCCTCCAGCAAGCACTCAAGTGGTAACTAGATCCTTCAGGTCCATGAAGTAGAAGTTCCCACAATTAAAGAGTGGAGGGTTTGGGAGTGTGACAATGAGGAGATGGTTTTAAAACGGGTTGTATCAATAGCAGCCATTGAATAAAAACACAGGAATCTGGATACAAGACAAGAACAACAAGGCTGGATTTCCCAAGGAAATCTTCAGAGGTGGGACAGACAGAGGCGTAGGAAGTGGGAAACCTGGGGACTTGTTCTATCCATTTGGTAACACCTTATATTAAAACAGCTTGTTTTAGCTAATTATTTTAAGGGCAAATGATAGACTTGTCATATCTTGTTGGTTTTTTTCTGTTTTTCCTTAGGATGATTGGTGATGTGGTGGCTGCAAGACCATATGAGGTAAATATTTTAACTGGGCAGATTGTTGGGTCGTTTTCTTTTCTTTAACAGACTTTTCTTTCACAATGTCAGGCCAAAACAGGGGTGAGATTCTTATTTTTCTCCTGAGCTGGAATCACAGTATGTGTTTGTGCTCAGGAAAAATATTTTTGTTTATGGGGATTCTTTACATATCTCCATGGCTTAGCTTCATGTGCAATTTCAGGTACCTGGGCCCATGGGGAACAGAAACTGCACCCTTGTAGACTGGGCTGGAACACATTAAATTGTCTTTCCACCTAGTACAGGTAGCAGGATATGGAGAGGGTGCTGAATAATCCTCTTCATAGAAACAAATAGTCTTCTTGAAGCCCAAGAGAAATTGCAAAAGCAGACTTCCAAGGAACTGCTGAGTTGTTATGGCCAGGTGCAGCAACATTTTCACTGCAGCTATTTTATAAAACTATTTTGGCAGTAGAAGAAAACTTTTTCATCAGTCTTAGAAAGTATTTACTCCCAAATGAAGCCAGGACCTGGATGGTTCTGATTTAAGCCGTGCCTCTGGTTTGCCTTTGCTGCGGAGCAAGTGCTCATTTTCCATTGCTGTAAATAGTCCCCTGTAAAGCTGCTTTACGATATCCACAACTCACGTTCTAGAACCACCTTGTAAACCCCACTCTCGGTCATCTCTTTCGTCTAGCCCCATGTGGATAACAAAGATATAGATGATGAGTTCAAGACTCTGTTTCAAAAGATCTCTGGACAGGTAAGTGGATTAAAGTGAAAGAAAAAGGCTGAGACCTCTCTGTTATGATTATGCAAATATTTGACTTGCCAGTTCCTTTTACTGTCTGGTCTTCAAAAAACAAAACATTTCTCCCCTTTTATTAACTCACGGTTTCAGTTCAATTTATTTTACAATAGAACGGTTTCGCTAGATTGTTCCTCTTATTGGTGCAAAATGTGATTTGTTCCCTCAGTAATGCAGGGCATGGAATAACTTTGAAAATAGGGGTGATGGGAGTGAGGACTGTGAAAATATTATCCCACGGTGAAACAAATTACCTGTGGAGTTGGCGTATAATTCTGACAATTGCCTACTTGGCCAATTCCTTCCTCTTTGTTTAGAAGCCCCGGGAATTGGAAAAACTGTTGGCTGAACTTTCTCTCTATTTATTTTATTTGACAAACCTCAGTATCTAGAATGCCCTGCTGCGCTAGCCTGTGGCTGTCAAGTCAGATTTTCTCTTAACGAACAGGTGGCCATTGGCACCGAATAGGGAAAACATCTTGTTAGTCAGAAAGACCTTCTTGAGTTTTGAGAGGGCAATTTTAGTATTGTTTGGTTGTAGTTTCCATAAGCCTGGAAAATCTCAAATGCTCTCCTGAGCCTCTTTAGCTGAGACAGAAGGCAGTCACCCAATTTAGTCAAACCTGTTAAAAAGTTAACATTTACTGGGTCATGCCACCATTACACCTAACAAACCACTTATTTCCCGTAAGGCTAGGAAATATTCATGGTTTCTAAGGATCTCCTCCACATGATGTCTGGTGGTAAATATAAAGTGTTGGAAAAAAATCAAAGGTTTCCATGCCTTAGACATAGAAGGAAAATAGTCTCTGAATGTCTGACAGCAAATGAATATAATTTCTTTCAAATAATTTTTGTGTTAACATCTAAAGTACATTTTGTGTCCAGGACTGCGAAGTGACCGCAATTGAACTTCAAACTATCCTAAACCGGGTTTTGGTGAAGAGTAAGTAATGTTATGTAGTTCCCACTGAATGGAGCTGAAAGGCATGTACTGAAGTGGTGAGACGTCAAGTTGGTCTTCCGTCAGAGTGAGCATCTGTGCCATCAGCACACAAAAGGGATCTGTGCTAGGAAAATCCAGCTGTATCAGCTAAGGGTGATGAAGAACCACCCCCAGCTGAGTTTCTCCTGGTTTGTTGAACCTCTAATATGAGGGGTGAAAATACCACCTGGTGCTCCCCTTCCAAGCAGTGCCAGCTGATGTCCAGCAGAGGCACTATTTTCCCTGTACCTTCTCAGGAGGACCACCATGGGAAGATATTATTATGCTGCTGCATAACTTCTGTGGATGGATAGGGGCTTACCACCCCAAAAATGGATAGCATCCCCTGCCCCTCTGCCAGAGAGCCATGTTAATCAGCTGAAGGGAAACAGTGGAAGAAATGGCAAAGCATTTACTTTGCTGACAAGATTTTAAGGTGGCTGACATCTCCAAGGTTGTCTGCAGAAAAAATATTTGTCTCAAATTATTTCTGACTTAGATTTGTACTTCCTTTTTGCACAGGAAAGGATATTAGAAGTGATGGATTCAGCATTAACACTTGCAGGGAGATGATCAGCCTTTTAGATGTATCCTTTGAACGTCATTTCATCACCTTTAAAGTTTCTGGATCTCTTTTGCAAAATTGCCTGACAAAATAAGGCTAAGTTTACACTGCCACTGTCGGTGCGCATGGCTGAAGGCATAAAATTCAGTCAAGCAGCTCTATCATCTCCGGGTGGCAGAAACCTGAACCATTTAATCATCGTCTGCTTCTCTCATCTGCTTTGCATCTCTCATTGCTGAAACTTTTCCCTAAAAAGAGCAGGGAGGAGAAGCAGGGACCTTCTGCCTGGATGCACCTGTACAGTTTCAGATGCATACGCAGCATACTTGGCAGAAGGCGGGTTTTAAGCACTACTTCCACTTCCATCTCTAAGTCAGGAACTGTTTGTAGAGCACAGAGCTCAAAGCAGCAGGGAGACGCTGGGGAGCCTGTTCAGAGGAGGAAGGCTATGAATATGTGCTGTGCCTCCCTCCCTTCTGCATAGCTTGTAGGACACATGGGTGCTAACAAGCTTTGTGTAACCATGGGAAAAGGAGAGGTCAGCACATCTGCCCAGTACTCCTTTGACATGCTGGGAAGGTAGCCAGCGCATTGGGATGGTCAAGAGCTGTGCTGCCAGGATTACACTAATGTTGGTCTCATGATGTGCTCATGTTGAAGTCAGCAGGGATTATCTGTGGATCTTCTGGATCAGCGGTTGTCGGGAGAAGTGATGCCTTTGCCCTATGCTCCACAGCTTCCCAAACCCAACAGGGCAACTCAGTAAATACAGCATCATGGCGGCCAACTCCTTGCTTCTGCATAATTTTCCATAGGAGGGGATGTTCAAGGCCCTGAAGGACATGGGGGAAGCCTGTGTAGCCTACTATTCACCCTCTGCGTTCACTCACAGTTCCTGTCTCTGTTTTCTAACACTTGTCCACTGCGAGGCCAGTCCTTTGTTTCCCTAAGGGCTTTAATCTGCTCGTAACTGCATAAAATGCGAGTGGATCTGATCATGCTTATATATTTAGCAATCCCATATATCATTCCTTGAGAGTGCAGATAGCCTAGAAATTCTTGGCATGCCTTTAGCTAAGCAAATGTAAAGCTGTGGGCATGTCTGTGTGAGATGGAGATGTATTACAAATGAGAATGAATATGGCATTAAGACGACACTGTGAGGGGTGATTTATTTTTATCAGAACTGGTTGCTTTCCAGTTTTGCTAAGGATAGAGGAATCCTGATTTTTGAACCATACCTTAACATCCCCAGACCAATGGGACCGGCACCTTGGGACTCGTAGAATTCAAGACACTTTGGATGAAGATTCAAAAGTATTTGGTAACATAATATTTCTGATTGTCTCCTCTTCCCTCTCAGCTCTGAAGTACAGATACAGAACTTAGATAGGGTTAAGCCACCACAGGCAGATATACTTGGAAGCCTTCCTTCTCATGGCTGGCATTTGTCCCAGGGCTCAGAAACACCTCTGATTTAAAAGGACACAAGCAGATCCTCTTTCACCTTGGCCCCACCACTCTCCATAATTTGCAATACCTTATGGAAAGCCAGATTAACCCTCTTTCATTGCTGGCAAAGACAGCTCTCTGCTGCCTGCTGTACTAAAGCTCCTATGAACATGCTTCTGCTGTTGTGATATGTTACATTGCCAGCTGAGCACCAGCAAACACAAGAAACACATATTTTTAGGACCTACAAAAACCTGGCTTTGTAATTTTTAAATCTTGTAGAAGTGCTGAATTATTTTTCCAACAGAAGGTTTAATATCCCAAGAAGTGTGCCCAGAATCAAGCAGTCTAAAGGAAGGTCAAACCTGGACCTGCTTTGTTTGACAACATCCCTTTCGGGCAAGCCCGCTGCTACCATGCTTGAAGCTGGTCAGCACAGAGCATCTGTCCTGGAGGTTCATGAGGAGATGTTCAGCTCCCCTTCAGCGGGAGGCACCCGCTCTGTCCTGAGGCTGGTGTTGGCAGAGCAAGCCCTGAGAGCCAATTCCAGCCTGAGCTGTAGGTCTGGGTGGCTTCTAATTCTGGATAATGAACCTGCTGGCAGTAGGAAGCATCTGTCATCTCGTCTGAAATATTAAGCCAAATGGACTTTGTCTGTTGCAGTGTTTGCCAAATGAAAGGATATTTTCCTCAGTGGCCTGTCTGCCACCACGTAACACGAAGGCAGGCAGGCAGGCTGCCAGCCCATGGGAACGCGTTTCCCAGTCTGCCTTGCATGCCAATGGTTACTTGAAACATTTCCCTTGCTCATTAACATTTCAAAGAGTAGAAGATTGGGCTGGTGGGGGCAGCCCCTGTCCCAGCCATCAGAAACCTGAGGCTGTGTCTGCAGAGCAGAGTGATGGTGTGGATGCAGCAGAAGCAGGCACTGACGTCCTGGCTTTAATCTAGCTACGGGAGCGGGGAGGGTGGCAAGGCACGGGCTGCAGAGTGGACTAGAAAACCAAGCTGAAACCCCAGAGGATCTCTGGTTATTTCATTCTGGCTGCTACCTCCTGGTGAGCCATGTCTTCACTACTGTTGATATCCAGCCATGAAAGCCAGAGCCTGCCTGCCTGTGCTTGCCTCATCCCATTGCTGGGCAGGCACACATTGAAAAGCCATTTCTGCATTCCCTCGTTCCTCTGCTGCAGGTGATCTATAAGAAAGTGGACAGTGATTACTCCGGTACCATCGACTCCCATGAGATGCGAAATGCCCTCAGAGAGGCAGGTGAGTATGCAGCTCGGGGACACTGCCGGATCGCTGCAGTTGACCCCCAAATATCGAAAGAACAGTGGAGCCTTTGGTTTTGCTTTGGCTTTGCTTCCCTCCCGTCTCCTAGATCATAGCATTGCCAGTGCCATTGTCCCTTCCTGACAGTCATGTACTGTTACATCCTTTTGCTGTTATATACATCAAAACCCATCCTCTGTTCTGCATTATGAACCACTGATATTTTTGTCTATGCTGTGACTGTTGCTTATCCATCTGATTATTACTTGCTCTATTTTTGGCCTCATTATTTCCTAATCTAATTTCCCTTTTTCAGAGCTATGTCTAAACCCTCTTTTTCCTTCATTTCCTCCCACCACCGTTCTCTGCACTAGAGAAGGTGCGAGCCTGATCAAGGCATGCCCCAACGATATCCTCTCTGATGTGTGCTATTCACTTTTGGAGTAGTTCTTGCCAGCTCAGGGGCATCTAGGGGATCACTGTTTTTTTGATCTGTCTTGTGCTCGGTGGAGTTTATGTGAATGATCCAGAGACAGAAATAGCACTAATATGGGCCTGAATAGAGCCCAATGTGTTATGTGAGCAATTGGCTCTACTGCAATCACTGCTATTCAGCTGCAGCACCAAGACTCGCTAATTAGGGGTTTATCTGGGGAACACAGGACTGGTTATGCTGTAAAACAATGTGAAATATGCAGTCTGACAAAATGCTGTGGGAGAACTTTATGCCTCTCTTCACCCAGCACAATGGGCTTTGGAAAGGACTCACAGCAGAGGTGGGTGATGGAGTCCAACAGACCTTCTTGGAGGAATAGTCCTCAGTCCTTCGTCCACGTCTGCCTGCAGCTGAGCAGTCCGTGGATAAATCACATCAAAGACAGCATATTAACCAGCTGTGTCAGTGATTCATGTGCTTCTCATGCCTTCAGGTTTCACACTCAATGATCAGGTGCAGCACAGCATTGTCATCCGCTACGCCTGCAGCAAGCTGACCATTGATTTTGATGGCTTTGTGGCCTGTATGATCCGCTTGGAGACCCTGTTCAGTAAGTGCCTCCGTTCATCGGCCAAGGGGAATTCCTGAAAACTTTGGGGTTTCATTAAGTATTTGGTGTCTTTTAACTGTGAATGTAGCAAACTGCATGGAAATGGGAGGGTGCCAGCAAAATTGCGTCTGTTTGAGAAAGCACCAGAGAAATAGCAAAAGCCTTTCTGTCTAAATGACCGTGGAGTGTGGGGGCATTTTTTCATAACCTACCATGCTCTTCTGCTTTACAGTCATCTGCACTTTATGGTCAGTGCTCTGGCCCCCAAGTTGTCCCAGCTCCTATAAATGGCACCATTTATCATTTACAGTTCTTACACAGACCTGATTTACAGGTTTGTCCCCAGATCACACCAGATGCTACCGCATCAGATTTTGTAGTTGTTCTGCTGCCAACTCTCAGTTTGCTGCTGTAGATCTGACTATTCCACCCCATGAAGCGACTTAGAAATGACTTGTAAGAGGGAAGAAGAACAGCTGTAATATTCTGTTACAGAACCAGGCTAGATTTCCAGTAGATCATGGCAAAAAGCCAGACCTCTACATTTTGTCAGACAGTGCTCCTCTACATGCCAAACTCTGTGGTTTATGTCCAATTTTTTTCCCCTCTTCTACTTTTCAGAAGTGTTCCATCTCCTGGACAAAGACAAGAGTGGAGTCATCCAGCTCTCTCTGGCTGAGGTGAGGCTGATCAGATTGAAACACCATCTAGTTAAGCTACAGCAATGGACCGCACTAAAATACATTTATTTAATATCACTGTTATGAGTGGTAAACTCAATAGTGATTCAAAGGGAAAGTTTGCTTATGTGAAAAGGTTCTTCAGCTCAGAAGGCCTGTTTGAATCAGTGGAACGAAAGTTTACCTTCTATGAGCAAAAAAGTGAAGATACATTCAAAACCCCGAAGGTCACTTGAGAAGGTGCTTACACAGTGTGCTTCACTGTCTACTTTTAGAGGGCAGTGGTCAATTCATTAGAAAACACACAGCAGGGAACTGTTCTTGTCTGGCAGAGAATGTACTGATCAACCTGCCAGAATTAGCAGAGACCTTTTAAGATGCCAGGTCTTTTTTTCCCCGCATTGTTTTTAATGCAAATTTCCCCTCTTGAAGCTGTAATAAAAGCAATCAGCTTGAGTCTTCCCTTTGCAGAATACAAATATATCTCAGGAAACAGCTGGAAGGGGCCCCAAGAGGTCCATCCAATTAGTCCTCTCAGCTGAAGGCTGGCTCGAAGGGAGGAGGATGGCTAGGAAGCCCTGTGACCCTCAGTCACAGTTGGTTAAATCTAGCTGAAATTGTACATTGCATACTCCGACCCTAGAATTTTTCAAAGGTCACACAGCTTGCCCTGGAGAACTGATCTTCCCCTGGAAGAGACCTGACTTGCAATGTCTGAGGCTGATTCTGGCAATAAATTTCCCTGAAGTTCCAGAGCAGATGGAGCCTACACCTACAACACATTAAAGCACAGCTCCAGCCTTTCCCAGCTTGTTCTCCCAGAGGCGTGGTAGAGCGTCCCAGTGGCATCCTGTGGGCCTTCCAGATGGTCTGACCCTTTGTTCTGTTTCTTCCTCAGTGGCTGTGCTGCACACTGGTTTGAACCACGGTCAGTGAATTCAGCAGAGACCTCTTCTGAACACAGAACCACTCATTCGGCTTCTCCATGTTACAGAAAGCAGAGACACCAACTTGTTTTTGTTACTGGCAAGTTATTTTAGACTCTCTAAAAATGAAGTGATCTCCTGTCAGTTATAAAATAAATGCACTCTTGAACAAAAAAAGATAAACAAACAAATAAAACAAACAAACCCAAACCCAACCTCCTTTACTTTTCCTGCCCAAAGAGTATTCTGTGTGTCACGCTGAAATGTCACATATTTTGACTTACTACAGATGGGCCGAGATGGCTTTGGTTTGATTTCTGACTGTGCATCGGAGTTCAGCAGTGTTCAAAATCCTGGAAGGGATCTGGATTGCCTGCAACATCCAGCATGTGTTTCACAGAGAGAAACCCATGCTCAGAGCATGGGCAAAATTTGTTTTACTCCTCTGGCTACCTCCCTTCCCAGCCAATTGTCCACTTTGGCTGTGCCAAGCGCCCACAGAAGCTGGGGATGAGAAGCTCAGAGGCAGAAGATGAGCTACCTAGAGCACAGGGGAATTGGGCATGGACACATCTCCAAGGATGAACAGGGAATTAGGCAAACACAATGGCACTCCTCCACGAGACTTGGCTCAGTCTTCCAGGAAGAGGAGCAAGGATGGAAGGCCATAGGCAAGTTGCTGCAGTTATTTCCGCTGAGTTTCTCTCCTGTGAATGCTTGTCCATATGTGGACTTCAGTGCCCAAAGGTGGGGTCTGAAGTTTCAGGAGGTGAGTGATTGGAGTCCAGGAGGTCATGAAGGCAAGCGTGAGGGTAGGAACGTAAAATGCACATGTAGGCAGTCCAGGAGCTTGAGTGTGAGAGGGATATGCTGATGTGGATAAATGATTTAAAGAAGAAACTGAATTTAATAGTCACTGGCTAACAGTGCTATGCTTTCCTAAGATCTTGTAAAACCTTTGTCCTTTAAAAAATATCTCTCTGCATTTAATTTCACGGTATTATAAAGAGTAATAGCAAGCAATGCAGGCAAGATAATCTAGCAGTCTTTTTTAGCAATTGGAAAATATTTCTGAAACTACCAGTAGTGATCTGATGCAATGACACGTCTTTAACACTTCTCCCTGGGAGTGGGAGGAGTGCAGGCAGAGATCTGTGCCCCCAAGGCAGATGTGGGGTCAAGGCTCCGTCCCCCTCTCTCTGCAGTGCTGTGTTTGAGAGCAGCCTTTCTCCACCTGCACTTTTCCTAAGCTCTTTTGTTTATGCAGGAAGAAAGCTGTTGTTTGGTTCCCATCTCCAACCACAGAATGCCTCAATGACAAACCCCAGGCCTCCACTTGACATCTTCCAGCGTTTCTCCTTGGTGCTGGCTACAGCTGTCTGACTAAAAGGGAAGTATGACCTGTTTCAGTGCGTGGCTCTGCCTTTCTGATAGATGGTATTCACTGATTCATTTAGAGACCCCCTCTCAGCAAAAGAGAAAGAAATACTTTTTAGTTCAGGTTGCAGGACAAAAACAGCCAGCAGGGGAAACGTAGGCTCTCCCCTGCTGTCCCTGTGCACCTATCACTGGTCGTGACATGCACGCAGCTGTCTTAGGTTGCCACCAGTTTCTCATAGTAGATATTTGCCTGCTGACCAACAATAGACATCTACGTTCCTCCACCTGCCTGGAAGACAGAGCTACCTGGGGCCAGCTGAGGTTTCCAAAACCTTGAGGATTTTCTTACTGAACTGCCTGTTCAGTAAGATGAATGTGTTCTTCCCTGCCCTATATCTTGAGTATGCAACACGTCTCCTTACTAACCATGCAGCAGGGTGAGCTAACTGCTTGCAGCTTCAGATTTGCTTTCTGCTCACATGCGCTATTCATGAGTTCATTCCAACTATGATCACAGAGAGGCCTCTCTCCACAGGGTTGGGAAAACTCAACTATATGCAGCAATCCATTGCATGCTCCCTGTTCTTCTCCCTTTACATCACGCAAGATGCCCCCACCACAACAATTCTCATAGTTATCTCAATGACTCTCACCCTTCTGTACAGGATGGGCAGAGTGCTGCACTCCATCTTCCTTTATCTTTGGGAAGCAGGCAGCTCCAGATGAGCCACCTCCTCTTTCATTTGTTCTTTGAGCACAGCACTTGGCTATCAGGTCTCAGAGAACAACTGCTCAAAAATAAGCCTTTTCATGGGATTGAATGGGATTTTTACTTGACGCATCTGCAAAAAGATGATTAATGTCCACCTTATTTTCTTTCCTTGTGCTGCAAGATGAACAAATGTCTGCGTTCATCAGTTCTCTCAGTTAGTCCTGATGGGGCTAAAATGCCTCTTGACTAAAACGCCTGCAGCAGCTCCTGTGGAAGCAGTGGGGCATGGTGGGCTGAGCCAGGGCTTGGACATCTGGACTCTCTGCCCTCTTATACCCTGCATGTTGGCCGTGCTTAATTTTCGGAGCTGTGAAGTGCTGCAGCTCCCGTTAGATTTGAGTAGCTCAGTCACAGGCAATTATGCAGGCAAGTCACAAAGCTTCATGAATTTGTGGTACATTCCCTGTCACTATGAAAACTGTGCTGCATGGCATTCTCAGCACTTTATAAATAACAAGGGGCAAAAGAGCCCCCCATGGAAACTCTGCAATGGCTCTTCAGATCTTTCCTTTCTCTCTCCACTTACCCATAGAAATGTTTTCATTTGCACTGCAGCCTCGTGAACTGAAAACTTGAACTCTGTACATTGCTCCTGTAAAATGTGGTTCACATTAGGCCACGTTCAGAGTTCGGAACTCCTTGTGCACTAATTGTCTTGTGGTTGCCTATAGAGGAACTTCCCATGGGTATAAATCCTACCACACCAGCATCTGACACCAGCCTTGCACCAGAGTAAATGTCTGCATGAGGTGCAAGACAATCACGGGGATTTGGGATTCTGCCTACGAGCTAGGAGGATAAAAAGAATCAACCTCGTACATGCAATTATCTGTCACCTGCTCATACTCCCAGAATAGGAGATTTACAGAGGGATGTCTCCTTTTCATCACTGCAGGCTAATGATCAGATCTATGGCTTACGAGTAAGCACGGAAGGAGCAGTCTTTTTCAAACTCCTTTTCGTTCTTTACTTCAGACAATCCCACTGAACCTGACTCAACGGTATGTTCTAGTTCTTCATTTCCATACAGTTCAGACAACCTGGCAGGCCTGGAAGCGCTGAGATACTGTGAGCACGTTTTTCCTTTCCATTTTATTCAGGATGCATCCCAAATCCCAGCCTGCTGTTGTTATCCCAGCATAAGCTTATAGACGGGAGATTCAAATAAAGTCCATAAAAGCAAGCGAGATTCTGGGTGCAAAAGGAACCCAAGTTCCAAAGCTTTTGAAGTTTCTCCACCACTAATGATGTCCCCAGCGATAGTTAATCTTAAAGTAGTGCCCTGCTACTGCCTGACAAGCTTGTTGCCATGGTGTCTGTCTCTCTCTGTATAACTGGCACGTACAGCATAAAATCCTCTCTTTCTTTAATAGAGCAAATTACTTCACTTGCTACTGTTGGCCACTCATTAACTCCTTCCTCCATCTTTGAAATCTTTGATGGAGTTCTCACCTGAAGCGCAGGCCCCCATCAGCGCAGCATCACCTGCCTGTGTGGGCAGGAGGGCTTGGCCAGTGTGGTTCTTGGGGAGGGTTGTGTTGGAAAAGAAAGAGCATGAAGCAGAAAATAGTCGGTAGAACGGATCTGGGAGATGGACTAAAGAAGCACCTGAACAAATGCTGGGATAACAGCCAGGAAGAAGCTGAATGAATCAGATTTTCATCCATGCAGGGGATAAACAATGTCAGGAACTAGAGAAAATGATTTCTTCTTTGACTTTTGCTGCTTTCAGGGAGGGAGGCATGTGCACTCTCTTCATAATACACAGGGCTGACTTAGAAAAACAAATGCTCTTCTCTTTTTGGAAAATTCTGTAAAACATTGCTTGTTTTGCCTATTCACTCACCTCTAAATGTGTAAAAACTACACTGTTGGCTCAAGGGTTGATTTATGTATTTCTTGTAACCCACCTCCTATTCATTAAAAAGAAAGAACAAACAAAACAACAAACCAGTGATGCTTTCTTTAAGTTCAAGCTAGCTGGTCTGCTCCTCGGTATGATCCCTCACCAAATTAGGTTTGCCTATGCTAGTTTAAATTGAGTGACTTGATCTAGCTCTTATACAGAAGATAGCAGTGAGGGACTTCTTCCAGTGTCTTAAAGGATTTCAGGCTTCTCTGAATTCCCGCATCCTTTTCAATATTCTCTCCCTCTTATTCTCCTAACTGCACAGACGGTCACATTTTTATCTCTGCTGTATGCTTCTTGTCAGTTGATATGGTAAAATGTTTCAGTGTTCCTCTGTTACACGTAAAAAGCACCGAAGCTAGCGTTGAAGGGGAATTTCCATTATCCTCCTCAGTTGTTCACTCCCTGCCAGCCAAGGCACAAGCCATATAACCCGGATAACAGTGTCTATACTGCTGCTCCAGACCTGGTACATCACCATCAGTTGCTGAGGTGGAGCAGCAGGAATAGCTGCAATCACTGGGCAAGGGGAACATCACCCAGGTGCTCTGCTGAGGCCACAACGTCACTTTGAAGCAGCTCACGTAACAAAGGTATATGGGGCACAGAGTCCCCAAGAAAACTGCTAGGCTATCCATGTAGAAAGCACCACAATCATTTCCAAAGATGTGCCTTCACTGCGTTGTAAACACGAGTATATTAAACACCTTTCAGTGTAAGTCGGTGTTTTCTCTGTGTCTTCACTCAACGCTGTAGCTCCATGGGTTCACTACTGAATTTCCCACCATGAATGTTGCTGCCCTGGCTGTGGCATCACAGGCTAGAAGAGAAAACAAGCAACTGACCTCAGTGCCATTGAGGGCCTGTATTTACACACAAAAGCAAAGAAACCGATTTATTACTAGGTGCCCATAGCTCTCATTGCTTTTCACACCTCTGAAAGAAGTCAAGCTACTTCTTTGCTTGCTGAAGCTTTCAAAGAAAAAAGAGAGTAGACCAGAACAGTGTGACATTGCTTTAATTATAAAATCAACAGTGCTCTCTTTAATAATGAACAGAATACTTTTGCCACAACTTAGCTACAGGTAGCACAGGATTTAGGTTTTCCAGAGGTTTTTCATTTCTGTGTCTTATTTTCTCGGCACACCTTAACTGCCTAATTAGCCAGCGCTCCTAGGCCAGTTCTTGGGCATAGCTCTCTGGATACCTGGACTTTAATGTTATCCGTCTTTAATGTCATCCATGTAGGCTTGACCGGAAAAGAACATCTTCCCTTTTATTTAAAGAGATTTATTTGGTAATTGATATCAGTAAGACATCTGGCACAGTCACTAAGCTAGCTAGCTTAAAACTGTATGTGTTTGTAAAACTGTATATGTTTTCCCAAGCTGAAATCACACTCTTAGACTGCTGTGCAAATTTACCCAGCACACATGCCGAAGCAGGTATGATCTCTTGGGAGTTTAAACAGGCTTTGTGACCAAAACAGTTTATGGCAAATTGTGTTTTGCTATGTTTTAAAAGCTCATCATATTTGCTCATTAATTTGTACGGAGTTGGAGCTCAGGAAATGTGGTGCTCGTCAAACACGGGATTGATCACTGGCGGTGGCCGGTGTTGTGGCAGGCAGCGGGGCATCCCCCGGGGGCTCTGTGCTACAGGGCAGCAGCACCCCTGGGGGCTGTTTCGGTGGGCAGGTTGTGTGACACGAAGGATGCTCCCCTCTGCCTTAGGAGGCATCTTCTGCTGGGGAAGCCTCACCTGGGAGATGGTAAATGTGAATACAGAAAACTAGGAAAATATTTTCAGTTTCAGAAAGAATCAGCATGGAATTAATTAAACAGAAGAAAGGAGATTAAAGGAAAAATGAGAAAATGATAAAGTACCAACCTGACCTCTAATTTGTAAAGCATCTTTGGTCAAAATCCTAAGAGAAGGAGCTCTGTGAAGCAGCAGTTATGAACTTAGTAATAACAAAGTTGATTCCAGCAGACAGTGCCTTCTACATGTTAATTTAATTTGAACTCGTCTCAGTTTTGGATTGGGACTTTTTGTGTGTGTGTGCTTTTATACGTGCTGATAATGTTTGAATTTCAGACATGCTGGTCTGGTGCATGAAAGCTTGAATGAGAAATTATCTAACCAAATTTTGGTGTCCAAGCTGACCAGAGCACAAACAATAAACAAGCTTTATGGAGAGAGAAAGGAAAACGAATTTCACAGTTCGTGCCTTGCATTGTACAGTGATAACAGTAACATGAGTAACAAGAAAAAACCCATGAATTTAAAAATGATGTGGGTCACATCAGGGGTTTCCTGTGTGTTCTGTCAATTTAGTAGAAAGGTTAAGTGCAGCCTTCTGAATTAGGAGCTTGAGGGTCAGTTCTCTTTGCTACTGACTTCCAGGGTATCCTTGGGGCATTCACTTTAACTGTCCCCCACCTGCATTTAGACTCCGACTCCAAGGCTGCACTGCTCAGACTTGACTGTGTTCAGTTGCTGCCTGCCTGTGGAGATACCTCCACTCAGAGGTGCTGCAGATTTTGCACTGGAGCCACTGAGGTCCCTGAAAGCTGTCGTTTCTCTAAATGTGCAGCAATATTTAAGTTTTGACAGTTTTCACGTTTTGGCATCTAGCTCAGACTCAAGGCTAATCAGGTTCCAAGTCCTAGATGTTTCTCTAAGAAAGAGTCCTCTGAGAGACTACATCCAAGAGGCATCTCTGAGGATGCCTAAAGCATCTCAGGAGGATCCAGTTCTTTTTGAAACCCAGTGACAGCACTGTTTTCATCTGAAATATGCCTACAGAGGAGTTGTTTCCCTGCCACTTTCACTCTCCTTACATACATAGTGGTGTAGTGGTTTAAGCACTCAACTAGGATGGATGTGAGGAGCTCTGCTTCAAGACCCCCTCCTCTATAGACAATGCAAGTAAGCATCTCCTGTCCCCAGGAGAGGCTCTACCACCTGACCCCAGGGTGATACTGGAGGGGGGGTGCCACTCCATTCTTCCTCTGGAAGTTATGCTGCTATACAAAATAAATTCAAATAGTTACGTGCCAGGAATACAGAAAGCCTGGGTGAGACAGAGCCCTCTGAGGGGTGGATCTCCTCTATGGAGCAATGTAGCCTGAGGTCTGATCCCCAAAAGAAGTTCTGCTCATGGGTAGGAGCTCAACACAGCTGACTCATTGGCAAAGGTCTGAGTCCTGCATCCCAGGGGGTCCCAATGACCCTGGCACTGACAGACTTAATTTTGCCTGTCCTCATCAGAATCCTTGAGCTAGCTCTGTCTATAGGACTGCCAATGTTACTCTAGTTTAAAGGATATCTCTCTTCAGTACCTGGTGTCCTATCACCATTCTGTGATGTAATGGAGCTATGTAATGGTGATGTCCTATTGTCAATAGGGATGTACGTCTTTTTAAGATAACGTGCATTTTAGAAACAGCGTATACATGAACATGTCTTGAAAATTCACAGTATTTGTTAAATCAGAATATTGCTTCTCTGAGTTCTGACACACACAACAGATGAAATTTCCTCAAATACCAGGAATATGATTTTGTTTGTTTCAACTTTGTTTTACTCTGAATGAACACTTTTGTTTGGGATTCCTGGAAACAAATGTGAGTAAAATACTGTTGGCCAGGTCTCCTTTACTTCATTTAAAAGTAGCTGGCAATATAGTGATAACTGGCTTGAGGATATTTGGTGAGGAAATGTTTCCATCTCTAAATTCAAGATCATTGCATGGATGGATGGAGACAGCTAAATCAGAACTTAGCTAGAAGATGAATGAACCTGGCTGGACCAAGGAGCTTCACTGCATTGAGCAAAAAGTGAACGGTATGTTTTGATACTGGTTTTGGTAGGTTGAAGTATTCTGATATATGTAGTAAATCATGCTCCGTGCCACTGGAGTGGTCAATAGAGAAGTTCGGGAATACAGCTCATTCAGACACACCGTAAAACCAATTATACCACCAGCGGATCTTAAAAGTACCGCAGAGCTAGACAAGACTGTGCTGTAACATGTCTTCAACCTGCACTCCCTAAACGTTTACTTCTAATTAATTTTCTTAATTGCATAACAGTGCACTTCCTAATTACACTGGGGAACCACTCTGGGATTGTAGCAGGGTCTTTATCTATTGCTCAGATTATTCTGGCTGCCTCTCTATCAGCATACTCCCCGGCCTAATTTTGTGTGAGCCCATATGTCTACGAGCACAGACTGCTTGGGGACTGCTTGACAGATCCTTCAACTGATGCAGCTACATCTCCAAGGACCAGATGGATACCCTTATTCACACTGAGTTACTACTTGAGTAGCGCCATTGAAATCAATGGGACTACTGTGGAGACACTTACGGCTTGATGTAAGGGTTTCATTGAGAGGTCCTATAAACAACAGCCAGAGGAAGCCATTTGCAGTGCGCATCCACAGTTTTATTGGTCCTACAATACCCAGGAGCTAGACTATGTGTTCTTGAGTGCCGCCTAATTTGGGGAGTAACTAACTCCTTATCAACAGATGGCATGCTCTTGAAACAGGGAGCACAATCAGCCCCCAGATTAGCCACTTTCACATGATGCTGACAGAAATGAGGAACCCATACCTCCAGATACCTCCGTTTATCCCATCATTGTAACTGGCGTACACAACAGTACAGGCAGGTATGTAATAAAGCCATGCAAGAGTAGTTACAATCAAGCAGTAAAAAGACAGACAAACCAAAATCCCAGTGTGAGGAGTCTGGTTTTGAAGGAACACACATGCCAATGCTGCCAGATACATCTGTCAGGCAGCAGTGCACTTTTTGTTTCACTCGGCTACGCCCATGACTACGGTTAAATACCTGAAGCGTATTCCACATTTTTCAATGGCATCATTGTGCTTCAACACAGCGTTGGTGCCTCTGGATTTCCACCACTGCTGGGAAGTAGCTGGAGTCTGGATCCTTTTTGCTTTATCCCCATATTTTGCTGAAACCAACTAAAATTTTCATAATAATGCTTGGTAGATTTTATACTTTCTTATCCTCCTTTGTTTTCAAACTTTGTAAAACCTGACTTCTTAGCCAATGGGTTTACCGGGACCTCTCCCCAAAAATATCTGCTTCACTGCAGGAGAAGAAGATGTTCAATATAATATTGAAGTAATACATTTAAACCTGTTCAAAGGAAATATGTTTTACAAAACGCTAAATAAAATGCAGAGCTTATTGTCACTGGATGTTGTTGGTCTACAGTATTTGGCAAGATGAGAAAAAGGTTCAGACATCTGTATGGATAAAAAGGGTAATCAGTGTTTTAATAATTATTGCTAAACATCTTGTGGAAAAATATGAAATCTCATGATTTCAGGCTTTGAGCCAATTGGAGATTGAGAGCAAACCTGCTGTGAAGTTTAAAATACCCTTCCATCTGTGTGGCTAGTCTTGAAACACTTGATCTCGGACACTTTGAGACAGGATGGTCCACTGCATGGACCACAGATCACTTCCAGGAGACCAGTTTTTGCTTCACGTTACATCAAATAGACTTGTACTCATTTGCTGTACAGTTACCACCGGCGCTTCGTACTTCACCCCTCCGCATTGCCGGGAGCCTAATGTCAGCTTCTGCTTTGCTGAGCGGAGAGGAGTTGCCATGCCACAGAGCAGAAGGAAATTCTGCCATCTCAGAAAGATTTCGCTTTTCCTCCTCCTTCATTTGCTGTTTTTACTAAATGCTAAATAAATGCGGCCGAGTGGTAAGTTATATGTTTATTCTTTATTTATAGACTTATAAGGCAACAGAGACTGTGAAAGGTATTTGCAAAGCGCAGTTCTGGCCAATTATTGAATTGGCTGAAATATATTTCACCAGCAACAATTACTCTAAAGCAGAGGACAACCTGTAAAAGTGTAATTGTCTTTTTCTATAAAAATAACTTACAATGTGTGGGCTTGAGGGCACTAAGACATGTATCAAAAATATTTCACATCATCCTGGTCTCTGCCAATTGTGAAAAACCTCTCTGGGTCCCTAGGGCTTCCTCAGGAAGGGCAGCATGGGGACAACCCATGGCTCTGATTTCCAGATCTGATAATAATGGTGACTATAGTCCCCAGATCACCTGAAAATATCCCTTCATAATTCCTGTTTTCTAACAGCTCTAGAAAATTACGTGTGGGACTGAATAAAAATCCGCTAGAATTTTAAATAGCCATATTGATAGAGATCAGTTCCCAAAAGGGAAGCATCTGGGTATCCAAAGGGACAAATATTTCTGTCTGCAAACGTGCTTCTTAGCGATGATGATACACAAGCTGTAATGCTTCCTTTTCATCTAGCCCTTTTAAGACAATCACAGCAACACATAGCTTCAGCTTGAGTTTCTCCCTGTCATCCATTCCCGTGACCAAGATCTGTGAGACAGATCTGCTTTCAAATTGGATGAGACGTGTACCAGGTGCCGCATCCATGAGCACTGCACAAACAATGAAATCCAAAAATTGCCTTTCAGCACAGCCTGATTGGAAACAGTATAAAACAGCGGCGAGGGCTGCCTGAGCCTCAGGATCCGTCTTACCGCTCACCCTCTGCAATGCACTTTAGACTGCACTGCCGGTGGCTTTCCCACCATCGTGCTTTCTAGAGTATAAATGGAGGATGGCAGGCTGTGAAAGCAGAGGGTGATTATGCGGTTGCTATTAGACTGGGACTTGGGAGACTTGAGTTGGACTCTTAATTGTGTTGCAAATGACTTGTGTGATTTTGAGAAAGTAATTTAATCTCTCTTGGGGTCCCCATTTCCCATACCTGCTGTCTTTTCTTCAACAAGTTGACTCTTCTATCTACAGAAGCTAGACATAAACTGCTGCTCAGCCCGCATTTCTGCATTAGCACCATGATTCAGTCATCTTGTTGGGATGTCTCTCTACATCTGATGGTCTTCTATTGTGGAAATGCAACACCATGCCAAGCATGCAAGTCCTCTTTTAAAAATGAAAATTTCCATTGCATGCAGGCTGGCAGAGCCCTGTGTCTTCTGTCACCCACATTATCCATATGAAATTTTATGCTCAGTTTCCAAGAAAAAGAGTTTTTAACTTTCTCAGCGACACTCATCACCCTGGGCAAATGTCCCAGACCGCCATGATGAATATGGGTTCCACTAAACAAAATAGGACATGGTATTTTTTTCAGCCTGAACCCTAAGTGGCATTTTTGCTTTAAGTAAATTTGCAAAGTATAGATGTTTGGGAACTCAGTGCATGCAGTGAGGTGATATAGAAGAGAAATAAAATCTGGACTGCATTTTTCAGGGTTTATAGGAGTAACAGGAATAAAAGGCAATAAAACATGAGTTATCACTGAAGTCACAAGTTTGACTCTAATACAAGCAAAGGTCAGATCAGCTAATAAAACAGTTCATTCTTTCCAGTTCAGATTAGGATGGTGCTTTAATCCTCAAAACATCCTTGTTGAGTATACTTACATATGCCAGTGCCCATGGCTAGCTCTAAAAATAATAAGCATGATTCATTTCAGTTTTGGACATGAGTTGAACTGTGAGGATCATGACTCACAACACAGGGAAGAGTCAAGGGGATAACACCAGTTCATACTCAGATGGAGTTAGTATCACTGGTTTTCAAAAGCAGTTTCTGCCTGGAACTGTTTAACCGCAGAGATCCAGTGAGTCCTTGTGCAAGGCTGGACTATTGAAATGATAATGTGCCAGCTCCTTTTGGCAGGGCCTGGACATTTTTAAGCAGAGCTTTTCTGGAAATTTTGTTCCAGCTCAGTTGCTCACAAGCAGAGGAAAACTTCAGCTCCCCTCCAGCTCTGCTATACTGTGCTGCTGGGTGCTCTTGGCTGGCTGGAGCACGGTGGCACTGGAGAGATATGGGCTGCCTTGGAGTTCAGAACAAGCTGTGTCAGAGAAGAATCAAGGTGAAAGATGCTTATAGGAGTGTCCACCCCATTTTCAAAGGTCCTCTGCTGAGAAACCTGTTTAAGAAACATGACCAGAATGAGCCAAAGATGTATGAATGATGGAGAGGTGTTACAAGTATCTCTTCTCCCAGAGAGACTTCTGAGTGACTCAGTCTGACATATCCTTGCTGAAATGGTCTCATTTTGATTGTTGAAATTCTAATTATCGCTATTTCTTTTTTACATGTGGAATTTATTATGTGCATTTCTACCCTGAATGCAAGATTTTCTATCTCTAAAGAGACATGGACAGATGTGCAAAAGCTACTAGGTATTGATTTTGTTGACACTGAACTTTAAATTAGAGCTAATTTCTAAGCATGTGTAAAGAATGTTGTGAATTTGTTTTAAAAAAGAACTCCATTGAAACATAGTAAAATTGGTAGGTACCATCTAAATGAATAACATAAACTTTATGATAAACAAATTTGAATATTATAGAGATGCATATCTTTTTCTCTTTAGAAAAAAAATATGTAAAAAGGCAGGGGGTTCAATGATACCTAAAAAGTCAATTAGAATAAAGCGTTGCCCCTGGCTTTCCGGATGGCCATACCCTTTATTTCCAGCCAGAAAGAGGTGGCCCTAACTATGTGTTCAACACAGCCGTGCTGCCAGAGGCTTCCACCCGTGCCTGCCCGCTGGAACTGTCTTACAGAGATGCTTCAGTGCAGAATCAAACTGCCAGCACGGGACTGATCCCAAGACTGAGCCCAAACCCAACATATATCAACTGCTTTGATGCAGACCTGTGCCCAGGCGTAGGCTTTGGGCGAGCCCTGGCGCGTGGCTGGGGGAGAGGAAGCAAGGACTGAGCCTGCGTGTCCTCTCACCTGTGGCATGGGCAGCACCGGTGCCCTGACGGTGTCCTCCAGCTCTGCACCCCATGGCAGGGAGCCAGAGTCTGAGAGACATGTCAGCCAAGGTCCTTCTTGGAAGGACCTGTCATCCTATGGGACAAGGTGCCATGGGGCACGGAGACAGACAAGCCACTAGAAATTCAGAAATTCAGGGTGAGGGAGTACCTAAAAGTATCATTTGACTAACTCTTAGGATGGTAGTATTGTTTTTTTATAAACGTCTGAATGTCACTATGAAAAATGTTTACATTTCCAAGAATAAACAGAATCTTTTTTATTGCTGATTTGAATCCCTCTCTATGCCTTTGTAGTGCCCCAAGGCTGACATTTCATGTCCTTCTTATATTCATTTCTTAGTCTGTTTTTATTTTGGGTTGCTTTGGGGCTTTTTTTTTTGCTTATTTGATAAACATTTTGTGTATGTGACCTGAACACCACGAGATAAAATTCAGTTGGGTAATTTTAATGAAATCTGGGAGGTTGGGAGAGAAAATCAGGAGGCGTTTGAAGAAAGTGCTTGTATTTCACACTGTGTTGCAGCAGCTGAAATTAAATCCTGATTAATATTGTTCACAACCAGTGGTAAGTGACTATACTGACCTTTGATTGTCAGTAGTTTTTTAATATATGCCAGAGGTCAAAGAAGTAAAAGACCAAGGAGGTATGGCCAGGGGACATGATGGGGAGAAAACAGAGAGGGGCTATTAATGTGTTACAAGTGGCATGTACGCGCCCGCTATTTAACCACAGTTCGTTCCTACTTCATACCTTTAGGCAGCCTGAAGCTAATAACCTTGTCATCTGGAGAGATGACACAACACCGATCATCACAATTTCACTAAATAAGTAATTTTAAATTAATTATATCGCATGCTAAGAAGACCGGCTCTGGTTGACTCCTCACTTATCTTGGATTACTTTGTCAGGACTGAATATATTAATTCTGCAGATAAAGCTGTGTGTGCTGGCACACCAGCTGATGCTGAGTGTCTCTCTGTGTCACCTATTATCTGCACCTCTCTGACCTCCTGCAGTCCTGATGAACGAGACTCACTGGGCAGGGAAAGCCAGAGAATTTTTCTCTTCTGATTTAGCACTGTGTGACGCCATCCCACAGCTGCGCACGCCTCCCATTGAGGTTGTTGTTACGGTCACCTCAGCTACACCAGTTTACCTCAAGGTATAAAGGACTGCAATCCAAATGCAAGCCTGCAACCCAGCTCTCCTGCATGTAACTATGCTCCAAAGCAGCTCCCTCGACCATTTTGATAAGCCCAGAGTCTGCCGGTTGATAAAGCAGCCCATTTATTTTGATATCCCAATGGTACGAATGGCACCGACAAGCTGCAGAGAGGAGGGCTGGAGTAACGGGCAGGTAGCAGCGCAGGTAGAGGGAGATCCTGGAAAGCTCTCAGCCTGCCTCTATAACAGCTACTTGAGAAACGTTTCTTCAAAATCCTCTTTTTGCCAGAAAGTGCCTCTGTGTTGAAAGAAATCAGAGTAGAGCTGAAGTAGGATGGGAATATCAATGAATTGATTCAATTCCTTTTCCTCAAAATTTTAACTTACAGGAAAAATGTTTGAAATGAAAATGTTGACATGATTGTAATATCATCTTCAAGCAAAAAACCCTCATGGTTTTGGCTTTTAAACCTTGATTTAGAACAAAGGAGAAGCAGGGGTATTCAAAATAATGGTAATTCTCTTGGGGCAGCAAAAAATTCCCCACTGATTATGGGCTGGCATGCTACAAACTGGACACAAATTTCAATTTTGGAACTAATTTCAATAGTCTAGTTGAATATTCCCCTTAGAGATCCTTCTGGTCCATGAAAGGTCCAGCCTTCAGAGACTTCTGAGCCAAAGGCATGTGACCTCCTCCAGCCTTGTTCATCTCCGCTCTGTTTTCTAGGATAGAGCACTACAATCCAGATGTCCGGGAAGAGGGAAAGGAAGAGGGAACAGAGGTGCAGACTGTTACTGCATTCACAGTAAATCTATGCAATGTTCTTTCTAATGTCATGGTGCATCAGTGAGTGATAACAAATGGTGGTTCCTAAATAGTTGGATTTGCTAAGTGGAAGAATAGCAATGAGACCAAGTCCTACTTTTGTTGAAACCTTTAGAAAATACTTCAAAGAAAATGTGTTCAGGGACTTATATGGCAGATCAAGACACCACCTGTGAAGGAGTAGTTTTGTAATATCAGGGCAGGGAGAGTGATACTTAAGAGGGTGAATCCAGGACTACTAAGTGTGATGTAAATTTCACTCTACCTTTTTAGTCAACCTATGTTTGGGAAGATGAAAGGCAGGTCAATGAGAAGCTGGGTACCTCAGAAGGAAAAAGACAAACCCATGAAGTCAAGAACAAGAAAGCAACAAGCTGGGCCGAGAATCCACAGCCACCAGATGGGAGCTAAGGAATGTGTGCTACAGCACGTCATACTCCCACAAGTGGTCAAACCAGGCTGCCACAGCTAAGCCTCCCAAATTAGACAAGCACTTGCCTTCTCTGGGGGAATTACGGTGTCACTCACCAACGGAAACACTATGCAGGATTTTCTCTGCCAGTATATGGTGTTCTCTAAGGGAGTGTGTCCTGCATCCAGTCAAGAAGAAAAGACAATCCCTAAATGCTCTGTGAGGTTAGTCTTAGGCTAGTGTTGAAACTATACCTGTAAGTAAAAATGGGGGCAAGCAGATGCCATCACAAACTGTGTATGAGACACTAAGTTACAGCAATCCTTCAGGTCATTCTCTGGGCCCATGCTAAGAAGGACTTTCTCTCTTCAGATCATTAATCACCCTGGCTGATGGGCTCTAAGAGAAACACAAGGTTAACTAATGTTGCCCTCTTTTTTCAGATGTTTTTCTTTGAAGAGAGAGAGTGGCAAAGCTCAAGAGACACAACAGTTCAGAAGGAGCTGCAGGAATCACACCCAAGTTCCTCAGCATTTGTATCCTCCCAGCAGTTGTATTTTCACCCTAGGAAAATAAAACATTGCCCGATTAGCAATATTTTATAACTTGTAGTGTAAGAGATCTCCTCTCTCAACAGCTGTTTACTTCATAGTTTTCCCAGTAAAATTTGCATCTATTTAACATAACTGAGCCTAATGATTTAATTGGCAACTGTTATTAGATGTTCTCAAAAAGTTTGATCTAAATTCAAGGTTGATAGTAGCAGGAGTGAATTATAGACTTGAGTCTCTAGTTGAAGGAAATAGGTTTGTCTCCCCAGAAGGAATTTGGTTATGATTAATGTGAACAGGGGAGTATAACAGTAGATGAAAGCAAAGACTGCTTGTGGGAGGGAAAATGGTTATTTACCATCAGAATTAAACTGCTATCTTTATTGTCTAGACCAAGTATGAAAACTCCGTGTCTTACACAGACGTAATAGAGAGACACATGTTGTCCCATGACAAGGAAGCATTGGCAAAAGGAAGTGTTTGCTTTCGGGTTTCTTTTTAATAAGACCAACTATCTCCAGGCAAGGTCACTTTACACTTATTTCACCTCTGTGTATTGCCTTAGTTAAGAGACACATCCACAGAGGCATTGCATGGTTGGCTAAGCCTACACTGTAATAAAGACTACTTTTACTTCAAGGTTGGGAAAAGATTTTCAAGATAACATGCTTTTACCAAAGCCCCTGAAGTTATGCAAATCAACAAACTCTCAGCACTTATATCACATTCATTTTTGAATTTGAGTTCACAGGAGGCCTGAACAGTCCAAATTGGAAACCGAAACGGTGCTAGGAGCTGCTCTAACTTGTGTTCTAGCTCATGTAATCCCACAGGCTTTCTGCAACAGGAAAAGAACCGAAACAGAGAGATGCTGTGATCCTCAGCTCTGACTTCTCTCTAGCTGTGAACACACGTTTGGGGCATTCACCAAACGTCCCTTTTACAGAGTGCATTGAGGAACTACAGGGTCCAGGCTGATGCTTTGTGTCCTGTGCAGTAGGACTGAATAAGAACTGTACATTTGCCAAGGGACTAATTTAAAATGAATGTTTTTTCTCAGCCGCTCCACACAGGCACAGCAGTCTTGTCTGCAACATTACGGAGTGCCTTTCTCATTCTTCTCCTCCTCAGGCCACAAAGTTTTCATGTGCTTTCATCTTTTTTTCACATGGGATTTTTGCCCTATCATCCTTGGCTGAGACAGGTCTACCCAAGCAAGCAGAGACAGTTTCACTCTTGTGGCTTGGATCTGGAGTCTGTATTCAAATCTCCGTGGTCTTACAAAGGGTCTGAGGGTAAGAGGTACACCACTGTTGGCTCCGGACTGTCACTGGTGGCATGATGGAGTGCCTTGCAGCAGGACTCAAAGCACCTCACAGTTAATGTCTGTACCTTTGGTTCTTTTCAGCAAAAAATGGGTTTTCTTTCCCCACTGTGTACCAGACTGTTGGGTGCAATAGCACTAGCTAGCCCTGGGTACAACTTGGGAACCCCTGTTATGCCGCAGAGAACTGTGGCAGGTCACAAAGCCTCGTGTATGGGACTGACTTCAGCCTACGCCCAAGTGAAACAGCACGCCGGTGAAGGAGGCTGCCTATTGTAATGGTTTTGTACAAAACACTGTGTGCAACCTCTTAGGGTTCATGAGTTTGTCTGAAAATAGTGACTGTATTTGGATCTTCTTGTAATAAAGAGAGGCAGTTGTGTCTAGATTAAGGAAGAGGTGTGCTCCTAAACCTCAGTGGAATTTACTTTGGGAGTATTGTTCAGAGGAGACATTCTGGCTGCTCAGAGGAGGGTAGTGTCATAAATAAATAGCAGTTAAATTGAGAAGGAGAAAGAGGAGATGAGAAAGTGTAAGGAATAACAATCAGAAGTTAAAAATCCCTAAGGAAAATATCAACTATAGTGTATCTGAAGTACGGCACAATGTTTAAGGTCAGAGTAATTGTATTTTCAAGCCACATCATTGCCAGTATTAAGAAGAGATAATGTAAATAGTCTTGACACTGTATTTTCATTTCAGACTTGGTATAAATATGTGCAATATCACTGTCATTCAAGTCCCTCCTGTTTAGACCAGACCCACCTTTTCCACGTTGTTTCTGTGCTTTTGCCATTTCCACCATACCAGCCTACTCTGACCTTGAGCAAGTCCCCCCCTTTACCTCTGTTCCCTTTCTGTAAAATGTGGGTGATGGTACAGCAAGCCTGCAAGGAGAAAATGCCCTGGATGAACATTATCATAGTGGGCGCTGCGAACACAGCTTAAGGAAATATGCTTTCAGAGACAAAGTGAATTCAGGTTAAAAATGGCTACAATGACAGGTTGATCTAAAATTTCTGTTCCAGTTGCCCTTGGCTTTTTGGGGTGTTGCAAAATCAGATTCCAATGAAGGACACTGCAGCAATATGCAGTGCAGTGTGTTCGAGGGCTCGCATGTTCTGGTTCACATCAGTGCCCTTTAGTATGTAGGGCTGGCGGCCAGTCAAAGGCTCCCTTCATCCAAGCTCAAATTAACTTCATGTCATTCAGCAGTGCCCACTCTGCATGCATCTGCTGCTTCCCCTCTCTTGTTTAGGCTAACAAGGACAGAGCCCACACATCTTGGTAAATGTTTGCTCTAGTGTTTACCATCACATTCTTGGAAAGGCTTGAAAAAAAAAAAACTGGAAAGGTTGTTTCTCAAGTGCATTAGGAATGTGCTTCAACAAACAAAATACCTACAAAATACCGACAAAAAGACAGAGTGGAGTAGCTGTCAACTTGAGAGGGCTTTTGCTCGGGTCCTCCTTCAGCAGAGCTTCATCAAGTCTGGTGGGCTCTGAGAAATCTGCATACTGATTGTCGGGTAGTTTCTTCAGAAACTCATGGAAATGGTATAAACCAAACTTCCATGTTGGGCAGTACAAATACTCCCCTCAAATGAGGCATCCCCTATTTGTTGCACAGAGCTGCATAAGGAAGATTTCATTCTGTTTGCATTGAATGACTCAACTAAATGTTCTGTTGTCTACAGAAATGTAATTTTAAAAAGGAGCTTAAAAAGCCCGAGCTCTTGGGAACTGCACTAGGTTCTTTCCCCTTGATGAGAAGGGGAGTGCTCCCCACTTGAAGTCAACCACTCTTAGGGTGCGCTTCCTTGTTAGTTGTCCCAGACACCAGCAATAAGAAACGACGCACTGTAAAGATGACTCCTTTCCTGCCTTTGAGAACTTGCAGTCAAATTCAGACACGGCAAGGGGAAAAAATTATGTAACCGAAACAGAGCTATGAGGGCGCTGAGAGCTGAGGACCACAAAACTCCAGGCTTGTCCTTTTGCACAGCCACTCAAGCTAGTGCTGGGTGGACATGAAACACAGGTGCTCTGATTTTCTGTCATTTCATACCCATTGTGCATTTTGTATGAGGGGCTTCGAGAACAAGAAGCAAGCGAGAGAGTCTCTGGCGTGAAGGTGGAGAATTGTTATATGAATATGGCTTACCCCTGTGAAAGAAAAAATGACTGTTGCCCATGGCAAGCAATCAGGGGGATCCATCTTGTACATTATTAGGAGATGGGTACATAGGATAAAATGAGACTAGGTACATGCGAGACTTCAAATAAGATGGAGAAGCCAATGATGGGTGGAGCAGTTGCCGAGAGAGACCTTCCTAGCAGCATTTTGCACAGTTACGTCTGAAGACAAGAAGAAGGGGGGGCAGGGTTGTTTTTCTGTTAGAACCAAGGGTTTTGGGTTCTTTTTGGTCTTCACATCTAGGTGTCTGCTGAAACCTCTGTGTCTGAACATGGAGATATTTTTACTGAAATGCTGTATACCTTTGAAGGCAACCCAAAGCATAGCCTTATACTTACAGATCTGGCACAAAGCATAGAAATAACAGACTTTGAGAATGGCCATAGTAACCAGACAAGATACAAAGAGTTTCTAAATCCCAGTAGCCCAATGGATAATAATGCTGGAGGCAGGTTCATGCTGCAATTTGTATTCAAAGCCTGAACACTACAGAGAGACCATTTCTTGTACCTAGAATTCAGAACAGGCCCACTATAAAGATATGGCTGGGAGTTAACAAATAGATATGATCTCTTATCACTTTAATATTTGAGATGAGTCAGTTCAAGGTTTCCTTTTCTCCAAATAATATACAGCAATCTATGGGAGGAAGTGAAAATTGCAAAAATGAGTGAGGAAAGATTGTTCCTTCTTTCTTATAACACAGGAATTAGCAGGCAACACATGAAATTATTAATCACAATAAATGAAAGGAAGAACATCTGCACACAATACATAATTAAATTGTGCACCTCCTTGCCACAGGATGTTTTGGATATCACAAGTATGAATGGTCTGAAGAAGCAATTAGGCAGAATCAGGGAAGAAAGGTCTCTCATGGGCCATTAAGCTCTGGGAAGCAGGAACAGCCTCCAGAAATCCCTGAACTAGTGACTGTCAGTAAATAAAGGGTATAGCAGGGGAAGGAGCATGCTATGCTTATCCCATTTCTTATGCTTTTTTCCTACACATCTTTCACCGTTGAGACTCAGAGGCAGGATGCTGAGCTAAACGAACCTTTGGTATGACCCTATGTGGCTATTCTCATGAATTATACAAGACACAGTTCCATACATGCTACAGATGCAATTCACATTCAAGCAGAGCATTGGCTTATGGCCTTGCAAATTCTGCTGAATATTTACAGTGAGAATTTAAGCAGTACCTAAGTGGCTGAGTTCATGCATTCACATGATCCCATTTCACCCTATCTGAAATTACAGGCCGCCTCTTCTGCAACTGGTTTTTGGCTTGGGTGCAATTTGATATGCAATTAGTCAAACATCCTCTCCCGCGATATCTGTCCTGTTGTGAACAATTAGCGTTGCATAAGGGAATACATTCTGAGGCTTGAATCCCGGGGACTCCTGTCAATTTGCATTGACAGCATGCTTACAAGAAAGGAGCTGACAGGTCCAGCTGGAATTGAGTGTTAGCAGCCACAGAGGCAGCCACACACCAGCCCACAGATGGTCCACTTCTTGCTCACATTCTTAGCTGTACTTGCCTTGAGCAAACTTTTATTTTCGTATAAATGTTGTGCAAACTATTGAATGTGTTTGCATGTCCAGAAATGCACTTCTTAATGTCTCAGCTATGGGCTTAAGACCACAAGCAGAGTTCTTAGCTATTTTAATGTGCAACCCATGGGAAGGAAATCATCAGGTTCTTGTTATATACAGGACAGTTTCTTCTTGTCAGAGAAGAGAGGACCAGCTGGTGGGAGGCTGACCTGATGCTGTTCCCAGGGTGGCCAGATTGCCTGAGAGCAACCTCCACTTGAAGAAGGGACAACGTGACTTTGCAAGGAAGATCAGTTTGCTTCTAACAGTGGTTCTCCAAAAAAAATTTCTGCTTCATGGTGATGAGTTTTTGCCATATTAAAGCCTGCTCATGAGGAGCTGGGTATCTTAGAAGCCCTTGCAGAAATTATTTATTTAAAAAAAAATGCAAAACACCTCCCAAATATGCCCGCACAAGAACAAAATTTTCAGGGGGAGAGCAAGAAGAGGTCATTTTTTTAGTGATCAGAGCTCATGTGTTGGAAAAGCTATCTGATGCTCTCTTTTCTTAGCTTTGTAACGCCATTTAGCTGTGTTCTGGAAGTAATTGGCTTTTAGTACTCCAGCTAATCAGATCCCTTCTTGGTTTACTCTGTACTAATTAACTTTCATCTCTTCAAATTATTCCCAGTGCAGCTGATCACCTAAAGACCTCCTGTCCCTGTGCAGCAGCTGCTGTCCATCACTGATAAGGTGAGACATTCTCCATCATGAGATGTCTTCCCAAACAAAACTAGATCAAAATGCTAAGCAGTGCCAGAATATTGTACCAAATAACAGCCTTTTCTCCAGTTGCAAATTTTTCCTCTCTGGGGGACACTGCTTACAGTTCTGGATGCTGTTTTTCTATTATATGGGCTGCAACATGTTACCAGGAAACAAGACTCCATGCACATGGGACTGCTAAGCTTGATCAATCATCTTTGCGCAGCAATGGCTGATGATCTTCATGTGGTAAAAGACTACAGCCTTACATGTGTTGTAGGGTGCAGAATGCAACATCATTTTCCATGCATGAACAGCATTCCTGCGTTATATGTCATTGTGTTCCTCTGCACCTCTTAGGCAATGACTTGGATGCAAAGAATGGTTAAACTTGTTGAGGTTGTAAGAGGAAGACAAAGCCACACACCAGTATTAAAGCACAGGATTTGTTGGTTTTCAGACCTTTACAAATGTCAGGCACAAGAAAACACCAGTTATTTAATGCTAGAAGATGTAATGAAGTGGGATGCTCTTGAGACCATTGAAGGAGTTTGGATTAAGCATGCTTATGAAAGTCACCCCAGGGGTTATGTATTTCCAGTGTCATAGCTGTGAATGTATCACCAGCAATTCCCCCAAAACATTCAAGGGTCACATAGAAGCTATAGAAGTTCATCGTCCAGGAAGCTTTTGCCAATCTTTCTCTCTCTGATGCTAAAAGAGAAGCTGTAACCTGTCTGTGTTATTACTTGTAGCTGAATTCCAAGCCTGAGGCTCAACATCATGTAAGAGAAGTTGGTAGCAAATATTGGCTGAAGCTGTTTGCTTGTCAAAGCAGCCTCAGGTGGTGTCCATCCAGGAGACTCAGTTTCTCTCTCCACCCAGATGGCCACAGAGAGTCCTTTGTTATCCTTTCACATTACCCTTGGTTATTATTTACGTGCCCAACATTAGAGTCGTCAACATTAGCATTTCCAGCACTGGAATCAGTCCCTGTTAAAGACTTGACACTGAACCCAAACTTTCAGAAGAGGCCCTTTCTCTGCGAACCATCCCAAAATGCAGATCTGAACAGCTGCTGCAATCAGAAGCATTTGAAATTCATCTTTGGGTCTGAGTGTTGCAGCACAGCCTGCAAATCTGTCCGTTATTAACCTTCCAGATGGCAAGCTCAGAAGACATCCTTCAAAAGATGGGTGTACAGTGAAATTTTAATTAACGGTCACTGACCTTTAGGAGAGAGGCATAGCAATCTATGTACTATGCCAGACATCATAGATATTTTAGGAAACTGCTGGAGTGTTGGAAAATACCATTTTCTGAGGTGGGATATTTTTCTAATTAGATTTCAGTGATCTACTTCAAATTTGAAATGTCGTTTATCTGCTTTTCTCTCAAGGTTCTTAACACCTTCTCAGACCTTCAGGAGACCACATCAGGATGCTTGGATGATCCTCCAGTGTAGATTTATCAAAGTCTTCAAATCTGTCCTGTAGCTTTACTTGTTCCAGGACACCCTTGAGAAGTTAATCAACTAATTAAGGTTAAACAGAGAGGAATCTGAGGGGATAGCTAAGCAGGAGGAAGTTTTAATCTTATGTTTTTCTTTTCTTGCTCTCATCATTCCGTTTTATGTCATCTAAAATTTCAGTCACAAAAATTACTCTCCTGCACTGAGCTTCATGAAGCCATTAGGTTTGAACAACGATCTTGCTAATACTCTACTGTTTCCGTATGCCTGTATATCTTGGATATGAGCACAAAATCACTTTGCAGACAAAGTTAGTAAGCAACACCTTCAGCTCCTCTCCTGAACATGTTTATATCATTTTGTCATGATCTCTTGTCATCACATGTCCAAGTGAAGAGAAGTTCTTGGCTACTACTTGAATCAGACTGCTAGTGAAACCCCAGATGCCCAGGAAACTATCATTAATTTCTGTGGTAAATAAGTGGGTTGGCTCAAGGTCCTTGTTCAGAGGGAGTCAGCATTTTCCTCACATTTGATGTGGCCAGACTATGTCTACTTGTTCTTGTGTGGGTGGGTATGAGATAACTTGTCTGGTGTTCAGACCTGTCTGGAAGGCTGGGTTAACAAGATAGGTTGTATTATTAAATTCTGCTTAGAGATAACACCATGTCTCTATGCTAGCTTGGATGATTGGGGGGGTTCACTCCTGCCTAAGTGAGGACTGCAAGGATGTACTGTACAAACCTCTCCCAGTACACCAGAGCATTCACCATAGCTGCTGGTGCTCCACCCTGCTCTTTCGTGTGACAGAGGTGGCATCCATGCTGCTGGGATGAGTGATGTGACCCAAGACTCCCCCACCTTTAGAAAACAGCCACGTCTTCTTGAGTAGGCCAACGTAATAAAGAGTAATTCAGAGGGTGCTTTACTTCTGTTCCCAGACTCTATTCAAAGCTGCCTCTTACTCCACATCTTCCAGATATGTCAACCACAAGGTCTGAAGTTTCTCAAGGTCAGTGATTCTTTTTCTTAGGGTTTTGCTTATAGAAGTGTCCAGACCACAAGGAAGCCATCGGGAGTACATCAGTCTTGCTCTAAGTGGTGGGTTGCATGCCAGGTCTGGTGATCAATGTTGAAGAGAGAGGAAGTAGGATTTCTGCAAATCAGCCTGATCCCACCTGTTGAATACCCACAAGGAGGCACGAGCACTTCAGAGTATTTGGTTTACAGTGAACTGCTCCACTGATGTAATTTGTTTTGCATGTTAGCTGTGTGGCCCTTGAAGATGCAGTTACACTAATTTGATAGTTTTAAGCACATGATTTCTCTTGGCTGCAAATTTCTTGGATAAAGCAGATGTAATTTGCATGATGCAAAAAAAGATACCTGGTCAGATTGCATCTAGTTACTTTGAAATTGCAAGAGGCAACGTGAAAACTGGAGTTTGGGACCATTACTTGATCCCTAGAGCAGTAACTAGCTAGAAGGATCTGAATGGGTACGATTTCTGCTGTCATTTAGTCATACTCACCAACCTTTGCCAAGAGAGACTTGATCTATGGCGAGGGCTCAGGGATAATTAGGTTTCTGCCTGCTCAACTTTTGAATTGTTACGACTCAGCATGGCCAGTTCAGCTGAACTGAGTTCCCCTGCCGTTTTAGGGATTCAACTAAAGAAAACTCAAGCTCATTATATAAAAGCAAAGTAAAATACATTATCAATTGGTACGCTAGGCTTTTCCATAATGAAAAGGAATTAATAATGTGCAAGCTCATTCAGTTATCTTTCTGTTGAAATGGTTGTAACAAACAATGTTCTTGTTATAAAAACAAACTCATTTCACCACACCACTGTGGCATTCCCCGTTTACTCTATTTAAATATAAAAGATTTGTTCTGGGCCCTATAATTCAGCAATACAGGTTTTGAAAGGAAATAAATGGTCTGAGTGCTGAGCTATTCAGATTCCCTGCTACAACACAGAAAAACATTCGTGTACACAGTGAGTGTCCTCATAGCAGCGCGAGCACACCACACCACAAGAAGCTGGAGATTTCTCTCCCAGTCCAGCAAATCTGCAGGGCATTATCTAGGAGAAGACCAAGATGTCAGCAATAGGGAGGACGAGATCTTTATTATTTACTGCAGGTAAAATATTAAAGATGAAGTGGGAAAAAGTTAAAATTTTCCAAGATGCCTAATGACCCTGCATGGATTTAAATTTTGGATATTCTGTGTAAGATACCTAGAAAATACCTTAGTCTCTTCAAGTCCAACTAGATGAGATTGTTGAGATATATATGAAGTAACCTTCTTACTCTTTATGTGCTGGGATTCACAGCAGAATGTGGGGCAGTGTTTTCAGAGGTTATTTGAATATGCAGTTAGTGAACTGCACATGCATAATGGCATCCTTTTGTACCTGGGTGTGAGTTAGATTTCTTTTTTATGTTTTCTGCTTTAGGCTTTTTAGTGCTGCTGGATATAACAGCTTGTAAGGTTTCAAACAAATCCTTATTTAAGTTGAATATAGAACTACACCCACGTTTTGATTAGTTTTGGAGTTTGGGTTGGGGTTTTTTGCTATTATGTGTTTTAGACAGTGGGGAGAGGGTGAAGAGAGAGAATCAGCAGCTTGCCGGCTTCTCTCTCATAACGAATGCATGTCAGAGTGCTTAGTAGAGGATGACGTATCCATTTTGCCGTGCTAGATCAGGTTTTTAGTGGCTGCACTCCAAACAAGACATAAACCCAAATATTGCCCCGTTCCATAGCTTGTTGAATTTTCAGTATCAAACTAACCATTCCACAATTGAGTTTGTTCTTTTTCCTAAGAAATTAAAGCACTTTCAGATTTATTTCAAGACTTTGGTATTTGTAAGTGAGCTGATGTCAGCGCTGGTAACTTTCAAGCACTCTTCTGTGTTGTTTTCATCACAAAGTAATGGATCATTTCTATGAAAATAAGCACATAATCATTCCTCCCACAGCTTTCCTTCTCATCAGAGTCAAACTTTATAGAGAGCAAGACATTTATGCAAGACATAAGCATAAACACTCTAATGTGATCACGATAATGTGATTTTTTTTTAAATGGATTTCCTCCTTCTGTGGTTTGAATGGGATTGCAGATTATTTCTCCTACAAATACTGTACAGTGGTCAAGTATTTCTTCAGTTATGCATAGAAACTTTTATTTTACTGGTGGCTATGCACAGCGTTTAACTTTGCAATCTGTAAATCTAGGCAATTGAGTGTGGTGTGAAGCCTTGATTTTTAGATGCACTTTGCATGGAAGTGCCCACTCCTGGGTTCTCTGAGCAGGCAGCGGGCTTCCAGGCTTCCTTGGTGCCTGCAATGGCAATGCCCACTGTGGTTCTGCTTTTCTTTTCACAGCTGGAGTCTTCCCTCAGATCCTTAAATACGTTAATCCATCGTCACAGGAAAGTAATAGGAAATTAATTATTGCAGTCTCTGATAAACAAAGCTAGGAGCAATCTTTCCGGTGGAGAGCAGGGCCAGTCTAAACACCAAGAGAATTCAGCCAGAAGTAAAGACACAGTCTCAGCCCATTAACCAGTTTAGTTTCTCTGAGTGCAGAAACTCCTCTATTTTAGAATTATTGACAAAATTTGCACCTGAAAACCAAGAAATAAGAGCTTATGATGACTCCAGAATGATTATCACAGGTGGATATGCAATGTAACAGCCAGAGGCGATAGAGATCCTGCAGAGGCTGAAAAAAAAAAAGCCGCTTAGATCAGAAGACCTATGATGCTGTCTTCTAGACACATGCTCAGGACAGTGCTCCCTACAAAGCAGCCACATCTAGTAGGTGTGCACCTAGTAGGGTACACCGACATTTTGCTTTCAAGTTTCTGTGTTCAGCTTCTCACACCCTGGTTCAAACAGACCTAAAACGACTGGGGAGAGCTTAGAAGGTGGCAAAGACGATGATCAAAGGTCTAGAAAAAGTTGATGTAAGAAAATACTGAAGGAACCAGGGATGTTAGTCTGGAGAAGACTGAAGACATCGTAACCATCTGCAGTTACTATATAGAGAGCAGCTGCAAAGATCATGGGAATAATCTGTTTTCCACATCCACAGTGAATGGCACGAGTTTCTGTGGGAAATCAGAGTCACATATAAATGATCCAGAAATGATGCAAGGGTTCTTTACAGCCCTATTTTCTATGATTGCTAGAAGCAACATGCAGGTGTGTGAGATCATCTTCTTTCCCATCAGTAGTGTGCAATTAACTACTATTTCCCATCTTAGGAGTTGGCTTTATGGTAGTTTACCACTGGAGTAACTCTAGTCACTTATGAGGAGGTTCCTGATTTACTCTGCTATTAGGAAGATCGGAAGCAACTTTGTATTTCTCCTTCTTTGAAGCCGTTCAAGACATTGCTTGATCACAGTTGAAGTGAGATTAGTGCTAATGTGAGTGAGCAGCACTACGGATGCTGCTTAGGAAAATGCGAGGGCTATGAACTTCTTCTAAAGAACCAAAGTACAGGCCAAATTCAGCAGCAGCTAAAACTTCGCTGTTGTAGACTTGAAATTACAGATCTGTGGGCAGTGTTAAGTGGAGGTATCCTTCCTTGACAGTTTTAAACAGTATAGCACAACCAACACAATGATGAGGTAAGAGGGAGATATGTGTGACAGTCTAGGAACTAAATCTGCTCTAATCTACTTGAGTGTAAATCCACTTACTCCAGCTGCATAGCTCCAGAGAGTGATTCCAGGGTGAGAAAACAGAATTTTGCCCCACTCTACTCCCTTTTTTTGTTGTCATCTCTTTTTCTTTACGATTTGTTACCTTGTAGTCACAGCAGAGAACAGATGAGAGGAACCTGTAAATGGTATACTCTCAGCCGGGACTGTTCTGTTCGTAACGCTGGTACGTGTACTTACCTGGGATCAGGCATAGGATGTATAATCATCAACGTGACCTGTGCAAGTACAAACAGGAGCAAGCAGAAAGCCTAAAGATTTCAATAACGATCCTTTAACTACTGAGGTCAAAGACAAATCCCCATGAATTACGAAGGACCTGTGATCTTGGTTTCCAGCAGGTGCCTAAAGCTGTCACGGCAAACCTGCCTTTGCTTGGGTAGCAGGGAGAATGAACAGGCTTCTGAAGGCATCAGGAAAAGAAAGCCTCTTCCTACCAGGACAGTTAACCAGCTGTTTCTTCTTTTGTGCATGTTGGTTTTAGGCGCAGAACCCATTGTAGGTTTTACGTGGCACCAGCGGCAACGGCTGGGACGTTGGCAGCTCTGCCCCAGCCCCAGCCAGGGGCTGCTGAAGGAGGCAGCAAGGTGTGATGCCTGGGACGGGAGGGAGCTTGAGGGATGCGGACGCAACATCAGTCCCCCTGCTCACAGAACAACTTGTCAGATAATTGTAATTATCATTCGGGATGTATTCTGAGTAGCCCATAAATTCTCATGAATGAAATTGCCCTAGTCAGCACCGCAGCATGTTAGCATTAAATCACCATGGTATATAATCCAGAAGGTAAAACCTCTAAATCTTTTGAAAGGTTTGTTCTTCTGACTAGTAATTTAACAATCTTGTAAGAAGCTGAGATATAAGAGCTTTCTGGCAGAGAAATAGAGAAGAGGCAATGAAAAAAGTGTCATGTACTCTTCTGAATCAATTGCAGCGTCTAACTTACATTTCTAATGAATTATGAAAGGTGAGATGACTTCTCTCTTTTTCCTTTAAGCTAACCTGGGACCAGACACTGTGATTAAATCTGTACAGAGCCCTGCTCCCTTACATGTATCTTTTGTGGGATATGCTTTTTTTTTTTTTTCAGGATAAAATATACATAAAATCAGGGTTTTTTATGTAATGCACGTGCTTTGTTGCATTTGTATTCCATGTCCTGTGCATTCTCATGGAGATGACTGAATGATTATCAGTATTTGATGAACAACTTATTTTCAGTGCTCCCTTGCATATCTCACAGGCTTTGTTCAGTTTGGGTTTCTCACTGTTTTTGCAGATCATAACCTAAAAGCTTGACCCAGAGCCCAAAGAAATAAATAAGCATATTTCTTTGACCTTGAATAACCGAAGGACTAGACAGCAGGCTAACTCAGTACAGCTCCTGGGTCAGGCAGCTTTTAGTTTTGCTTTTCCTATGCTGATATTTTTCCTCAGGGAATTCAGTAAATGTTGCCTAGAAACACCTGTGCCTCAGAAACATCTGAAGCACAGCAAAATAGCCATAGAATCAGGTATGTGAAAAAGCCCATCTGTTCCCACCAAACTGAATTTGGGGAGACAATTCCCATAAACACATTTGTACTAATCAAAATGCTGTTTGACCATTTTTGTCCTCAAAGCTTTTTAGCTACGGCGTGCATCGCCCGCAAATTTACTAGTCAACCTTAAAAATTTAATAAGTGTAGTGCATTAGTATAATATTCTGCTCGCTCCTGAATTGGTATAAGTAAAGGTTTTAATCACTAAAATTATGCAGTTATAAAAATAATTTAACAAAATTATTCTTCCCATTTGCATTCATCGGCTGCCTCTATTCAGGCATTATGAGAGGTGATAAATTGCACTGAACTGTGGTGGAATAATTCTCAGCGCTGTAACTCTGCCTGAAGACCGTGCACCTTAATGGTTTCAGCTCCCAGCAAAATCAAACCACAGGGAAGCACGCTCAGTGTGTCGTAAGGAGGATTAAACATAATGTATGTCTTTTGAAATCGCTATGCTTTGTGTTTTGTTGACGGACCTATGACCTAGGCATAGGTAAAAATTATTTCACTGTCATAACCTAAGAAGACTGCCTTCTGCTTTGAGTGAAGTCCTTTGCATAACATCTTTTGCCATCGCCGGTGCAGAATGTGTGCCTTGCAGATGAAGTTTTCTGGATGATGCCTTAATTAAAGTGCATCCTCTCTAATCTGAAATGATGTCTGTTTATTTCAAAACTAATTACTTCATTATGCTTTCCTCTGCTCAAAAATCTTTGGTGCCTGAATGAGACTGCAAACTCTTTGGGGCAAAGACCACATATAATGAGATAATGTTATATTTGCTAAATAATATATTAGGAAGGAAGCTTGTGAATAAAAGATAGGCTGAAGTTTTGTGATTCAATTTTGGGTATAGGTAAAATTTTACAATTTATCCCACTTTTGCAGTCATAAATAATCTTTTTCCTCAGATTCATAAATAAACCATCAGCTGAAATACAACCTGCTACCCAAACAGTCTCAAATATTAGGAAAATAATTTCTGACTTGACTATGATGGACCGAACAAGAACTCCTGGATTCAAATCAGTTGCAGCAAAATTTCACATATACAATTCCTCTTTTCTTCACAACCTTTGTGTATGGAAAGAATTGCAATATCTTCTGAGACTATTTTGAGGCATTTTTTCTAAAAGTTGCTTCCTGACCTGGAAAACCCACCCTACACCAAATCTATTCTGGACCCTTCTGTGACAGGTAAAGCTAAGTAGTCAACCAGGAATGTTATTCACCGCTTGAGAATATTAAAAATGGGCAAAAAGAGAACAGACTTTTACAGATTTTTAGTGTTTCAGAAGGACTAATTTCCCAAAGATGAAGAAAAAACGGTGAGACTGATAGAAAAAAAATATCAGAAGGAGCAAATGTGATGGAGAACTGTGAGCTCTTTCAAGAAGAGCTCATTAAATAACCAAAAACCTGTGATTCCAGTGCCAAGAAAGATGACAGAGTTGCCTGAAAGGCCACTCAGACCCTGTGAAAAAATGAAAGCCACAATTCGGAATGAGCAGTGATGTACAATCAATAAAAAGGGGTAACACAGAACAATCAATTATAGATGAGAGTTTGTGAAGTGTGGGGAACGGAAAAGGGACGAAAAGACATGACAGCGAATTCTTTCAGTTCCTTTCTGGCTGGGCACAAGGCAGGTTGGGCTTTCCATTAGGAGCTTTGTGGGGAGCTACCGCTGTGCAGAACAGTGGCAGATCCTACAAAGCCAGCATTAGGGTTGGTGGCTGTCATCACCCAGCATGGAGTAATCCCTTTGAAAAGGGTTGTGGGCTACTACGAGCTTCTCAGCAGTGAAAGCAAGCCTGAAGTTTGTTGCTCCAAAGAACGGAAGGAACCACCTTCCACAAAAGGACTGTCCATTTCTCCCTGCCCTTTCTCCCAGGACTGAGCAAAGCCTGTTCCACCCTAGCACAGGCTTCTCCTTCCCTTGCACAGGAGATCAGCAGAGCCGAGATGGTGGCAGTGGCGACCAAAGGTGAGGACTCAAAAGCCCCCAGCTCCTTGCTGCTCGCGGGGCAGGAGCAAGCTCAGCCGAGGCCGTCTCTGCCCAGCAGTGCTTCTCCCTTACTGCCGCAGCAGTGGGGAGCACAGTGGTGGCTTGAGCAGGTCCAGATCACATGGACCACTGGCTCAGGCAGCTGGGAGCAGGCAGCCCGGCGTGTCCCCGTCATCAGGGAGTCCTGCCTCTGCTCAGCCTCCCCATGTGCCAGATGGCCCTGGAGATGCTGAAACAAGCTCCTGTTTAACACTCTTGGAGTGAGAAATGCTCAAAAAAAAAGAGCTCGGTCCACTGACCTTACCTTAAAAATCTCATGAAGTGGTATTGAAGCATTTTCATGGGAAAAAGTACAGTTATGAAGGGATTTTTAAATTCAGATGAAAAAGGCTCTGAGAAGTCATTGATTGGGAGCTGAAGTTGACAAATTCAAGTTGGATAGTTGGGGATCTTACCATCACATGCAAAGAAACTAACTGTTTGAACAAACTGCCACGTAACAACTGGATGCCCTTCCGGAAACTTAGGTTTAACCAAACACTAATGCACTGCAGCATACAGAATATACTGGGGCAACTGAGAGAAATGCAGTGGTCAGGGACACATAGAAGGTCTGATTAGATGAAGATCTAAGTAGCATTAGATTTTGAAAGCCTGTCATCTGGAGCTCTTGCCATCGTCACCACCATACATGGTCCCATCCATGTGTATAATACCTGATGTTTATGCACCAAAAATATGTTGACATTGCTACACCAGAGAAATTAGTTTATGTTTCAGTTTGTGTTCTACACTTTAAAGAAAGCAATCACCTCATATAAATAATATAACCTTAACACCTAATTACAAAGAAGGGCAAAGCTTTTAGATGGCACTAAACTTAATAAAAAGGAATAATTAATATTACGACAATTAACCTGTTGATGAAGACTAGACCTGGATGGATTCGCTTTTCATTAGCAAGCATGAGGAATTAGATGATTCCCATGGGGATCCAAATATCTGAAAGTCATCTTACTCAGACAAAAGACAGAACTCCTTCTTCTGTGTAGCTCAGTAGGGTTTCAGCCCTTGCTCTGGGGAGCTGCTGTCCCCGGAGGGTGCAGTAGACCTTGTGCGGAGAAGGCAAGAACATGAAGAAAAGAGGAAGGCAGCATCCTTTCAGAAGCTTTTCCTATTCATGCTGTTGCCACGTGCTAAGTGTCATTGGCAGACTGCTGCCCTCTCCTTCTCCAGGCTGTAAAGGGCTTGCGCTCTCTCTCTCTCTCATGTCTTTTGTTCCCAAAGAGATTGTCACAGGGTAACTCACCCCAATTCCAACCATGCCCTTTTTCCTCACCCCCTTCTCCTGCCTTCAGTTGCCCAGTGGCTCTCGACCCACAGCTTCCCCTCCGTGGACTAGAGAGAGCAGGGACTGCCACCAAAGTCACACACCCTGACACATATCAGCAGGGCTGGCATGGACTTATCCTAACCTTCTTGCACCGCCCCCCCTGCCCCCTTTTAAGAATTGCTGATGTTCTTTTTATTTGGTTGGGTTTTTTTGTTTTGTTTTGTTTTGTTTAGGGATATTTTGCTAAAGGAGAATAGCTAATCCAACCTGATCTAGTTTAGTCTTCTCTTCAGTTCAAGATAATCCTGTTGTTGCTATGAATTTCAGGGTGGCAACATTATGCAGTAATGGTAATCATGGTTTTTCGAGACAGCTTTAGATTTGTTATCATCTCACCTGATAAGGGCTGACAAATACTCAACCACAAAAATACAGCACCAAAAAGGATCACATGCAGGGAGACCTGACGAACCTGAGCTGTCGTCTGTACTGAGAGCCAAATGAACAGCTGATACAATTGGCACAACTCAGTGGTAATGTGGCTATAGCCGAATTGAGTTATTTTCGTGACTACATGAAAAAGGTAGAAAATAAACATGGAAATTAGAGATGAGAACAGCTCAGATGCAAATCTCTGCTTCTTCAAAGTCTGCTAATGCCAAGCGCTACCTGGTAGGTTTTTCCTTCTGGTCCCTTTTTTCTGGCTGCAGTAATTCACATTATACGATTGTTGCTTTACATTGTGGATTTTTCCGAAAATTTTGCGGTTTGATACTGTGGTTTTTAACATGTGCATCAGAACAGACGCCAAAGAAAGTTACAAAAATTCTAGTGTAACAATGACGCAACTATCCTTTTGTAGTTTTTGCATGGCTTTGCTACGAAATGAAGTTAACACAAACTGCTGTGTTTCTATCAAGAAACATAAAAATGCATAGATATGGAATATATAAGATGCATGTAAATCAGTTCTTACCAAATTCGTATTTGACCATGTGTTACGAAGTTAAGGTTTTGCATAGCATTTGGTTAGGACCCAATATAAAAAATCTCAACAACTTAGAAAGCCATTAAGTAGTGCTACAAAATTGTGACATTTTGCCCTTTTCTGCTATTCTGCTTTCAGGGTTGTAAAGGTACGCGTATTTGCACTGGAAGGGTTCTCAAACAGCAGCTCTATTCTTGCTATAGCCTTTCCAAGAATACACGTGAACACATCTGCTTCAGCTCTTTCGTTCTCCTCCCTCATGAGGACTCCACTCCGATTCCTCCTCCTTCTTTCCTTGTGTCCGGAAGGTATATACAAAGCTGTTCTTTATGCAACGACAGAGGTAGCACACATTTTTTCACTTTTCTACATGGTTAATTAAATGCTTCTAGGCAAACACGCTGTGTCTACACAAAGCCTGCAGAGACAGGAGACACAAGGGCCTGAATCCCCCTGCGCCATGGAAGCAGATTTCTTCTGCACCTGGGAGGAAAGCTCAGCTGCTCGGTTCGGACAAGGGAAGGCACATCCTTTCTGGTTTGAAAGAGACCCTTCTTATTGGAAACATCTTGCTAGCTTACATGCTCCTGTCAATCCAGCGCACAGAGGTACATCACTTCCAAGGCAAGCACAAGATCCCTGCTGCCAAGGCTGAGCCCATGCCCAGAAACACACCCCCAAGCCCCCGGGAAATTTTTTCCAAGAAATAGCGAAGTGCCTTTGAGTTAACTTAGAGCTGAGCAGGGGTCTGGAGATTGCAATTTTGAATTTAAGTGCCCTTTGGGGGAGCTGAGTCCAAGGAACTTGCTTGTAGCTGTAAGTTCCGGCAGCGGTAGAAAGGGATTTGTGTCCTGCTGTCCCTGTGTGGTTGCCTATGTAACGGGCTGTGCTGCCCACCCCAAAGATGTGGTGGAAGTCGAACATGTGCCTCCTCATTCCGTTCTCGGCTGCCTCTGCCAAACTGGTGGAAAGGGCCAGAAAGTATGATTTGGGAACTTTTCCAGTGGGAAAATGGATGGGGGGTGGGCACCTTCATTTACACAAACCAACCTTCAGCGAGTAATGAATTTGTGAGCTGGAGGTGAAAGCCACTGGATCCTCTTATGCAGGACTTGAGGTACCATAATATGAAGAAAATTAACTGTGTCAAGTGTGCTGTGGGCATAGAAAAATTAATCATGAGTTTATACTTAAGGGTGATGAATACTATTCATGCTCAGGATGGTGTTGCAAATCAAACACTGCAGATTGCACTTTGTATTTGCTCGCCTCTTCTTGTCCAGGGGGATGAAAAGAAAAGCACTCATAACTGATTTAAATTGTTTCAGGTCCTGGAATTGTTTCACTTCACATTCTTCTGCTGGAAATCACTGCCTAATGGAAAGCAAGGGCCAAATGTAGTCACAGGACTAGTGGCAAGTACAATTTGGCTATAACCCTAAAAGTAAAAAAATCTCTACATGTTGAGCTGAAGAACAGACCTCCCAGTAAGTTCTATGTAGTCTTGTTCTCCAATTAGCCAGGTATAATTTTTTTTCCCTGTTATCTCCTCTAAACTGTGTTGATGGACATAAAAATAAAGTATAGTTTTATGTTAATTAAAACTTTTCATTAGTTATGTAGGTCAGTAAGAAACAAAAAAGTAGTTCAAACTCCACCCTCCCTATGCTGCCAGTTTTTCTAATGAAATGTAATTAGCACTAATTGGTAAAACTACACTGATGGCTGGTTATTAATGTTTGTGTATTGGTCCCAGATGTGGTTTTATGGCTGTCAGTGCTAATGGCTCAGTGAAGTAAAAAGAATCCTCCTTTCATATTCCTGTCATTTTCTTCAGGGTGTCCCCCCCCCCTTCAAACAAGAATGATTATGTTTAGGGAAGGGAAAACCTCTTCTTAAATCCTGACTTTGTAAGAAACTGAATGCCTTCAACTCTCATTTGAATTCAGTAGGAGTTGAAAGCAGCCAGCACTTAGCATCTGCAGAATCAGGACCCAACTATTTTAGGGCTGCTTTTCTTGAGCCATCATAATTGTTAGTGGTTCAGAATTTATCAAAATAATTATCCTCCTAATTGCATACCTGTTCTTAAAAGCACACTTGTGAGGCAAGCCTCTCTTCTAAGCAATCACCTTAAAGTATTCTGTTTAGAATTATTGCATTCCTGCAATCCCTGCAATTACTGAATGGATGGCAATCACCTTCTTCAGGCAGACATAGGTGAGAAAGCTGGCCTTTTTAGACAGGGATGAACTGAAGTGATGAAATCAAGATTTCCAACACAAATCTACCCAGAAGGGGGTGGGGGGCAGCCTCTTGCAGAGTCAAGCAAAGGCAATGTCAAGATGAGGAGCAGGCGTGCTCTGGTAGCGACCAAAGCACACTTGGATTGGAAAATACACAGGAACTCATTCACCCCTGAATACTAACAGTAAAACACCAACATTGACACCTAAGAAGATAAAAAAAACTTATCTGAAAAGCACCTATGTATTCTTAAATGGTTTAATAGTGTACACCCCCCCCGGTCACCCATGCACACCTTATTTTTCTGAAATCTAGGCTCATTAATATTTCTAAGTTAAATCTGAAATATAGCATACTCCAGGTACAAAGAAATTGCCTGAATGGCTTATCTCTTTCATAAAGGGGTAAAATCAACAGAGTCATATGTGTGTTTGAAAATGCACGAAAACTCGAGCCTCTTAAGAATACAATAAATATTACATACCTTACGCTACTATCTTCTGTAAGGACACGACAAGGTCATTATTAAATCTTAGCCCTTAATAGTTTTGTGCCTTACAAGGCATGCAGAACTCCCCTTAGCATACCCCTGCATTTCATTAGATGACGCTTGAATTATTTCTCTTATTTGTACATGCAGAATTGTCTTTAACGACATGATATCTGTGGGCTGGGGGATTGGGACACACTAGTTCTTCTTTGTGGCCAATGAAAAAGGAAGCTGGTTTGTGGCCAGGAGGTCTGGAGGATGTATTGCAACAATACGTACTTACAGCCTGGAATGATGTTCTGCCAGCCAAATCTCAGTGCTAGCCATTGCCATTTTATATTTTAAAATAATTAATTGCAGACTTCTGTGTTAAGCTGTTCTTTTCCCCATGGAAGGACAACCCCTATACTCATTCAACAGCAACTAACCTGCCCTGATGGCTTTTTTAGTGTCTCACACTGCCACAAATAAATTCTGTCATTACCCTCAGCTACAATCACCACTACACCCTTTTCACCCTTGCCAGAATCTTACTAAAGGACGAAACTTACCTACCCAACAGCCACATCACTAGGACAGATCCTTCTGACCTTGTCTTTGAGCAGGTAAAATATGGGGAAGGAATATCTTAATAGGTAAAATGAATTTTAAAACATACTTAATCACACAAAGACACAGTGCCCGACATTTTGGGTTACATTTTTGTTAGCAAATTAAAGGTGCCGATGACTGCTCTCATGCAGTGAGGCCAACGCATAGGATGGTTGATGTCCGTATCATTAAAGTCCTTTACTTTCTGAAACTGAGCAGCTGTACACAAACCACCTATGGGGAATAGCCTCTGGCCCGTAGTATCTCGTGAACCAGGTTGGGAAGAATGTTAGGTAACCCCAGCTGATGGTGTGATAACATTTTAAGAATAGAGAGAGATGAGATTTGGTATCCCAGAACTGTTTAATGTACCTATGTAGATGGAGCTTTGGTGTCTATAGTGTCTGTACGCTGACAAAAGCAAAGAGATGGAGGTTTGAGCTCCTTCAGACCAAGGAATTTGGTTTCTCAGTCCCTGGATGAGAGCTCTAACTGTTATATTGCCCGGCAATAAATGTGGGCAGAACCACATTGCTCTGACCTAGTTTGCACACAGTTTGCTTTGTGGAAAGCCTGAGCTGGCTGGCGTCGAGGAGTGCCCTGACAGTGCAGGTCACACGCAGCCCCATGTGTGTCTCCTGGTCCCGGACAGGCTCAGGCTCTGGAGCTGCTGAGCATGGGACACTGCTGGAATAACTGCAATAGTGGGTGTCCAAAGACTTCAGGTAAAAAGGGGAGAAACTAATGAATTTTGGCATATCCCAAGCTAAGAAAGGGCTGTTCCAGTCATGGGAGGAGAGCTGTGTTGCAAATTTGGTCTTAAAAGCCTCCTTTCCGTTTGTCTCCTACTTTACACACTGAACAGCAATTTGGGTGTGTCTACCCTATTTTCACTCACAGATTGTCCACACTGCACTCACGTTAATTCATTCCCTAGCTCTTTTGTGGAGTGCGCGAATTTGTTCCCTTTGAAACCTGTCCGCAGTTCTGGAAATAATTTAGCTCAGAGACCTTCCCAATAAGCAGCGTGAACGAGACTGCAGCAGATTTGGCTCCCCTTGTCCCCCTTTTGTCCTGGCTTTGCATCCTTGAACACCCTCGAGCACTTTCCCGTGCCGCGGCACTAGCCGCACAACACCAACCATCAGGTTCCCACTGCAGGAGCACCACGCGGACTGGTGATGGCACAGGCTCTTGCCTTCTCTTGGATGCTTTGAACAGCACTTCCTACACCGTCACACACACTCACAGGGAAAATTATTGTATTGTATTAAGGACTCAGGGTCAAATATTGAGTAGGGCGGGCATGGTCTTCATGTTCTCTAGTCCTGAGCAGAGTCAATGTGACTGCGTTTGTCACTTGGCCTGGAGTGAGGGACCACTTTTTGGGTTGGACGCATTTAGCTGCAATTTTTAATCTAGCCTTTTATCCAGCACGGATCTCAGAATAAGAGAATCAAATAAATGAGTGCGCATGGGAAGATAAAAATAAGAGAATTAAATAGATGAGTGTGTATGGCAAGATAAAAATAAAATCCTGTAACTTCAAAAATACGCACAATGTTTTACTCATGAAGAAGATTACAAAGCTCTGGGAGAAGAGAAGCTGTAAGTCTACAAACAGCCAAAATCTAGCTGGGATGCCCACCCTACATGTGGTAGAAGCAGCCAGGGTCCTGCCGCGCGCACCAGCTGGAGGGGAGCTGAAGCCCTCTCCCTCCCAAGAGGGCGAAGCCGGCCAGAAACGCCTCTCACCACATGGCAGCACACACGACCCGCCACGAGGAAGCAGAGCTCTCCCCTCGCTGCTGGCGCCACCACAATATTTACGTGCCCGAACACCAGGAACCTGCTTTTGGTGGGCGCAGATAAGCGCTGGCACTTTTTGTCTTCATTCTGGGGGATGGCTGCTAATGAGAGGCAATTTTAGCCACAGTGGCATTACGGGGAGATGGAAGCAGCTCTGTGAGGATGTGCGGAGCAAAAAAAGGTCACATCATCTCTCTGACTTGTTTCCAGCCCGTCTGCGCCAGCCCTGGTGAAGGGTTATCCCCACCGGAGGCGATTCAGGGTTAGCCCCTACAGGTTTGAGGCATGGTTGTAAACTTGCTTAGAATAAATAGCGGAGGGGCGACCAAGTGTGGGAAGGCACAAAATCACTAAATCTATGACTGTGAAACACTGGGGGAGATTGTCAGGGGACAAATTCTCCCGTATTTTACAGTCTGTGCTGGGTAACGGCAGCTCAGAGCTTCAGGTCCAGCCTGTTGATCACTGCTCTGGACCCGCTTCAGCTCAGGAGGATGCACTAAAACTGATTACAGATGTCAGCTCTGGTCACTGAGCTGTTGTAGCCCTTCAGGCAATATAGACCTTCCAGAAATGAAGCCCAAGCCGAAACAGAGCAGCTCCTTCCCCTCTGCCTCTCTGCGGTCAGGCTTGCCTCAGGCTCCATCCTCCTCCACCTCCTGCTGCTCCTGACTCAGTTTGGGCTTTCCCAGGCTGCGGGAGCCCTTCCCTGCTCTTGGCTGACAGCGATGCCTGCCAAACTCCTTCACCCACCGGGGGCCAGCCCTCTCAGCCCTTCGGCCACCGTCACCACCTTGCACCCTCCATCCACGCGCTGCTCAGCAAGAGGTGAATTTTTACAGTTCATTAAGGTTTTGAAGAAGTCGCCGCACAAGTGGACGTTGATTTCCTGGTGCTGTTTGGAGCGGTGGTACTGCCATTCACCTCGGGGGGCTGACGGATGTCCAGAGCGCTTGGTTGTCCTTCCTCAAGGTGAACGGCGTTGGGAGCACACATGTGGGGAAAGGAGCAAACTGCAGTACCGAGGGTTAAGTAGTACCTATTGACGCCGATTATTTCATTCGTCTCTTCCTCTTTGGAAGGCCAGTATGTAACCGGGTGTAATGCCCCCATCCATGATGAAGGCAGACTTTGCATCCAGCACTTGGCATTTTAATCGGTGCAAAACAGGAACAGCGCTAGCTCACTAGGGACAGTATCTTTTGCTATTTTGATTTCAAAAATTAAAGCTATCAAACCAGTGACATAAAAATAAAAGATCCCCCTATTACAGATAACAGGAATTGCTGCATTATTGCTCTGTCCTGCCACTTGTAGTAACCAACAGCTTATTGCCTTAGAAGAACCATCTCTATCACATAATTGCGCCTGTGTTGTATTTGCTCAGCTTAAGAGAGCTATTACTAACCTGAACTCCCTCTTTGGGCTTGCTGCGGAGGTGAAAACTCACATGGTCAGGAAATGATGCTTGGGTGAAAAGGCTCTATAGCTTCCGAATTTTCCTGTTTAAAAGGAGCGGCAAAGGTATCTCAGAGTTAAAACGCTCTCTTAGCTGAAAATTGGCCACATACTTTTCCTTTCTTAATGGAAGACCTGTATTTCGCTACGAAATGCCCATTTTCTCCAGGGGAGAGTAAGGAGGTAAAGAACTACACTTCTGACACTGCTCCTTGAACTGAAACATGATGCTCTGATTTGAGCTAAAATCCCTCTTGAATAGCCCTAAGTTTTAACTCGGAGGAGACAGCATCAGGTAGCTGAGACACTTGAAAGCAGCTCCAGCTGTACGTATACCTTTACTGATATTGACTATTAACTTTGAAGCATCAAAGGTGTGCTATTTCCACATGCTGTTAGCAGGAGCTCGTGTATCTTTGGGTGTGGGCTTGCACTGAGCCCAGGTATGTTTTGTCACAAACGTGTCTTCTCTTGTCCCCCATTTTCTTCCCCTTGCTGTGTCCCAGGATCACGCTGCACACCTTAATCTGCTTCACAAACACCATCTCTGCAACCGCCTCAGCTAGAGGAGACCCTCCGCCACCTCTGAGCAAGGGAAGGCCTGCAACGGCCAGCGGAGGGTAAAGGGGCAATACCCCTAACTCAGTGCTCTGTGAACGGCACCGGGAAACACGGAGCTGTACCACAGCTGTTTCAGCCCTGAGACAAGTGCCTGATTCAGTGATTTGTGGCAGTGAATTTCACAGATTGACTAAACCCAGCTGGGTGCTGCTTCCCAACAGGCAAATTGCTCCAGCCGGCGGGCCCAGGCGTACTGCCTCTCCCCAACGGCAGCTGACGGGCGAGCGCGCTCCGAAATACACCTTCTCACTCCCACAAACCGCGAATGATGCGGCACTGGCATTCAGCACTGATAACACCGCATCGCCCATCTAACGTTAATGCCTACCTGACGAAGCACGGGGCGCCTTAGAGATGCTCCCTCACACCTGCCCACCGTGACACACACACACACACACACACACACACCGGCTTTTGTAGCGAAAACGACCAGAAACTACCAGCAGCGCCAGCCTTAACTTCGCGTTTCTGTGCCCTCGCAAGACGTTTGGGCGCCCCCGGAGCGGGGCAGTGAGAGGAGCCGCACCCCCCCCTATCCCTATCCCCATCCCCATCCCCATCCCGCCCGCCCGGGCTCCCCGCCGGCAGCCTCCCGCCCCCCCCCCCATCCCCTCCCCGGCCGCCACCCGGCGGGACACCCGCGCCGAGCGCGGAGTGGCGCCGCAGCCCTGCCCGCCGCTGCCATGCGTGTGCGCGGCGGCGGGGCTGCCCGCGCTGGCTGCCGCTGGGCGCCGGCGGTCCCGCAGCGCAGGGCTCCCCGCGGCGCCTCTCCCCTCCGCTCCGCTCCGCTCCGCTCCGCGGCGGCGGACGGGCGGGCCCGGGCAGGTGCGCGCTGCGGCTCCCCGCCGCCCCCACCTCCCCCTCCCAGGTAGGGCCGGCCGTGCCGGTGTGTGTGCGTGTGTGGTGTGTGTGTGTGTGTGCGGGGTGTGTGTGTGTGTGTTGCGTGTGTGTTGTGCGCGCCCGCCCGGCCCCGGCAGGCTGCCGAGCCGCAGCGGCGGAGGCGGCAGCAGCGGCGGAGGTGCCCGCCGGCGCTGGAGGAGGTGGAGGGGGGGGTGCCCGCAGGTAACGGCGGAAGGGGGCGGCGGGGCGGGCGGGTGCGTGCCCCGGGGCGGGCGGAGGGGAATGCGGGGCGGGCGAAAGAGGAAGGGGGGGGTGGGGGGGTGGACGGCGGAGTGGAGGTGTTGGGGGGAGGGGGGGGTGGGCAGCCGCGCCGCGGGGTTGCGGAGGCGGCGGGGGCGACCCGCGGAGCCGGCGCTGAGCCCCCGGGCACCGGCGAGGCGGAGCGGGTGTCTCGTTGCAGGCGGCGGCGAACCGGATGCCTTTGGCGGGCAGAAGATGTGTCATGGGAAGCAGGCGAGCGGCGGCGGTGCCCTCCCGGCGGCGCGGCGGCGGCGGCGGCGGCGGGCGCTGGCCGCGGCGCTGTGGCTGCAGCTGGCGCTGAGCCTCGGCCCGGGGCCGGCGGCGGGCGGTGAGTGAGCGGACCCGCACCCGCACCCGGACACGGACCCCCCTCCTCCGCCCGGCACCCGGGCCGAGCCCCCCCCCCCCCCCCCATCCTCCTCCTCCTCCTCTCTCCCCCCGCGCCGCCGCTCCGTAGCCCCGGGGAGGGGGGGAGCGGGGAAACTTCCTCCCCCCGCGCCCGGCGCCCTCCGAGGGGAGCGAAGCGCCGCTCCGTCCTGCCCCCCATCCCCGCGCAGCCCCCGGTCCCCCCGCCTGGGGACCCCCGGGAGGAGGGAGCCTCACCCCGGCCCTTGCTGGGGAGCAGTGGCTCCCTGTTAAGTACAGGAGGATTTTGGAACGGCGTATTGATTTTTTTTTATTAAAAAAAAAAATAAAAAAATAAAAGTCCTCCCCCCCTCCGCTCAGGCATCTCTCAGATGGCTCTTGGTGCTAAACCCCCGTGCAGCTGGGGAAGGCTGAAATTTTGGGAGGACGCAGGCGATTTGGGGCTGAAAACGCAACGTCCTTCAGCCCCTCTCCTCGCGGTGGAGCGACCCAGCCTTACTTGGCCTTTTTTTATTTTAATTACATTTTTACACCATCATTTTAAATTATTGAGCCTGTGAGATATTTTCAGCAGGTACATTTAATTACAAAATTGCTTTAAATTGATTCCATAATTAGACTTGGGTTGCTGGAAAAGTCTTAAAGTAAACTGCTTTGCTGTAAGATGAACTTAGCCATGATAATGAGAGCAGCTTCACATTTCTACTCCGGCGTGTTATTATGTATTTGTGCTGGGGGAATAAGCCATTTTATGATTGAATCGCATCACTAATGGCAGACAGAGTCCCATGTAAAAATTGCCTGGGCTTCTTCTCACACCAGAGACTTATGCCAAAATTTTCTAACTTGAATGCCCTAAGCCCAGGCAACTCCGATCCAGATGTGTTTTCTGTCACCGAACGTAGACTTGCAGAAAAACAGCTGAAGAGGACCTCAAGAGGTCGTCTTGTCCATCCTCCTCCTGATGTGATTCAGTCCTCATTTTCTATCTCGAGGCTATAAAGCCATTTTCCAATAGAAATCCCGTGACTGCAAATGTGATTCCAGCTAAACAAGCTTTTAAACTGTTGCAGTCTCCACGAATCCCTCTTTAGAAATCAATGGCTTTTTTTTTTTTTTTTTTTTTTTTTCCGCAACTGCGTTACCCTTGGTTTCCTGCCCAGCTCGCGTTTCAGCCTGGCGATGCCGTTCTGCCTGTCCTGTGCCATCCTCGCAACTGGAGTTGTGTGAGCTCCTGTCCTTCCCTAACCTCCTCCTTATGGCTCCATTCATAAAAAACGAGACTGTTCCAAGGCCCCCTCCTCCCTGAGGCTGTGTATATAACGCAGCTTGATTGTCGGCATTTATTTAGCTGATTAGTGCAAGAGGTTCTTCAAAATATGGTTTATATTTCCCTTGAATGTAGTAGTTTTCATCACAGCCTGCAATAAATTCTTGTGTGATGTTGGTAGTTACTAACGCTCCTGCCTTTCACCTTGGTAGTGTAACTAATTCTGTATCAAATTCCATTTGTAAGGCATTTTAGGATCTTTCAAGAATTCTATTCTTTTGGTCCAGACTTCAGGAAAAGACAATACACTGAATGATTGTGCATGGGTAAAATAACCAGTGAATAATATTCATCGCGGTTTCTAAGTTATTACTGCTATTATTTCCCAGTGTGGCTGTGCTCGGAAGTGAGGTGCTCTATAAATACTGGTAGATGTACAGATCTTTCATGTGGTAGAACGTGTGGTGGTCGGTGTTTTTTTTTTCACCCTGAGTCATTCCGGTGGTAAAAATAATGAGTTTTGTAATTAGAACAGAGGACTGTAAATTAGGATCCCTCCTATTTTAGGCTCTCCTACATCTGTGAGCGAGCTTACTGTGCTTACACAGCTTGCTGTGAAGGCTCAGTGTTTGGCTCCCCAGCCTGTGACCCAGAGTTTGAGAACTTGTAAGCAGCTGTTGACATTGACCAAAGTTGTGGTTTCCTGGGACTTTTGAAAATGTCGTTGCTGTAGGACTCTCATCTTACGGATTTGCGCATCCAGACAGAAGGCACCCGGCATTACTGACTGCTTTGGAAAACGTAGCCCCAATCTCTTTCTATCTTCTCATTATCTGTTAAATAAGGATAATCATACTTCTCTCAGAGATTTGAAAAGAGCTTTGATGACATTTAATGAAAATACTATGGAGGTGGAAAGAATTTGTTTCAAAAGCTTTAGAAAAACAGCGGTGACAATATGCTGAAATAAAAACTATCTCACATATTAAAAAATGAAAATGAATAGTTTAGGGTTATTTTTTCTATAAAGCAATCCGTGGCTTACATTTTGGATCCCATTTATAGCTTCCTCCCTTCCTTAGCTGATACCAGGATTTGGCTCCTGTAATAATCCTGTCATGACTTGTGTGACTCCTTCTATTTTATATCTGACTAAGCTCTATTGATTGTCACGTTCTACCATTTCACCCCAAATCAATACTACTTATAACTCTCTTTTTTTCTTGTCAATAACCCTACAGAGAATAACTGTTTATTACATTCTGACTTTCTCAAAAGTGGATCTAGCAGAAAATTTGCTGTAGAAGTGAACTCAGATGAACAAACCTTTCAGCTATCGATACACCTCATTCCTCCCTGATGTATTTAACTCTGCTGATACCAAGGATAAAGTAAATCTCTCATACTTCAGCTTGTGGCTTTCATCTAATCATCTTTGTTTATCTTGCTTTTCGCTATAATTCCGTAGTGTAGGGGAAAAAAAAATTGAAAGAAAATAAGAAAGTAGGAGCAGGGTGGGAAGGCTATTAAGAGGAAAAGTGAAATGCGTAAGTGGATGGAGCTGATGGCAGGTTATTTCAGAGTTTTGAGGCATTGTGCAGAGTTCACTGTTAAACCTGTAGTATGGAGAGAATAGCTATAAGAATGATTTTTAATATATATGTAAAATTCCTGGAATTATATTAAAATTGCAGAGAGGGGGGAATCTAAAAGGAGAGAGAGAAAAAAAGTTCAGTAAGCTTCTGGTTTTGAGGTTTGTTATGTGGTCTTAGAATTTTGTCATCTGCTTTATTGTCCTAGGTCAGTTGGGTGAGCTCTGTTCTTCTGCACTGTCTCTTCTGCATCGCCCCATGGAGAGGCTCAGGGCTGCAATATGCATCTCTGTAGGCTTGGACGGGGCTGTGGGCTGTCACCTCATCTTGCCTCCTGGCCTCAAGCAGCATTAGGTGTACTGGTGTTCTTCTTGCAAGATGTTTGTTTAACCTTCTTCTTAAAAAGTCTCCACCTCTCCTTTAAGCACACTCTGCCAGTGCTTCATCAGCCTTTACACTAGAAAGTTTTTCCTGAGGTCTAACCTGAAGCATCCTTGCTGCCGTTTAACCCTGCTATTTCCCATCTTGTTCACAGCAGATGTTCAGCAGAGCTGCTGCTCCTCAGCTTTCTGGCTGCCTTTGGTGTTCTGTTCCATCTCTTCTGTCTTCTGTTGCAGAAATGCAGACTCCGGTTCCTCCAAAGGCCAGATGACTCCAGTTTCTCCAAACTTCTCCTAAGTTTACATCATACTTTCTACATTGCTGGTCATTCAGACCATGAGCTTGCTCCTGTGGAGCCATGTCCCTGTGGAATGCACTGCCCAGCAGCCTCACCAGCGCTGAACAGAGCTGAGGGATAGCTGCCCGTGCCTTAGAGGATCTGCTCCTGTTCAGGCATCCTGGGTACCTTTGCTGTCATTCTATGATGCTGCTGGTTTATATTCAGCTTCTGATTCCTTGTAGCTCCCAGGCTTGTTCCTGCAGGGCTGCTACCTGGCCAGTTGTTCTCATCCCGCGTTACAGCTTTTACTGGTGTTGGCAATCAGTTTGCTGGGTTTCCGTGGTCGCGTGTCCTGGGGGCAACATCCCTTCACATCGGTGGCTGCTTTTAAGCTGGGAAGTACCATACATCATGCGTGACGGTAAAGAAATCTGGCACGTTGTGAAGCCTTCAAACATGATATTGAATGTTAGTGATACCATACCGAATAGTGGTGTTTTTTTTTTCTAGAGCAAAGCTGCATTTTTACTGCTCTGTGATTTTGTTGCATTTGATTGAAGTCTTGGTTATGCCTTGGTTATAGTATCTAACCACTGCCTTTGGATGTAGTGGCTACCAAAACCACATCCCTCAGATTTCTGAGGGTGGTGGACTTGTTTCCTTGGGCTAATACAAGTTTTTGTGGGTGCTGATGATGCAGGCCCACCAGAGGGCTTCCTTTTTGTCAAGCTGCAGTTGTTTTTGGCAAGAGAAGCCAGCCAAATATTCCCCCTAACTGCCTTGCATGCTCTTTTGACATTATAAAGAAGGTTTTCTGAAAAATCAGAATGTTTTCTGATATCCTCTCGCTAAGTCTGTAGTTAATGTATTTTACTCATTCCCTCTCAGTTCGTCCAATTCACTTGTCAAGCAAAATAGACAGTTCAGCCTCGAGTTCTCTGTACGTTTGATGAAATCATCAGTTATTTTGCAGGATTGTTTTTAACTTCCAGCTCATTGGAGAAGCTTGGTATTTTGGAGGGAACAGATTTTTCCCACCGTGACACGATCTTATTCTCAATCCCCGATCCGCCTCATACAACCTCCATTGCCCTCTCTGCAAACTTAAGTTAGCAGTTAAGTACCGTTTCGGAGCTGTTCTGATTGCAAGTGGCAAGGCCAGTGACATCGTAGGACGGCAGCTCATCGTTTGTCTTAGTGGCACATCCTTCTGCCTACAGCCTCGCGAGAGGTGGGCATATTTGACAGGTGAATCTTAAATTGGTTTCTTGGCACCCTGCAAGAAGGAGGTTTATCCCTGATTTACCATGGGAATCAGAGACTGAGGTTAACGTCGCTTCTCTGTTTTGCTCCCTTGCTCCCAGAATTACAGTACACTATCTTTCATCTCTGTATTAGGGGTGATTACAACTTTAGAAAAATGAATTAATTATGCTTTGCTTGATTTTCTCATCTGTAAAGTCGATAAGCAATGTGTTTCACGGGTATGTTATGAGGTAGTTGGAGAACCTCCCAAAGAAAATGTTACAGGAATGAGAAATAGGGATTTGGACAAAGTGTAAACTAAAGTTTACCAAAGTAGAAGGTTCTTTAACATTCATGATTTTCGTTATTGTTGTTGTATGGATTAATAATTATTCTTACCAGAATTAGGAAGGTGTTATCTTTTTTGACTTCTAGAGCTTCTTATGGATTTTTTCTATAGTGTTGATAATGTATTCCATTTTTTCCCAAATATTGTCTACCTCTGATCGCAATTCATATTTTTTACAACAAAATATGCATTATTAAAGTCGGAAACCTGGCACTCATCCTGTGCATTTCAGTGAGGTTTTAGGCATGACAACAACAGCAGTGTGGCGCAAATTCATATTTCCTATATGCCAGTGCAAATGTGAATGAAAAACTGGGCTGCATTTAGTGGTGAACATAACTTAGTCAGAAAATGAGCTCGAGGGATAAAGCCGTGTAGTGTGTACAATTTGATTCAGTAAGTGTAAGAATTAGCTTTGCTAACATATTAAGTGGACTGAAGGTACATGTATCTTAACAGATTCAGCAATTCAACTGTGAAACCAACATCTCCTCACTTGGTTTTACATCTTCTTCTCAGCTACTTTCTTCGACGTGGCACAAGCAGAGCATTATGAAACCAATTATAGGCTGTACATCTACTAGATTTCACGGCGGAACGGTTTGTAGTAGCAGTTTTTAAACATCCACACTTACCTTCTTACTACCTTGTCCCATCGCTTCTGTCGACACTGAGTTTGGCCGCCTGTTTTTCGGAGGGGGTTCCCGATAGCTTTTCCTGAACAGCTGGGCTGCTGATGGGATTTATCTGAATCGGGGTGTTTCTTTCTCCGTGTACTGAAAACAGTGGAAGAGGTTATTGGTGCCATCTGTGCTCGCTGAGCTCCTGCGGGGAAAATGTGTCGGATGTGTTTTCACGCTCGTGGTGGGTGACCCCTGAATCATATCAACTTTTAAATTGGGTAGTGTCCATCCCAGGTTGCTTTTCTGCTTATTATTAAGGGATTATACAGAGCTTTTGCTCTGTAGGGAAGTTCCAGAATTTATCGGGAACATTTCTGTATTAAACAAACCTTGTTTTTGTCAGTATGACTAACTTCAGAAAGTAGTACATGGGCCTTTTCTGCCAGTGCCACTACTTACTTTTGCTAAGCATTAAAAGAAAAAAAAAATAGTGTGACAAACATTCTTGCTTATGTTAGGTTAATAGTAACAATAGTGATAAAAATGTGGCTTTTTTTTTTATATAGCCCTTCTCATCCATAGAGTTCAAAGCACTTTATTAAGGAAAATAAGTTTTATTAATGTCCCGTCATAGATGGGGAAATGACTATAGAAAGTTTAAATGACTTAAAGACACGTTTCACTTAAGAAGCATCTTGCCATAGACAGGGAAGAGATCCTCTGGATCTTTGTCCAGCACCTTCTTCTGTAAATAGAATTTAGGGAAATTCCTAGTCCGCATTTGTGTGATATGGCCTTTATAACAGGATTTTTTGCCTGTGACTCTCTTCTAACTGAAATGAGCAACCGATTTCCCATTCACATAAATTGCTACTTAAGCAAATCACAGAGGAAGTTTTTCCAGTGTGGTTTATTTGCCTGACTCCTTTATGTCTGAGATAGCACATGGCATTTTTCCAGGCACTGAAAACATTTTCTTCTGAATAATAAAAATAAAATAAGAAAATAAGTTAGGGTTGAGCTCTGAAAAACAGTATTATGCAGTTTCTTGTAGAGCAAAGCACGTATTAAGAGGAATGACTTTTCTGCCTTGCTCTGTCGTGTGGTTGGTGATCATAGTTTACGTGAAAGGGCAACATTAGAAAAGAATTTCATGTGATTTTTAAATAATTCTAACATACTTGAGGAGTTAGAGAGGAGAAGAGCGTTGCATGACCAGGTAGCTCCATGTAGACTGTGGGATGGGTGCCGTTGCCTTACACTGCCCGTCGCAGTTTGGAAATCAGCGGATGTATAATGAGCTCTTGTAAAAAATGAGCTCAGCTTACAACTGTTTGCTTACGTAAACATAAGGTGTAATGTAAAGGACACAGAAGGATGAGACAGGTCTAGTGCCTGGTCCCTCGCTGTTTCGTTTGCTTACTGCAGGTGGTGAAGCTGTGCAAAATGCAGAGCTGGGAAGCATACCAGAGCTAAGGGTACAGCAGAGTTTCTGTGTAAAGCCAAATCCTGCACTTGTAAAAATTTACAAAATCGGGGGGGGGGGGGGGGGGGGGGGGGCGGGCGAGTTTGCTTGGAAACTGAAAAGAGGAGACAGGGCTTACAATAGATTGAAGAAGAAAATAGGTTAGGTTACGAAGAGTTAGATTATGTAGAAGTTGGGTTTTCAAGGGTATCGTGAGATAGTGTCCTAAAAATAAACTCTCTTGTACACTGCTAAAGAAAAAGCAGGATACAGAACGCACATGAATCAGGGGAATCGTTGTATCACTGGACTCCCATTCCGGAGACCTGGAGAATACACTAAAAAGAAGAGGTTGTCTTTGAAAATGCAAAGCCTTCAGATCTTCTTTTTTGGTACAGCAGAAAGGCAGCAGCAGGCATGGTTGTTGATCTGTCAGGAGACTGGAGAGCACCATACAGATTCAAGAGAAAAGCTCCCATACATGCTGAGAGGGAGGAGAGGATGCTCAGAAGTGGAAGCCTGTAGATGTGGCGTCCTGTTGTCCCTTCTGTTATTAGCGTCAGTGAATGCATACACTAAAAAAACCTATGGAACAAAAAATCCATTTCCATCTTTCTTGAGGTGGGACAGTAGACTTGAGAGCAGAGTCACAGAAATAGGACCGGAAAAGACCTCCGAAGCACCTGTAGTTCATCCTCCTGCCCAGAACAGGACCCTCATACATACCTCAGGGAAGTTATCATTCAAGACTTTATGTTGGAAACTCTACAATTTCCCTGAGTATCTATTTCAGTGCTTCACTCTCTCAACCATCGAAAGGTTTTTTCTGATGTCTAATTTGAATCTTCCTCAGTGTAACTTTGGACTCTCTCCCTAAGGATTTACATCTCTAGTGTGGGATTCCCAAGTGTTACTTCCTCCGCAGTGGTGCCTGCTGGTGCAAATCCACCAGTGCTGTGTCTCTGACCATCCTGACTGCTGTTACCAATTCCCTGCGTCAGGGTGGGTGGAATCTTGACTGCTCCAACCCAGCAAAGTGTCTCTGAAAAGTGAGATTTTTTAATATTTATTTTTATTTAAACATATATTTTTATATATATGCATATTGCTCAATATATATATTGAGAAACCTGGTCTAGTGGGAGGTGTCCCTGCCCATGGCAAGGGGGTTGGAACTAGATGATCTTTAAGGTCCCTTCCAACTCTAACCATTCTATGATTCTATGATAGTTAACAGTCTGTGAGCTAAGGTTTAGCTGTAGCTGCCCTACATTGTTATGTTGCTGCCAACACAGAAGGAGACAACGTGATTCTTCATGGTGGAACTTGCGTTTTTCTAGTTTAGTTAAGGTCAGAGCTAAGTTTGTATTTAACACGAGATCAGATTTCTTACCAGCAGCTATCAAAAAGGTCAGGTTTGCCTTGCTAATCTGGAAGGGCTTGCAAGGATTTTCCAAAGTCACAACTGGAAAGAATCAGGAATAAATCTCAGAGCCCTCCTATAAAAGATGCTTATTTACACAGTCTGATCTCCTTGGGGATATTAGACCAGCTCTTTGTACTTGATCGTGATGTAAACAGTATGGTTATTCCACACTAAATTGCACCCAAGTGAGTTTGTATTTTACTTCTGTAGACTGAGTGAAGTTGTATACACTGAATAGCTCCATGGTAGTAGATCAGATCCACACAAAAGCCAGTCAATAGCTTAAGACTTCCATGTGTGTTTGCAAATAAACAACTTTAACTGGAATTTTTAGAAGCAGGTACTTAGAGCTGTCAGCTCCAGTGCCTGAGTACCCATTCCTAGTAAAATGGGTGCTGATGGTGGGCATCCAGAAAGATTGTGTCATTCAGGAGTCTGGAGTGGCACAGGGGGAGGTGGGGGATATTAGAGACCGTGTGTGCGGGAGTTGCTTTTTTAGGCTAAAATGGAAGTTTGAGAGATTTAGAGCAATGCTAAGAGCTGAATTAGCAAGAGGAGGACTGCGATGGTATGGGGAGTAAAGTCAACAGGACTACTTGTTTGAGTAAATCTTTTAGCAGTAAGAACTTCATGGGATAGAGTGTGTCTTTCGTCTATTTCTAATACTCTGTGTAAGCCTACCGTGCTATTCCTGTGTTTGTGTAATGATGATTTGTATTCTGAAAGCCATGGGTGCTTATGAGACAGGCAGTCATTTTTCTGTATCTCTCCACTTAGCTGACACTTTTAGGGCTATTTTGTATACATCATATTACTCAGAGAAAACACAAATGATCCACTTAGAACTGAAAATAAATAATAAATAATTTGGTCTCCTGTAAATTGGACTTATAAAATAGCTTGATTGCAATTACCAGCTTTGCAGTAATCTTGAAAGAATTAAGATAAAATGGCGTTATGATGAGCAATAGTAAAAATGAGAACACACAGACATTTGTCTTGGTCTTGTAAAATGCAGAATGTCTTTCTCTCCTCTGGAGGGGGACCATGACCCCTAAAAAGTACAGTCGCAGCCGTTCTGGGGGAGCAGCACACTGCTTGACTGCAACACTAACTCCCGCTCTATCCCTCCTTAGCTTCAGTGATAACCATCCTGGGCAGTTCTGCCCATTGCTGGCTCGTACAAGCACATGCTCTGATTTTGGCACTCCTTTTATGCTCTCTTCTCTGAGACCTGAGGTTCTTCTATGAGACCAGGGAAGAAGTATGGAGGATACAGCCTCTCTTTTCATTAAATGTAACTCCAGGTTAATGCCACCCGGAGTTACGTGGGTGAGCTGGGGTGTGTGACATGGTTGTGGCAGCACAGCCCCCTCACCCCACCTGGCTGTAGCTAGCCCAGAGGTGGAGTCGTCTGGTGTCCCACCTCCCTTTGAGCTCCTCAGCAAGCCCTTCAGTCACAGCAGCAGGCAAGAAACAAAGCAAATAAGCCCTGCTTCTGTCTGGAAGCATCAGCGGTGTTGATTTATCAGAAGTAACAAAATTCTTTATTTAAACAACTTGTTGTGATTACACTCCTCTTTGATGTCTTTTGTACCCCTATGCAAATTATACTGCTGTAGTCTGGTCTTTTGACGGCATTCAGATACCTCTCCCAGCGCAGTACCCACATTTTAAAGCTCCCCCTCTCCCTCTGCTATATGATTCATGTCCCAAAGAGCGAGGTTGTTGTTTCAGGCTTTAGCCCCTTCTGTTTTTGAAGAATAACGCTCAGAAATGGTTGCCGAGATGGAAGAATCCGTCTTTCAAATCTAGCGGAGCCATTCACTGCTGATAACCTGTGCCTCATCTGTCACTGTTGCCCTTACCCAGTGCGTCTGCCTCAGAGACCAGTGCAAGAAAGGTACAGTCTAGGACTGATTTTGTCAAGACTAGGCTGGTTTGCAGAGGGTAGGATATTTTACTACAAAGGGAATATCCCAGTGAAAATATTCACCAAACAAAATATACAAATTATCGTGAAATGTGCTGATCTCTTTGAAATTGGGTTGTGATGGGGGACACCGCTGCACACCGGCTGTAAGAGCTGCAGTGGAAGAAATGGCAGGAAAGGGCACATGGGCTGACAGAGGCATCTGGTTAGAAAGGAGGGGTAAATATCTTCATATGCACCCATGCTCTAATGCACTTAAGTGTGCCCTTATTAATCTTACGTGGAGATAGATGGATAGATAGATAGATAGATAGATAGATAGATAGATAGATGTGTGCATATATGCTGGATAAGAGTAAGAAACTAAAAAAAACTACAGCAATGAAACTGTGAAAAATATACTACTCTCATTGACAGCCCTTTCAAGGTTTTTATGCTTGTTCTTAACATTTACAAGGTTGCTTTTTACACTGCAAAATGGATGAGCGTTGCCTCTAATCCTTCTGTTTGGGTGCAAGAATGATATTGGATTTGTGTGAGGGATGGCGAGCAGAATAGTGTTGGGTATATTTAGATGCTATTTCATTTTTATTTCATATACAGTAACATTACAGAGAAGGACTTCATTCCTCATTTCAAAGAGAAATCCATCAGATAAATTGCATTCACTGTGGGGAGAGGGATTTTGTCAAAACCAGGATGAAAGATGCCTTTTTGCAGTAGCCTTGATGTGATGGGAGGTGTGTTTCCTGGATGCTACTAATGGGTGCATTTTTCACCTCTGGGTTCTGCATGTGGTAGAGTTTTCTTGGTTCTTCCAACAGGCTGGCCGAGTAACCTCGTACTTAGAGCAAGCAGATGTATGCGGTTCAGAAAGTTAGTATGTCAGCCAGGCCAACTTTAGGGAGACCTAACTTGATAAAACAGACAGACTGAGAAAAATTGTATTTAAAACATTCTTTTTGAATGCCAGCATTATTAGAATATAAAAAAATGTAAGGGGGCACTCATTTAAAGTAGCTCAGGATTGTGTCAGCTAAAGAGATTTTGCCGCAGTGCATTAGTATCACAGGTAAATGATTCATTACGGTTGCCGTTCTGGCCTGTTTAAAGCTGTGAGATAAAAATGCAGAGTTTCAGAGGAAATAGTTATAAATCTGATCTGAAGTCTGGTAATTATTTTTTCCAAGGAAACAGTGTAACAGCTCCCGGTTGCAACTGTGTAGTCATCTTAGCATTTGCTGTTTATGGTCACTTTTTGGCATACTTAATCTCAGTTTAATTCTTCGGTTGTTTTGATGGAGAAGAAAATGTCCTTTGATAGTGTATCTGTACATACATTGTTAGAAAAAATTACTTTCTGTATGTTGACTTTTTCTGCCTTTGCAGTCAAGTGATTATGTTACCGTAAAATCTCCTCTGAAGTACAAAACCAAAGCAGTATGGGGAGCTTCAGCGGAGTTTCAGGAGCCAATGAGACTGGCAGCTTACTGTGAATGTTAACATGATACTGCTATTTTTTAGCTTGGAAATACCATTTGCTGTTTTTTCCCTCATCTGAACGTCTTTGGAACTAAGACGATGTAGGGATTTTCCTATTCATCAGCTTTCCATTTCTCCTGTGAATTTCCTTTCTCGCTCTGAAGCAGTTGTTGAGGCCATGGGGGCTCTGATTGCCAGCGGCACTGCCAAATTTCCTACAAGAGCAAATTTGGACCCTTTGTTTTATCTCCTACACTTGACCTTGGGAATGAAGGAGGTAGGAGTGAGTGGAGGTTGTATGAGATGAAGAGCTTTGGCCTTATGAAACAGTTCTAAAACAATGCCTCCCCTCAGTTTACATGCAGGGATGAGGAAAATCTCGTATTTCTAAAAGGCAAGATGGTGCTGGTCCTTCTGGTTGGATATACAGCCTCTCCTTTCAGCCTGAAGACCATGCATTCTTGCTCCCTTACAGCCTTGTCAGTCCATACTTAACTCCTCCTCTGAGCTATTTTCAAAAGTACTTACCTGGAAATAAAACAAACAGGTGGACTGGTGCCTTTTCTGGGAGATTCTCTGGGAAGCTCCAAGGCACTTTAAAAATGTTTAAAGTTTCTTTCGTAATTTGGCTCCTGTGCAGCCTTCTACAGATCATCTGGTCTGTCTGCCTAGGTCAGCCAGCTTTCAAAAAATTCTTCATGAACACTTTATAACCATTTGCCTTGATCTGAAATACAAAAAAAAGCAGAAAAAAAAGACAGGGATGTACTAGATGGGGCAAAAAGGGATCAAGGGTTGTACTATTCAGAGGTTTATGTATAGCTTCCCTTTGCTTCCTAATTGTAATGGTAATTTCCGTCTTCACTCTCTTTTTGGTTGTCTATATTAATTTTGTTTATTCCTGAACTGTCCTACTGAGTTTTGAAACCAAGGGCTGGTCGGTGCCCAATTCCTGAGTGCTCATGTGCTTACTATCATTTCACGATCTGTGGTAGGAAGGGAATGTTTCTGTACATATAAGCCTAATGACCTGAATTTGTAAAGCTAAGTAGCAACACATCTACTGACATGACCCACTATCATTTTTAGCTCTGAAGGGGAGACAGTGGAGCAAAGGTTCATCTTTCCGTACCAGCTGTGTCTTTTGTTGAACAATCTGATATTGCTGAGAGCTTTAACCTTCATGTTTCCGTTTCTAATCAGACTTCTGCAAGATGTTAGGCATCTCTTCAGTTTCTTTTCATAAGAGGCTCACTCCTTAAGAGAATGGGTCTCTGTTCTTCTTGTATGGTACAGGTCCTTGCTTAGTATTTCTAAGGACAGAGACTTTGCACATTGAACCGTTGCTAGAAACAGCCATAGTAGAAAAGGTGACTGATTTAACTGAAACAGCAACGCAGAAGTCTCTGGATTGGGTTTGCGCTGGTCAAAGCATAAATATTTACTCCATTTCCCTTCAGAATGCTGATTATTTTGTGTTTAAAGAATAATTTTCAGAGGTGAAATGTTTGGCAGTATTGATACAGTAAAGCAAGAATCGCATTTTCCTGTGGGGATAACTGATCCAGATTCAGTCTGGAAAATGACACTGATTTCTGGAAGCTTAGTCTTGTGGAGTGCTGCGAAGCCTAGCAGGTTGCGTGGCCTCTGTGTTCCTGCCAGGGTGACCTGGGAGATTAACTGGCTGTTAAAATCCCCTGTGGCACCCAAGCAGTTCCAGTTTCTAACTCTGAGTTTCTAAGTAAAGGTGAGTGGTGGTACTGTCAGATTTGGAAGAAAAAAACATGCTTACATTTTAAAAAGCAGTTAAGTGACTCTGGAGGTTAAGAACTGCTTTAGAATTGGCTTCGTCACTGAGGTAAACTTGAAGTCCATAAATCTTCAGTGAAACAAAGGTCCTGAGCTGCTCTGAAGGTGCTGGGCATACTGGAGAGGTGCTACTGCCTTTGGGATATTTGCTGAGAGTATGACCAAAGCAAAAACCTGCATTCAGATCACGTGGGGTTTAGGTCTTAGGCTGTAGCTCACAGTGGTGATGCAGTGTGTTTCATATGGAGATTACTGCTTGTATGTTAAGTTGCAGAAAAGATTATTTTTTTTTTTCAATCACAGTGGGAAACTGCACATCCAGGAACATTTTCCTGGAAAAAAAACTTACCAGTATTTAAATCTAATTTGAATTATTTCTTAAGAAGGACATATGATGGTGAATGTCAACTGAGTGATACTGGTGTGTTCTCTGTAATCGAGCCTTGTTCTGCTACATATGGAAGATTTATCTGAGCCAAAAAGGGAAGTAGGGGCAGAGAATAAGGAATACGGGGGAAGAATGTGCCTTGCATTATCAGGGGATTGCAAACTCATATACAGTAAGACACAGACATTTTGTCAAAGAAGTCGAGTATGTAAGTTTAAAGCTTGCTCTAGGCAGTTTTAACTTAGCCAGCACTTCCAGCAGCTGATAACCTAAAGTGACACTGACCTTGGCAGACTTACAAGGGTAAGCTTTGCACAGGGATGAATTTTTTCTTCATCAGTTGCTCAAGTATATGAGACACAGTCCAGCATTCCTTCAGTATTGATTATGGATGTTTGGTTTATCCCAGAACAAACGTACTGATTGCAGATAGTGGAAGTAGAATCAGCTTCTCTGTATATTTGAGCTCTTCTGTATCCACCACATGATATCCTGGGGCACAGTGATGCCACTGAGCTTATGCTAGGCCTCTCTCCCCTGACTTTTTTGAGTCATTCCTTCTTAAAGCTGTAGTGCATGGAATGGGAAATATTGGCTTTGTTCAGTAACGGCCTGCGCAATCAGCCTTTTTTGCTGGGTTGCCTTTTACTGGCCTTGTTGCGTTCGTGTCCAGCGGATGCTTCGTGACCTTTGCTTGTGGACATGCGATTGCGATTGCGCAGGGGGGTTTCAAGTATCCTAACTGGCTTCTTTGAGGTTGTCGGTGTTTAGAGACACAGTGGAGGCAATTTAGCCACAATGTCACTATTTTTAATCCATCCTCTGGGTACTGAATCACTGTACCTCTTGCTAAATCTGTCAGGGTCTGTGGGTGTTAAATGCTGCTAGGATGTAAATCCTTTTTCTTGTGAGCAGCTACCCAGACTCAGGAAATAAAGTGCCATGGTGGGAACAGAGCTGGGTTGTACCCTCCCCATGCTAATTGTAGTGGTTTCTGTTAGTGGAACTGGGCAGCTCTGGAGTTATACCATAGTCCAAGCCCTTTTCTGGAAGGTCATAAATTGTGACCCAGTGAACAGAGCCTTTTGGTTTTTTTCGACTGAACAGGATGCTGTCAATGCCCAAAGTCTCACAGATATTCTCATTTTAGACTTAATATATTAAAATGCCTGTGATTTTTAAAAAAAAAAAAAACAAACAACAAACCAAACCACAAAAAAACACAACAGAAAAGCAGCACCAAAAATGTTATCTGATACCTTAGGGAATGTGACAGCTGAAGTGTCCCTTCTAGGTCTTCTGTTGAGTGACTTGCTGGGTTCAGAGATACTTTTGCACATGCTACTTTGCCCATCTGTTCTCCCTGCTTTCTCAGATCCCCTGAGCAGGCAGAGAAGCAAAACTCAGAAGGCTTCTGTTCTCTCTGCTCTTCAGAGAAAAGAAATTGTGTCAACTGCAATACACTGCTTGGATGCAAAAAACCTGAGCTGGCAGGAAAAAAAAACCCAGATAGTATCCCTGACCTGTGTGGCTGCTTGCAGAAAGGCTCCCAGCCACCTTGGATTTAGCAGTGGTCACTGAGTTACAGACCTGGATGCTGACATTTTTGGACAGCTGCTTTTTTTTCATTTGTTTGTTCCTCTGTTAGACATTTAAATAAAGGATGTAATACTGTGGTGAGAAACGGCTTAATTTATATAATTTTCGTTAACAGCGTGGCCTTTAAGGCAATAACATGTTGTAAGACTCCAGCTCTTTGTGAGCTAAATCTCTGTTGACAGCACATGATTGATTCAATTTTGCAGATGGGACAGATTTCCTTGTTGTGTCTCAACCTGTCTTTTGATTACTTGCACACAGGCCTAGCCACTGACAAACGAAAAATGTTAATATGGATGAATGCTCACACATACGCCTTACACATATGTTAACGCCCACTCCTTTATGCATTGCTTGAGGAAAAAATATACTTGTACACAGTAATCCTGTTTTTTATACGTGTGTAGTACAGAATGCAAAGTTACGCAGCCAGAAATAAGAGCAGGGGTTTGAAAAGCTGACTTGTAAAAAAATCGAAAATGAGTATTGAATGGTTGTATATTCAAGAGGGCCGAGTACAACAGGGACTTGTACTTCATCATCGATCCTTCTTCCTTCAATAGGTCATCACTTGTTAGCTCCAAATCTGAAGCTGCTTTCACCTGAAGGCCTTCTCTTACTGTAGTCTTATGGGATACCTATCTGTCTCATAGCCCCAGGTCATTTGACACTAATTCCTAATAATTGCTGTCAGTTTTGAAGGAAGAACCAGTACTGAACAGGCAAAGAGAGTGAATTGTTCTCCTGTCCCTGAAAGTTTTACATTTAGCAGCTGGTTGTCACAAAGGGCTGCTGTTGTGGCCTCTCCTATGTATTTTCTGAATGTTATCTGGTTCAGTGAAGACCACGGGAGTTATGCTTTGGATTGCATCAGAAGTAAAACATCACAATTAAGTAGAGGAATTTGGTTTCCAAATTTTCCTTGTAGAAACATATTTCTAGAGATACTGTATAGACATTGAAAGCATTTTACAATATAAAATTTAGCTCACTTTTCAATTTTCTTACTCTTAATATTAATGCTAATTTAGAAATTTATATTTATGTTCAATAGACTTCAGCTGTAGTAGGCTAACATCTACATAGCAAAATTTTTCAGACCTGCTTGGTCCTGTAACTTATAAAACTGAGCTGGGAAGACCCTTGGTCTCTCTGAAGGCTATATTGTGACTGCAGTTTATTTGGACAACTGGTGGCTTGTGTTTCTTTTAGGTTCCAGTGTTTGTCCTCTAAGCATTTATTTTCCCATTTAATGTAAAATCTTTGTCTGGGGCTGAGCCCTGACACATGCGGTGGCATCCCAAGATCAAATGTTATTAACATGAAAAGAAGCACTGGAGACCACCAGTTTAATCAAAGGACTTCATTTTCAGAGGTGGTCCACCCCACATTTCGCGTAAAAGTACATGAAAATTGCGATTTTTTACCATCTTTCGAAACTGGATCCTGATCTAACACCTTAATCGGATGGCACTGTTAGTGGGGAATGACTTCTGGCCACTGTACCGAAAGCTCTTTAAAATGTGACCATCTGCCCAGTGTTCTGCAAGGCAGGAAATATTAATTACAGAATATTCTGACAGCTCTGGATTTATAACACAGCTGAATTTGGCCCATTATATTTACAAAATTGATGTTGATCAGAATTTATGTAGATGAAAAACTACATAGCTAAATAGTGCTTTGTTTTCTGAACTGTTTTACCTTTGTATAAGAATATTAGACAAAAGGAGTATGTTTTAAAAAGACATTCAGTACAAATTTGCATGAAAATGGTACTGTTGCTACAGGGTTTATTATGAACTGTTATATAAATAATCTGCTTTTAAACAGACTCTAAATATCTATTTATGCAATGTAGCAGTTAGAAACGTTGGTATGTATTTTAAGACTGACAGTAGCAGTAGCTTACTCTGTTCAACATCTTTGGTTTGTACAGCAGAGCATTTTTTACTTAACAACATATTTAAAAAAACAAAGCAAATACCAAGAGACATACTGTGTGCACGCACTGTATTTAAATATAAAGTTCAAGTTGCATAATGAGTCAGCTGCAACCCGGAAAATATTACATCTGACAGTTTGTTAGTGAATGTTCTCCTATGCCTATATGTTATAAAGGTTATTTGTCAATAGATAATGCTGTATACGCTACGAGTTGAATGACCTAAGACAAGAAGGTTTCTAAATGGATAAATTTTAAGAACTGAAACTACACATCAGAGCTCTGATCCCCTTAGCGAAGCCTAAGAGAGGGCTTCTCTTCACTCACACTGTTCAGTTCTGCTTTTTCCGTCTGCAAAACTGCTCACAGACTTGGGTGCCTGCTAAACAAGGGCAGTGCCTGTATCATCTTGGTCTTTTAACAGTACTGGCTCTTAATGTTGTCCTCTTGCTTTTGAGTCCAGCTCCTGACGCTTGGCTTTGTCCTCTGGGTGCTGACTCTGAACTGAGAACCTCTACCACAGCCTCTGCGTGAGGTCACGCGTCCCTTGCTACCGAAAACAAATGTGCCATATGAGTGGATTCACCTCTTGTTAGACCATTAATGAATCTTGCTCCAAATGTCAAGTTTAACAGCAAAATTGCAGGTTTTTAGTAGGCAGTGAAATAATCTTAATGTTGCTCCAGGCTTCTGTTCGTGGGGTTTTCATGCAATTACTTCTGGAATGGACTGGAATATTGTATTCTACCTACTCATTCTTCAGTTCTTCATGTAAATATATACTCAAGTGTTTGCTGGAGGCAGTGATTTCTTAAATCAAACAAGTTACATTTATTTAAGTATGGATCTTCTATCCACTCCACCAGAGCAGGTGACAGTTCCTAAGACTGATTATTCAGGATGAACATCTCTCCCTTATTCAAAGCCTACGTGAGTGTGTCTTCTGTACGTGCAGGAAAGTATTTCTCTCATTCTGAAGTGGTCACCACTCTTGCTCACAGATACTGTCCCTGCTGCGGCCTCACCATGTGGCTTCTATAGGCACTGCTTGTGCCTACGGGTACCCTTGGAATCAGTAGCCATAGTGATGGCTTTGTCTTCTTCTACAGCTTGTATCACCACATCGAAACGCTGATGTGTGAAATAAAGGCAATGCTTGTCTGTAGTCTACCTCAAATGAGCTGAGGCACTGTGATTCCGCTGCATGTTGACCTTGTCATACAGCAGCAGCTGAGATGTCTCTGTGCACCGTGGTTCATTGGGGCACAGAGGTGAGAACCCCACTCATATCCTGCCTGCAAGGTGAGTTTATTTCAAGTGTGGAAAGCTGTGGCTTCATATTTGAAATCTGGAGGGATAAGTAGCTGAAGTAATTGTTACCAAATTGTATTTCTGTTCAGTTTTGAAATGGATATATGATTTTTCAGTGATGTGTTAGCATTGCCAGCTGGGAAGACTCCTTAGGCAAAAGGTCTGACTTGTTTCGAAATTATAATGGTACAGAATAGATAAAACATGTAGAAGATGATAGTTTCATCCTTTGGGCATGTGTATGTGTAGGCTGAAGAAATTAGTAGAGCTGATCTCCTGTCTCAGTTTCCTTAATGTCCTGTATATATTTTATACAACATTTTGGTTTTATAAACAATCATTCGCACATCTGGTTTCTTTCTGTTCTGTTTCTGACTCTGGAACGTTCTGCCTTGTAGAATGGGTCTGGAGTTGATGAAATACTAAAGTTAAAGATTTAAATTGTGAAATATCTGAAATAAAGCACATTTTTCTTTAGAGACATCCTCAAAACTTAAGGCTCAAGCTATTACTTGTTTTGAGTGGCTCTTGGAGACTAACCCTCTCTATGTCACTGTCTTCTAAATCTCCCGGAAAGAGGATTTCATCACTTGTAGCTTCCAGTGTGTCCTTGTACTAGGTACAGTCCTTTGAGATGCATTGAGGTCATTGGTAATCAAGCCTGCATTCATTTTCCAACAAAAGAATTAATCTGACTGATTTTCAGTAGAAGTTTGAGTTGAGAGAGAACTGCAGAAGTAATGTGAACCATGCACTTTGGCTTTTATATTTTTAACCTGTTTGCCCTTGTACATCTGTCTAATCTGTAAACATGTCCAATACTAGAGCTTTCTGTGCAAAAAAGTCAAAAAGGCAATCACTGACCATATATATTCCCTCTTTCCTCTGCAGTGCACTAAGCAAGAATGCAATGTAGCTAAATTTTTTCTTTACACATTTTCCACTTGTTCTCATTGAGAAAATTCCTATAGAAAAACCTAGATTGTGACATGAGTCTTTTGTTTCATTCTGGTAACAGTAATTTTGAGATCACAGTCATATTCTATATGTGAGAGCTCTGCCGAAGAGGTGGAATTCTGCCACTGCATCTGTTGTAGTTGCAGGTCTTCTCTTTGGCATCTTGGTCCTAGGAACGCTGAGAGATTGCAGCTGCCACAGCCATAAAGGGGCAGTTGCAGGAGAGGGTAGAACCTTTTCACTTGGAGATTTGGAAAATCAGTTTAATTTTGGGTCCTGAAACAAATGTGGCATGGTGGGTTGGTGCAAATGTGTTCTTCTTTCCCTTAGTTATAAACTTTGTAGCTTGCTTGTCTGTCTCCACGTGTAGTGTGATATGGTAGTTGAGTCAGAAGATGAGAAAGATGTAGCGTTCTTTGGCCGTGACTTCAAGTCATAAGTGACTTAACAGTGGAAGAAGTATTTATAATTACAGAAGCCACGTGGATATCAAGTAAAAAATCCAGAAGACACTCCAGACTGCAACAGACTACTTACCACTTGCCTTTGATTGAAAGCAATCTTCACAATGTAGCAAATTCTTTAAAATGTTTTCATTTTCAAGGATTCACTTCTTCCTTGGCCAGACCTGGGAATCAAGATAGTTCAGTGAAAGGTTCATCTGTGTGTTTGAAATGATGGATGTACAAAGTAGAGGATCGGTTGTGTTTCATAGGAGACATGAAACCTCGTGGCGTTCACTGGAAATTTATCTTCTCTTCTTGTACAGGAGAGAATTGAATCTTATCAAACTACACCAGGGAGATGTTTTCAAAGCAGAAGACCAGCTGACTGTTCTGATCCTACGTGAATGTCTGAGAGGAATGTTTTAAGTCAAGGTAGTGCAAGCTGAGCTCTCCACTTTAAGTCTCATGTTTGACTCATCAGTGCTTCATAGTCAGCTGTAACAAATTCCACTGCCTGGCCTAGTCTAAAAGTACCTTTTTTTGCTATTTGTGCATCTACATCCAAGTCTGATGTTATGCAGGCACACATTTTAAAGGGGAGTTAATTTACAGATACTTACAAATCCAGTTAGTCAGCTTGGGGCCGACTGGATGGAAAAACACTCTGCAGAGAAGGAGCTTGGGGTCCTGGTGGACAAGCTGACCGTGAGCCAGCAAAGAAGGCCAACAGCACCCTGGGCTGCATTAGGGAGAGACTGGGGTGTGTTTCATGTGAGGAGAGGCTGAGAGGGCTGAGACTGTTCAGCCCGGAGAAGAGAAGGCTCAGGGGAGGTCTTACTAACGTATATAAGTAATCTGAAAGGATAGGTCAAAGAAGGCAGAGCCAGGTTCTTTTCAGTGGTGCCCCGCGGCAGCACAAGAGGCAGTAGGCACAAGCTGAAACACAGGAGGTTCCCTCTGAACATTAGGAAACACTTTTTCACTGTGAGGTGACTGAGCACTGGTTGTCCAGAGGGGTGGTGGAATCTCCATCTGTGGAGATATTAAAAAACTGACTAGATACAGTCCTGGGCAGCCAGCTCTATCTCACCCTGCTTGAGCTGGGACGTTGGACTAGGTGATCAGAAGGTCCCTTCCAACTTCAATGGTTCTGTTATTCAGTGATTTACCACATATCAACACACATCAGAGGAAGCCTCCCTATCAGACTTGTCTATCAGTCCTGTCAAGGACACGGGAAGTGTGTGAGGCGCACTCCGTTATGCAGACGTTATATAGTTCTGGAATGACTGAATGTGATATGCAGGTCATGTCCAAAGCACATGGACGTGTGGCAAGTTGGGTGCAAAGCTAAGGTGTGTTCCTAGCATAAAGAAACAGCTGAAGATCTGAGACATGCTATTTGAATTTTTTAAGTGTGTCCAACAAGACTTGTGTGTGTAGTACACATATGTGGACATTTTTGCTCATGTTCAAGAGCCTGAATGATTCCAGCCTGAAAATATGGCCTAAGAAATACTTAATTCTGGAAGCACGTAATCTACCTTTCCTCCCCTTTCTTTCCTCTCTCTTCTAACTTTAGTCCAGAATGAATGTAGTACCTGATCAAGGTGAAACAATTTAGCATCCCTTTCAATATAAAGTTAAAGGTCTATAGTGCAACGTAGCTAAAAGGAATGACTGTTAGAAAATAAAAAAACTATGGAGACATTAGGTATGGCAGTGCTATTGTGGTCTGTTATTACTACTATCATCACTGTTATTGCTATTATGACTGACATAGTGGTTTTTAACATAGTCTGGCTACTATCCTCAGCTGAAATTAGGAAGAGTTTGTTGCATTGGTGTCTATATGAACACACAACATGACCGTATGCTGCCTTGGCGCAAGTAGGACCAAACTGCTAAGGCACAGCTCACATTCTTCAATGTCCTTGTGTTGCTGTTTTCATTATAGGAACAGATGGCTTAGCAGGAGTGTTCCTGGCTTGGTTAAAAGAAAGATGCAGAAGGTCATATGAACTGGCTTTTATTGGAATATGCTGGCTATTACAGTTAGGTGTTGTTTAACAATCAGTCCTAGGTGCACTTCTGCGTTGCACACACAGGATCAAAGGTCTCTCAAATGTGGGAAGCATACACGACACAGAAATGAATTGAATGGTTTTAAGAAGTAAGATGCAAAATGACTGATTTCATAGACATATATGCATTTTGAGACATTTCTTCCCATATCTGATTCTGAACGTGTAGAGACATTTTCATTGTATAGCAATAAAATGACTGCTTTGTTGGCAGCGTCTCATAGTTGCTTACATAAAGGCTGTGATGGCCTTGAAACCTTGAATCAGACAGAGGGATAAAGAAACAGTTATATTTTAAGCTCCTGATTCAGTGACCTTAGTTCAGCAGTGACAAAAGATTGCTGCCATCTAAACAGATATTAAATGACCTCACAAATGAAAATTGGATTTTTTTGGTTGCTCGGGTGTCTGCATCACACATGGTCTCCTTATGACCTTTCACAGTCTCAGCAGAGATCATAGAATCATGGAATCATAGATTCTATGATTGATGCCAGTGTTGGATGAGATCTTGGAAGCTGAACTGGGCTTAGTTGTAGAAGTTAACTACTTAGGGCTGGAGAGGTGCTGCTGGGGCCATGGAAGAAATTTGCAATCCCCCTTGTCTAAGCATACTGTTATTTTGCTTTCTGGAACTTCACGTCCATGCCAAAAGGAAAATCCTTTTTATGCTTTTTAGACTATATTCACTGATGTTTGCTCACTGTATTTTGGCCTTGTATGTAAGCTACTAGGTGTAGGCTAATTTCTGTCAGCATGTGATTGCTTGCTGTACTTGTTCCTGAAACCAGAGGGGGAAATGCTAGGAACAGATCTGCAAAGTGATTTTATCTCCTTTATTGTCTTTCCTTTATTGCTTTTGCATTAGATTGATCTACATTCTTTTCCTTGTTCTGACTTCTATTTCTTGGTCTCTTCATTTTCTGCATAAAACTTAAATAGTTACTCACTGATCCATATATGTATCAAAAGGTGAAAGAGGTCAGTGAAGAGACTAATGATGAGAGGGAGAGGAAAGGTGCTTTTGAAAATATGTTTCTAGTTTGATTGTATTTTTCTCCTGGTTCTAAATATAAAATCTTTGCAAACTTTTAACCTCTGCAACCTTGTTAGGTTATGTTCCCAATCAATTAAGTCTTCTGGCCAGCATGCTGTTAAATAGACATTTTCTAGTTCATAATTGTAGTAGAGACAACACAGGAGACTCTGTGAGGAAGGCCTTGTGTGACTGCAAGATGGTCCATTTTTTATAATTATCTTAATTGGTCTAGCAAAATATATTTCTTTTCCTTACGAATGTTGCCTTGGTGTATCCTGAAGGCAATCACAGCTACAACAGTATTACTGCTGCTCTGAAAGTCACAGCTGAATATGTCAGTGGGAGTCAAAGTAAAAGGTGCAACAGAAATGTTATGGATTATTATTAAGATACACGAGAAAGCTCTGCAGGGAGGAACTGGAACATCTTGGGAAATGGTCTGCAGTCAGCCAGCTGGGAAAGCTGGAGACAGAATGTTAATAGAAATGTTGTTTTTAAAAATCACCATGACATCAACATTTATATCAAGTGCCTTGTGCCGGGGCTGGTTATATAACGGTGATTATATTAGGTGTGATGAGCAGCTGTGTAGCTGGGGGGGCCTGTGCTGTGTTGGGGACAGTGGAGTTGGTAGCGACGCCTGTAGCTAAAGCTGCTTCAGTAGGAATCCTTCCTTTCGGTGCCCTATAACTTCATAACCATTTAGCTGAAATTTTCCATGCTTGTTTTATCGCTGGCTTCGTAGCTTTGGGTTTCAGGAAACCTGAGCACAAGATTTTAAAATACCTAATTGTGCCCAATGTGTTCCTTTTTGCATTAATTAATTATCAGAGTTTGCAAATGCTCAAAAGGCATTCAGGTGCTTGTGAAAGTATCTCAGCATGTTACACTGCCCCATGCATTTGGAGGTTCAGGTTGCAGGAGAGAGGTGTAGCCTCCTGTTTGTAACCTAAGGGAAGGAGTAACTGGGCTTGAGTGTTGGTCAGAACGGAGCCACATGAAGGAAAGCATCAGTTTGCCTTCTTAAAATCATAAATCATACTCAGTTAAAGACATACTAGAAGAGGTTGGAAGGACATTGGACTGTGGAAGCCCTCAGGTCACAAAATGCTGAATTTAGGCTTGCCATTCTTCCAGTCCTCTTATATCTGAGCCCATTATAGACATTTGTGATGTTTCTCAAGATTATCACTTATTTTAACCCAGGTTGCCTGTGTAGAGTTATTTCGGATATGTGAAAGAAAGAAAGCTTCAAATGATCAGTGTTACCAGTATCATTCCAGTAGAATGTTTACTTCAGTTACGGAAAAGAAAAATCCAGAACTGAAGTCCCCTAGCATACAACAGAAGCATCTTGAGACAGTATGGTAAGTACCATACATCATCTAGCAAGTGGTCTGGTATTTGCTTGGTGACATTTTCCTCCATTAGTAGGAAGAGAAAGGGAAAGGTCCCAGTTTCAGACTAAGCAGACTAAAACATAAGTTCTTGTCATTGTGAAGTAAAGCCCCTCTGGCAAAATTTCTTGGTTAGAAGGGTGATAGTTAAGAATAACAACATACAAAGTCTTTATATGGCGAGCATCTTCTCAAAATTGGCATAAACAATTCAGAAAAGTAGTTCAGGGACTAGAACAAGTGATGAATATTTCAATAAATGTGCTGTTGGAGATACCAGATACAAACATACTATATCCTTTTTCATCCTCTAAGCAATATATGCTTTAAGGCAGATTTCTTCTGAAGAGCCACGGAAGGAATAGGATATAAAACACAGATGCTACTCTGTAGGAGAGTATTTTTAATATTTCATATTTTTAATGACATTTCGAAGGTCAGCTGTCTAGGGAACATGAGGGGGATTGTGCAAGATGTTGAGAGGTCTGAGAAAGCTCTGCTGTCTTTTCTGAAGACATCCGCTTCTCTTTCATCCATCCGCTCGGCACGGCAGCCGTGATGCGTATAAAACCTGTGTACACACAGGCTTCATACATAGGAAACAAGCTATGTGTTTTCTTTTGCAAAATCCATTAAAACCTTTATGTCTAGATAGTGAAAATTTGATACTATTCTGCTACCTTAGTGTATTTATATATTGCTATCTGGTTGCAAAATGTGAGCTTTCCTGAGTAATCTGAATTGCTTCTAGCTCCTCACCGAGACTGAAGAGTTGCTGCACTTTTAGATGAGGCAACTGTTAATCAAAATTGTTCTCATCGCAGTCTCATTCTTGTCCTTCCTCTGCATGCTTCCATATTGAAAGGAGCCAGTTATGCCATAAATTACATCTTTTTACAAAACCTTACAGTGAAATAGAATTTGGTCTTAAGGCAAAGCTGCTGCTTCTTGGAACTCAATTTCTCAACTATAATTATTTTCATTAATTTCTCTGTCACTTTCAATAGCTTTTTCTTCTCTAGAAAGATATCAGAGGCTCCCTCTGGTGGCTACGTTAACTTAATTTGGCATTTGTTTTTTTAAAAAAGAAAGATGAAAAAAGGAGTACCCTGTAAGATTGAAAGCCCAAACCAAAAGAAACAATAATAATAATAATAATAATGTGGCTGTTGTACAGGAGCAGCAATGTAGATTCATACTGAAGAGGGAAAAGGTAATTTCTTGCGGAGATAGATGAAGGATTTGCAGCACAATATGAGCTTTAATTTAACACGTTTGTCCACTACTGCTATTGAGCAGTATGCTCAGATAGAAACAGGACACAAGATCTACTGAGTGAAAACACAGCCTCGCTTTTTGATTATCTAAAAAATTAGACCTATTATCTCACTTAGCATGGGAAACTACTTTGACTTTTGACTTATTTTTTTTAAATAGAATTGTAATGTACAGAGGTTTTTTGAAATAACGACGGTCTGTTGCGCTCAAAAACACATCACTCAGTTCCCATTAGTTACTTCTTTTGTGTTTGGTTTTTTTTTTTTCCCAGGCTTTCTGAGCATATGTAAAATAATTCAGCAGTTCAGTTCTGCTGTTTGATAGGAATCCATCTGGCAAAAAGTCTGGATGCGAGAAATTAAAGCCAATGCACTTCATCTCATGGGCAAAGAGCGTGCAGGGTCTGTTACCGCAGCTCAGGTGCCACACTCTACCTAGGTCAACCACAATAGCTTGATTGTGGAGACACCAGCTTAAACAAGGCTCCAGCCAGCCTCTGCCAGCCCAAGAGACAGGGTTGACATCTCCCCCAGTTGCCAAAGCAAGGACTGGTTTTAAGTAGTGCCGTTCCTGTTCATTTGTACACAGAAAGCCTATGCTGTCCAGTTCATCCATTTTCTGTAGGTCATGAACAAACACTCGGAAGGTTTCGGGTTGAAAGCTGCGCTCCCCGCTCTTCACATTCTGTTTCTCCCCTTCCACTCTCTGGTACTGAAAGCTGCCCACAAGCACAGCAGTCATAATTTACAGCAAAATACCTTTAAATGGCCCACTGGGCTGTATATCTGGCAAATTTCCACTGGTTGTTGAAAGTTGGAAGGAGCATAGTCTCTACAACGTAAATACAACCAAAGTGGAGACATGATTGTGGGTTGTTACTGGATTTATATACAGTCCTGATTCTCTTGAGGATTTCACAGTTTCACTGAAGTCTGTAACGGTAGATGAGACAGATTAAAATACTTCAGAAGCTTAGTCCCAAAAGAGAAAATGTATCACACAATGTCATTACCAAAAGGAATATAACTCTGTGTTATAAATCACACTAAAACAATTTCCTCCCTCATTTGGGGATGCTGTGTTTCAAAAGTAAGTGTAACAAGATGTGGGTTTTGGCATCAGATTAATTTTACCTGACTACTGATTAAATGAATTTAAAAAAAAATATTACTGAATTCATCCCAGTTTGGAGTATCTGTTCTTGTACTTCCTCCATACCATGTACAACAGCTGATAAAGTTGAGACAGCATCCCATGCCACCTAAGAGAAAGCTGAGGTGTTTCAAGCCAGAAGTGCGTACAGAGGCTTTGGGAAGTAGCAGTTTCCTCAATTTTTCCATGGGATAGAGTCGTTTTACCTCAATCTTCACTCCATTTCCAATTAGGCTTATGTATGTGGTGTACTGTATGCATAATTGTGTCTATGACGTAGGAAACATGCTGCTTTTTAAGATGTACAAGGACATACATATATATAGTTATTTTCATTAAGATAGCTGGGTTGTAAGACATTACGGCTAGTAAGGCATCAAGTAAGCTGTAAGGTGGATTGTTTTATGAAGTGCTGGACATGCGAGAGGAACTTAGCTTTTGTATTGCCCTCAGAGAATCAGGTGCAATTGATAACATCACGTAGTTGGCATTTTTTTCTGAGAAAATCCCTTTTCAACTGAGTTTAAGTTAAGTTTAAACTTGCAGTATAAATTAATTAGCTGGGCAGGAAGAAGGGTGAAGTCCCTGGAAGAATCCTTCCACCCTCTGTTTCGATCGAAGCTAAAGCCCAGGATATGTCTGTGTATGTGTGCATGTGATGTGTAGGCTCTGTCCTTTGTCACATCTCCTTTCTGAGTGAGTGGCACGTGGGGTATGCAGAGTTGTGCTTGCTGAGTCAAGCCTAATCCTAGCATGGCAAAACATTCAGGTTGCTCCTCCAGGAGACTGCTTTGACAAGGCATAATAAGTGACGTTGGTCCTTCTCTTAATGGCTGAGTAATATCTGGGCTAAGGGGGAAGTTGCCTGTCCCGTCTTAAGACAGCTACTAGACATGAGGTTGGCATTTATCCCTTCACACTATTGTATATATGTCTTTTAGCCTTTCATTTAATCTTAAGAAAACAATATAAAGTTATGATTCCTATAACCGTGCCTAGTTTCAACGTGATGCTGATAGGGCACAAGAGGCTGTGTTTTATGAGAGCAGTAGGTCTAAATGTGTCGAGGACAGGCATGCTTTGTGAGTGGGAAAGATCTTTAGGTCAAGCCATACGCCTCACACCACGTAGCGGTATCTCAGTGTGGGAACTTGTAACTACCTGTGGAGGTCACTCCTGCCTGATGTGTGATGATTGATGCGTTTTTGGTGAGCAGCATGTGGGCTACGAAATGGCTTGAGTCAGAAATCAGGAGCAGAGATACTTGCTTTCATACTGGGAACAAGTATTTCTTAACAATAAGACAGATCAGATAAATGGCAGTCTCTCTGTTTTTAGGTATGGTGACATATTCACAGAAATTTAATTGCAGGTGAAGAAATTCCAGAAGGTGCCTGTAGGCTTTTTCCAGGAATGCAAAAAATTAATTAAAAGATGAAAATTTTCAGGCCACGGTTAGGGCAGGCTATGTAAGAGACCACCAAGTGTGGCAAGATGCTTTCTTGTCTTTGGATCTTACAGCTTAAACTCAAAGGCTCATGGAGAACAACCCTCAAAGCAGAAAGCAGCTGGGCCTGGCAAAGGATAAATGAAGTAAGTGGGGTTTTGAGAAGGGGTTTGAAAGACAACTGGACACGAATGGGGAAAAATGGGGGGAGATAGGGACGTGTCATAAAAAGATAAATTCAAGCCTGAGAAAAAACAAAGCATCCAAAAGTATATTGTGAGAAGAATGTAGAAGAAAGGCAGGGCACAGAAAGAAGAGAGAATAGGGACGTATGGTGAGGAATAACAGGAGGAGGGGCTTGAACTTCACAAAGAAAGGAAAGGAAAGCAGTGAAGGAAACTGGGGCTGTGCCTTCACCGACCAGGGCACAGTCCCACAGGGTCTCAGCAGAGCTGGGTACTGGTAATGGGGTCCATCAACAGCATCAGACACAGCCAGGGGATGAACCAGGTCCAGGGCACAGCAGAAGACAGGGCTACAACGTGGGTCCAAGGTCCACCCAGAAGACCAGGCCAGAGACAGGGCTGGAGACAGACATACCTACAGCATAGCCCAGGCAAGGTCTGGGAGCTCAGCGCTGAGCTACCTGGGTCTCCTGGACCATGGGCAGAAGGTGTGAGTGGAGGTTTCAGGTGAGGCCAGTCAGTGCCATCAATGCCCTCAGAGTCCTGGCAGAGACTGACATGAGAGCAGAGATGTTAGTGGGAATAGCCAGGAGACGTGGGATTTGAGGCAGTTCTGGAAAGGCAGTTTTGGCACCTAACACTCGATGCCAAGTCATGGTGGGTGACTCCCACCAAGAAGGAAGAAAGGAAAAGGTTTTAAGAGAGATTTTTTGGAAACTGGTACCCAACAGAGCCACAGAAGAAAGCTGGGTGAGGATAGAGGAGATATGGAAAGAAAAGGTCGTTACTGATCTCAGGAGGATGGTAAAACTGGTAAAGATGAAGAGCAAAGGAGCAGGGTAGTGTAGTGGTTAGAAAACTGGTGCAGGGACCAACCATATCAATGTTCTTCCTCCATCAGCATTATCAACAGCCAAGTTCAGAGTTTTATTGTGAAACTGTTGTTGAGCTTCTGGAGGCAAAAAATACCCATGAATTTAATGCATAACAAAACAAGGCTATTAGTCTTGCCTAATCCAGCAAGGCCTGCAAGAATTGTCTGTCCTTCCGAAAGCTGTTCATCTCAAGTCTCAAATGAGGTTCAAGGCAGTGTCAGGTTATGAAAAAAAATAAATCTTTCTAAGGTGGTCAGAAACTGCAAATGGCAGTATATTTAGACATGTTCAGCTCACTTTTAACCTTAAGGTAGTAAAGCATACATTAGACAAGGTACTGGCTGACTGGGGTTTGGCTTTCTGCTCACCGCTATGCCATTAGCCCTTGCTGTTTATGACCTATTTCTGTTTGTCTCAGTGCCCCTCGTGTAAACTGGTAATATATATGCCTGTCTTCATTATAGGGTAATCTGTAGTCTGCTTATAGGAGTAAAAAATCATTTATAATCATAAGATTGGTACTGGCATGCTGTAGTCACAATAGCTACTGAAAGGCCATGCCTACTTAATAAGCTGCTTAACTAACTCAGTATTTTGGGCTACATTTATACAAAGAGGCTGTAGATGTAAAGCGTAGGTATAATAATTAGGAAGAACATAATTGTCTAAATAACCCAACTGCTCTTGCAAGTCAGGAAGCTTGATGTGTTGCTTTTATCAGTGCAGACTGCAATTCACTGAACACTGGAAGGCAGGCTCGAAAATCTGTGCAGTTATAAAAAGAAATGGCTGAGCCAAATATTTTGTAAAAACAAAGTAAGATTTGAAAAGAGAGACCCTGAATTAAATCAAGCAACCCATTATATATGTGGCTGGAGTCTATGGTGTAAGGAGGGAGCCAGACTCCTGCATTTATTTAAGTCTGCTTACTATATAATTCAGGGTAGCGAGGTGAACTAAGGATGAAGCATTACCTTCAGCATAGAATTTTTATTCTGATCACTGGAGCCTAAAGTTATTAAAAGAACAAACACAATTATGACATCCTAGGGGACTGGCACACATATAAATCTGGATATGCTGCCTGTTTCTCGCAAAGCGTATGTATGGATCAGTGTACTGCCTGCTTTTTATTTTAACTAGGTTTGCTGCAGCTGTTGCTCTGAAAAGAACCATTTAACACTCTGGGGAAAGAGAAGCTACAGAAATCCTCAAATTAATATCTATTAAGAAAAATAAGTTTTAAATAAATTGCTTGTTTATGCGGTTAAAACTCTTGTCCCTTGAATAAGAACAAAGAACTACCACTTTGCTAGTTCTAGACCTTTCCTAGCTTGCAGCTAATCAACTTACAGTACCATAAAAAATTTAGTAACAGCTTATTCTTCCTCTTCCTCTAGTCCTTTAAAATGATGAGAATCTATTTTCATAATAGGGAGGGACGTGAATACTTTCTGAAGAACAAAAGCCCATAGTCTTTAAATTTAACTAGTGTATGTGATTTTCAGATTGGCTTTTATGAAAATATTTTGAGCATCAGGTAGCTCAGCATTACCTATTATCTGTGCACATGAATGCCATAACTCTCAATCTTTCAACTGACTAATAGCGATGTGTATGTATAATACAAAGTGTATTAGATTTCATCTGACAGTCTCAACTTCAGTGTTGTCAATGTAGAGCACATTATGGAGTCTGTAGTTTTTAAAAGTGTCAGCGGAAAAAAACCCTCAGGTTCTTCTGGTCCACAAGGATAGGCCATTAACCCCTGAAGGCACTCATCATGCATTGCCAGCCTCCAAAACTGTCCTGCCAGGCATCTTCCTGGCATCGATGCCCTGTTCTTGTTTCAGGCACTGCCCATCCTCTTAGCCCCGCTACTTATGACTGAGGGTTTCCCCCTCTCTTCCCTCTTGTTCCTCTCCAGCTCCACGTTTTAGCCTACTGGGAACCCTGTTGGCTTCTTCATGTGTTCCCATCTCCTTCTCTCTTATCTTCTAGTGGTATCACCATCCAAACAGCTGTCAGTCAGCTTCCAGGCTAACATATTTTTGTATGTCACTACATCCCATCTCTGTGCCTTTACCAAGTTGCTCCTGCTGTTCCTGCTCTGGTTTCTACGGTTTCTCTTCTGTCCTCAACTTCCTCCTCATCTGCATAAGTTCACTGCCATATCCATAATTGAAAGGGAGAGACTTACAGTAGTGCCCCAAGACACTATCTCTAATACCACAGATTAAACAAAAAAAAAAAAAAAAAAAAAAAAAAAAAAAAAAAAAAAAAGAAAAAAAGAAAGAAAGGAAAAGAAAACCCCATGATCTGGCAATCAGGGACTTGGTTCTCTCACTTCAATAATTCACAAGATTTTAGATATTTTTTTTTAAGGTAGAGAGAGATTAAAAGTCTTGGAGGTATGATACAAAATAAAACATAGATGTATTAAAGAAAGATTGTGTCAGACTAATCTGTTAATCTCCTGAGGCGACAGCTGGTTTCCCAGGGAAGGGAAACGCAGCAAATATCGTCTATCTTGACTTTCATAAACTGCCACCAGGGAAAGTATATGTGAAGATTTGGATTAATAGGAGAATTGCCAAATTGATAGCAAACTGGCATGAGAGGAAACAGATTGCGTTGAAAGGGGAGATACTGGGCCAGAGGGGACTTTACACACTGATGTTTTTTTGATGATGCCGCAAAAATTGAGTGTGTGCCTGTGAAATTTGTCATTGACATTTTTCTGGAATTTTTTTTTTTAGGGAGCTCTGTAGTGGCAGAATGTTTTAATTATAAATATTTCCGTCTTGCTCACTGTCTCTTCTCTGACTTTGCTCCTTGAGTTGCTTGATCTGATGCTGTGAGCATCCTGCCATCGCTGCCCAGCCATTGGGAGGTCCTTGGGTAGGGCTGCACCAGGAAAATGGGCACATGAGGATTTTTAGTGGAGGGAGCCCCGCAACTGGATTATCTGCTGTTACAGTCCCACTCCTGACCAGTTGTTTAAACAGAACAAATTTTAAGGGAGTTTTTACCCTGTATTGAGGAATTAAATGGAACACAATTATGAATCAATAAGAAAGGAAAAAATATCCTTCTGCATCATCTTAACCTACTACTGATTTTTCCAGTCTTTTCAGTATGGACGGCATAACTCACAGGACAGAGTGTTTTAAATGATTAAGTAAAAAGCGTTTCGGTATGATGACAATCATAGAATCATACAATGGTTTGGGTTGGAAGGGACCTTGAAGATCGAGTTCCAACCCCCCTGCCATGGGCAGGGACACCTCCCACTAGATCAGGTTGCTCAAGGCCACGTCCAGCCTGGCCTTGAACACCTCCAGGGACGGGGCCTCAACAACTTCTCTGGGCAACCTGTTCCAGTGCCTTACCACCCATAAAGTGAAAAATTTATTCCTAATATTTAATCTAAACCTGCTCTCTTCCAGTTTAAAGCCATTCCCCCTCGTCCTATCACTACATGCCCTTGTAAAAAGTCCCTCCCCAGCTCTCCTGTAGGCCCCCTTTAGGTACTGGAAGGCTGCAATAATGTCTCCCTGGAGCCTTTTCTTCTCCCGGCTGAACAACCCCCACTATCTCAGCCTTTCGCAATGCTACATTATCAGTGCCCAAGTGGATTTCTGCTTCCTTTCTATCCAATTTTGGGGGTTTGTCTCATTCTTGGAAAATAACAAGCCAACTTTGTTTTTTTTTTGTTTTCAGTGAATGCATTCTCATGAAGGGAAACAACAAACTAAAACCTGTGGTTAATGCTAACAGTACTAGCAGAACATGGGAACATAAAGTCACTTTTCAATATAGAAGGAAATCAGAAGTTCTCCTTCAGTCCAGACTAGGACCAAAATTAATCAGGGTATTTTTTTCCAGTGGATATTATCTGCTTGCTTGCTAAAAATGTTGCTTGAGTAGAAGTGCTTTCTGGTGTGATCTGAAGCAAATGAGGAAGGCGCAGTGGTAGCCCTTGTGTGGAAAATACCTGGTGAACCAGCAAAACCAACTCGTCTTCCTTTACATCTTCTAGACGTGTAGGTGAATAATGTCCCAGCTTTGCAAGGCTAACCAAATCCGTACCAGCAAGCTAAGCATACTCAGAGGAAAAGGCAAATAAAAAATGGATGGCTGCGATGAGGTCTCCGTCTAAGAGGAAAGGTCATAGTTTCACAGGTAGGTGCGTATAGAAAATAATCACTGTAGGGCATAAGAGCTGTCAGAGTATCCAGAAGCATCAGAGGATTTGTGGTGAGGAATCAAGTGCAAAAGCTCGAAACGGTGTCTGTCTGCTCTCCTGCTTTAAGTATGTACCAGCTTTTTTAATCCGTTGTCTCAGTCTTCTCTAGTGTGCACTTTATTTAAAAGTTTAATATTACAATATTCACACATTAATCCTATATCCAGTTCTGCCTGTTCTTGGGAAAGTATAAAATCAATTTCTGTAGCACAGCTGAAAAGCAGAAATTGTTGGATTACCATACTGTTGTGTGCAATAAAAATATAGCATTATCTAGGGAAGTCTGTAGTTGATTAGAGCATAAATATCAAACCCCCAACTCATACCTCTGAGTATTTGATTCCTACATCTTATAGAAACAAGGATCTCTGCTGAACAGTGTGACATTTCATTACTTTGGATTTGCTATGATGAATAATATTATATGCTATTGGCCTAGAAGAAATATTACTATAGTAACTCGCTCATGATTCATTTTTTATGTTTTTTTGCTGTATTTCCTAAGGGATGCCTGTCTAGACTAAAAATGTTTAAACTAACTCTTGGTAACGGTAATTAATTTTTTCCAGAGTGCTAAAAATATGGGACAGATAAACAACAATACTTAGATACTGCTTTGTAAAAAAACCCGAAAGGCCCATAACATTCTTGAAATTATGGGAATATAGTTTTATTTTATTTGGCATTTTTTTATTAGTAGCTTTCTGTGTTGTTATTAATCCTGTTAAGTGACCTAAGGCCAGATTCCCGCATCGACAATATTGCAACTCTAATGAAATCCTTAGACATATAATATGTAAAATGTTACACGTGAGGATGAAAACATAAGTGGGGTTGGTTGATTTAAATAAAATTAATAAGCTCACTTATTCATTTAAATCAGTAAAAAGGAAATCTTGACATAAGTGATATATTAATATTTTATATGTTGGATTTGTATATATTTAATTCCTTATTATGATTCTGATGGGTCACCAGTCAACAAGCACATGTTGGCAAATATCTTTATTACAGTGCCTTATCAGCATAAGGAATAGGAGGATGTGTTAGGTGCGTGCTCATTTATTGAAGCATATATAGAGCTTAACGTGCATTTACTGCATCCTTGTTTTTATTACGGTAAAAGATGCTGTTTGATTTTTCTTTTAATTAGATTGTTTCAAAACCTCATCATCTACGTCAAAGTGTGTTTGTCTGCAATTAGAATTCATAGATACTCAGGGTTTAGATAAGAAGCTTGGAACTACCATTTTAAAGAACTTAGTTAAAATTACCTTAAGTTTAAAAAGTATGCATAAAAATAACTTTATTAAGCAAATTTTGCATTTTAAATTCACTTAGAAACACGAAATATTATCTCTAACAAGGAAATTGAAGAAGTCATTCATTCTCAACTGCTTCTTTTTCACAGGATAGAAAAGAAGTACCTAGTTTTATATTTTTTTAATTCCTGGTAGAGTTTGCAGCTTGAATAGAACTAGTCATTAAACTGAACTACCTGCATAAATGGAAATGAAGAAAATATTCACCTTATATTTGCAGAAAGCTGAACAAACTCTGGCTTCAGGTTTTCAGTTATCTCTGCCTAATGCTTGACTTGAACTGGCCTCAGTTTAGGCCTCAGCATGCAAGTGTTATCATTTCCAATGGCTTTGGTGGAAAACTAAACATCCAGTTTAAATGTTTAGAAACTGGGAGGAGCTTGTGGGATTTCTTGTGTAATAAATTGGCTTTTATTCACCCTGAATCATACCCCAGGATAGCCATGATAATTTTCTGTAATAAAAACATAGAAGAACTGAGCTCTGTCAGCAGAACCACTGGCAGATTTACTTTCTGCCTTTTGTTTTTCCTGCAAGTGATGCGAGGTTCAGAGGATCACGCAGTAATATATGACATCTCATAAGGGTTCATAAATTATGCAGTCAGACTTGTTGGATTACAAAAGCCTGGAAGCAACAAGTGCTCCTTGCATTATAAATGAAATGGCTTATTTACAAAGATGACATAGCTATATTAATTGTGAGAAGTTATGATTAAAGGGACAGGCCTGTGCTGTTTAAGACGTTAATTAGAAGAAATTCATATTCAAGAAGAAACAAATGCATGTTTTTAGTTGCTGTGGTTTTACTGAAGTGCTCCACTGATTGTATTCTAAACCATCTTCCTTTTCCAGCGATTTTAAGTGGTTTTTCCTCAAGCATTAGCCTGATGTTGAGGTAATAAAGGAATCGTGTATCAAGGTTCACAATCCAAATTTAAAATGGTGATCAGCTCCATGGGTAGAAAATTCAGCTTGTTCCCTGCTGTATGACGCTGGTCAGGCGCCAGCTGGGGTGTGCTGTCATCCCCGAGAGCTGAATGGTAATTGGAGTAACTAATTGGAGGCATGACCCCTGAAATAAAGATGCTCTTATTACATCGGCAATCATCTGTGCGGGGCCCTTGAACCTGCCCTGCTGACGCTGCGGTTTTACCCCCTTTCTCCCCCGTGAGGTTCCCGGGCAGAAGCAGCTCCAGCATTGCTCGTGGAAGGCCCCTTTTGCCCCCACCGGGCACTTTGTCCTGTTCACAGCTCCTCACGTTCCCTCCCCTGTGCCCTCTCGGGGTGGGGTGGGGGGAGCAGCAATCCTTAGGCTTTCCAGGGAGATGTCAGTTTGATTTAGCACAGAAGTGCCCAGGGACTTGTCACGCCTGAGTAGAGATTTTAAGGTTGAGCTGACCATCGCTCTTAGGAGCATCTCTGAGTGATTGCTCCTTTCCAAGCACAAACTGAGAAGAGGAGAAAGCGAGGTGGTGAGCATGGTGGTGGGCAAGATTTGGGAGCATGGAGGTCTTAATTGGAGGGTGCAAGGGCAGGTGGGGAGTTGGCTTGGGGGGCTTGGGGTGAAGGAGGATGGAGAACACAGGTGGGACACCAAGGTTGGGGGAGAAGAGGGCATGAAATGGAAAGATAAGAAAAATGGGGAACTGCAAATGAGGCAACCTTTCAGCTTTTTGAATGAGCAGTTGCCTCTCTTGGAGTCTGTTGCCCTTTGTGCAAGGCTTGCATGCTCATTTTTTATTTGAGATGGGTGGTTTTGGTGCTCCTGAACTGCATTGCACACCGATTTTCTTATTTTTCTGCTATGACGCTCTTGGGAGCGTCAACATGAAGGAGAATGAAGCTTAATGGTGTTCTTGATTTTATAGATCAGCTTGTGGCTTAAGCCAAGTACCCCCCTGGGGAGGTCTTATTTGCTGTTCTGTTTCTCCTGCAAAGTAATTTGAACTTCTTCGAGTGGCTTGTTAGGATACCCTGGATAAGGCTCAGCTGAGTGAGGAGGGATATCCAACAGCACTGGGAGTTGGGAGTATGTTCTGCAAGGATAGCAAGGAGGGTTGTGATTCACATCTTAAACAGGGCAGGGTTTTACAAAGCTGCTGAAGTCTCAGGGAAGATTAAGCATTAGTGACCCTTAAGGGATTAAAGAGAGTTTAGATTTTAGCAGGCATTTCACTAATGAAATCACAGGTTTATAATTTCATTTCACTTCCAAGGCTAGATGCTAATCGAAGCACATCCTTCCTTTTCTTGTTACGAGGGTATGTGGATAGTTCAATTAACATCATCAACAACCAGGAAGCATAAACAGCCAAAGGCACAAAATGCTGTGCCTTTGTGGCTTTCACAGAAACAGGGCAGAAACTCTTAAAGGGATGAAAATGACTTTTCCTTTGTATGAGACAAGCAAGCCCTTGGCATGTTTGCACTTGTGGCCCTTCTGCTTTAGTCCTAATATGGCTTTTTACTGAGAGCTGGCCTAAGATAACCTACTCCTGCAGTGTTTACAGACTCCTTATAAAATGTGCATGCAGGCGCTCTGGTCCTGCCACAAGCTGCAAAGCCTCTGCCTCCCTCGACCCCCAACTGAGATAGAAAGGACTTGCTGATTTAGTGAACCCAAATACAGGGGTTGCTGTATGAGAAGCCCATTCTCCATCATACTGAAGACAAATACTGAAAATACTCTATACCTTTAATATTATTACACATTATATGTCACTTTTCCTTCACTGTGTGTATATAACAAACTGAAGTGAGAGTGATGTCTCTGTTCAGGAATGAGTGCAGCCATTTCTGAGCTAACATGCATCAGCAGTTTGTCGGTGAAATGCTATATAGCAGCTTTAGAGGCAAAGAAGTCCATCAAATCTAGATTAGAAATCACCTCACTAGCACCATGAATTTACAAGGAGCTCTAAGATATGGAGGTGAGGGAAGAGGGAAACAAGGAAGACAAAAGATGAAACTGAGAAAAAGGTATGGAGAAATAGAGAATGATGGGAAAAGCTGAGGGATTCTTCCTCCTGCCTTTTTTCAGGCATGTCTGAAGTTCATTTGTGGCTATCGTGATTTCTTGTCATCACAAATATGTAATTTTCCCCTTGCTTCCGATATTTCAAGCTTTTCACTGGGGATGAGATGAATCATGTGTTTCAGAATGTATCATGGAGAAGTCTAGAAATACAGTCTGTTCAAATGAATTACAATGGTTCTTTTTACACCCCAAGGATAGCATTGCTTATTTTTCAATCTTCTGATTAATTTGACATTTTTATCTGACAATACCAAGTAATTTAAATAAAATAGGAAACCATATAAACTGCTTGTGTTTTATCCAGGTTTAGAGCATTGCTATTTTCTGATGACCTCCTGTTGGTCAACCAGTAGAAATATGGTAAATACCACAACCAAAATATATTCTGTATCAACTGCATGTTTTACTGGTGATGATGACCTTAGGTACTCATGAGCCTCACCAGAAGGTATTATTGCTCATTACATTTTACACAATATCACTTAAAGGTGCCATGAAACAGAAAGTCTTCAAGTCAGATTCAGCAGTAACTGTATAGTCTTTACTTTAGGGGTTTAAAGCCATACAATAGCATCCCATAAAGTTGTTGCTAGCGATGCAGTGTTGATTATGATGCTGGCTGCTGACCTTACTAAATTTTTACTGTATAGGTAACATGAAAATTTACAGCTTTATTTGACAAGTGTGTTGTATAGTTTTTACTAGTAGGTGCTGATGATTATTCCCCCCCTTCCCTCTTTGTAACCATGAGAAAAAGTCCAGTAGTCAAAGTAAAATTTCATTCTTTTTCCCAAAGACTCATTGAAGGGTTTATAAAGAAACAGAATCCATTGTAGTTCTAGGTTATTTTTTATCTTGTTTGATATACTCCTTCCTGCAGGATAACGCCTTTCTGTTATAACCAAAAGATTGGCTTTCCCATTTATGTAACTTTAATGGTTCTTTCCAAAGACTTATCTTGTGGCTGTGGCTGAAAAGTGTTTTGGCTGCTTTCATCAGGTTCTAAAAGGACCACAGCAAAAGGCGTCCTGTCTATAATGTGAGATTACCCCTGCCATTATAAAAATACTGTATCACAGCTTTGAGTAGCTGCACTTAAATGCATAACTTTGAAAAAGGAAAGAATCTAAAGATCATGAGAAGAAAAGGCTTAATGTACCAGGTTGTGTTTTATTTGAGGCGTGTATTGACTCATTTTTGACAGGATAGGGTGGAGTTTAGCTAAATGAGACTATATGAAAAGGATTATTATGTAAAGAGTACAAGTCTGATCTCATTAAGGACCACTGGAAGATGGCAGTTCTCAGGGATGTTTCAGCATTGTTGTTCCTGAATAGTGTACCAGAAGTTTCATACTTAAATTGGAAACTTTCAGTGATGGACTTAGCTGTCAGCTAAATAAGCTGTTGAAATACTTGGGCACAGCGGCCAGCCGTGCCATACCTCCCTCACCGACGTCCTTTCGTCCTCCTCCGCCAAAGCGTGGGAAGAGGTGACACAGCTCTGGCTGCACCTCTATGTGTCTGGATCATACATATCTTCAAAAAGAAAATTACCACACAAGCGACTTCCACTGATTTTTGTAGGACCAAGATTTGGGCCAAATCTATTGTTGATAACTGTGGAGAAAAGATGGGGCTGAGATTTTGTTCACTTTGCCTTTGTGGTCTTACCATGAGAAGGTACCATATTGCATGTGTAATCTGCCTAACTGGCTATTCCCTGAGGCTTTTTCCCTCTTCCAGGCTTCAGGAACAAGCAATGGAAATGCTGCATGGAAGCAGTGATCCTGTGCTGATTCCATGTGTCATCTTTTATTCAGTAGCTGAACAACAGCTGGCTCCTGGCTTTGTAGAAGCTAGAGGGTACATAATTCAATTTTTCCATTCGTGTTCCAGTTCCTTCTTGGGAATTCCCCTTGGGGATAGATTTGTGTGCTCAGAAACTGCACTCGTGAAAAAGAACCTAAGAGATCAACCTACTGCAAAACAATCCCTAGGAGGAATAAAAATCTTTGCCTGTGAAAGGTCACCCGAAAAGTGGCAGTAGGGTCACAGAATTAGGCTGCACCAGGGAAAAAAATACGTTAGTGCCTTCTGTGTAGGGTTTTGTGCTGACAGTCCCAAAATCTCTAAATTTGCATATTTGACTTAATGAAAACTGAGAAATGAGCTTGGCTTATTTTTTTTTACCTGGCAAATTTTATATGACCTCAGCACCTTTCTTTTTTTGTTGTTGCAAAGGCATAGTGGTAGTAGGCAGTTGTGTTCTTTTCCCTGATGCAGCTAGTAAGAAAGGACACACATTTCAAGGCAGGTTATAATATTCCTTGCCTGACTGCAAATTCCGAGATTACTGAAGTAACAAAATGGAGCTAAATGTCATGTTATCCCTTGGTTTAATGGAAAATAATTAAGATCATCACTGACTTTATTGAAGGATGTGGGTTTGGTGCCTGAAGCATAAGCAGCTTCTTTTTAATATCCAGTAAAAATGGACAGCCCTTCTCTATTATTAAGTGTTGCCTACAGTATGTAATCCCATGAACATAATGGCTGTATTTCTCCTTGTTCATCATGTTAGCAAATAATAGAGAGTCATGGGCAATTTGCACCGGAGGTCTTGAGCCACGCGGCAGATGAGCGGGTGTGAAGTTCAGAGATTTGTTTGCCTTGGCTGCTGCACTGACCCTTCAGTTCTTGTGATAAACTTCACTGGATGGAGCGGTAAAACCACATAAGAGCAGATGCTCTGCTGCTCTTGTGCTGCTTCCGCAAAGAGAGGGGATGCTAGTGAAATCTCTTTAGGTGAAGAACCTCGGGTATCGGAGCACTGCAGAGGGGCAGAGGCTGGGTGTAGGTGATGGCTCTCTCCAGCACGCATAGCACGTAGGTATTTGGGCTGGGTTCTGGCTATCAGGTCACCTGCTGGGAACTGTAGCCTGGTTGGGGAGTTCAGCACAGTGACCCGGACTCACATAAAATCAGCCGTGTATGGAGTCAGGAAGATGCAATCCTCACTGGTGACCCGGCGGTGTGCCCTGCCTCTGCTAGCAGGAGCAGGTAATTGGACATACAACACAGTGGCTTGGCATGTGCTTCTTGTTTTCTCCACTGGCAGCCTTGAGCCAGGGGGCTGCAGGGACAAATGCAGTGTTCAAATGCAAGAGCCCTGTATCACCTTCAGTGCTCTCCATTTGGCTGCCACAGTGTCACACCAAGCCTTTCGGTGGAGGGAATGAGTTGGCCTCAGGAAACAGATTTATTTTGGAAAGTCTTCTACTGTAATATCTTCGTACTTTCTGACTGTACCACATAGGCACTTCATCCGTATCATGCAGGAAGTCTCTGAGGCTCTCTGATACTATTCTTTTAAAATCAAAACATTAGAGCTACAATGTGATGATTTTCAAATTTTCCAGGCATCCCTCCCACCGGCATTAATAGCCCCCCTGCTGTTCCTGCTGCAAAGCTATTTGCTCTTTCAGTATGCAGTACTTGTGCAGAGCTGCACTAAACCTTTGTTGCTTTGCAGTAAAAAAAGCTTCAGTTTATGCAAATGACTTCAAAATGAGTTTGATAAAGTGATAAACAGTCACATTTTATGATTGCAACTCTTGGGTTTTTGTTTGTGTTTTTACAGTTAATTTTGTGGAAGGACAGGGCTTTACAAACGCCCTTCTGGCATCAGTACAGTAATATCGCGCTCCCATAACAGCATTCTAAGAATTTGGTAGGGCCACCAAGTGAACGTGATAGGGGGATCACATACATCCAGCATCACAGTGTCCCTTCTCCCTGTGGTAGAGCTCACTCCCAGCTCAAAACCTCCCTGTACCTAGCAGCTCATCTTCTGGTTTAGTTCCTATGTCTTTGGATGGCAGTTAGGTTTCATGCCTTTTTCTTTATTTCCTCTTCCTCTCTGCTTCTGACACATTATTATTCTTTCCAGTGACTGTACCAGACCTCCAAAATCCCATAGTCCCCAAGAGTAATTACAGATCCATTACTGCGCGATCCCCACTGGTAGGTTGGGTCAAGTGCTTTATTTTTATCCAGGTCAGCGACGGTTGACTTTGCTTCCTCAGTAGCTGCACGACAAGACGGGAGTATTTCTGTCATCCGAGTATTTCTGCTATCTGAGTATTTCTGCTGTAGCTGGAGGTTGGTCCTCCCCCAAGTCTGGAGTACCCTGTAGAGTTGGTGGTCATTAATGGAAGATATGAGGCCCCCATGAAAATTAGACGTCAGATGGAAAAACCTAGAAAAAGCCTGACTAATGCTGCATGAGGAGTAAATGAACACAGTTTGATTGTATCTTTGTCTGATATAGGGTTTGATGACCTACATGCTTGTGCTGATCCTGGAGCTCCTGAACATGGATACAAGACACCCAGTGCAGGTGTTTTCTTTGAAAGTGTGGTAGTCCGGTTTCATTGCCAAGAAGGATACAGGCTTAATGGTACTTCAAAAAAACTTTGTGTGAGACACTTTAATGGCTCCCTGAGCTGGAAACCAAGTGATAAACCTGTGTGCCTACAAGAAGGTAAGTCAGTTTTCTTAAAGCAGTTCACCAGTGTCAGTTCTTCTCACTTGTCCATGTAGCATGTCTGTGTGTCTCAGCACAAAACGCAAAAGACTGGAGTCTGTTTCACTGTGTCTTATTTGATACATACTTTAGTTTCCCATCCATCCCATTCATAATCCCCATTTGTCAGTTAAATTTATACTGTGAGAGGCTGTGTGTGCGCACACACGCATGTGTTGAAAGGGACATAAAGAAATCTGAAGAAAAAAAGACAATACATTTCTCCTCGTAACTAGTTACAAATTGATGCAGAGAGAAAAAACAACTTCCAGTACAAGTAAACTGTAACTTTTTTTTAAAACTGCCCACTTAATACTCCTTTCTGCAATGTTTTACTGGGAAAATATAACGAAATTCCTACTGTTCCTGCTATTCAGGAGTTTTAAACAATTATATTTTATGAAGTGTGTGATTCAAGTAGGAAAATCAAATACACATGGACTGCAGAAGCTTAAAGTCAGAGTAGAAGTTGACTTTGAGATAATTGAGACTATTCTGGCATAAACCAATTGATTGTATTTTGTTTTAAATAATTAGGATGTTAAATTACTTTCTTCTTCTAGGAGTTAGATAGAGTCAGGATTAATTTGAATATTGTAAGTGTAAATTTTGGCCAAAATACATCCAAGCAGCACAAACAATTTATTTCACCAAGTCTATTATATAACTTGTTCTGTCAATTTATTTTTGGTCAACAGAGCTATTAAAATCAACAGAGATGAAAAGTGTTAGTTAAATCAAGTGTGTACATTTTAGTGTTGTGACTTCTCCACTGAAGTCATTAGCCATTGCCTCGTTGTCTTCAAGATGCAACAAGATGAATTCTATTTCAGGATGCCTTCCGTCATTTAAAATGAGATAAATATATGGACTTAATTCAAAAGTAGTCGAAGACTTGTGTGGCTCATAAACACACTTACTACATAGGATCATGCATCACTCAGCGTGTATAAAAACTGCAAGTACTTGTTTATGTTGGTGGGTGGGTGGGTGTGAGAATCCTGTACCAGGACAGGGGTGCATGAAGGGATGTGCCACAACAGGAGCAAGCAGGGCCTGGGAGGACCACGCTCGGGAGATACAGGTGAAGGGAACAACCCTAAACAGTGGTCTCTGTGAAAGTGGTACATGAGAGTGGAGGTGGAGAGAGTAGCCAGAGGCAGCTGGTAAGTAGTCCGTGGTCTTTCAGGTAGCTGCCCTGATGGCAGGAGAGGTCTTGGTAAAATACGGACTCTGGGACATGTGTGAGGCCACAGGCTACAGAGCTGTGAGGGGCACAGGTGTGAGCTGTCCCAGCTGAGAGGACAGCTGATGCATAGAACGTAGCGGCAATGGGGGCCAATAACACCTCATCATAATGGTGGCATGGGTCAGCTTCAAAGAAGCAACCTGATGCCCTTAAAAGTAATGTATGTATGAAAATCACGCCCTCTCCTGTTACAGCCACCTTTCGTAAATGCCCTTGTGCCCAAACCACAGCACCTTGTCTCTCATCTCATGGTTATTCAAGAAAAAATACGTGTAGAGTGACAGCAGCATATGTCTGAACTGGGTATTTGAACTACCAGAAAAAGCTATAATGCTTGGAAAATCTGTTTTCTTAACCACTACACGTAGCTTCTAGGAATTTTGATGTGCATCTTTGAAATAGTACCTGTATCATCCACTGCAGGTGTTAAAATAAGCATTAACATGCTTTAGTGAATATTCAAACCTCTTCCCAGCTCCCCCCCCCCCCCCCCGCCCCCGTCCAGTTCCTCCATGTGTGGAGGAAGTTTCTGATCACAATGCCATCAACAGCAAAACTGCCACTGATGTCAGCGTGATCAACACTCGAGCCAGGTGTTTTCAAAAAAGAAAGAAATTGGAAGATGAGAATGTGATGGATGATGCGACAACAGTTGCTTAAGAGATAATCATCACTTTGCAGCACAGAACACTTAAAAAGGATTGCTAGCCAATGCTCTGATCAAGCAAAGCACTTAAGCTTAAGCATAACTGTAATTATGTGATTAGTCTTGTTAAAGTTCTGTGCTCAAAATTAGGCATACGCAAAAATGCTTTTTATTATTTAGACTGAAGAGTAGGACCCTGATTTAGGATTTAGTGAAGCAAGTGCTTAAGTACTTTCCTGATTTACGGTATAATAATACCTCAGGTATTATTAAAACTATCCTAGGGTTTAGCAATAGGAAAAGAAATTAGATGACAGAATTAATTCTTTCCAACATGCATTACAGCCACTGATTCAGAAGAAATACTGAGCAAAGGTTCAGTGGCAATCCATGAGACCTAAGCGTTTGCTTTAATGCTTTTTGGAGCGATCCTTTTGTGTACTGGGAGCAGAATCATGAGAGAGGGGCACGATAGGCAGGTGGGCAATGTAGGAACATGGCACATCCGGAGAACAGTTAAGGAGGAATTATAACAGGGTTTGTAATTCTCAGCTCTGTAATGACATACATAAAAGTCCTCATTGCAGAAATTCTGTAATGATATATAAAAGGAAATCTGAAATTTGTAGCAACTGCTGGAGAAGTAAGAAGTTAATGTTTTACTATTCATCATTAGCTATCACAAGGTGACATAAACTTTATATTGCATTTACCCATTTAAGGCAGGGGCTGACGGCCATGTGTGCTGTGGTATGCTATACACGCCTCTCATCCCAGTATATGTAAATGTCAGATATTGCCAGCTGAGATTGAACAGTAACAACACTCGATACTTTGGAGTTAATTTTGAGTTGATCTCATGAGTTTGGATTCAACTAAGGGTGGTTGCATATAATTTTATGTCTATATGTTATGTATGTTTAATTGTCGTTACGTGTTTACTAGAACAATCTCTAATCACAAATGAATGCTATTTACCAAAGCAAGTAAAGGAACCTGTGCAGAATGTAATTGATTTTAAAACTAATATATTTGCCTGGAGCTCTTCATCCAATCAATTCGATTTTGTAGGTCTGTCATTTCTCGTTAGGAGGCAGGAGATTTTAAGTTGTCAGTACGAGAATGAAGTTGCATGACTAGGTGCCCAATAAATGCCCTGTCAAGAATCTGTGTGCTGAGAGTTATGTTCTCATGTTGATCTACAGCATGTTGTGACTGTAACTTCCATCAATTCTAATACAGTTATGCACATAAATACCAAAGCTCTAAGGTAGGAATTTTGTATTTACTGTTTAAGAGCAATATGTCATGTTGTTCACGCTTTAATCTAATCTTCTCCCACTGTGATAATGTGGCTGCTGAGCCTGTTGCCCTACTTGGAACAAATGCTACCTCTTTCCTATGAGATGATTGAATCTAAATTTACAGTATACATGGAGATGGCAACCAAGCAAAGAGCTGTGCCCTTCTCTCCCACTGCTTCTGCAGGCAGATGCCTTCGAGATGTCCTCAGTGCCTCATTCTCCCACTGACGGGGTGATAAACCTGCAATGAAAGTAGTGGACTAGTACATGGTTTGGCTACAGTTTTCCTGTATGATACTTAGCACTCATTTCTCTTTGCCTTTGTCCCTGGATCTGGGAGATTTTTATTTCTCCATCTCTTATCTGTCTTATCCAGTGTTTACTGATTCTTAACCCTGGTTACAAGCACTATATGATGTTTGTAACCTGTGCTTAGCACAGTGGCCGCAGGACTTAGGTGAAGTCTCTGTGCACTGTTGTAATACAAGCAAAGACAATAAAGAGAAAGTGTTATTTAATCTACGCTGAAATAATGTGTTTGCCATCCACAGAATGACCCTACTAATATAGTAGTATGGATTTAACACTAGTAAAAGACAAGAGACAATATCGATCTTAAATGTTTGCTTTTAAGAGGACAGGGTGCGGATGAGCTGTCCCTGCATTCAACCCATTCTTCATGATGTTCCTTTCATCCTTCCTCCCTGTTCCTCTCCGTTCCAGCTTGTCAGTGTTGTGATGAGATGTAGTCAAGGCTAATTCAGAGACCGCTCCACAGTGAGATACATAGGAGCACTGGACCTCTGCATTTGAGTTTACATACAGACTAGTAGACAAAACAGTGCCAGAGCACGGGTCAGGGCACTGTTCTTCAATTGCACATGCTGTTACAGTTTTAGAAAGGTCCCTGACATGATTTTGACCAAGGTCAAGTAGTACTTCCCAAGCAATTCCTGTGAGCACCTTCTGGATTAGCATGGACCAGGGACAATTTTTGGAGGGTGGGAGTTCACCTGCACAGACATAAGCCATGCCAAGCCAGTGGGTACCCGTGGATGGCGGGGCTATCTCCATAGTGTCCAGGTTATGCCTTCCCTTTGAGTTGCCTTTATGGGTCCAGGTGCTCTTGGGAGGAGGGAGGGTGGTCCTCCTTCCCCATGGGCTGGAAGAAACAGTTCTGAGAGATGATGCATGGCGTGCACATAAACTAAAGCACTATGACTATAGTGTTCAACAAATGTTCTTCTTCAGACCAGTCTTGTCTGTGTGATGAGGGACATGCTTGGTTAGCTAAAGCCAAGAACTCCTAATGTACAAAACTGCATCTTCATGAAAGTTAGGTCAAGGTGAGCCCATTGCATCTTGCAGGCTGTTTGGCCTGGTGGCTGCACCCCACCTCTTTGTGCCTCCACAAAATAAGTAATGTGTTCCTAACTAGGGCGTTCTTTTGGCTGACCCATTTTAATATTCACACAGTAGGTATAAGCAGATAATGTAAAACTGCCAGAAAGGAGTCTAAGTCATAGCCATTGCTGTTCGATGCTGGTTAAAGACCATGTATTCCCTTAAACAGTTTAGCAGCTTGCACGGATTTGCTGAAAAGTACTTAGAATAAAGCAGTTTATTTTCTGGGACAGGACATTTTAAAATCCAGTCACTTATTCTCAGCTGTTCCAAGCAGAATTTGTGCCAGCTAATCCAGTTGTTTGCGGAGACGCGGCTACTGCAATTTAGGCCTGGCTAAGTGCTAGACAGTACAAATTCAGCCAGTGGGAAAGCATTTTCTCAGAAGGCACCAGGAAAAAGAGCTGTCGCACTGTAGTCCATTGGTCTCGTGTTTAGCCGGGGCTTGTAATGGGCCTGTTATCAAAGTCAGCCGGGGTGTTGCAGGCGAAGGATGGCACAGTGAGCAACTTATCACTGTTCTCTGCCAGCATCTAGCCGATTAAAATGATTCGATCTATAGCTGTTACTTGGGATAATGGGGATGAAGTCACTGTAATAGATCATTGTTACAGAATCAATTTCCCCCGCTTTGAAAGTGAAATCTCCTATTTTACTGCAGTGTATGTATGTACACCTCTTTTATTTGTGTAGCAACAGAAAGCTATTACGCCAAGAGACTGAGCTGTTCATTGACATTATCTTCTGGCATCCATTTCCAACCTCCTTCTGCGTGGCTGCGGAGCAGGCTCCCCATCCATCTCATCCCATCCTCGAGGGTTCCCAGGGCAGCCCCTTGGTGACAGCATTCAAGGCTTTGCGTCAGGCATTTCCTATGGGGCATCCTCTGCCGTCTCCTCTGCTGATTGACTTCCCAGAGAGAGAGAGAGGAGAGGGAGAATTGCCCAGTCTTTGAAGGTGATGTCTGCACCCTCATCACACTGCATTTTGCAACCTTCTGTTAGGGTACGCCTCATCCCAGACTTGGGCATTTATAAATTAATAAATTCCAATAAAACTTGCTGCAGGTTCTCGGCCCGCCTGACGGACTGCCAGCCCTGCCTGTCACAGGCAGCAGGAGCGACCTGCAGCACCGGCCGAGGAGCTAAAACTAACAGGAGAAAGGGGGAAATTTTGGACTAATAATGTGTCCATGTCCCATACTAGAAGTTAGCCAACTACTTTGTATTTTAGAAAACATCCCTGTAATGGGAAAGTATGGTGGAGAGTATGTTTTAACTGGGGAAGCAACACTCTTCAACTTCCTATTAGTAAAATCTAGTGATAGAAGCTCAGAGTAATAGGTGCCCTAGTTTGCCTAAGTAAATAAATGTATTATGAAATACCTTTGCTCTTAGTAATTTGCATATACTAAATTAGAGTTTATCTTGCTTCTAGTTGCGCTTCTAAGCAAACAAGCAAGCTGTTGCTATCACTTCACTTTGTGCATACTCTCAGTTAATCGCTAACTACAAATTTAGAGTTACCTCTTCCTCTTCAGCGAGAGTTACCCACGAAAATGGCAGAAACTTACTCTTTTGTGCAAGTCTCAAGGGACTTCTGAAACTTCTTTTTTTTATAAATATTGAATTCCTAAATGAAGATAATTGTCTCTTGTGGTAGAAGTGTTGGACAAAAACCAACATAAAACAAGCTTATAATATTTTTACTGTCTTGCTTTGATTTGAAATACTTTGTGGGTTTTGATGCCTGGAAATTTTTATCATCATCTTTGTCATGGATTACCTGCTGGTAGACAAACAGATAATTTTGATTATATTTTCCCAATATTTAATCTTTTTCTGTCTTCTGTTTAATCTCACTTTGCATTTATGAGGAGGATGAACTTCGAGTCACCTGGACTATTCCTTCATATTCTCTTGGCTTGTCTCATAATTATTCAGTATCAGCAGTGGGTTTTTTAACCTGCCTCACCCTTTCCTTCCACTTCCTACAACATCTTTCATTTTTTAGTCTTCTGGGGATTATTTTATATTTGGGTGCCTTTGGCATTGGTGTATACAGTGAGACATAAGGCTGTCTGATACATGTATCACAGGTAGGTAATAGAGCCCACGCCTGTGTATCACTAGAAGTTTGCAGTGATTTCCCTTGTTCAGAGTCTTCTCCAAGCACTTGAGATGCTGCCTAGAGCCTTAAAAATCACGCCCTCTAAAGGCATATGAATTCAGGCACATAGAATTGTCTGATTTAAAACAGAAGGAATAAGATTAAAGTAAATTCTCATAATGAGAATAATGAACTCTGTGGAATGGAGCTGGATAAACCCTTGTAAATGTACCTGATGTGTATCTGTCTCTCTGCTAAAACTGCAGTTTTTCTGTGTTCCTCATGCCATATCTGTATTTTATCTTTTCTTTCGTCCTGTCCTTAGTGCTGTCAAAAAGTCTGCCTTCTCATGGGACTTCAGGATAGTCAGACTGTGCGGTGTAATTTGCACACATGATGAATAGAAGGGCAAAATTAAAAACATTCTTTCTAAACGCTCTTAATTTTGTTTGTTTAAAAAAGTCTGGGGGAATGATCCATTATTGTAGTGTGTCAGCTTCTACCATAGTACTTTGTAACCGATGGTTAAGTAGGAAAAGGACATATTTACTGAAATGCATGTATTTTGCAAACGGTTTAAGCAGAGCACTTACATTAACTGATGACTTTTGCTTAAGAGCTTGATTATTGAATAGCTAGCCATGTTTTTTTAATTAAGTTACTATTTTTTTTTTCATGAAGTCACAGATTGCCTTGTTCCACATGTTGAAGATGCAGAGATTCATAACAAGACATACAGGACTGGCGATAAGTTAATAATCAGCTGTCATGAAGGATTCCAGATCCGTTATCCTGACTTAGACAACATGGTTTCAGTATGTCAAGACGATGGAACATGGGATAATCTGCCCATTTGTCAAGGTTTAGTACACCAGCACATCCTGTTTTATAGATCATGCACCTTGTGATAGTTTGCCAATATTTTTTTCTACAGTTGTAAGGATGTCAGTCATCTGATAAGCCCCACTGTACAGTATTTGAATAGTGCTGCTGCTAAGGTTTTTTTGATTCCTCCTCCCTGTTGCTCACTGCAGGAAAGAACATGCCACTTTCTGAACATACCCATACTTAAAATACTACTTTAAATACTGCTTTTTGCTTGCTAGTCTAAAATCTGACACAGATACATTGCATTAAAAAAAAAATAATCAGGGTTAAATCAGCCAGAAGTTCAGCAAAAGATCTGATGTGCAACTGACATTTTTGCACCCATAAATTTCTGGAAAGACTTAAGCTTCTAACTGCGATTTACCTTTCTTTGCCTGTGCAGCAGGCAGGGGTAGAGGAGAGACGCAGCTGGAACTTGTTGTTCTGTCGGAGTTTTCAGCAGAGTTGTTGATCATGTTCATAGCCCATGAAACCCAAAGGTATTGCCTAAAAATTCAGGGTGTGCACAGGACTGGGTTTTGGCCAGAAAGGCCATTAGCAGCAGCACTAGTAGTATGAGTAGCATGAGATCCCAGCTTTGATTAGGCAGCAAGAAACAGCTGGGGGTAAGCCAGCTTCAGTGAATGGGAGTTAAGTAATGCTGGGTTGCTGTTACCTTTGCATTTCTGACACGCATGTGTTAGTACCATTGACTTGGTTTTAACCAGTTCACGTTTTGGTAGGAAACTTGACGCGCTGAACAGCATGGAAAGATTGTAACTGTCTGTGCTAAGGGGAAGACGGGGTTAGTAATAACCTTCCTCAAACCCGTCTGTCATCTCCTAAAGCTGACAGTTCTCTGTAGGCACTTAATGACACTGTCGCATCAATTTGCAGAGTCGGGGCAGGCAAGTAGGGGAGCTGGGACACTTCTTGGGAGTGACAGTGGCAGGGTGGGACACGAAAGTCAGGGCTTGGCGTTTCTACTGTAAAGTGATGAGATTGATGAGTGCCAGAGTCTGAAGTTTGGTTTGTATGGGTCTCCACAGCGAGGACCCTCGGTTTGTGGTGCATCAAACTGTCCCCCAAGGTCTTGTCTCAGACTATGGCACAGACATGTAGAAGTTTAGGCACATTACAGAGCTAGCTTTGCGTTTTAGATGCACACATTGTGTCTGAATAGGGGTAACAGAAAAGGGGAGTTTTCACAAATACATAGAAAAGTGGGCACTAGTTTTGGGGCATCTTATCAGCAATGGCATCGTGTGTGGCAGTGTGAAGTATACAGCCTATTTTTGAGAGTGGGTGCAGCTCACATCTAATTAAGGTAGATTAAAACTCTTGCACTTAGGTGAGATGAATACTCAAAAGATAAATTTGCAGATACTGTATTTGCCAAAGATCCGGGTGGAAATTTCGTAATTACCCAGTATTAACTGGGTAAGCAAAAGCACCCCAAGTACCCGTTGGCTTGTTACTTTCTTCTGTTGCTGTATTTGTACTATGAAACATGATCAACTGCTGCTACTCAATATTCGATATTAACTGCTTTTCAAAATAAAAGCAGTGCTAATAAAAGTTAAGAAATCAATTGCACAAGAGACAAGTGCTGTAACTACCAGACAGGTAGAGAATAGGCAATTCAGATTCAAGTATCTGCTATATTTTGCCAAATTCTGTAAACCTGTTCCAAAATTGTCTCCCAAATTTTCTTTTTGCTATGTCAGGCACTAATAATATCAAAGGCACTTGTCTACTTGCACTAGGTAGGCTGTCAATTAACATTTCTATGGCCCTTTGATTACAACAGGCAGGGGAGTCTCATGACACTAAGATGCCTTTTTTACTGGCAGAGCAGTGGGAAAGGATTGTAGAGCGTATAAGAATCCAACTTCAAACTATTTTTGTCATGAGATAATAATGATAATTGCTGATCTGGAAATGATGTGAATTACTTAGCAAAAAGATGTCAAAATTAAGTTTTCAAGCAGCTTGAGGTGTTTGGAGACCTGGGGATTTTCACAAACACTTGACTCATACAGATTCAAGTAAATCTCTGTCCTGCATTACAAGGAACCCAATGAGCATTAAAATTCTAAGCCAGCAGGACAAAATTTTCCCTGATACAGTTCAGAGTAGAGTAAGCGTGGTCTTGCTCAGGCAGTCTGCGCTCTTTCTTTCTGTCCCGCTGGAAGCTGCTTATATCGTCCTGCTCAGTGGGCTGCTCAGTTTGCAGGAACCAGTATGTTATGTGTGGGGAATACTTGATCAGGGTTACGAGCAGTAGCCTATAGATAGGATGCCTGAAGCTTTATTTGAGCAGGGAGATAGCCAGCTAGTAAAACAGCTATCAAAACCATTGCTCTGGTAGTACAGTGTGCTGTAAAAAGCTTTCAGGCTTTTTTTGTTGTTTGCTTCTGTTTTCGACCCTCTCCCTCAAATGACCACTGCAAGGAAATAACCACTTGAAGTGCTGCCAAGACTTTTTTTTTTTTTTTGATTGCCAGCATCTTACAAGAAGTTCTCAGACTGCTTTTAGTTTCCCCCTCAGGCTTAAAATTATGAGAGTCCTATGAACATCCTTCACAAATTCCTAGTAGGGCCAAGAGACCTATTTATGGATTGCCATAATGCAGCTCCTGTTAGTCTCATGACTTCATAATCCTATTTTTCATTCCCTGATTACTAATCATCTTTCTTCCACATTATTGCAAATTAAAAAATCAACAGTATTAAGTATTACCCAGAGGGTCATTTGTAAGGCCATGAGGAATTACTTTTTTTTCTCTAGTACCAGCTCTTATCTAAATACCAGCTCAAAACAGGCTCTGAACGTCTGTGAATGACATGTTAGAAAGTCATGTCATCTATTAAATTCACTGCTCTTTCTTGCACCAAATACGCTTGGTGACCATTTAACTGTCACAGCTCAGTACTATCCATGACACAAATCCTCAGAAGTAATTCCAGAAGTAGAACGTAGTTTCTGACTACATTTACAATTTCTAGTGATAACAGGTACCTTAACTTTTTGATAACATAATCTGCGCCCTCGCTCAGTGTTTATCGTGGGACTGCTCATAGGAAGTCAGGTCCCTTTAGACTTTCTCAGACTGGAGTTTCAAAACCATTAATTCTGTCTGTGAATCTTTTACGGTTGCGTGCACTTTGTCACAGGAGCAGTTTTAATATTAAAGATGGGTTACATGCCTGTCAGTTTTAAGAGGAGGAATAAAACTCATGGTTTATATAAATGACAATCTTTATTTATTAAAGATTCTACCTCAAAAAGAAATTGCCATCTGCTAAACCAGCGAATGTTTGTGAAACAAAATACTGTCATTTTCAGTAAACCTTTCCTGGATTTGCTGAGAGTGAATCCCACGCTAGCAAAGCGTGTGGGCTAAACAATGAAAGGGTTTGAAACAGGATAATGAGACATATGTATCTGAGGGAGATTACACAGGCATGCCATTCATAGCAGAGAAGATGAAAAATATCACACTCTTCAATTTAGGAATTATAACCAAGATGTGTTAAGATGACTGAGATAAGCACCTTATAATAAAAGATACCTCCCTCTTCTTAATTTGCAGGTTGCCTGAGGCCATTGGTTCTTCCTCATAGTTACATTAACATATCTGAGTTCGAGTCCTCCTTCCCCGTAGGAACAGTGGTGTATTATCAATGCTTTCCTGGATATAAACTAGAAGGGGCAGAGTTCCTTGAGTGCATGTATAACCTTATCTGGTCAGATAGCCCACCTAGGTGCCTTGATGTGGAAGGTAAATGTCTTATTGTTTGTTTTTCTTTCAAGTTTGCAAAATCAGCATGTTCTATGTGATTTTAACTCAGGGCTATAACCACGGTTATGCTATATGTAATGTTTCAGCAGGCCACACAGAGTGTATCTCTTGGGTTTTGTTACGTGCAACCTATACTGGGTCACTGCACCATTAACTAATGTTTGCTCTCTCAGTGTCCAAAGTGCAAGAGAGGACGCTCTTAACAATGATTGCTTTGCCCTTAAAATGAAAATTCTTTGCAGCTTTTCTAATAAAAATACTGAGGAAGTTATGGAATTCGCATTCATGTGCAGATGGTCAGAGTTTCTATAGATATGGATCAATTTCCATGATGAACTAAAAAATACTCCATAGAAGCTCTTAGCTTGGGCTGTGCCAGCTGCAAACATTATTCAGTGCTACATGATGCTGCACGCTTGAATATTTGTTGTCTCTCATAGGAGTTAACCTTAAAGAAGCATTTGCAACCAAAGTGACTGAGCTAATTTATTGATTAGGAACATAAAAACTATGGTCACTCAGTGTGAGACAGAGGTAAATCTTACCAAATCAAAAGGAATAATCTGTGGCTATAGCTGCACTGCTGGAATGGAGGATATTGTAGTGCGTTTATATTTGCATCCCATACATTTAAAACAAAGATACTGAATGGATTGCTCCATACACTGTCAGAACCTTGCGAACTACCTTCCTCCATCTTCATACTGCATCTGGAATGAAACATTCTAGGAAGTCATCAGAATCCAAATACATCCTCTGCATTTCATTCCCCTAAAAGGGCTACATTTTCGCTCTCTTTCAAGCCTGTGAGGAAGATGTCTATTTGTAGAATTTAGCTAAAAGCAATTATAGGAATTCATATGTGATGCTTATGTCACTGAGCTAAATGCTAAGCATTCCAGAAGTGTAAAAATTTGCCAGCAGTACCAACAAAGGGATACACTGCACAAAAGTAATAAAATTACCCTTATTTTTAACTGACAATTCAAGTTTCAAAATTCAAAAATACCTTGGCAATTTTGGAATGGCACAACAGGATGATTATTTTTTATCATTATTATTATTTAGCACACCATGAAAGATTAATCCCAAATCAGCTCTGTGTAAGCCATTTTGGAAGGTTTGTTTGTTGTTGTTTATAGCATGGAAAATACATTAAAAAATCAGAAGGGCCCTGTTAGGCTTAATCCAACAGTATAACTGTTTTGATAAAAAATGACAATTCTCTGGTTAGGAAGATAAGAGCATTAAAATACAGGAACTCAAGTGTATGAAGCAGAAAAAGTTGTGTCTTACCCTCACGTAACACAGGTGAGCATTCCAGCTGCTATCAAAATACCCAAGAAAACTCATGTGCTCATTGTTTAATGCTTGTATTATAGAGTCATGGAGAGGCTCTTTTTTTCTTGGTAATTTAAAACATGAGATAAGAACCGCTGCCCTGACAGTTCTACATTTTAAATAACACGTCAAAAGTTATCATCCCCAGTCAACTATGACGATCTGTGATGGAGGAACCAGTGTGTGCCAGACGCTGGGTCAAAGCCATCTGGGAGCCTCCTGAGTTTTGATTTAGAGCCAGCCTCCCTTTTAATCGCTTTCTTATTACTCTCTTTAAATGTTAAAACTTTCCGTGGTGATTTCATGTTGGCGTCCCATCTGTGCATGTGTTGAGTGAACCACAGGAGAGCGAAGTGTAGAGTGTTAACGCTTGCACGAGCAGGTTCTCCTCAGCTTTGGGGCTCTCCCTGCTTCTGGTGGGGCAGAAGAGAGAGCAGCATCACTAAAAGGTCACCCCTGACAACTCCCCTTGTGAACTCTGTCGTAGGGATGCTTCACTTGCTGCGCAGCGAACTTCAAAATTAAATCCAGCTAGGGTAAATCAACTTGAGATGCCCTCATTTGAAAGTGTTTATTCGAGTGATTTATGCAAGGCGTGCCAGTCTCCAGGAATCTTGTTACAATCCACTACTCTCAATTAGCGGACAAAACTCCCTCCCTGCATATTTTCTATTCTGCACCTTGCATACCGATGTCAAGCTCATTTTTCAGCATTCCTTTTGCATGCAAGGTATAATGTCGCCAAGCAGTATTTTTCACAGGGGGAATCTGCAAATAACAAATTAATTCCATTTATTTATTTCCATGATGAATTAAAAATTTATTCTAATAGTATTTCCTGCTCAGTATTTTAATATGGTAATGATTAAAAGCAAATGATTGTTAGGAAGCTATAGTAAACCATTTTAGAGCTTTTACCCTGCTGTAAGCGATGCTGCTTACAGCTTTCTCATTTTGATGCATGTTCTTCTTGAAGCCTTCACAGAAGGAATTTCTTAAATGTGTGTGTAATCACACAAATGCTATATGTCAATCATCTTGTGTATTTTTCCTTCTTTGTTAGGCCAAATCAATTCTGAATGAAGGGTCTTTAGCTCCATTTAAATAAATAGTTACACCAGGGACCACTCAGCTCCCATCCTACAGCATGATTTCTAATGCTCAAGTCCAGTCTTGTCCTCAATATTGCCAAGCGCAGAGCTTCCACAGGCTCTGGCAAGAGACTAATTTTTGCTGATAGGGAAGAAGATTTTTCTGATAATTAAAATCACTGTTGCTTTAGTCACAGCAGTGCCTGAAAACTGAGTTACCTGGTACTGAAGTGCAGCCAACACCGCAGAGTTATGCAGCGGTGTCTCAGAAACAGCTGTTCGCATCCGATCGGGGAAGTTGTTATAGCTCAGGCAAACAGGGATGCCTCTAGCTCAGATTGCCAAGTATTTACTGGTATGAGAACCTCTTCTTAAATGCTTGTACCTTTGCCAAATTTAAAACATTCAGATTGATTTTGAGTGTCTGCCTCAAGCTGAATCGTTTGGGAAGCTTCAGTTGAAATGTTTCAGCTATATCTGAGAATGATGGTAGGGGAAATGGTGGTGTTTTACCAGTGCTACAAAATTTTACAGTCATTTAGAGGATAAGATGAAGCATCGTAACATTGAATTTTCTTTTCCTTTAAGTCCTCGATTTACATCTTTACCTTTCTCAATACTCTTTTTTTCTAGTGAAATTCCACAGTTATGCAGAAGTTTTTTAAACTTTCTTTTGTACTGAAACTCACTAGACACTTCCAAGGATATATGAAAATCTAAGAAAATGTTATTTTATTTATTTATATGTTTTTTAAATTACCAATTTGAGGTTAATAATCCATCTGTAGAAATTAATTTAAGTTAGTGATTGTCTTCTGTAAAATCAGATATGCAAAAGATGGGTGGAAAAACTCTTCAATTGAAGATTCCCACATGGGGTATAAACATTAATTGTAAAATCAGATGGCTTCCAAAAACATTGGAGGAGAACAAACACTTGAAAACATACTGGTTTGGAACTCTGTGAAATGAAACATATAGAACTAGGAAATGTTTATGATACGATACTTTAAGGTGAATGAAGACATTACACAGGATTTGGAGAAATTTAAAAAAAAACAAACCCAAACCCGAAAAATCTGGCCATTAGTACTTTGGGAACGTGATCGGCATATGATTACACACCTTGCCATCTGGAATCTGTATTTTAATCATTTATGCCCTTTGGAAGACTTCCAAGAAGATGTAAGGCATGGTGCTTATAAAGAACAGGGGGGAAAGCACGCAAAGAGAGGAAAGGCTGGGAGAATTTAATCTTAGTGCTAATGCTAGAACATAAAGCGGTTGTATGGATAGTGTAATTGGGAATTCCTGGCTTTGTAGTTGAGAGTAAAAGGAAAAACAGGTTGATTGAATTTGCAGCAACGGACATGATCCTGTTATCTGGAACGTCTGTGGTTTCAGCATCATCCCAGCTTAACACAAAAGCTGGTCCTGCAGGAAAACAGATCTATCGCAATATAAAAACTTCATTCTACATGCTAGGATCAACATATTCTGTAGCTGAGGTTAAGCTTGAAAGAATGTTAAATAAAAAATATTTCAAATTTTTGTAGGTAGATTCAAAATTAAAATGAAACAAACACGAGGAACAAACTTCAAAGGCAAGAGTCAACGAGTAGAAGAGAGGAAAAACATAGAGGAAAACTGAAGGCATTTCAGAACTCCGGTATATAAAACCACCTCATTGTGAGGGGAGGCAAAAAGATACAACAGTAAGCTAACAACTGATTACAGAAGGGGTCCTAAAAGTTATAGAAACTATGAGAGAAAGATAGGAGAAGGGAGGAATTAAGAAAATTGCACAACAAACCAGAAGAAGTGCAAAGGACCCCAAAAGCCCCCTACCTAGAGCACCAGGAAATTTCTGAAGAATAAAAGGGGGTTGGTCATATGAGAATTAGAACCAGCGAAGTATGCTACAAATAAAATAAATATTCTAGAAAGACAGGCAAGAATACAGGACAGAGCTTTAAAACGATTCTGTTCATAAACCCGAGGACAGACACTCATAGAGAGGGTCTGACAATTCTGACATGGAATCTAGAAAGTAAGGAGCATGAAAGAGCTCTGGAGGAGGGTGATATTACAGGTGAAATGCCGTAGCCACTTAGTATTTCGAAACAAAGCAGCTTAAACTTTCTAACCAATTACGCACAGGATGCTTTGAAGGAAAGCTTCAAAAATCTTCATTCTTATATAACGATTGCTAATGCCATAAAGAGTGATTGACACCAAGCTGTACGTTTGATAAACTATGCCCTTAAAATATTTTAAATTCTTGATGGAACGTACAGCAATACCCTGAGAAAAAAAGACACAAGTCAGCCTGTAATCAGTTTATGTTCAGGAGCAATCTGAAGCCTGAGATATTGTACATTAGTATGAATGGATTTCTCTCTGTGTTTCTTTGTTGACATTGAGAAGGCTTTAGATAAATTCCAACATGACAAACTGATGCGTATCCTCAGGGAAGATAATGTCGATGCAGCAGATCTCCAACAGATAAAAATCCTGTAGAGGGAGCAGAGGGCAGCAATACAAGCAAGTTGTGAAACACTGTGGTATTAATAAATTAAGAGAGGTAGATACCAGGATTCTGTTCTATGTTTACGCCTACTCAGCTTGCAGGCAGGAGGGAGAAGAAATGAAATATTGCTCAACTGCCAAAAAGGTCATCCAAGTTAACTGAGTTAATGTTAACATAAGACGCATTGATAGCCTTGTTTTTATTAGCTCTGACTAGAGTGGCGTTTCAGAATATATTCACTGCCTACAGCAATACTTCTTGCAACTTGGGAACGACAACCAGCAGTAAATGCTCAAATAGCAGCAGCCAACAATATTTGTAAGCACCTTTACTTGGGCAACACCTTTATATTGGTGACACCTTTAGTCTGATGGCCAAGGGATGAAATAGGCTGACTGTCTTTCACCCTGGGGGGTGATTGAGTTGTAGAAAGCAAGTGCAATGACGAAATTTAAAAGGATAGTTTTCTTTTAAAAAGTCATTCAATAATTCTACGTGCTTCTGCACTGTAGACAGTTGATTTGTTCATCACCCAAGAGTGCAGAAATGATACGCATCTGGCCGCCCTGTATGAATGTGGGAGTTGAACACTTTAAGGAGCTGCTCATAGTGACTTGGAATAACTGGGGTTTTGTGCTGTTGGAGAATGATGAAATTCATCTGTACAGCTTTACCCACAGCCGAAGAAGCATGGAAAAGAATTTAATTCAGAAAGAGCACAGTGACGTGAAATACTAGGCAGACAAATCATGTTCTTCTGTGGACATACTGCTTAATAATCACCCAGTCTCTTAACTCCAGCACATGTATTGCAAAATGAAACAGAAAGAAGATCGGTCCATATTTCGAGACAGAATGAAACACAAAAGTGGGCTTTTTACAGCTCTCATTATGAGGGATGGGGGGTTTAGAGAACAGTCTCCAAGTTGAAGACATTGTTTGAGGAAGATAAATACCATTATATTTCTAAGTGACTGCTCCTTTTTTACATTGCAGAAATCTTCTTTGATCTTGGCTGTGTTTGCAATAGATGTCTTCTCCACTGTTCATAGTTTTTCAAGAAAGCAACAAAACAACTTGTAATCTGTTTCTTTTATGTCTTCTGTTTCTGTTTGATGCACAGGACTGTCACAGTAAATCATTGGTTTATACCTGCTCTATCACCTGTGTACCTTTCAGAAACTCCTTAGCATTTCCAGAATCAGTCAGACATCCCAACTTTTTTATGGAGCCATAATTTGTGCCCTGAAGTTCCACGTTAGCTGCCAGATGCATGTAGTGTTTTACCCACGGTGCTTTAAATATGCTGAGTATTAGGTGGGGGGAACCAGACAAAATTTCTCCCTGAGGGCTGTTTTATAATATTAGTCTTTAACTGTATCTGGCGGGGCGCCTCGGAAAGGAAAAGCACACTATATTGCCTACCTTGAAATCAAATCTCTCTGCTTTATGGACACGTTCATTAAATTTGGCTACACAGCGCAATCACAGAATATCTTCCACAAATGGAGGGAACTGTAGCTACAGACTCTATGCATTAGGAAGTCTGTTCTGTGCGTGGGTTTGTTCACTTACTGAGAGAAAAAAAAACAATATTTAAAGGGTGGCAGTTTCACCAATCAGTGTAGGCAGGCACTTGATAACTAAACATAAATAATGGAAACCAATAATCTTCCATGCCTTCCTAGTCTTGTAATCTGGTTGGTTGTATTACAGTGCTAAGATCACCTGATGGTTCCCCCCCCCGCCCTTTTTTTTCTCCTAGTAGCACTCCATTGGGAATGGGACCTTGTGCTTTTCCTTCTCCCAAGTGGTATAGCTTGATTTCTTCAGCCTTCAGCTAAGCCCTGGAACACAGCTGGTCTATTCCAGCATTCCTTCTTTCCGTCAGTCCCTGATGACTGGTGTAGGTGACACCACGCAGGCTCAAGGGATTCTTGCTTATAAATGAAGAGGGAAAAGCTATTAAAGAAAGAGGGATTAAAATAACATAAAAACACTGATATGTCCAGCTCACGGTGAGCACTGGCTTCTTCAGACATGCCTGTCAGGTGCTTTGATCTGTCTGGTTTTCCTAGCCAGCTTCCCAGCAGCTCTCTCTCCCTCCTCCACCTCCATTCTACTTCTAAGCACTTTGACCTTTTCCAGGTCTGGGGTTATCCTGTGATGCCTGTCAAGTACCCAAGCCTTGACTTATTTTGAAGCTGTCTGATTCCTTCCTGTTAGGTGTCCATACAGTCCCCAGCACCTACTTCTCAAAGTCCTGAAAAGACCATTACTGATCATAAAGTCAACCACTCATGAAAAAAGGAAGAAACAAAACTAGAAGAAAGTGATGAAGAAAGCTAAAATGATTTACTGTAAATGAGACCTGTGCTCCAAGCACTCCCATGTGAATAATGAGTGTGAATATTTCCTTAAAGATAATTATGGGCTTCTTGCTAAAAGAATTCCTAGCTCTCTATTGCTGCAAACTTGTCATCAGTTTTTTTGTAGTTTAAATGAAGATTACACTTTTTAACTTGCAATTTATAGGAGAAAGATCACTTGAGGTGTGCTTCATCCCATATCTGTTGTGAAATGCATTTGAAACTAAAGACTTTGGCATTAAGATCAATGTTTCAAAGGTTGCTGCGCTGGGAATGGCAGGACTGTTGAGGATGAGTGTGAATTTGGTGTGATGCTCCTGTAGGAGCTCAGCTGACTGGAACTGCAAAACGGGCTCCAGGACTTGTAACTCCGGTAACAAGGAAGCTCTGTGTATGAGAAGTGATTGTAAGTCACCTTCTGTTTCCATTTAGGAGTCAGATAATGTTAAACTATTTTTAAAATAGGCTTGAAACTAGTTTTATACTGTTTCATTTAGGCTCATACAGCTGGTGTCAGTGGTAGCGATTTTCAGCAAGATGGTGTTTATCAAAGCTAGACCAGAGAAGCAGCTTTTCATTAAAAACTTAATTATTCAATTCATTTCACACTTCGTAGAAGGTGAAAAGTGCTTCTCACTGTGTGCACATTGAAAGGCTTACCTCGCTATTGTAGCTGGTACAGAATTTCCCAGGGGTGACTGTCTAGGAGTAGAGTAGCAGCTTGGACCCATGAGACCTGCGGTGTGTTCCGAGCTGCTTGAACATTGTCTTGCTGAATGGTCGAGAAGTTGCCTAACTGTTAGGTGTCTTGAGAAGAAAACCTGTCAGTGGCATTGTGAAGGTTAAGTAATTGAGAAAGGTTAAGATTGAAAAGAATTTGGAAATTATTGGCTAAGAATACAATATTTTTAAAAATCCTTGCTGTAGGCTTTCAAGAAATAAATTTGCTGGTAACTTCAGAGCTCAAAATAAGCATCTTCTGTCTTCATTACTTTAAGTCATGTCTACTGTCAGGCTTAATATGAGTTACTTTATATACTAGTGCTCACTTAGTTGTTTCCACTAAACTTCCTATTCTTACTATTGGTGCTGCTGTTTGGGTGTGGGAATGAGTAATCAGAAAAGTTCCACAAAGCACGTCCTCACTTTCAAAACACAAATTCAATGGCCTTGACGTTTTTCTCACTTGTTCCAGTACAGCTATAATATGCACTAAGTCTCCCTTCACAATGCCGGTAGCATTTGTTACGGGAATGTGTCATTAGGATATTGTTAAGCCGACGTTCATGATAAATCAAAAGTTACTCTAGTAATGCTTCCTGTTCTGCTTACATTTCCAAAGAGTGTCATTAGAAATAAATTCTTCGTTAAGCAGCTGTGCAAGACTGAGATGTTTTGAGAGGGCTTATTTTAAAGCAACTGCGTTTGCTACTTCCTTCCTTTTACAAACCTCTTGATTTCTTCTTTAAGCTCTCAACTGGATATGAGTGGTTGAGTCCAACAGTTTTTCTTCCATCCTACTATACAATATTGGACAATTTAATGGCAATTTTTGTTTTGCAATTTTAGAATTAAAATACTTCTTTTTTTTACATTACTATAAATTGAAATCAAAATATAGAGTAGAAAAATCCTTTTTAAAATATTTAAAGCGCTAAAGTAATTTCCTTTGCCTCGTCCTCTTCCTGTTGGCCATCCACTCCCCCTTCCCCCAGGCATTTCCCTATTAGATATTGCACTAGAAATACCAATTTTTGTCTACCAGTTTTTGTCTTGAGATGTTTTTGGTTAACAAATAAATCGATAAATTAGCTAAACAGTATAGTGTCTTTACAGTTTAAAAATCCACAGCTAACAACTACTTTTTTTTTGAACACCACTGATTTATTTTCTTTCTGTTTGTTGTTTCTTACAGACTCATAACTGTTAAGAAACGTTTTTCTTTGTGAAAGATGCTAATACCGGTGTTCCATCAACTGAATACAGGATACAGGCATTACATTCCCCTTCATGCTGACTGTCTTATAATGTGTTGTTGTGTGTATGTAAGAGGACGAGGAGCTTGAGATTAGGGCTCTCTACTGTGCAGTGCAAGTGGGATTGATGTGCTGGTGATACCTGTGGTAATGGCCAGGTCTGTTAGGTGAACTGGACAGGAATTGATTGAGGTATATGAGAGAAAGGCTTCTGGGTTGAGTATTTATTTTATTCTGAAGGTGTGAAGGGTGATGACACTGAAGTCACCAAGGAATCAGGTTTTATCAGCACAGTGTTCATAAAGAAACAGGAAAAGGAAGAAACATAATCTTCATCTTCTATGTTCCTGTCAAAAAAAAAAAAAAAAAAAGAATTTTCAGATCCTATGTACCCGAGCGTGTGTTCGTACGAAGGCAATATATGGGAAAGGATCCTTACTGAGGTCCCAGAAGCCGGCTGGTAAAGCCTCAGGTGGCAACAGGCCACCCTAGATGGGAAGAGTCAGACCTGCTGGGACATACACTGCTGCGGTCTCATGGAGTAAATCATGGCTCGAATTAAACATTGGTTGGAATGCAGTAGCCAGATGACAGGTGTCCAGATTTCTGGTGTTAATTAGTGTCCTGATATGTACGAGAACAACAAGCGAGGGTCAGGAGAAGCTCTTGTTCTCTTCCGGTTTGTGTACAAACCAGACGGTGTGTCCACCTCTCTGATTACTGTCTAGCGAGATGCACCAGCATTTTCCCTGCACATTGGAGCTGGCAGGTTTTTATCTGTGTCTTTCTCATCATGAAGTATCATTTTAATCTTTGCTTACTCTTTGCATAATGAGCAGGGCATTCATGGTGTGTTTGGAAGAAGCGTTATTTTTGATTAGGTGCAAATGTTGCTAACCCTGTCCATCCCTGTGTCAAACAGAAAATGGCTGGCCTTACACTGGGTTGTTCTGCTAACCCAGCTAACCGAGCAACTAATGTCCTACATGAAAGGCAGACTGGTAGCTAGAGAAAAAAATACAAAACATACTATGCAAAAAATCAAAGGTGGAAAATAAGCTTCTTGCTTATTCCTACCCCTTTTTTCTAAGTAAGCGCTCTGTGTTTCAAGACATTTTTGCTTTTATTTTTTGGCTCACATACAAGAGCTGGGCAAGACCCAAATAATTTCCCTCCCACCTACTTTGACCAAAGACTGAACTGACTAGCCGCTGAACTGACTGACTAAATAGAAGGTTTTGAGCACTGTAAATATCTGTAACTCCACTGTTAACTCTCTTTTTAAAAAGTGACATGAAATCTTTATTCTGTGCCACCAATGTTAATTGAGAATATGCTAATGCCAAAAAGTCTTCCCTCCCTCCTACAGTTCCCGTGCCAACAGTGCAGAATTACTGCAGCATCCTCTGGGGAGAGTTTAAAAAGCTTCTTGATTGTAATGGGTAGGAAAAATGACTGGGTGTACCCCATTTATTCCTCCAGTGTCTGGGCAGTAAGTGCACACAGCCTGCATCACCCTCGCAGGGCCCCTGGTCCAAGGGATGCGGCTGTCACGCCGTAGAGGCTGTGATGGAGTGGGCATGCTGGTGGGGGGGGCAGACCCGCCTTTGCCTTTCGCTGTGCTGTCTCTTGCAGGGACCCTGTAAAGTCGAGCCTGGGGTCTTGGCACCTCGGGACAGCTCACAAAAAGTTGGGGGCTGCTGGTAGGCACACCTGCAGGTGGGACATATTCTTTTGTCTTTTGTTATAAAGAGCTCTTCTATTAGCCTGAAACAGGTCCTCTGCTCCAAGCCAGTATTTGACAGTGTTTGTAACACAGGGCTCGGCTCCCCAGGTTTTAAGCTCTTCCTGAGAGCGCAAATCTTACATTAAAATCAGTCAGAGGAGAAAACCCATAGCTTATCTCGGAGGAGAGCCTTCAGCTCCAGCTGCTTCTAAGAGCAGGCGGGGACGTCCATCAAATCAAATCAGGGATTCCTCCCTTCGACTTCTGTGAGTAACGGGCGTCTTGAGCATCTCGGAAGGGAATTTTTGCCATATAAACACACTTGTTCTTTCTTTTTGATAATCGATTCAGCTTTTCAGCTGAGAATGCTGAGCTGTAAAGTTCCTGTAAGTCCCCTTACAGTCTGTGGCCAATTGCTCTATAGAGACTGATCCAGAGATCCAGGATCATGTACTGCAGAACCACCAGCAGACACTGCCTGAATTATGTCCATCCCTCTGACAAGCTCCAAAGGGAAGGACATACACATGTGGTCTTTTAATGGTGGTCGTCAGAAGATACGACTGGATTATCCATGCTAGATGTTGTAATTAGCGCATTGAAGTGTCAAAAGCCTTATAAAGTTAAGATGCTGAAAGCTATTGGTAGTAAAGATTTAGTGTCACATTTAAGAACAGCACCTAGGGCTTTTTTTAAGCTGTGAGAACTTCCTGAAGTAGAATTCACTTGTCTCTATAATTATTTGTCATTCATACTGCTGTCAGCTTTGACAGTGAAAATGTACTTGTCAGACACAATTTTTATTTTAGTCAGTTTATGATTATTTTCATTCTGGTTGTTTGATTCATTTTCCTGAAGTCCATGGCCTGTAATTTCCAAATACAATTAGGGCTGATCACTGGGAATGCTAGAATTTTAACTTTCCTGGAAAACTTCAGTGGGTTTAGGTTTGCCACCTGAGTTGGTAGCGTTCATCCATATTTGATCTGGCATGTTCCTTTCATCAGTGTAACCAGTATCTTACACTGGTATCCAGCATAATGCTAAGTAAATACCAACAATACGGGGTCTGACCCTGTCAAAATCTTCTGTCTGTAGGAGCTAAGAGTGTTCAGCAGTGCTCCAGACATTCATAATCTTGCTTTTCTATGATCAAAACTAAGGCCACTTCATGGCTGTCCTGCCGCTGACTTTAAAGGATCTTGGGCCGGGATGATCATGGGAATGGAGGAAGTTGAGAAAGGGATTGGGCATATGACTAACTGTCCAGAGCTCAGTTAGTTCATTGTTGGTTGTTTGTGATGTATTTCATTCAATTTGATTTGATTTGGATAGAGAGGCTCTGAACCTGAGCGTTACTGATTGTACATGGGGGCCAGTTTGCCTGTGCAAATGTTGAGGGATCCTGAAACTGGATGAACATAAAATTCACAGAAGGTGGTGAGCGATACTTCAAGGGAGTGAAAACCCCTGGCTCTGACAGTCCAGCTGACATAGGAATGAAGCGCTGTTTCATTTGAGCTAAATGCCCTCATTTTCAAACAAGCTCCATTGCATCTGCTGTTTGTAAGAGTGTTTAATGCAAGAGCTGTTTGCAGGTACGACTGCTTAAAATTTGGCTCTAATTCATGACTCTGTGGTGCATTAAAGAAATGTTTGCAGAAGTTTCCAGGCAGCATCAATACATGAGCATTTCCCTTGAAATATGGAGGGTGTCAGAGGAAGGGATGGCATCCATTCTTAGCACTGGAACATGAAGAGTGACGCTCTTTTTTTCAGGTTTAATAAAATACATTTCCATTTGTAACAGACCGACAGCTCTGTGTCTGGGTTGTACCCACAGTGTATTGTTTTTAATCTGCCTGGAAATGTGTCATTCCTGAGCTGATCCACATTGCTGGGACACCAGCGCTGAGGCCTTTTTTATTCAGCAGGCTGCTCTGGCCCTTGATGACATGAAGAGGTTAGGGATGAGGCAGCAGGTACGTTGCTGGAGAGGAGAAATTTGTTTCCCTGAGCAGTTGCTCTCTGTGACAAGATGTGCTCTGCGTGGCTCGTTGCTAGAAAGGTATTGGGTATCTACACATCTCTTGCAGCCTGTCGTAGCTTGACAAAACTCAGTTGCAAAGAAGTTTCAATTGCTTTCTTCCTTTGTTCTCGTGCTCTGAGCATAGATGATAAAAATATACCAGGTTTCCTTATGGCAGGCCAGAATCGTTGCTCTCACTGATCATTTTCTTTTTAACAGAAGAATGACCTGTGATATGGACAAAAGGTGCTTTCCTACTATTTCTGTCTGACACCTTTGCCCTAATCTTAAGAAAATCGTTTTCAATCTTGAGCTGACTTCCCAGTAAAGCATTCCTCTTTCTCCTGGGCCCAGAGACTTTGGAAAGTATGCAGAGTATTGAGGATGTGAATTTTTATGTGAATTACTTGCTCTGATTTCAAGTTATTATTAAGCCTTGCCAGTGAAAATGCAAACAAAACTATGTCTCCAGGGGATGGGGCACAGACATTGCTGCACATTGTAATCAGCCTCTCTTGAAAATTCATTTAATATCTTGTGTATTTTTTTATGAAATGCATTATTCATGTAACAAGACTCACAGAGAGAAGCAGCTGAATTGTAATTTCTGGGAAGATTCTTCTTCTGAGAGATGGCATTTTCATTATTTAAATCGATGCAGTAGGTCTTGCCTGCATGAGGGAGGCATGAAGTGAAGGGAACAGCCTGTAGATGGGGCACTGAGCCAGTTAGTTACTGCCTCTGAAGGGAAATAAAACGAGCCATCCAGTAATTTAAGCCCTTTTTGGGTCAGTATGTAGCCATTTGAGACATCATTACACACTTTGCAGGGTTTTTTTCCTCTGTGCTAGGAGCACTTAAGAAAATAGTAATCAACTAACACTTACTCAGTGGAAAAGTTTCCTCTCTTATAAAAATACTGCTTGCGAGCTGCTGGCCCGCTGCTGGTTCCTAGAGAGTGCTCCCTCGGCTCTGCATTGCGTTCGTCTGCCCGGCCACGTGGGAGGACATTTCATGTCGTTTCAGGGTTTACAGTAAGAATTGCACATGTTTATACTGCAATTCTGTCTTATTTACCTAACCTTATGTAAACCACTGGACTTAATTAACACAGGCTCAGCCTCTGTTATAAGACCTCACTCCACCAGCAGTCCCACTGAGACCAGTAGGGCTGCTCAGAGATAACCAAACACAAATAACACCAGTAGACTCTTAGCCCAGCTTAAGAATATTACTTACAGACTGAACGTATTAAGCAGTATCGCTGTGCATCTCTTGCTGCACAGTTGATGGCAAACATTTTTAAAAGTGAGTATTTAGGAATTTAATTAGTGCATATAACCATTTAATTATCTCGATAAAACAAAAAAATAGGATGTTACAGCTGAATTTGAGATGCTTCATAAGGAGAGGGATTGTCCTTATTTTGACTGTGCCCCTCCATCCCCATGTAGCCATCTTACAGACATAAGTGTCCCCTTTCGTTTTCCTCTCCCCCTCCCCTTCCCCCAGAGGATGGGAAGCTTCCCAGATCCCATCTCTCAGGCCTTTAAACAAGCAGGTGACAGCAGAGCTTGCTGGTGTTGGTGAGAGCCAAAAGCGACCCCCCCCCCCGGCGCGTGTTGCCCCACAGGAGGTGTGTGCATCCATGTCCTGGTGCAGATGGGCACCGGGTCACCCAGCAGCGGCAATCTGGTACCACTGAGCTAAAACCCCAAACTGCAGGGAGCCTGAAAGGGAGCCTGAAGTGTGCCCTGTGCATTTTGACACACTGACACTACCCAGCAGTGGGTTGTTGGCGTTAACGTCTTTCTCCTTTTCTCTTTGTTCGTTTGCCCAAGTTTGTCCACTACCTCCAATGGTGAGTCATGGAGACTACATCTGCCACCCGCGGCCTTGCGAGCGTTACAACCACGGGACGGTGGTGGAGTTTTACTGTGATCCTGGTTACACCCTCACCAACGACTACAAGTACATCACCTGCCAGTACGGAGAGTGGTTCCCCTCCTACCAAGTGTACTGCATCAAAACAGGTAAGGGAGCAGCAGTGGCTTTACTCCTATCCTCTCACAGGCCCTCTTTTTTAGAGCAAATCTGTAGGTCTGTGATGCCTGGTGAACTTCGTCTGTTTCACGGTTAAGTGGTGAACATTGATTTTAAGATGCTGTTAAATACAGTATATTTTTATTTCCAGGATCCTGAAAGATCCTGAACCATTTAAATAGTTAGCTCTTCAAATATATTTTGGAACGTCTTCTGGATATTTTTATGTGTATATTAGCTAAATTCATGATTGCATGTATAAAAAAAGAGCCAAGGGGAAAAAAGCAAGGTCCGGCCCCTGTGGCAGCTTATTGTTAAGGTTGCTTTTGGTATATGGCATTGGGTTCATGTGTATTTCTAAAACACATATAAAAGATCTCTTTTCCTAATTGATTATTGTTGAAGTATTAATACAAAATAGCAACAGTAATAATCAAGCACAAGTCTTGTATTGCCTTTTTGTTACAGAACAAACCTGGCCAAATACACAGGAGACCCTTCTGACTACATGGAAGATAGTGGCGTTTACTGCTACCAGCGTTTTATTAGTACTCCTACTGGTTATTTTAGCCAGGATGTTCCAGACCAAATTTAAGACACATTTCCTTCCAAGGTTTGTACTATTTTCTTTTTTTTTTTATTTTTAAGACTGAGGACCTTGGTTCAGTTTTTACATTCAGCACTCCTTACTGAGGAGATGGAGCGGCTCATGAGCCTTGCAGAAACTTTCTTCTTCTGCTCTGAGCAGAAGTCTCTGAGCCACCGGTGTGGAAGGTCACCCCCGGAAACCCGCAGTAGTCCTTTCTGCAACTACAATAAAAGGAAAAGTTTGCCAGGCTCACTTTGGGAGTAATTACAGCTCTACTACTGAGAATTGCTGCTTCTGCATGTAAAAATAGCTGACAATATTTTTAAATACTCATTTTCAGGTGCTGGGGGAATTAATTTTTTAACTACTGTAGACTTAGTAATGTAAGTTTTAAGAAAGATTTTCTTTTTCTCTATGGACAAATTTATATTAAAAGTTTGCTTTCCCTTCATGAGTATTATCTTCACCATGATTCATAAACATCTCTTACATCTTCCTTTATTTCCATAAAATACTGTGCAACTATGAGCATTTGTCATTGATTCTCACAGCACTCCTCATGAGACAGGTAGGTGGGTATTATTATTATTATTATTATTATTATTATTATTATTATTATTATTCTCTTACAACTAGAAGAACAAAGGCAGGCATGTGGAGTTTTAGGCAAAGCTAGTACTGTATCTGGGTTAGACTTGTTTCTAGTTCTCAGTCTGCTCAGTTTGCTGTGGACCTTCACTGTGTGACTCCTCTCCTGCGCTTGCTTTTTCTCATGTCTTTATTCTACCGCATGCAGAAAACAGAGATGAGAAAGCTGAATGTTACTAAATATATGCAGCAGAAAGGACGTGGTGATCTTAATGTTAAAGAAATGTGCACATTAAAGTATACAGATTATATAAGTAATGTGTAAATTTATATACATATATATGTGCATATATATACAATGTATGGGGAGTAGTACACATATACATATGTAACTAGGAAGATCTTTAGGGTAGTGGCTTGCACCACAGATAGCTTTATAGCTTGTACTTGTCTAGCTTATTGAAATGGCTTTCTGTCCTCTCCTTTTCGGACATTTTCATGTCCTAAAGGTACCTGGAACCAATTCCTTCCTGCTAGGACTCTGCTGTGATTTAATCACTGCTAAACAGATACTATAGGGTTGAACAGACCTTCCCAATTAATAGAAATGTTTTGCTTAAAAAAGAAACCAGTTTAGTACTGGTTAAGGAAGCGTTCATCCTTTGAAAGTAAGACCTGAAGGAGGCCACAAATCTGGCCACCAAAGCCCTGTCATGCAGCACTAGTCATCTCAGTGCCTGCTTACATGGGCTGTAAACACTTTTGTGCTCTAGCACACATCTTTCCAGGGGTTCACACACTTTTGACTGGTGAACTACATCTGTGATCTTACGTCCATGATACCTACTGTGCACGGCACAGCAAATGGTGCTCCTTATCTCTTCCAAGCACCTGTTTTCCTTCCCTTCTCAAAACTGTTCTTCACGTTACTGGTTTCATATTTCCGATTGTAACAGATTCCAGGCTGTCAACCTGAACAGAGTTTTGCAAACCCGTGCAGCAAACATTTCTGTGAATGTTAATGACCCTGTAGCTTCATTTCTCATGACTAGAAGGTGTTCACTTAAGTTCAGCGGTTGCTCCGAGGTGCTTCTGACGTGCTCCTGCTCTCTGTGATAACTCGTCTGTGTTTGACGTAGAGGCAACCAGGAGGGCTCCATGGGTGACCCCGACTTTGTGGTGGTGGATGGTGTTCCTGTCATGCTGCCTTCCTACGATGAAGCTGTAAGCAGCGGCTTGAATGCTCTGGCACCCGGATACTCAGCTGGCACAGACCAGGGGCACATTTTACAGACAGAAGATCAGAATCCTCCGGCTTACCCCGGCCCCAGGATTACAGACACGCTGCCTAGCGAGTTTGAGACCTGTGACAGTAGGTCAGGCTCCTCTGAACTGCTCCAAAGTTTGTACTCGTCCCCAGCGTGCCAAGCGACAGCAATCCCCGGTTCAGATCGAACTGATGTATCCCGTAGCACTGCCGGGGAGGCTGCGTCCACGAGTCCTCGGATCGACATTGCAGATGGTGAGTCTTACATAGGTGCAATAGATGGGTCCATAAACAGGAGCCATCATTTGTTTGTGCTGTCAGAGCAGGAATAAACCCAGCTCACCTGCTCCTACTTTCTCCGTGTTTTTGTCCACATCTTAATTTGGACATTTTTTAAACCATACTACTCCATGGTCGTAGACCGTGTCTATGATACATCCTTGCTAGCTGTGGTGCAAGGGATTTGAATCCCAGGCCAGAAGGTTCCTGTCCAGACCCCATAACAGCAGTCTCATCAACAGGGATGTCAGCAGGCGCCTGTGTACAGCAGTGAAGCCAACCATCATCTTGCCTGTGTTGGCTTGTTCATCTGCTCCTCAACTCCTACACTCACAACTCCCTCACATGCCATGGCTTTCACAGCAAAGAACAGGATTTTCTCCTTGAAATGGAAAGCAAATCATGTTTTCATACTAAGCCAAAATTAGCAGCCTTTATTAACAAGCTCATCATGTCTGCGTGTGAAGCGAACTGTTCAGTCTAAAGCACATACTCATTAAGCCATGGACATGGGAGTCATAGCGTAAGGGGAAAGTACACACAGGACCATGTATGAGAAGGGAGATTGCCATATATTATCATCTGCATTTAAATGGAACATGAGCATGCATTGATATAATTTAATTGAGTTCTAACGAGCTGTATGGTGTGCTGCTCAGTGTGTCCAGGAAACTGGATAGCTTTCCTTGGAGACATTTAAAAAGGACTGTCTGTGATCCTGCTCTCCACGTTCACTGAGAGTCACCAGGCAAAGCAATCTCTGTGTCATTTATCAGTAGCAGAGCTGAAGCCCATTGTCCTAAATTTAGTGTGGGTGAAGCTGTGGGTGGAGGAAGTCTTCCTGCTTCATGGGGTTGGGTCTAATGCCATCCTGAGGGGAAGAGGACAGCTGGAAGGAGGAGGGAGAAATTATAATACCAGTAAAAGTCCCTCCCTACTCTGACTGCTTATTCAGTGATTAACATAGTAGAAAGGATGTTTGCATTTAGTTTTTTGTGGGCCTAACTTGTTTTAAGAAATCTGGGTAGTTTTAGTAGGTTAAATTTCATATAGGTGTTAAAGCATAAGTGGGTCTAGAAATAGCGATACTGTATGTCTTGTTCAGATTTTCGCAATCTCCATTTCTATTTTTGTAGAGTTGCTAATACTAACACTCTGCAAAAGTATAAAGGGAAGTTACAAACAGCAATCAATGATATTTCTTTTTTTCCCCTAGAGATTCCTTTGATGGAAGAAGACCCTTAACCTGCACAGAGACGTGTCTTCGTCACATTGCACTGTTGGGTGACATGACTCATGAGGATTTAGAGACAGAAAAGACTATCTGTGGATTTGGGGAGGCTATTTTCCTACTTATCAATCTTCCACATGATGATGTCGTCAGATTGGGTATACATCTTAATCCGCAGCAGGGATAACAGCCTCAGCATTTGGAACAGCAGTAGTTTTATGAATGAATCCTGGGGATTTGATGAGAGCAGATGTAGAAAAAGAACTGTGGCTTTTTAGAAATGAAATGTATATCTGCATCGCAGAAAGTCATATGGTTCTGTAAGAAATGCTATTGGATTTTGATACTAACTGCCTCACAAAAGCATGTCAAAGTATGTAAATTTGCTTATAAAGACTGCTTTAAATGATCTGTGGACCTCTAGTTTATGAAGAATCCTGATGAGTTTAAAAAAATACTAGTACTGAAACGCAAAAAAAGAGGAAAGATCCTCTTTGGCTTTCCTATGATAACCAGGAAGCTTTTGATATAGTTGTTGGTGATTTTGTTTCAGACCATGTCTGCAGAAAATATAACAGAAATGATAGGACTCATATATACTTTGATGTATGATAGCAAATATATATAAATATATATATATTTAAAAGCTCTTAAAGAGAGAGAAAAGGAAAGACTCCCAGGTCACATAATGATCTGGAGATTTTTTTAAAGGTAAGGCAGAATTTATATCATATACAATATTCAAGGTAAAGTATCGATATTTGTATTTATGCAAGACTTCTGTGACTACATTGCATTTGATAAATCCTGCTATTATATGAGAGATCTATAAAATGTTAAAATTATGAAATACGTGCTTAAGAAATGTTGAACTGCTCTGCTTCAACCTTTCTTAAGCTCTTACAAATATATATATACACTAGAGTAATCTACAGTCATAGCCCAGAGCACTGCCTTGTCCCTGTACATTGTGGTAGTATTCTGAGCCATTATTGTAGAATACTTTTTAAAAAAATAATAAAGTTCAGTTTCAGTTCTTTTGACTTATCCGGCTGTGTGTATTTGGCCTTTTTTTCCCTTGCTCACTTCTTTCACCAGCTCCCACCTGAAGGCTGAGATGGCAGCGGAACACCTGCTCTGTGGCATTTTCAGCTTTATATTCGTTACCCAGCTACAAATGCAGAAGAGTGGCTTTGCTTAAGCAGCACGTGAAATGGGTGCAGGGGTGGCACAGCTTCTATAGATGCTACACAGCTTCTGTAGAGGCTTTCCTCTCCTCTGCGTGTTACGCCAGAGGATTGCGCTAAAGCCTGTATGAACGGTTCACCTTTGTGGTGTTACAGGCTTTTCCTTATTTGTCAGGAAAATTCTTGGCTGTTTCATACACTTATTGAAAGCCGAGCAGATTTTCTGGTCTTATTTTTGGTATTGCGCAAACGAAACATATGTTAAACTGGCAGTGTTTGAAGGAAGAACTCGCCGTATGTTAATGATAGAGATTGCCGTCGTGTGGGCTAATACAAACCAAAGGAAAAAATGAGGCTGAGTTCTGATTTTCTGTACAAAGTAAACCAATACTATCTCTATTGCCCTAAACAGAGGATCGCTACAAGTTGCTCTGTTATTTTTTTCATGGTTGTTTATTTATTTTTTTGTATTGTGGTAGCATCTAGTGGCCCCACTCATGAGTCGGTCTAGTAGAACGATAGATGTGCTGCAGCCATTCAAGAAAGTGTTTATTAGTATCCTGTCAGCAACTGTATGTGACAGCAAGAAGCAAATGGAGACAAAAAACTGTGTAATGGAGAGGCAATTATTACAATAATCTCAGTTATTATATTGATGAGAACGTAGCAATTGGCATTGAAAGATAAGACATATTCCACATCGTCCTTCATTCTCGGTTACATAAGATTTGCATTTTTTTTCTGCTGAAATCGCCTCAATTGCAACTGTATCTTCAGGTTTATCCCACAGCCGTATCTGTCAGGTATTAGTACTTTCTTTGCTACCCCTTCCTTTTTAGGTCCCATGCTTTCCAGAGGCATTTGCACCACCAGCTGAAGTTCAGGACTGTCACCCCAGCAAACAAGACAGGAGTGCTGTAATACCAACCTTGAATTGAAGCACGTCTCAAGCCTACAGTCAGTTAAGTGATTTTTGTTTCATCGTGTCATTGAAAAGTAATGAATTTACTTTAGGTGCCCTATAAAATATTATGAAATCTGTCTTTTCTGGTCTTTTAACAGCTTGTGAAATTTCATTCCTTATTAAATTTCTGGACTTCCATTTATTAATTTCTGTTATGAAAGCTTCTGACTAATATTTGGAGCGCTACGGTTTTATAGATTTACACTGCTGTATGTAGTGTATTGCAGTGATTTTGTTAAGGGAGCCAGACAGGGTAACTTAAGAAATGTAAATTTATGGCTTATTAGACCATTTTTATTTTAAAAAGTGCAGAACTGCAAATACAGTAGAAAACTCTGATGTATTAATACTGCTTGATAGTCCTGTGATAGCACCATACTAAATATAACTTGCAAAGGTAAAAGAGAGGTTTTTAGCATTTTTTGCTTATGATGTGGAAGACTTCCTAAAAGGGTGTTTTGGGGGGATTACTTGTGTGGTTGAGTTTGGGAGTTTTGCATGCTTGAATATTTGGGGGGAAAGAGAGGACTGTTTCTGCTGCTTTTTTTTTTTTTCCACATGGGGCTTGAATTGTCAGGAGAGGTCTGCCTGCCCTCGGATCCGTGCCCCGACCCACAAGCTGACGCCCTGGGCTGAGGGGTGCTCCCCAGTGTCCCCCAGGCTGCCCGGCTCCCCAGACGCCCTGCCAGCCTGGAGAACCCCGCAGCTCCCTGACCTAAGACCTCAGGTCAACCTCAAGCACTCCCCGAGCCTTGGGAGGATGCTCTTAGGGCCCCGAGAGACTGGAGAGCGGGTAAGATCATGACAGTATGTTTGCTGTGAAACCAGATGGGAGGATGAGCATGTCTTATGCAGATCATAAGCTGTTTTTGCTTGAGCTAACTGGATGTGAATTAAAATAAACCCAGGAAACCCCTTGTTGGTGAGGGAAGAAGCAGAAGACGGACAACCTGTGTGCCTTCAGCAGAGGGAGGAAAGGGTACGTACTGAGAACTCCAGGAAAGAAAAGCAAGAACTGGCTGCACCCTGCCAGTATTTCTAAAAATTAAAAAGGAGGAGCAGAAATGAGCGATGTGTCAGCCTTCAACACTGATTTATGAACGAGGGCTTGACCTGCAGAGTGCTGGGGGCAGGGTGGGGATCCAAGGTCTCGCAGCAGCTCTGCAGGGAGTGAGTCACAACCTGAGCATGAGTCAACGGGACCTGGCTGTTGTGAAAATGTTGAATGCCAATACGAGGATGTTTACACAGAACAATAACTTATAAAACGCGTGAATCCTTCAGCTCCACTCGGCGCTAGTAAGGCCTCAGCTAGAGCAGTGTGTCAAATGTTGAGTGAACTTTTTCCTCTTCAAGGGAAATGTGAAGTAGCTGGAGGGAAGCCAAGCAGAGAGAATTAAGAATTACTAGAAGTTTGGAAGAGTCTGTCCTCACAGGTCACGTTAGAGATCATGTAGTGTTCAGTGTGGACAACAGAAGACCAAAGGGGACACAGAAATTTGGTTCTCTGTAAGAAGCATATTTTGCTAAGAAGGGAATTATCCATATAAGTAGGACAAGAATAATAGGCTTAATTGCAGCTTGAGAGAATTAGGTTAGATATTAGGAAAAACCTTCTAGCCACAGGGATGGTTACAAGCAGGGAGAGATGGTCTGAGGAAGCTGTCAAAAACCTCTGTCAGGAGAGATTTTTTGAAGACTTTTAAATAAACAGGGGCCAGGACAACACTGGGGTGGGATGCGCTGCGTGAGCTTTGGGGCCCCTTCTCAGTCTGTTTCTGTGTGATTTCCAGCTTGTGAGAACTGAACTTGGCTGATGCACGGTTTTCCCCATATAGACTAATTCCAAACTGATGGTACTGGGCAAATTGGTCAGCAGTCGTCAAAACTGCAGCCAGAAATACTCTCTGTTCCACCAACAGAAGCTTTTCATGTAGCGTGGGCTGAACGCCAGTAAAATCCTGTGAATTAAACCCTGTTGCATTAAAGTGACATTGATTTCAGAATTTTGTTCTGTGACAAATCCAAATTTGGGATTTTCTGGTCTTCGTGTCTATCTTAGGCAGTTAAATGAATGCAGACACCTTCTAATACTCCCTGCGCATTAGGTGAAGTAAATCCTCTCTTGGCAATTATCTGAAGACACCTATTGAGTTCAAGGGAAAACAGCAGCTCAGGCACTGGAGCACAGAGACCATTGTCATGTTTATGCAAAACTTGCTTCCTATGCCACAAAAGCTGTTTACTCCTCTCTGCGCTGTGCTGCAGATGGTAACATAGCTAACCGCGTCAGCTGCCAGGGGAGAAGTAGCACAGATGAGAGCAGCACATCTCAACCTCCTGTTCTTGGTCTCCCATGGATTCTCAGGGAGGACTCTGGGGCAAGAAGAACTAGAAAGCAAGTAAACATCTGCCCCAAAAGTCAGGAGCATCTCCCGTTGTCCCTTCGACACGGTTCCCAAAGGAACCATAGGGTGGAGGGGAGACAGGCCCTCCTTTGCCTAACGCTCTCCCAGGCCAGGGTGTGCAGCCGGAATAGACCAATGCTTCTCCCCCGGCATAATGTATATAACTTCCTTCATGCATTATAGATTTCTCTTGCTATTACCATTATATAGTAGCATACAGCCCATTCGTCCAGCCCTACCTTTTCCAGGACAGTAAATTATGTTATTTAACAACAACAGAAAGGGCGTTAGCTTGAGATTAAATTATTTGCTGTCCAGGTGTCAGAGCAGACTTTTAAGGATCCACATAGACCCCATACGTAGATTGGTCAGCTACGGCTGGTTGGGATTCTTGCGGCAGCTTTCCTCAGCAAGGCAAAGGGACTGTGCTGAAGGGCGGGGGGAGCTGCTACGTGGGGACGTTTTGTAACCCAGGGAAACTGGATTCATCTGATAAAATATATTACACAGAAAACTGGAGAAGGAAGAAAAGCCACTTAAATTTTGAAAAAATCCAGGGAGTACATGGATAAGTTACCCATGTTCTCCAGTAAAAACAGAGGGAGCTGTTTTCTTAATACAACTGGTTGAAAAGTAAGTCCAGCAGCAGGGAAGGAAGACAAACTTCCTGGTTTGGGGATCCAACAGCTCTTTTCCATCACCTCTGCATTTCAGTGGTCAGACTGGTTCTGCTTGCAATAAGGGCCTTGGTTTTCGTTTGGATCTACTTTTTCTATTTTACTGTGTTTGTCTTCTGTTTCCCTGCTGCTTATCCTTCTACTGTTTTTCTCCTTTTTTTTTTTTTGGTAACTAATACCGGTGTTCCAGTTTCATCCTGCCGCCTCAGTCATGCTGGGAAGCAAAACAAGTGGCTTAATTGCAGTGCAGTACCCAGCAGGATATGTCCCCTCCCTCACAAGAAGTTGCTCTTATTTGCCTTCCTCATTTACGTTCTCAGCAGAGAGGACAAGAAGGGACATGGAGCTCCTCACTCTGCTGACAAATGGTCCATGAAAATGGTTAGAGAGAGACACTGAGGGGAGTCCACATTACTACATCCATGAGGTATCTATCCGCCTTGGTCCCAAGCCTGTCAGCTCACAATCTTTCATTGGCCCAGAATTCACAGGTGCACGTGAATGCTCCTGTACAAGCACAGTAGCCAAGGTTTTTAAGAATTAGCTAATATTTTAGGGTGTTTCAAGGTAAGACATTTTAAAGAGACCCTCCTTTCTGAAACTGGTGAGCTCACAGCTTCAGAAAATGGGCACTGATATGGTCCAGCGAGGGACCGCAGGGTGCACAGCAGGTCGCTTCATCTGTCCGTGTTCTGGTGCTCCAGTATGAATTTCCTGCCCCCAGGATAACTGCTCGAACTAAACAGTTGCCAGTTGCTGAGCTGTCAGGTTCACATCCTTTTTTTTTTTTTTTTAAACCTAATTAGGCTAGATTTATTTTTAACGCTCCTTATTACCGTCGGCTTCTGACTTCCATCCATCTACTGCTGAGTACATGCTGCTCTTGCCAAAGCAAGTGTCTTTCAGCAGCTCTCTCAGCCCCCTGGAACTGTACTGCCCTGCGGGGGATCGCACTTGCCACCGTTGTCCCTTCTATTAATGCAATGGCAGCACATGCTGTTCATCTGCCTTGTTCAGTGCTCTCGTGTTAATAACTGTGCAACCGGTTGTTATTTCTTTCATAACCATTACCATAGCTGCCTGTTGTTGATAATTCAGGGTTAATTACTTACTAAAATGTTTAGCGGAACAATTTAGCTTCGCTTGGCCTGTTCATTGATGAAGACTATAAATGTCTGCAGTCTATCACTGATACAGACGTTCCTGAAGTTTGGTATAATTGGCTTTTACTGCAGTGCTGCAGCAAAAATGAGGGTTAGTCCAACTGGCAAAGTCAGCTGCCTGCTTGCACACCCACTGCCTGGGTATTCATTGGGTTTTGGGCAACCACCTGGGAGGAGAAGCGCTGCAGTGACTTACCAGGTTCCCTTACGTATCCATTCACATTGCAGCCGTGTGCAGCACAGGTATAGCTACAGAAGTGCCGAAGCCTGGCATTAAAAAGGACATCATGGCAGCTGCAAAGAGTCCAGCATTTCAGTTAGGCTTAGGGTGCTGGGCTGATCTGTCACAAATATACCTTACTGGAGACAGACATATCTCCGACAAGACTTAGATGATGACGTTCTCTCTGTTTTGTGGGAAAAGTGGGGGAAGAATTGCCAAGAGGCTTCATTAAAGGTAATTTAAAGTCAGTTTTCTCTGGTCTGGCAGTCTCCTGTTCCCTGAAATTTTGAATCTAGGAGCCGCTGCAGACAGGAGGCTCTGCATATATGCACTGCTCTTGGCTTCCAGAGAAATGGACGGGAACTGGGACTGCTGAGCCCCTTTCAGCGACGAGCTCTTTCTGACGGTGCAGTCGGGAGTCCCCATCTCTTGATTCCCCAAAGCAGAAGAAAGGACGTGCTCCCATCCAAGGGAAGGTGGGGTTTAGCATTACACTCCTTTAGAGCAAAACTGGACTCTGGAAACTCCACCCAGCTCTCCGATTTTCCTTGCATTACAGTATTTGCAGTGAATTGAGGCTGACTGGGTGCATTGTGGTAACTCTGCGTTCGTTTAAGCCTTCACAACATAGGGCCATGCAACAGGTCAGCGATAGTCTTTGGCTGCTCCAGGCACTGAGAAGCAAGTGAAAGCAAGACAGTTCCCCTCTTAGACACTTTTTAAATCCAGCACGGCGCTGTCTTCATCTTTGGATGCCTAAGTATCCTAAATATGTCTGAATATCTTCGTATTAAATTATGAGCAAGAAAGTGATTAATTGTTCCCTGACCTTCAGTTTCTTCATTGAGACTGTGTCACCAAACCATATTTTATGTCACTAGGAGACAGCAGATGTAAATCAAATATCTGCCTGCTCTAGAATATCTAACAAGGGAGGAAATTACTTCCATCCGTTAACGCGGACAGATTTTCTTGAGAGGTTTATCTGCCTTCCAAATTCAGTTTTAAAATGTGATTTCATCCTCACAGGTCTGCCTGTCAGTTTCCAGCACAAATGGCATTTCCTTGGTTTGTTTGCAGCACTGGCAAGAACAACAACCTGCCACTCTGTCTCATCTTCTAAATGCCTTTTTTTTTCACTACATAATTTAAAAACTATAAATAATTTATTTAAAAAACCCACACCCAAGATAAATTTAGATTTTTGGGTTTCTTCAGAAGGAAAGGTAGTGGGTATCCTTTCTTAAGAAATCCAGTGATAATTTAACTAGCCCAACAGAAGACTGAACCCTATGCACTTTACTTCTGTGGTCCAAGACTACACACAGTAAGTAGAGTGGGGACTTTCTTCCCAAACAATCGGCAAGAAATGACAGCGGGCCTTGGGTCTCTGAGAGCACCCGTGTTTGCAGCACACAACATCTGCACATCCTGTAGCCACATCTGTGGAGGACATGAGAACCGGGAGGCTGATGCCTTTGTATGCAGTGGGGAAAGAGCAGCGCTGTGTCCCGTGTGCCATCTTCTGCTGCCCGCGTTGCTGCTCCTGCTGGCTCAGGTGCGCGGGGTGCCGCAGCCCCCACTGAACCCGGTGTATTGACCGTCCGTGGCAGAATGGGCCTCCCGCTGCAGCAGTGCTTTATCATTTCTTTTCCATGGTTTGCCTTCTTAGTTTTTTGCATCACCAGCATACAACACTATCAGATCATTGTATCGACATGTTCTTCAGACCCAGCTGTGTGAGATAGTTATTTTCAACTCACACCAGCTCCAAAGGGAGTGCCATTGGAAACAAAACAAATTAAAAAACCTTAAACGAAACAATCAAGCTTAGGAGTAGCCTCGTTGTTGTGTTGTCCCTGTGCATTCATTTTTCTGTTCAAATTAGTCATGCACTTGAAGAATAGGAAGTTCACAACAGGGCAGCCAAATCTCATGTTCAGAATTAGGAACCTGGAATGAAAAACCAGTATGTAAACCAGAAAAATATTAGCCCGTGATTGCATTGAAATCTCAAAGCTTAATGTAAGATGTGTTCATAAGTGCTTTTGCGGAAACAAACAGCCTCTGCCATGCAATTACATATTTAAGCTCTGCGGAAAAGATCTGTTTACTGAGTGAGCAAGGCATACACCCCAGGCTGCTGGGCAGAGGGAGTCCTGTGTAATCATCACAGGCTGTGACACAAATACAATAGTTTGAAGACCTTTGACATTTGATTAATATTTTTCTCTTTTACAGAGTGAAGAGAGTTTGGACCTTAAAAGGAAAATGAGCTAAGGCTTTAATTAGTGGGGCCATAGAGAAAGAAATGAAGAACAACTGTGGAGAGCAGTAAGTATATGCTGAAAGCTTAACAGGGAAACTGATGCCAAGCAGATTGCGACAGACTTTAAATTCCACATGTAGATGGACTCCTATGTGCGGATGCCAAACACAACTGTTTCCATATAATTCTAAGAGGGTAGGAAATGTAGAAAAAATTCAAAAGCACCGATTTGTGATAACTGGGAAATGCTCTACTTGAGCAATGGCTTTACCCCTTAGCATAGTCATAGGGAATTGATTCTGCCCTTTTACAAACAACGGCTGTTCACTGCTGAAGGCTGTTTCTGGATTTGCACCATAAGCACTAGTGCAAAAGAGATGTCAGTTTATGCTATTGTAGCCCATCTGTACCGGGTCTTGACCCACACAGCTCCGTCAATGCAAATACTGGCACATCTCTCACTACAAGAAAGATGTAGAGGTGCTGGAGTGCATCCAGAGAAGGGCAACGAAGCTGGTGAGGGGTCTGGAGAACAAGTCTTATGAGGAGCGGCTGAGGGAACTGGGGGTGTTTAGCCTGGAGAAAAAGAGGCTGAGGGGAGACCTCATTGCTCTCTACAACTACCTGAAAGGAGGTTGTAGTGAGGTGGGGGTCGGTCTCTTCTCCCAAGTAACAACTGATAGGACAGAAGGAAATGGCCTCAAGTTGTGCCAGGGGAGGTTTAGGATGGATATTAGGAAAAAGTTCTTCACAGAAAGGGTTGTCAAACATTGGAACAGGCTGCCCAGGGAAGTGGTGGAGTCACCATCTCTGGAGGTATTTAAAAGATGTGCAGACGTGGTGCTTAGGGCCATGGTTTAGTGGTGGTTTTGGCAGTGTTAGGTTGATGGTTGGACTTGATGTTCTTAAAGGTCCCTTCCAACCTAGACAATTCTATGATTCTATGAAAACCAGTAGCAAAGGTGACTAGACACAAAATTCGCTCGAATGTACAAAGTAAATGAAAAATATCAGTGATCAGGGTTACGGAAAATGGCAAGCATGCTATTTTCAGGCAAACATGATTTGTGAGGTGATGGTTGCTTCATAGGCAGTGAGTCACAGAAGCTTAGCCTCTGCAGCACCTCTCTTCTCCTTAGGCAGCACTTTCCTTGGCAGGAACAGGTGTAGATAAGAGCAGTGTTTTAGGGCTTGTGCTGATAGCACAAAACGAGCAGAAACTGCTGTCAAGTCAAAACAGGTAGGAAAAATACAGGAAGAGGCCATACAAAAGATTTCATATTGGACAGGTTGGACTCTCAGGTGTGGATGAAGCCAGAAGTGATGGGACATCTGCTGAGCTACCTCCCTCTTTCTCCAGTTACTCCTGGCTGGTAGCCTGCTGGCACCATAAAAGCAGGAGTGCAAGCGGCACTGGTTGGAGCGTGGCTAAACTGGGCACCGAGTGAGGTGCAGCACAACTGCTGTATTTTTCTGTCCTGGCAGGTGAGACCCCAATCACTGTGATTACCTGCTGCGGGGCAGGAGGCCGAGTGGCAGGTCACCTCTCCGGAGAGGGCTGCGGTGGCTGCGGTGGCAGGGAAGCACAGCGGTGGCAGGGAAGCACAGCCTCTGGCACAGCTCCATGGCAGGCAGGTCCCTCTGTCTGCGCTGCTCCGGTGTCTCTTCCACCCTGGGCATAGGTGCCAGAGGCAGCAGCAGCAGCAGAGGGGCTGCCAGCCAGCCTGGGAACTCGCGTGGCCACCCAGCAGTCCTCCCTCTTGAGTCTTGGTAGAAGATTACTTCCTCCTGATTCTTGGTAAAAATGTGATCTAGTATCAAGACTTCAGGTTATTATTCTGATGCCTGCAGGCATCTTTCTGTGAAAAACAAATGTAAAGGACTTTTTCTCTAGGATATTGTGTTCTTTGCTAATAAACCACTTTGGAGATTCTCGAAAGAATAACGTTCCTGAGAGTGCAAGAAGCCATGTGCTGTTTTTATGCTGTCCTCAGCCTTTGTGGTGTTGAGTGGCACAACATGACATGTTGCAATTCATCTGTCATTTTCACATTTGGAGAAGTGGTCAGAGTGGAGCAATCCAGCCATTCCAGCTGAATACGCTGTTGTTAACTCACAGATGTCTCTGCGCGCAAGACTCATCACAAGGCTGTCGTGGAGGTGCTGACTTTTAAATCCCAGTCGCACGCAGAACCTTGGCATAGTGTCAGCACGTCCAATTTTCAATTTCACGGGACATTTCTTTTGGTGTTACCAGTGGATTTTGTTTTACCTTCATCTTCCCTTTTTGTTAACACTGCAGGAATTACTTCTTGGGGCTCTCTCTCCTGTCTTACCTGACGCTGCGTGTGCTGTGTGATTCCAGGGGGGTTTCTGTGGGCAGAGACCTGAGCTTGCACGAGCGCATGCCTGCGTACACTCACATACAACTATGCCAGGCAATTCGATAACATGAAAGCTGTCACAGGCCCATTTACTACAGTCCCAACGTTTGAAAAGTATTCAGGTTAGTATAAAACCAGGTTTCGGCTCCGGTCAGCTTTTCTTTGCAGAATCTGGGGAAGAGCTGCCTGGCCGGCAGCTTCAACAAAGGTGTCCTTCTGGTCTGAGCGACTTTCGGAGGAGAGCTGCTGCTGCCGCCTCTGGCTGGCCTGGCAGCAGGGCCCGAAACAGGGATGTGCCCTGTGGAGGTCAGACAATCCGGGGCTGTATTTTAGATACACATATTTCAAGTTTGGGAGTACATTTTTCTCCTACAGCCTACTGGGACCTTGGAGAGAAGCAGAGCGGGCCAAATCAAGTTCCTCAGACACTACCCTTTTGCCTATTTTTACCTTATTTTTAAGAATCCAAAGCAGGTTAAGCACAGCTCTGAGCTGTTTTGCCAAGATCTGACCACACTAATTTCTGCAGAGGAAACTTTGGTTTCAACACGTGTTAAAGTGAAAATATTGGCATTTTCAAGCTAAAATGTAATATGTTGAATTATTCTTATGTCGAGACTGATAGAGTGCTTTCATCAGATGATCAAACTTTGCTCAGTTAGACTTTACTGATCTTGCTCTTCTCTTCTTTGCTCAAATTAACAAAGTCATATTTGTAATTGAACTCGGTGGTAGCCAAGGCTATAGAGGCATATAAATGCAAAAACCTGCCTCTCCAAAGTCTTCAGTCTCACTAAAAATGAAGCTCACAGAAGCACATTCAGATCAAAACCGATGCTACCTAAATCAGGGAAAAAATTCACTTGCAGAGGCTCATTTTGTTTCCTTCTATGTGCATAAAGGGAGAATAATTATCTTTGTGCATGTAGCAATTTATCTTTTATTATTCTATCCATTCTGTGGACAAACTGTTGAGTTCACTTTTTTGATAAAAGCTTTCCAAAACACTTCAATAATTCTCCAAACACTCAACACAACCCACACTGGCTTTTTAAAAAAAAAAAAATCTGGAGGTTTATTAAGAAGATCACAGATTTTTCTGTGTTTGTTGTGAAATCCAGGTGGGAAAAAATCAAGTAATTCTTGGTATTTAATATGATAATTCTAACTGAGACTCATCAAGGTAAAGGAACTGAATGTCATTACCTATGCAAGATATGAAAATGCATGTCTCCAGAAAAAATGACCTTATTACAGCGTTGCTCTTGTGTGGGTGGAAGTCTGCTTCAGAAGAAGCCTGTGGGAAATGATCATGTATTTCACCTACCTATTGTACATTATAGGTGAGCCCAGAGGTGCAATAAGATACACATTTGCTAAGTGTCTTACATGTAAGAAATCAGTAATTTAATGCATTAATCACTAGAGTGCAATTATAGACCTTAATTTAGAAGGTATTAGTCATTTGCCATAGATAACCTTCAGTGGCTATTAGAATTTCATAGTCGGAGTTCATTACAACTGGCAAATGTCGTTTGCACAACCAGCACACACAAGGGCCTGTTCTTTGGCTGGAAGCACATTTTTTCAGTATTAAATCCACTCCATTAAATACAAGAGAGAGCACCTGTTTGACTCTATTTTCAATAAAGATTATATCCTAGTTGCATTTTAAGGGGGCTTATAAAGATTGCACATTATTAATGTATTTTATTAGCATGTTTAAAACGGAGGGGGATACACTGGAAATATTACAAGCACATCAGTAGAAGACATCATAGCCGGTGATAAACCGTGGCAATAAACAGCCTATTAACCTGTTGCAGTCTTTATCAAAATAGGAGACAAATGACTATTTGTTACAAAATCTGTTAAAGCATTTACTGACCTTTTTATAAATGAACCTTCATATATGGTATTTTCTTGAAATTAGTAATAGAGTTAAAATTAGGCATCTCAGTGCTTAATTTCAAGTATCTGCATAGATCTAGGACACAGTAAAATTCTGTAAGTAATTGTTCCTAATTTTTGGTGTTTTAATGTGTATGAGAGGACATCTTTCCTTTTTCCCTCTTTCCTAATCCCTTATGGTGCCTGCTAGGTGTCTACCTCGCCATGTGTATGTGATTTACATACATAAGACAACAGAGGAGCAAGAAACATGTCTCTGCTTAACACAGACACCTTAGCAAAAAGACAACTTGTGTTTTAGTTTCCATCATTTCTTGCAAGTGACAGAACAACATGAGATGGTTGTGTAGGTGTGCCTTTTGTCATCAAAATACAACATGCTCATCTGCACCATTTGGAATTACATTACTTCCTCTGTGCAAGAAGGCACTGAAAGATGTCAGCACAGTGCTACAGAAAATGTCTGCATTAACAGACAACTCAGCTGTTTCTTTTCTCTCTGCGTTACACAAGCACAGTAGCTGAATATATTGGCATCTTTTAGAGTCCTGTGATTTACACATTTTAAACTTGGAGGTTTTAATCCAGAAGCATGTCTGCAGTTATAATAATAGCGTATGAGCATTGTTCAGTGATAAATCAAAGTCAATGCACTGAACTAAAAAAGTTCCAGGCTGGATTTTCAACTGTAACTTGGCATGACCTTTTGCAAAAAAACACTTCTGTAAATTTGTGACTGCTTGGGAGCAGCAGTTGGCTGTACAACAAGCAGCAGCGAATACCTTACTTCCGTGCTGAAATGTACGTGATATATCAAACAAAAAGATGCTCAAAGACTATAGCCATGAAAGGATAGCAGTCCTGCTTACCTGCTGCTTCAGCCATTTCTAAAGTTTTTATTCACAATCTGAAACTGGTTCAGCTGGCATCTAAACTGTCACTGGGTTCTAGGCCTTGCTTCAGTAACTTCAATATAAAGTATGTCACCCTTTTATGTATATGGGCAAAGAGTTAGAGGCCCAAGCTGACAGGATACACAAAATCCTAGGTGTTTCCCGCTTGCATCAAAAAGCGGCAACAACAGGATTATAAGTGAAGTATCCACATTAGACACACGTTGAGACATGTGTAAACCGGAGGCAAACATGTCTAAATCCTGATGCTCATTCTTACTGTCACCACCTGGAAGGAGGTGCTGTGGTGGTAGGCTCAGTAGAAAGACTTACTGTCTTTTCCTATTAATTACAGCTGAGAGTAATCCTGAAAATATTCAGGACTTCAAGTATCCAGTTCCATCTCTATTCAAGTATAAGTAAGAGAGAGAAGCAGGACAGAACAGAAGTATTATATATTTAAGTATCTCAACCATTTCCTCACGCTGTAGATTTTCACAAAACAACAGATGCTTCCAGATACTTCTGTAATATCCCATGTGAATTGGCAGAATTTGGTAGGACTTCACCTAAACTGGTTTATTTGGCTTTGTCCTATTCCCTGTGTTTCGTTTAAACGCAGTATTCCAAATTTAGCAAAATTGCTTCTCTTCAGATACACAGGTCCTGTTTTCAGTGGCCTAAGAACTATTGTTTCAGTGCCTGAGCATGTTGTAATCTCTCATCCAATTTAACATTAAGTAGAATATATCACAGCCAACCAGAGAGGTGCGTTAATACCATTAAAATATGTATATATGCAATCACTTATAAGCACTTAACACAGGAGTGACATGAGTATTTAAAGGTACATAACTCAGATTAGCATGAAGATGGGCACTTTGGTGTCATCACTGGCCCAATCAATTCCATACAGAGCAGAAGCTTAAGCAGGAAAGGGTGAGAATTTCCTATCGAAATATCCTCATGGTCTGGTGGGATGTCAGGGGACATCAGGGATAGAAGCAGGGTTCAAATCCTATTAGGAAAAGAAAGATTCTGGGAAGGAGCAATCTGACTATTGAGTGGAGGGATAGGATAAGGGTCTACAACTTGCTGGGAGTTGCGAGCAAGAGCTGCCTTAGGCGTTTAATTCCAAAAGAGGCTGAGTTGCACAACCCCAACAGCATGGAGCCTCATTTTATTTAGTAGGTGAATCTTAAGACATGACCTCAGTTCCGCGTTTCCAACTGTCCAGATCAGGTCATGCTTTGGCTATCACAATGTGTATTGTAGATCCAATGCTTTAGGCACCTATGTCTCCCACGCAATGTTACTAATGGGGATCTTATCAATACTTATAAATATTTAAGGAGAGGGTGCCAGGGGGATGCAAACAGTCTTTTTTCAGTGGTGCCCAGTGATAGGACAAGAGGTAACAGGCACAATCTTGAGCATAGGAAGTTCCATCTTAACATGAGGAGGAACTTCTTTACTCTGAGGGTGGCAGAGCACTGGCACAGGCTGCCCAGAGAGGTTGTGGAGTCTGGAGATACTCAAATGACACTCTGGAGACATTCAAAACCCACCTGGACACCGTCCTGTGCAACCTGCTGTAGGTGTCCCTGCTGTGGCAGCGGGGTTGGACTAGATGATCTCCAGAGGTCCCTTCCAACCCTGACCATTCTGTGATTCCGTGATTCTGTAGACCCCCAGCTCACGGCTGCGGCTATGGCCAGGCAGCGGTGTGCTCAGGAGTTAGCTCAGAAGTGGCCGCTTTTTCAAACAGCACCAATTTCCATAAATTGTATTTAAATGCAAAATGAACAGTTAGATTACTATAATTTTTAAAAATAAAAATTACCCCGTCCTCTCTTCTACCCCCCTTTTTCATTCCTGGATTCCCCTTTTAAGAATGACAGTAACGGGCAAATAAGTCACTTCAGCTACAGATCTATCATTCAATCTTAACTTCTTTAGTAAGCCTAAGCATTCTGCTTAGTATAAGGTAATGTAGAAAATGGAATAGATTGACGATTAGAAACAGGTTAAGGATGCGAGCAGAGCATCAGCTGCCCGCGGTTCGCTTGGGCCAGACGAAGCGTGCACCAGAGGGTCGGCCATGCCAGAGGCATGAGCGATGAGACAGCTTTTCCCACCTGCACAAGACCCAGAGGAGCCAGCTCAGGCACCAAGCAAACACACATTTTTACACTGCTTAGACTGAGACGAGTCGGTGCGACCATCTTACACCGATTAAAACGCTTACATCGAGGCAAGCCCGTAGAAGCTGCCTCCCGCGCCCCGGCTGCACCCCTCAGCCTGGCTTCCCCTTGCCTGACCCCCTTTCTCGGCACCCAGCGGCTGGTCCGAGGGGAGGATTTCCACCCTGACGGGGGCCGGCCCGCTGCCCCGCGGCCGTTGGGCCGGGCCGGCGTCGCCGTTAACGGCCGCTCCGCCCCCGGGAGGGGGGGTGGCCTCAGCCCGGCGGGCCGCGGCGGTGGTGGCGGCGGCGGCGGTGAGCGCGGGCGGCGGGGGGCGGCCTGAGGCGGCTGCCGAGCTCCGGGCCGGGAGGGCCCGGCTGCGGCCTGTCCTGAGGGAGCGTCGCCGGGGCAGCGGGCCGGGCCGGGCCGGGCTGCGGGCGGGGCCGGGGCCGGGGCCGGGGGAGCAGAGCGGCAGGCGGGAACGGAGCGGCAGCCGTGTGCGGGTCCTTCGCAGCCTCGCCTTGTCCAAGTGTCAGGCTGCTCCTTCTCTTTCCACCCTCCGCCTTCCCTCCTGGGGCCGCTGAGAAATGCGGTGTGTTATCCACCCTTGGGAGGCTTTTTTTGGCACCTGGGTCGCGCTTGGCATTTTTCAAGACCGTATGTTATTTGGCATTCCTTCCTCTTGCAGGGCAGACAGGGATTGTTACGCTCCTTTTAAGGGAAAGAAAATAGATATGTAAGGTATAAACTTCCTAAATGGCAGGAAGGCACCCGAGGTAGGAGTTGATGAGGCACCGCCTGACCTGCACCTGATCTTGGAAGAGTCCAGCTTCGTGGATATCGGTGGGGTTCCCCACTCCTCACTTCAGTGTTTGAACGTGAAACGTGTTGTTGCTGCAGATACCCAGCGATGCCTCAGCCTGACGGGGCTGACTAGTCAGCATCTAATCTGGCTGCGTTGCACAGGTGTTTTGAGGCAGGCATGCTTCTAGCTCCGACCCAGCCCAAAATGCAGCCATGGCTGCTGCTTTGTTTTAAAATGGAGTGGTGAATTGTTACTGTACACCTTTAACTCAGTGGCTCATGGCTAGGAGCATTCACCTGGGTCATGGGAGAGTTCATTCAACTCTGTCCTCTGCCTGAAGGCAAGTGACACATATGTCTTCCTCCAAATTGGCGACAGGCTGTTTTTGGCACTTTTCCGCTTCCTTTTGAAGCTGCGTCATTGTGCAAGAACTACTAGAAGCTGACTGAGATGGTAAGAACCAGGAACTAGAAGGGAGGACAAGAAGGGTCTTGAAACTTTGTCTAAGGATGGTTTCTGGGTTTAACATGTGTGTGGTCAGAATGTGGAAACTGCCCAGAGCAGACCTCCTCCCTCCCCTCCCTTGGCCCCCATGCAAAGCATCCTCCAGCCCCTCATTAGGCTGACTCACGTCTTTGATTTAGTGAATCTTGAACGTTATTCATGCAGTTGGAAGAGCTGTAACAGAAGAGGAGGAGGGTACCTCCAGTCCAAAATAACCAATGCTTTCTTAGTTAATGGGTATTTGTGAGATGAAAGGGTTAGGTGCAGAAAACAGAATTGAGTGTAGCTGTTCTACATGATAGATTAATGTGCTAAATGAAGTCATTGCTAGCTTTCTCTGTAGAACGAGTTGGTTAGAGACAAAATTCAAAATATACCATATATGGGGATTTCAGTTCTGGTGGTCCCTAGGTGTCAGACTGCAGGTCTTATCCATGGATTCAGAAATCAAGTGCGTATCTTTCTACATGCACTGCATGGAGTGTATAATTCAGTCTCCTGCTTCCACTGTAAACGCCTTTCATGCAGGTTAGCCTGTGTGACAGCTAGTCTTCTTGGTTGGGACCATCAGGATCATCAGTAGATAAGCACTTGACCTAGGGTATATATGCAGTTGAGCCCTAGGACTCTACTACCATACTGTGAGTCAATGAAATAGCTAACTCACCAACAGCCTCACACAGGAACTGTTTCAGAAAGGCTACTAGCTACTTTTCTGCCTTCTTCCCTTCTTAGGTCTCCTTTGCACAACAGGTTCTGCAGTACAGGGTTATGTCAGCTATACTTAGGAGTGCGATTTTTCACATTTTTTTCCTCCACTGACAAGTTAAGAGCTAGCTCAAATGTATTCTGATCTAAAGCCTATTCCAGAGAAATTCAGAAGGTATCCTTTCAATGCCTCCATTCCAGGAAAGAGTGGAGCAGCTTTCTAACTTCACTTAAATGCTGGGCAAATTGGCTGCCTGTCTTGCTTTTGTACTGCATTTATGGTCCTTCTGTCACTGGGCATTTGCAGCTTGTTATCTTTTGATTACTTTTCTTAAAACACATATGCAAAAAACATACTTGCAAAAGCAAACATCACCCTGTTATCAGTTGTTCTGTTTGGCTCTACATATTTAGACACCTGTCTCCATACTCTTTTAATAGTTCCTAAATAACTAACGTGCTCAGATTTGGTCCCGGGAGTGCAGGTGTGGCAACCATGCCATTTCTGTTCCGGCTAGCCATTTAGTCATCTTTGCTGACTTCAGCTACCAAACCGTTACCACTGTTTTATGCTTGACCACTATTTCACAGGCGTGACAATGCTGATGAGCTTTATAAAAAGGTTATCTTTGCAGGTAAGGCTGTACAGAGCTCTGCTTGTGACCTGAGGAGTTACAGTCTGAATGCTGCTTCTCCACTTACTGCTGCTGCTTCAGGAATTTCTGTCACATCTGTGAAAGCTGGACTCCTGTAAGTTAAAAACTCGGCTGTCATTCTTGAGAGTCCTTTTCCTATTATCACTTTGATCTTTTCCAGGTGAGAGTTTTAATCCTGGCTGCTTCTAATTATTCTGCGAGCACAAAAAAGGACCTTTTGTCCCTGGGCTAAATCCACTTTGTGAAAAACACAGTCCAAAATGATAGCTAAGAGGGAGGGGAAACTAACAGGAGGGAAACACTGCTTCCCTGGAGCAGCTTCTCATCTCGACCAGGCAGTTATCGCATGACAGTTTTCAAAGAAAAAGAATGTCAACATGGATTGAGGGTGTGAGGCAAGAATACCTGAGTGGTGACTGTGACTGCTCACAGGTGCTTTGTGCAGCTTTGAACGAGCCTCTCTGTTGGGAAACAACTGTAGCACCGAGTTGAAAAAAAAAAACCACACCAAAACCCAGGGATCTTCACTGTCCTCACTGAAGCCTCCAGAAGTTCATTTCCTTAGGACCTGGAAAAGCATAAGAAACCTTGCTGGTCCTCTTCTCAGGCCTAGCTGAGGCTCTCTCTGCCTTCATCATCCCCTGTCAGACACAGGAGCAGAGGAGCCTGGGCTGCTCGGGGCTGGCAGATGGACCGGTGCCCAGCGCTGGGGCGCTGCACTGTAACAACCAGCCCGGCTGGCTGCTCAGGCAGGGAAGAGGGCAGGCTGGCTTTGCTCAGGAGGGAGGCACTTGAAACAGTGTTAGCAGCTAAAACCAACCAAGCTGGGGCCAGGGGCTGGAGTCTGGGGCTACAGCACCCTCCCTGTGCCTATCCAGTTTAGTCCTGTCCCCCAGAGAAATAGCCCAGAGCATGTTTTAGTCTGTACTTTCAAGTTTATTTTCCTGTCCTTCTGGAGACTGCTTTCTTTTAAAGAACTGTTATAATAAGAATAGAGGAATCACACTGTCTTTGTGTGGCTGCATCTCATCATGTAATCTGAGGGGATAGCAAAACAAACAAATAAATACAAACAAATAAATCTAGATGATGAACAGAAACTAGATCATTACATCCCATACGTAGCTTCTGATTACCCAAACCAGTGCCTGTTTTTTATGGTCCTTCTGCTCTGTCAGGTGATTAAAAGCCTTATTGTCTTAGGTTTTCGCCATCAATGATAGGAACTGTCACAGTACTCACTTGCCTTATAACGTGCTTCCTGATTTTGGAGTTGGAAGCTGGAAAATGCTGTACTTGAGTTAAGCATCCTAGCAACTTAAGGGTGAGGCTGAGGGGGTGGGAAGGGGCAAGTTCATTAATCATCTGATGAATGAAATTGTTTCTTTTTTAGATTGTAATTGGCTAGAGGGGCCCCATGAAGAACAGTGTGCTTACACTGCACAGCTTTTTATGAGCACAAATGCATATATTATGATGGCTTAGAGGCTGGGCAAAAGCTTGGAGCTTTATTTTTGTTTCAGTAAGTAGATTTGATCTAATCAGATAACAGCAGCAATACAAATTTTTACAATAGCAGTTGGCCTTTATCTGGCCAGTCTAAGAACAAAGGCTTACTGTTTGTGATATATCTTTCAAGATCTTTTTTATGGCCTAGATAAATATTACCAACAAACTCCTCCTCAGTAGGCTTTCTGTTAGATTAAAAGAAAAAGGGTGCTCTTTGAAGGTCTTTGGTTTTTTTTCTGAGAAATTTTACAAAGCACCAAATACAAATAGTCCTTCACAGTCACTGTGTATCACTAGTCTCTGGGAAAGATGCCCATAATTGTTGCCATGAGTGAAGAAAAGCCTAATGGTATTAGACAAGGATATTTTACTTGTTCTGCACTTCCTCCAGGAAGTAGGAATGACTCTCCATTTCCTACAGAATTGTGACATATGAACATATAGGGAAAACTGAACAGGGAGACTCTTTCATTTGGATGGCAGGAAGGGACACAAGAATTGAAGAATGAGATTAAGACACATTTGTCTATTCAGGTGAATTTCAGGAGATTTTAGGTAGCCAAGTCCTCAAAATCTGATCCAAAAGGCCCTTCCTTCAATCATAAACCCACATGGCACCACCATTTCTGCTGCTGCTCTGGGTACGTGTAAACCATTGCACAGGAGCACCCCAGGGTGAGGAACCTTGCACAGTGATTGCAGATGTTGTGGAGATCAATATGAAGAACAAGCCCCAAGCAGAGCTCCTCAGGGAGGCCTGCATGGACCACTTCCAGCAGAGCTGCAGCTTTGGATCTGGTGCAGGGCATACTAGCCATGCACATTTTCTTTCAAATTTTAGCCAGGGAAAGGAGAGGTCTTTGATATTATGACCCAGTTAGACTATTAAAGGACGTGGAAGACCTGAGTATTTAGCCTTCCACAGTCTGAGAAGCTTCAGCCTGGTTCTAACTCAAGGAAACTGCTTTAATCATGAGGTTATAAGCACTTAGGTTTGTTAGGCAACAGTACTTTATATCTCTCCTGCAGAAGCTTGTCTGTGCAAGTAAGAATGCAAGAGGTTTATTTTTTTACTGAGCAGGGGCTAGAAGATAAACTCTTTGAATTATTTCGGAATAGAACACTGCTTGCTTGATTTTGGTTGTTTAATCCAAAACACTAGTTTAGCTAAAATCCATAACCAGACTTTCGAAAGGCTGAGGGACTTGGGTCTTTTTAGTTTAGAGAAAAGAAGACTTGGGGGGATCTTATTAATGCTTGTAAATACTTAAAGGGAGGGTGCCAGAGGGATGGGAACAGTCTTTTTTCAGTCGTGCCCAGGGACAGAACAAGAGGTAACGGGCACAAACTTGAACATAGGAAGTTCCATCTTAACATGAGGAGGAACTTCTTTCCTTTGAGGGTGGCAGAGCACTGGCACAGGCTGCCCAGAGAGGTTGTGGAGTCTCCCACACTGGAGACATTCAGAACCCGCCTGGATGCCGTCCTGTGCAACTGCTGTAGGTGTCCCTGCTGTGGCAGGGGGATTGGACTAGATGATCTCCAGAGGTCCCTTCCAACCCTGACCATTCTTTGATTCTGTGACTTCAGCTTTAGAGCCCAGTGTTGAGTACAGAATTGGCATCTAATGTTACTGTCCTCTACTTTCCTTTGTCAGTACATACCCTGGCATAATGTTGCATCCAATCAGTATTCCCCTTGTTTTGCAGAATTGGAGAACTGCAGATAATGCCTCAGTTATTCTCTTAGCATGTCCTTCCACTTTGAGGTACCAGTTTCCGAAGTTACAGCCTCTAGCCTCAATAGGTTTGACCCAGTCTCAGAAAACTTGAAAGTCATAGGTAACCGGCTCAACTGTTCTAGATACTTTAGAGGAAGTCTCAGCCCTGTGAAATATAAACGACAGAGACAAGTTTCCATCATTTGCAGTTGGGTTTGCTTGTTATTCTCTTTTTTTGGGGTTGGTTTGTTTGGCTTGGGTTTTTTTTTTTTGCAAGTCTGCTTCATTCTGTTCGAGTGCTTCCACAGAAGTGTCAATCCAATCCAATCCAGATAAGGTAGGAGCTGCATTAGCCGTGTATGAGGGATGGGGCGCATCACTAGGTGGGGGGCTGTGTGTGGTTTGTGCATGCTTTCTAGTCTTCATTCTGGGACTTTGATCTGGAATTACTTTCTGGACTGGGCAGCTAACATCCAAAATTGCCCAGGCAGATATCTTAAATCTTACCTTACCTTCCAGATTAAATAGCAGTGTGGAAAGAGGACAGATGCAGAAGGTCATACTAATGTAGGATTTAAATCCCCTTTATATGCTGGTGCACTTGGTCCATGCCTAAACCAAAGTATAGTGAAAACAGAAAGGGAATGAACAAAAGAAGATGGAGATGGGAACTGAGATCATTCATTGCCACCTCAAGTCTCAGGTCAGGAGTAGAGTCTCGCTTAGGCTCCTGCAGCACTTCTGGGTTGGCTCAGCTGTCCCACACTGCTGAACCGTGAGAGACAATTTCAGCCCTAACTGCCCACAAGCTGTATGTGTGTTTTGTTGTATCTTACAGCTCAGCTTTGTCCTGTCAGTGTGGCTGAGTGGTAATAGACTCTTGTATCTGCCATAACCCCTTTCCTGGAGCTGTTACAAGCACCTTATATGCAACATGGCCAAAGATCAGTTACAGATGTACAAATATCAGGTATTTAAACTTTAATACTATCAGGACGTGAACATTTTCCTAACATTTGTTCTCAAAACTAAACTGGGTTTGAAAGAGGAAGAAGAAGAGAAGAAAGAAAGGATTTCTTTGACTTTGTCGGGATTCTTCTTCCAGAATTCGTGGACTGAATCAAGAGCCCTTTGAGATCTTAGAGTCCTCCTAGCCAAGATTATCTATACTGAGTCAGGCTTAACCTGCAACTAAGCAATAATGCCCTTAGGTTCCAAACTCTTCCTGTACATTCTTTCCCTTTCCCAGTGGCTCTTTCATGCCCATGTGCTTTGGACCTGCAGCTGATTTCTTTATTGATACTGTTTGTGAGTGCTGCACGTTGCCAGCTTCTGGCAGAAAGATCTGGGGTTAACGACTTCTTCTAGGAATTGGTTAATCCCTTGTCCCAAAAGGATTTAACAACTGACTGTTGTTTCTGGTCTGGGAAATACATCCTGCAACCTTTGTCAGTAACGTTGGATGCCATGTAGAGGCACAGTATGCCAGAACAATTTTATACTGAGAGCATAACTACTTCAAGCAGAATTCAGAAGCTGTGTATGGGCAGGACCCCCAATTCATTATATCACGACTGTAAATGTATCCCTCCCTATTAGGCAGGACAGCTACTCTGGCGAACATAAGAGAGGGACAGAAGTTGGCAAGAATGTACTTATATTAGTAGCTAACAATCAGAAGAAAAACATTTGAAATTATATGATTTTCTACACAGAAACATCTATTGCTGATTAGATTTGAAACCGGAGAACTATTTGAAATCTTAGAATTTGCCAGAAAGCAGAAGTGTGGCACCAGTCTGTCTAGAAACTTATTCATAAACACGGCTGCAAACTCAGCGTAGTTTAGGTTAGATGAATATAAAACAGTCTCTGTTCAGTTAGCTGGACTCTGGAAATATACATATAGAAGTTGACTTAAATATCTTTTCAAAACGTTCACAAGAAGAGTTGTACACTGATGATGAAAGCAGTGTGCATATCAATTTTTAAGTTAAATCAGTGCAATTTTATACACAAACCCATGTCACTGTAGACAAAAATAATAAGGGACAAATAAGATGGTCTTTGTCTCTTCAGTACCAATGTTTTTGGGTATAGAGGGGAGAAAAGAGCACTATCTTCTATACATTGGTTTTACAGGCAAGAAATACACCCTGAAGTTGCTTAATCCTTTTTCTTTCTTCCCTTTCTCTGGGGAGTTTTTGTGCTACCTGTGACAACTAGTGGTGTTTCACAGAAAGACATCAGGGTAACAGCAGCATTCGTGCAGGATCCACGTGAGCTCTCACATCTTGCTGTCCAAACAGCAAGACCCTTACCTATGGAGCTGAAGAGAAAAAAAGCCTTCCATCTTGGCAGTAGGATTAAGGTTTATCCCTTAATCCTAAAGCAGCCTTGTGGCAATTAGAGATGAGATTCTCACACACTCATCAAAAGGTACTGCTATCTTTACTATATATATACCCTACTCATCTGTGATTCAGTGACCTACAGAAAATGGCCTGGACGTTTTTGTGAAAATTAGCATGAGCAAAAAATGTACATCTTTTCTTTTGGTGCAGATAATGAAAAATTTAGCAGCTTTACTTCTGTCTTTACCTTTTTATCCACTAACCACATCCCAAACACCTAAATCACTGGTCCTCTTGGTCACAGGACTTCATCTTTGTGGAATTATTTCAAGCAATCTGTGCTTGTGGTGGGCTCAGAATTCCTCTGGCTGACTGAGTCGTCATCTAGCAAAAATCTCCTTAGGAGGATATCATGGTCACTGCAACACTGCAACAGGTTCTCGAAAAGATGTTTAAACTCTTTAAATCTTATTGATGATTATGTCAGACTGGTGTGCTCTAGAGTCCACCCAGCTAGCCAGCACCTCTGCTGCTTGGTTCCCCAAAACCTATGGCTGACAAATGAGGACCACTTAGGCCTGCTGCTCCTTTTCATAAGCACATACGGTACATGTCTGTTCACTTCCATTGGCATGTGCTGGTTAATACTTGACTTAGGGTTATATGGTGGAAGGAGGGGAGGCTGCTGAAGAGACTAAGCATGCTGCTGAATGCAGCACAAAACCACTTCTGAGACTGTAATTTTCCTTTCAGATCACTTTTCTAAAAGGAAGCAAATACTCTCGACCATCAGCAAGGACAAAAATAGGGTACGTAACCCGTTCTTTATTTATGTGGGCTCCAGTGCATTTTTTGTTGGGGATGTGCAAAGGGGAATGGCAAATGCTTTCTAACTCTCCATGGGAGAGTTGTTACTCTAATTTCTGTCCTGGCTTGTGTATATTAAAAAGGAGGCCGTCTTAGTCCTCCTCTTCAGCTATGCTTCAGGCCCTGCTTACTGACGGCCTCTGTGGCTGTCCTAAAGTGTATACAGCTGTGCCAAGGTGGACAGGCACTACTACAACATCCACTCTCAGGTACTGTCAGTTCCCTTACTTTTTTTGCTGTGCTAGTGAAGGTTTCTTGGCGATTTAAAACCAAGTTAACAAAACTGAGTTTTAAAAAGTTAGTTCAGTAGTGTAGGTCAGTTCCAGACGACTCAAAGCATCTGCATTGGCCTTCCCTGATCCAGATGCACACTTCCTGAGGAGGCTGAGACCAGAGCTAGGGTATGCATTCTGTGTGCACTCGCTTGCTGCATTTAGATGTAGGTAGAATATCCACCCTGCATTGTAGAAGTTCTTTCCATTGCTCAGAAACATACCCTGCTTAGGACTTTCCATCCCAAAAGCATTTGCTGCATTTTTCCTCCCCCTCCTGCTTTTCTCCTTCCCTTTACTGCTTACGCTTTCTGACATCAATGCAGTAGAAGGAAACAAAATCTCACGCACTCAGCTCTGGTTCTCTAAATTTCACTGCTCCAGTTTTCAATAACAAAGGAAGCATTTACACATCCCTTCATCTCCATGACCATGCACAGGCACGTAACTGAATGGGATGATCGTCATTTTGTGGGAAGAATATTTTTCCCAAAAGGTTTTAGGTGCTAATATACAATGGTGAAAGGTTGTATAAAATGTTACATGGAGGAATTCCATTAAATTAAAAATCTTTGCTGTCCTCATGAGAGCAGTAAGAGGCACTGCCAGCGTCCTCCTCTTGCTCATGGAGGGCCAAGATTCAGGGGAAAAGGTAGTAATTTATGCAGAAAAAATTGAGGGAGCAGAGTTTCCAAATGAAATCTTCCTTGCCACCAAGCCAGAGCAGAGGTGGAGTGTAACAGCTGTTAAGAGATCGTTAGAGACTTCTTCAACTTGCACCAATGTGGAAAAGCAGATAAGTGAAAAAGCAAAGGTAGCTAAAAATGTTTCACCCTTTTCTTATTTTCTAATAATAAAAATAAAAGTAAATTTCTAAATTTAAAAACAATAACGTTTTCTAATTCTTCCGCTCTAAACATTTTGAGCTTTTTCTTGTGGTAAGTTGACATGCTTGTATTTAATTTGACTTCCAAAGTACTTGCTATTTGTCACTGCTTTTGGTGATGCTGTGATTTTACCCAAACTTTAAAAACCAGCCATAGCATTTGGGCAAATACAAGGAATGGAAATGTAAATGTCTGAAAGATAAATGCAATTTAAAACTATATGTGTTAAACATCTTATATTATGGTGTCAACAAGAACCATTGTAATAATAACAAATAATAAAAGGGAAACTTGATGTTTTGTTTTCATGGTTCAAGCAAAGTAAAAAGTAAACAAGATCTGGAATAACCTGCTGTATGTTCAGCTGTGTCTTCTTTAATAACCTACAACATTTTGTAGTCAGAAAGACAAACATTATACAGTTTACTGTTTATAATGTCCCCTTTTAACAGTGCATGCTAGGTCAAAAAATAAGAGGGTAGAAAACACAATTATTTTCTAGCACTAGGAATTATTCCCCACAGATGCAGTTAAAATCTCTTAACAGAATTTTGCTACTCACTGCCTGCAATTTGCTTTTCTTTGCAGCAGACCCTAAATTCCTTAGTGAGACAAAATGTGAAGGAAATTTGAATGCCAGGGCTTCAGAATTCAGTACTCTATCCTATATTCATAATCTCTTTTATTTTCAAGAATCAGGTCTTGTCCCAAAACCGTGAAATTGTCCTAAAAAATGACAAGATTAGTATTTTAAGTTGCAAGGGATGTGTGTCTCCCACTGGGTGTCTGAGCCTCTAGAGTGGAAATTTACACTCACCCTAGCAGTCACAGTTGTTATAAGGTAAGGTTTTAGTATAATCAGATGACTTTGAAAACGTCACCCAAAATGTTAGGTACAGTGAGATTGTGTCAGTTATGAGATTCAATGGGACTATAATATCTTTGTACTTCCTATTCAGCAGGTAGATAGTCTCTAAAAAATGGCTAGCCCTTTCGCTTGGTATCTGCAATGGGAATACCATAGTGATTTCTACTGCCATACTTTTTCATTTCCCAGAAATCACTTTGTATGATGGCAACAAGCATACGATGATTTTTAGTTCAAGTGCAATATTCCGCATAGAATTTTGTACTTGTGCTTTAAAGAAGCGGTGTGCTCAAATCAGAATAATAATTAGCGGGTTTACCTCTTATTAATTTCTGGCTCAAAGCCCGACTTTTTTCCTCTTTGAAGTAGATTTACTTTGCAGCTGTTAGATGGCCATCAGGGGTTTGGTTCCACAAAGATTTACACTTACCAATTTTTAAGCAAATTGTGCTGGAGGTCACAAAATTTCTTCTATGGGGTTGTAATTGCATTTCAATAAATGCTTTTTTAAAAGCAGAGGCAGATGGTTGCAATCTTAGTTAGAAGGGGTTTTTTTTGAAACTGCAGTACACAAACAACCACTTTAGGGCTAATAATTTGCTCTGTTCTTTACCATACTCAATAAAAAAGACCTTCCTTGCTTTGAAGAGGATTTTGTCTCAGATGAAGAAAGAGACAGGCAGACAGATGGCATAATGCAAGGAAAATCCAGAGTGGGAATAAATTAATAAATGGATTCATCAGTGGGCTGCATAAATTATGTTATGCACCTTTTTGTATAACAGGAATTTACAGTTCAGGAAATGTAGTTTTTCATAAAACGTGAAATCTTGCAGCACACTTTCAGGCTACTACATTTTTTCTTTTCCTTCACTGTTAGCCTTGTTCCTGCCTATACTTTCAAAACTATTTTACAACCCTTTCAAGAACAATTTCACATTGCAGGGTTAATCTGAGGCTCAAGGAGCCCTGAAAGAGGTTCCCCTTTTAAAAATTCATGGCTGTTAGGCACTTCTGTGTGTCAGCAATATGTCAAATAGCGTGATTGCCCTCACAAGGAGAGCGCTCAGGCAGCACGCAGCCTTGGCCTGCTCTGTTGAGATGACTGGATGACTGCACTTTACTTTGGTAATCCGAACTGTTTAAACCTGTTTGGATAACTGATTAAGGAATGACACTAATACACCAGCATTATCAGTTCCACGACGCAAATTAAATAGCTAGGCCAACATTTTCACACCTACCTAGTGGGGTTTTCGTACTGCCCTTAAGCTACATAGAATCATAGAATGGTTTAGGTTGGAAGGGACCTTGAAGATCATCCGAGTTCCAACCCCCCTGCCACAGGCAGGGACACCTCCCACTAGACCAGGTTGCCCAAGGCCACATCCAGCCTGGCCTTGAACACCTCCAGGGATGGGGCTTCAACAACCTCTCCGGGCAACCTGTTCCAGTGTCTCACCACCCTTAAAGTAAAAAACGTCTTCCTAATGTTCAATCTAAACCTGCCCTCTTCCAGTTTAAAGCCATTCCCTCTCGTCCTATCACTACATGCCCGTGTAAAAAGTCCTTCCCCAGCTCTCCTGTAGGCCCCCATAAAGGAGGGTTACATTTCAGGTTGTAGGAGGTGCTCCCATCTCTTTGGGACCTATGTTCTGACCGGCCAGCCTATCAGTTGATGCCTGTTAAACTTCAGAAAAAGGATAAATCCCAAATCACTAGTCATTTTTAGCGTAATATTAGTATTTTATTTTACAACTGTTAAAAAATGTGCTCTACAACTAACTGCAAAGATATCCAACTACAGAATTAATGCTTACTATTTTCAATTTTTTCACATAGATTCATGATGTTACATCAACAGCTAGTACTTGTCTTTGGAATATCACTAGCTAGTAATATATGTGCATTTAGAAGCTGTTATTCAGAAGCCCAGGTCTCCCTGTATTATTACTGCAACCTCACAGATATTCCACCTGTGCCAAAGGATACAGTGAAGCTTTTGCTAACTTTCAACTATATCAGCCGAGTGACTGCAACTTCCTTTCCACTGCTGGAGCACTTGTTGTTGTTGGAAATTGGAACGCAACACGTCTATCCTGTTACCATAGGAAAAGGAGCTTTCAGGAACCTGCCAAACCTTCGTGTCTTAGACTTGGGATTCAATAGGATTCTTCAACTGGATCTTGATGCTTTTGTGGGCTTGCGAAGCCTGACTGTACTCCGTCTGTTTCAGAACTACCTTGGAAATTCCATCCTGGAGGAACGTTACTTTCAAGATTTGAGCTTGTTAGAAGAATTGGATCTTTCAGGGAACCAAATCACAAGACTTCAGCCTCATCCCTTATTTTATAATCTAACAGCCTTGAAAACTGTGAACCTGAAATTCAACAAGATATCCAACCTGTGTGAAAGCAATCTTACGAGCTTCCAAGGAAAACACTTTTTATTTTTTAGCCTCTCTTCTAATAATTTGTACAAGACAGATGAAATGGCCTGGGCCAAATGCCAAAATCCTTTCAGAAATATTACCTTTAACTCACTAGACCTTAGTGACAATGGCTGGAGCACAGAGAAAGTCCAATATTTCTGTACAGCCATTAAAGGGACTCAAATCAGTTCTTTAATATTTAGCTCTCATACAATGGGTTCGGGATTTGGCTTTAATAACTTAAAAAATCCAGATAACGACACATTTGCTGGACTAGGAAGAAATGATCTTCATTTGCTTGATATTTCAAAGGGTTACATTTTTTCTCTCAATTCTTTAATCTTTCAAAGCCTTCATAATCTGGAATTACTGAACCTTTTCAAAAACAAGATAAACCAAATCCAAAGGCAAGCATTTTTTGGCTTGGGAAACCTAAAAACTCTCAATCTGTCAAGTAATCTTTTAGGTGAGTTGTACGATTATACTTTTGAGGGTCTACATAGTGTAATGTATATTGATTTACAGCAAAATCATATTGGGATGATTGGTGAAAAATCATTCAGTAACTTAGTAAGTCTGAAAAAAATTGATCTCCGAGACAATGCCATTAAAAAACTCCCTTCTTTTCCACATCTGACCTCTGCCTTTTTAGGTGACAATAAGCTAATGTCTGTAGTTGGCACAGAAATAGCAGCAACACACCTTGAATTAGAAAGAAATTGGTTGGCAAACCTGGGTGACCTGTATATTCTTTTCCAAATTCCAGATATACAGTATATCGTTTTAAAGCAGAATCGCTTCTCTTACTGTGTGAAAAGTGGTAATGTTATAGAAAACAACCAGTTAATCTATATGGATCTAGGTGAAAATATGTTACAGCTTGTGTGGGAGAGAGATTTATGTTTGGATGTGTTCAGGGCACTGTCCAACCTTCAGGTTCTACATCTGAATAACAACTACCTTAGTTTTCTTCCGCAGGAGATTTTTAGAGGTCTAACATCTCTAAAAAGACTTAATCTAGCTTCCAACCTATTGTCTCATCTTTCTCCTGGGGTTTTTCCCCAAAGCCTAACAAACCTAAACTTATCTGGAAACCAGCTTTTTTCCCCTCAGCCTGAAGTCTTTATGACTTTGAGTATTCTGGATATAACACATAATAAGTATGTCTGTGATTGTACTTTAAAGAGCCTACTAGTGTGGCTGAATGAAACCAATGTAACCCTAGCTGGCTCACAATATGACAGGTACTGTGTATACCCACCTGCATTTGCAGGGGTACCACTGTCATCTCTGACATACGATGGTTGCAATGAAGATGAAGTCCAGCAGACACTCAGGCTCTCAGTATTTGTCTTCACCTCTGTCACTCTTCTGATGTTTTTGATGGTAGTCATCATTTTTACTCGATGTCGGGGGATTTGTTTTGTCTGGTATAAAACTATCACCAAAAAATTTATAGGCAGCCATCCACAATTAGCAGATAAAAGTGAATACAGATATGATGCGTATTTGTGCTACAGCAAAAATGACTTTGAATGGGTCCAGAATTCTTTGCTAAAGTGCCTGGACTCACAGTATTTTGATAAAAACAGATTTACCTTGTGCTTTGAGGAAAGAGATTTCTTGCCTGGGGAGGAACATATCAACAATATTCGTAATGCCATTTGGAACAGCAGGAAAACAATTTGCATAGTTACCAGGCAGTTTCTTAAAGATGGGTGGTGTGTGGAAGCCTTTAATTTTGCCCAGAGCAGGTACTTCTGTGATCTGAAAGATGTCCTCATTATGGTAGTGGTCGGGTCACTTTCTCAATATCAACTGATGAAACACAAACCAATTCGAAACTTTTTACAAAGAAGTCGGTATTTGCGGTGGCCTGAAGATTATCAAGATGTAGACTGGTTTTTAAATAACCTTTCTTGCCAAATTCTGAAGGAAAAAAAAGTGCAAAAGAAAGCCAGTGGTATAGAGCTGCAGACTGTAGCAACGCTCTCACATTGATAGCGTATGGGTTGCTGGCTTTCGAAATCTCCCATTTCCAGCCACACCAGGGCAGGAATAAACAGAGGTTTGCTTTGCCTTTCCTTGAAAAAGCAGGTAGAAATAGAACTATTTCAGTATATATCCAACTAAACATGGAAACAGCTTGAAAGCAACCAGCAAAATATATGAAAGTGCAATTATTTTATGGACTATGACACACATTTTCAGAAGGATTAAATGAATCAAAGATGCTTCACATTTTGGATTCTCAGCTTCAGACACTTTAGTCCTGATTATCAGAGTAGTACTTACTTACAGGTCTCTTTCAGTTAGAGAAGGATGCCCATGGTGGGTTGTTTTTAAAAGAGCCCATGGTACTATACGGGAGTCATAAAATATGCTTTCATGTATGGCCCAGCCTGACCATCAGTTCATGGATTACTTACTCCTGTGCTTTCTGAACTCTGTAAATTTTCATGATCTGTTTCAAAGTAGCATCAATGCTTTGCACCTTTGCACTTTAAATCAGTGCAACACAGATTTCATTTATTTTCTACTCCGTTAGCCTCAGCTTCTCAACTGGGACATACAACCTTTGAACTTCATTCATCCCCTTCCCCTCCACAACTTCTCTGCTTGGTGATAAAACTGCAGTCATTGGTCTACTTCGTTTGCTGCCTGGTGATTTTTCAGTCGAGCTGCCTCCTGCCCTGCAGAGAGGAACAGGTATCCCCTTCAGATCTGAAGCGAGCCTGGGCTTGAAAAGCAAACAAGAAACTACCTCAGCACCTGTGCAGGCCGTACACCGGTGACATGTCCAATGGCCCAGTGGCTGCCAGACATTCTGGGAGTGGAAAGTACAGACAACTGGTGTGTAATTTGGGTTGTTCTCTGTACATCCCATGTCCTGATCAATTCTAAGGTGTTTTTCTGCTTCTATTGAAATATTTTTTTAGCGTCATTAATGCCTGGTACTCTCTTACCTCTGTAATTGTTTTACCACTGTTTGTTCAGGTATGTGTCTTCAGGGGGTTGTTCAGGGTCATTTTAATAAAAGTCTGACTCAATGTTCTCTGTTTTAGAACCCGCACCTATTATTTCCATGGTGACACAGTCCTTCAGTGTGCTGTTCATTTTGGTTTATACGTTTATTCAACAAAAGCCTACCAATATAATTTCGTATGGCCTCAGTGAGTTTTTCGCTGTAGTGAGGAAGCAGGAATGGGAGGCTTTCTGAGCTGTCTGTCTTGACCTTAGCTGCAAACAGGTAATACCGTCTTAACTACTTCGATGGAGATGAAAAAGCACAATCCACTTCATGTGAATGCAGTTGTTTTAATATAGATGTGTGTGTGGCTGATCTAATTTAATCTCAGGACACAGGATTTCTATTGATAAAATTACTACAGTAAAATATTGCTTCCTTCTCAATCAGTATAGTCAGGAACAGAAAAGGGCTAAAACCTTGGAAAATTTTCTAGGCAGCATGGGGCGGGGGGGAGCGGATTAGAAAAGGGAATGACTGTGCTAATGAAGCCCTGGGTGTCGCTGTTGGCTCAGATAACAGCTAGGGCTTCCCGGACTCCTCCTGCCTCCCCTCCACTGCAGCTGCCGGCATTAGGGAAAAAATGCTGCTGCGGAGGGAAGTCTGAAGAAGAACCAGAAGCCCTGGCTTCCCAGAGCCCCCGGGGGCTTGTCAGAAAAGCCACCACCTGCATTTCTTACAGTTCTCTGAAAATGTCCAACCTTTTTCCTTTTTTTTTTTTTTTTTTCCCCTCCCAACCAGTGCAAATATTTATGAGCATCCTTTAAAGTCAGAGTTTATAACAGGGAGTATTTCACATAAAAAAAACACTGACAGATAGCCAAAGCGGGAATGAATCTGTACAATGAAGATCACATGCGGGTCTAGGCTGTTAGCCTACAGATCTGTACCTGGTGTAAGAGACGGGAATTTTAAAAGTATACTTCAATTATGTTTGGATGAAATGTCACAAAACATTTTTGGTCGAGTGTTAATTGAGACCCCTCTCCAGTTAGGACCTTATTGTATACTTACAAGACACTCCTATCACTTCAGATACTTAAAACTTACTTCTGCTAACCTGTGTATGCAGGAACGACAAGTAGATACAGAGATTACCAAGAAGGCTTTAACCAAGGCTTTTCCATTTTGTTTGAAATGCTTCTGTCTACTTCATGTTTATGCCATTGGTGGGAGGTGGCTACACAAAACTTGCGTTTACTTCAGTCTTTGGAAAGGTCTGACTTTTTACATAAAGGTTTTAATAAAATCTTTGGATGAAATGTCATTGTCTGCCTCTGTGCTTATATACCATTTTGGAAACGTAAAGAGATCAACCCTGTGTCAGGAGCAGCTGGGAAAACTTCTTTCTACCACAGAGGCATCTTAAAAACATAGAAGTAGCCCAACCCCCATCTGCCCCTTGCAAATTCTATTGCACGGGGTCTACAATAGGGGGTAAAAAGATTTTTTGGGAACATGCTACTGAACCATTCCTGATTGTGGAGTGGTTTGCAGGCATATGAATAACTGCAGTGTCAAATTCTAAAGAGATTCAAAATAACTTTCTTTTTTACTCACTGTGAAACCACTCCAAGCCTGAGACTCTCCGAACAAACACAGTTGGTACAGTCTGTCCTACACAATGAAAAACTGACTTCAAATAGATCATAGGACCCTGATCACCACCTCTGTAGAGTCACCTATTCTTAAATGACAAAGCCTGGGGAATTGTCAAGAAAGGGCTTGTTCAGACTTTATACTCCTCTGCTCAGCAGGAACCACAAAAGCATCCTGTAAAAAATGGAGAATGACTATGCTTGATGAATTAAGGCCATAAATTGAGCCTCAACCTCATAACTATTGATCAGATTCCCTTCAGGCTCGCTGGGAACATTACCGCTCTATTAGAATTTTATGGCTCTTTAGTTAAGGATACTCTCATCAGTTTTACTCACCTTCCTCAGTGAAAGACATTAACTTGTTGGAGAGTGTCCAGAATAGGGTGTGAAGTGTGACACTGGCTCTAAAGCAAGCTATTAAGACGGAAGCTGGTGAATTTATTTGCAGTAGCAGCACAGGGAATATTCAGAGGACAGTGACTCAGTGCCCCATGGTATCAGCTCAGATATTTAATAGTAAAAGCCTACCTCCACCATTGCAATATATATTCTAAACATTAGCTGGTCAAGCAGGTGGTGTTGGTCAACAGCAACAGCGAGCCAGCCTGTCAGAGTCCAAAGATTGCATGGGCTCCTACTTGCGATCAAGGCATTTGGGACCAGAACCCAGATTCTACAAACATATTCCTAGGGAGGGTAACAGAAGCCAACAATGATATGACCACATATTATTTCACATTTTACATGATTGTTATTTCACATACAGTGAAATCAGGCTTCTCCTCCGCCTCCCTTCTGGATATGCATACTACTCTCAGCAAAGTGTTGTCCAATTGTATTTCCGAATCCCAATTGCTAATCCTTCCTCAGAGAGACTGTTGAACATGCAGGTAGATCTATCACCTTGTTAATATACAGTTAGTATCCATCATTGCTCCCACCCTAATAGCTGTACTACCTGTGTGGAGAACACTAGCATAGATAAGACTACAGAGAGTTCAGTCTCTTGAGTGTGACACTCCTACATACGTTGCTCAGAAGCACTCTGCCTTTCATTTTCTTGTGTCACATCATTAACTCAGCTCCTTCGCTGACTTCTGGGTCTTTTTCAGCATGACAGCTCTGCTGCTTCTAACTGCCAGAGACCATCTGGGTTTCAGATTATTCGATCCCACCTTCTCAATTTCATGTTCTGCTGATTATTTTACAATGACTTTAACATGTTCTCTTCTTGCTGGAGCTGTGAATAGCAGCAGTCCAGTTAAATCACAAAGGAAGACCCATACCTGGCAAAATACTTACAGACGAAGAGCAATACACAACTGAGTGGCGGGAGTGAGTGGTGAAGACTCTGCAAATGGAGGAGAAGCAGCACACACGCATCTCTGGGAAAGCAGCAAAGTTAGGAAGGGTACACGTGGCGATGTAAGCATCTTGCCATCGAAAGGAGACGGGTTCCATGAGAAGTGGAAACTTGAAGCAAGCAAAGACAGACAAGGAACAAGATACATCTTTAGGGTTTGACTCTACAAACATGCCCAAACGTAATGCCCTAGTACAGTAAGCAGCTTTAACTTAAAATAGGACTAGCAGTAGCAAATATTTGCAAGGTTTCTTTGCACTATACAGCACTGCCAACAGCAAGCATGCAGTTCTGTAAAATAAGGCTTCCAAAATCAGAAGATTGGGGTAAAAACCCCAAAAGATTAGAAAGCAATTATAAATGTCTGGTATTTGACCCTCTAAGACCACATTTTTACACTTTCTCCAGGGTCATAACAAGATGGATATTCATGCAGCCCACCAATACAAGAGCCAAGGCTTTAAGAAATAATCCAAGTATTTCAGGACTTCTGCTCAACTGTGAAGTACATCTAAATTAGTCATGCCTTGAATAAGGAAGAGCTTTAGGAAGATGGTGAAGAAAAGACAGGCTGGCCTTCCCAGCTTCCCAGCCCGCTCTGGGCAGTGGTCTTACATCGCATATATCCTCTTTCATTCTTGCAAGATTGTTTAGTTGTTGCTGCTGCTAAATAGGATCAGCAAAACTACAGCCTTGACTGTAATGAAATAACCTGAAGGAGAAGTGACAATATGAAGACTTCCCATACAGACAAATTTACATCAGTAGACCTTACAAGGCCTTTTCTGGTGGTTATTCCATTAGGCTGCTTGTCAGTCTCTGAGAAAGTATCAAACACCTTTGGGATGTCAGACAGCTTGTTCTGCTTTTGGGTACGAGCACTTTTTCATACATAGTTTTTAGTTACCTGTTCTCTGTATTGTGCCTCGCAAAGATGAGCTGACCATCTTGCTCTTCAAGTCGCACTGTGCTGCTCCTAGCAGCCATCAAAGATTCAATATACCTGGAACAGAACTACAGGTGCTGCTCCACCAGCATTTCCTTCAACTAAACAGAAGCTGCAAAAGCAAAGTTTAGAAACCGAGATTTGCCCAGAAGGCCACTGTGAGCACTGACTTGAACCACAGAGAATGCTGGGTGCCAAGCAGGTACCAGAAATTTTAAATTTGGCCTTGTTACTCAACCTTGCATCACATCTAGGCATTATTGTTGGGTCAATCCAACTCCTGCATGATTCCTTCTGGCTGTTTGTACAGATTGACAGGAGGCTTCTCTTCCCTCTCTAACCTTACCTTTGCTTTCTGTATTGTGTACATAGAGTGTAGTGGGTGCCAAAAATAAGTCTACATTTCCTTTCCCAATATGCAAAAGTCAGTATATAGGTATGATATGAGTTATTTCATAGAGCAAAGTCTATCTATTCATAGCAGACGCTGTTTATTTCAGACATGTGGTTTTCCTTCCTTTTAGATAGCCTATTGTTTGTCTTTTCCATTTGTATTAAAAATAAAATCTTTGAAAACTGCAAGTAAGAGCGAAAAATATATTTCTTCTGAAACTAACAATTCTCCAAACAGGAAGGTTAGCTTTTTCCTGTTTAGACATTATGTTCAAAGAAAGGAAGTCGGGATTTTCAATGATAATAATAATTACATGGTATGTAAACATCAGTAACTATCAAAGAAGGCTTCACTCTTTATTTAGTGTGTCCCAAATGCTACACTGCTGTTTAGAGTATCTTTACCAGTTCACCAGCCACTTGCAAAAATGGATTTATGAGCAGTCATTGCACTGGGTTGATCACCCATATGCAAGCTTCCACAGTATAAGAACAGCTTTATCAGGCTGCCTTAAGCCTTCATGGAGAGCAGTGATGGAGAGGAGTGGAGCAAACAGAGAATCCTCATACAAAACAACAGTTTGATGTGGCAGGGTTGGGTTTTTTTTTGCGTCAGGATTACACATACCAGGCTGTGTAACCTTTTCACGTTGCCACTCAAAGCTAAGTACTTCAAGCCATGAAGTCTGTTGACGCTGTTCCTAAAAATTGAATTGGCAATGTAATTGCAGCATTGTGATTAGATGCAATATAAAAACATAGATATTTGGTACATGTGGTACCTTGTAATAGTGAAATAGAAGTGCTTTATAAAGATAAGTGCATTTTATTATCTTTGAATATGGAGGAATTGAGGCAGAGAGAATGAAGTTACGTACCTTTTGATATGGGCAGCACAGGGAAGAGAACTCAGGTTTGACAAAAGATGAGCTGTTAGGTCTGTTTGCTCTGTTTTGTAGGAGTTTTACAACACGCATTTTTATTACTGTGGAAACTAAAGTCTTGCATTTATCTGCAGAGCTAATTGACAGTGTAAAGTCTCCACTTAATGTGCCACTAGTTTCCCCACGTGGGACAGAACTAGTTTTACAGAGAGGAGAAGGTAGCTGAAGATTCATTGGCAGTTGCCAACTTGAGTGCTATTGATTTTGGGATGATCTGAGCATGTTCAGGATAGGACCAAGAATTCACTGGGTGTTACTAACACTTTTCAGGTAGCCACATGGGCTGGTATTTCTGATGAGGGATTGCAAATTAAGGACAATGGGAAAAACAGGGGAGGACATATGGCCAAGTCCAGGTGAAGATGCACCTATGGGAATGCCAGCAAGGGAGTAGGGAGAATAGGGAGAAGACAAAGTATTTTTAAACACATGAACTTTCTTTTGAGAACTCTAAGATACTGAAATTTCGTCAATGATCAGGAAAAAGCTTTGGAATGAGTCATTTGGATATGTTGCTTCAAAACATTGAAGCCTAAGAATTTATTGTGAATAAGGGAAAAAAAAAAGTGAGACAATTAATGGTAGGAAGGATGAGAAATGAACAAACATATCCCAACTATAACCTCCTTTTTACAAAGATCTGATGTTCTGGAATTTACTCCCATACCTGAGAAATACCAGGGTGAATCACTTATTTCGTTATAAGAGTGTTAACACCTGCAGCCCTCCTGAAATAAACGTTCAACACTCCTGAAAAATAGGCCTTGTCTCACTCTTTTCCTTCAAGTGAATGCATTCCAACTGCTCCTGTTGGAAGCACCTTGCAATTCTCAGTGTCAGCTTCTTTTATTTCAAACTGCTTTGTAACTCCTTTTCTAACCTCCCTAGTTCCACATTGTCAAACATCCCTCAACTATTTTTCGTTGCAAATGGATTTGCACCCACCCAGCAAAGGATCATCTCGTGCTACAAGTGAGGACTGACAACAGCTGACACATACACTGCATGGCAGGCACGTGTGTGCGATTAAATACAAGTTAGGAAAGATCTACAAACCATTTACCTAGGTATGTCTGCCGTACTCACTGCCCAGATTTCTGAGAAAACTCACAGATTAATCACAGCCCCTTCCTCACGTCTCTGAAGTCTGGATTGCACTTTTCCTGCCAGAGGCACAACTTTTTAAGAAGATGCCAGCTCAGCCATCAGCTGTAGCAGCCAGTGCTGCCCCTGACAGATCTCATGGCACAAGGGGAAATACAAGCTCGTGTGGAACAAAGAGAAATCCAGAACACACAGCACCTTTACAAAAATCCCTTGATACTCTTCAGGGACATGTCCAGCGAGAGGAAAATGCAGGCTGTCAGTTAATACAAAGCTAGTGGTATTTCACTCAGTTCTGTCTTTACAGTTCTTTATCAGGGGTAATTTGGAATGTGACTTGATGGAGAACAGACTCGAACTGGGAATGACAGAGCTTGGTTAGTTTAAATAATGAAGGAATTTCTTCTTTTTTGTTCCTAAAACTTGAGACAGGGTTTAGAAAAAACTATTCAGTTTTCTGCCCTTTTTTCCATTTCTGTGCAATTCTCCTAGCCCAGGTTCTGGCTGAAGATGGAAACAAATAACTTCACAAAAGAAAAGGCAGGTTGCAAATGATCTGTAGTCCGATTTGAAAGAGCTGAAGAACCCAGAGAAGCAAAAGAACCACTGACAACAATGGCTGCAAGAAATCCGTATCTGAAGCTAGCAGAAGTTTCCAGTGTGAGGAAAGAGGAGCTGTGTTGCTGCAGAGGGCACTGTCCCTGCCAACACACTATTCATATTGTAGATCCAGCGGCTAAATGAAAGGAAGAGAATGGTATGAGAGCCCAATAACCTGAAATAAAGGAGAAAATTTCAACTTTTAAAGAATCTTGTGCAAATCACTCTCTTCATGCCTTACTTCATCTTTTTCATGGGAAGACTAGCATAAGCCCTCTAGCCTAAGGGTGTTGTAATTGTAAATACATTAAAATTGAGAGACATTTAAACACCACGCGGATGGAGCAAGGTAAACACAGAAGACAGGTAAGGGCTTAACTTTTTTTAACTTACTCCCATCTTAAGAGAGGAATCCATAGGCTTGTCCTATGGCCATGGAAGTACACTGGCACTTGTCTTCACACCTAGAAGAACATTCACTGAGGACAGTTGTTTCAGTTTTTGGCTAAAACTGGAAAATCTTTCCTATTTAGCATGACTTCTGAAAAGAAAATAATGTAGTTCACTAGAAAGTGGGAACCCACTCCCCCTGGGTGTTCTTCCTTTCGAGTATTTGCTCATACTTCTGTGGTCGTTTTTGCTAACAGTGTCCTTTTCATCAGTGTTCTTCTCTGAAGAGACTCATTCATAATATTCTCATTTGGGTATACACACATTCGCCCCCTTGACACTTCAGAAATACGCAGTTCCATTCATACCCCAGCACACACATCAGAAGGCTGTTTAAAAAGCCCCAGGAAGTTTGCTCAGACGTGCTATTTTAGGAGACTTGGACTGGGTCTTGGAATTTTACAATATTTAGAGGATTTGGCACCGTGACTATTTCCACGCCAGGACACGTGTGCCGTCAGAACGCGTACCGTACACCTCGTGAGAGAGGAATAAGCTACCTGCAAGCTAAGAGATAAAGAGGAAGGCCTATAAAATGCTTGAGAGTAGCTGTACTAAATAATTTGGGGAAGATTGACCCAGTCAGCCAAGAGCCCGACCCTGAAGAGAGAGGCAGGCCAGGCTGCAGGTGGCCAACTGCAACGCACACGCTGGGGACCCATCCGCTGCTCTGCTACCTGTACTGTGCCCTGCCAGGAGGAAGGGCCAGCGTATACAGAAAATGTTAGCGTGTCTGAACGATGGGTTATAACATAATTGGGTATTAGCTGGAGGGACAGAACTACACTATCTTACTTGTCATACAGCGCTATAAAGCACATAGCTACGAAGCTTGACACTTCCTCTGCACAACTCCACTATGTCAGCATACGTGTTATGGTCCTAAAATAGTCAGAAGATAAATGGGCTGCCCAGTCATACGAAGCCTTAGGAAGAAGAGCAAATAAGATGTCGCAGTTTTCTACACAGCTCCAGGCACTAGAGAGGCACCTTTTTAGCAGAGGTGCCCAGGGACTGTCCATCCTGCTGATACTGTGGTGGTTGCCAGACTTAAGAAGCTACGTAAATCAAAATTTTAAACAACAGACCGAGGAGGTGGCAGTGGCCGCTCTACCAGCTTTATCCTTCTCATTCAACAGGCAACCTGTGACACCTGCTCAGACACCACTGATTGGCTTTAGGGAGCAGCACCAGGGACACTGTTCTTAGTAAACAGTAATTTCTGCCACTCAGTTACTCTCCATGGGCTCCTTGCAGCGTCCATGGTTTACAAAGGATCCCCTGACCCACCTCAGGTTTCCATGTACTCAGTATTTGCAAGCACTTAGGGAAGAGGCCTGGCGCTATAACTTAGAGACCTATCAGGAATATCTGCGGAAAAATATTTTACAAAGCAGATAGCTGCAAGTAACCACTATGGCTGGGCTGTTCTGCCTTCTCAATTTTCAGAGAAAGGTGGCATTTCTCATATGTCTGTTCTCCCATGGGACCAAGGCATTTATCAAGAGACTGGCCCATACTTCACATACATGAGACGCAGCAATGGGTGATGAAATCCACCAAACAGACCTTACAGAAGCACAACAGCAGCTCTTTTGCAAAGCTTCACCCTTCCTTCTGCCATGCTGTAGATTCTGCTGCTTCTCAGATGACCTCAGAATACGGAGTTTTTAGCTTAATAACTTAACTGCTCTCTGACCTCGGCTTTACCCCTTTAAAGGAAGAAGCTTAGCAGGAGACGCTCTGGAGGGATACAGCTTGTACTCCACATATAGAAGCAGCAGCTTTTCTTTCAGTGACCCTTTGGTAGCCCTTACACTCAGGTTGGAGATCTCCCCATATCCTGTTGACTCTATTTCATTGGCATGACAAAGCAGCACATCCTGCCTGAACCTATGAACCTTTGGCCAGACCCTCATCTTTAGCGCTCCAGGATACATGCATTAATAATGCCTGATGAGCTATCATGATGTGCTTGACGTCACTGAAATTTGGCTTTGCAAAGTATCATTCTTCTCCTGGGACATGTATCTGAAATCAGCATCTTCACTAAAAGCCGCTACACCACCAAAACACCATCCACAGCAAAACCCACAGAGATTTTAGACAGAAGCTGTCAGATTTATTCTGACTTTCTGCAAAAGCTAGAGATGTATCAAGCCTCAGTTTTCAAAGTAAGCATCTGGGATCAATGCAAAACTTTGTCACAAGTGGCTCAAGGTGCGAGACTCAGGCTTGCCTCCCACAGCGATCCAGATTTTTGTCAGACTAATAACTGTTTATGCAGTAGTAAATATTTTCATACTCCGTCTATTTATACTTTCATGTCACTTCAGAATTATTTATATTTTTTTAAAAAATCAAACATACCAAGAAAGCTATATAATTCTGTGTGTTACTTCACAGTTTGATAGAGAAAACATGACCTAGGAGGGTAAGAGTCTGAGAAGTGAGATGTGATTGCTTTAGCAGGAAGGTTAATTAAATAAAATTCCTCAAGATCTAATCCCTCCTGCCTAGCTCCCACTTGCCTTTTGTGACTACTCTGCATGTTTCGATCTACCCACTGAGAAGTGGTTGAAGAGGATAATGGTTGCAGCCCGCCTGCCCTATATCCACTGACTTTGAGGAGGATGGGAAAAACATCTCTGAACATTTTTTTTCTTCAGTAGTAATACACTTATTAGAAATAAACCTAATCAGTAAGATGGTGACTGATTAATGGGTGTTTTGGCTTTGATGAGACATCTGAGATGAGAGCCTGAGAAATGTCCAGGTGGTTGTAAACTGGATGAACCGGGGAGGAGAAGCGTTACACAATTATGTTGTGGTGAAAGGGGAACCAGGGACCACAAGGCAGAAGAAAACAAAAGGGCTTGAAAATCAAAGGAAACTGGAGAAAAACAAAAAATACAGAGAAAAACAAATGGGCTTCTTACATTTTAGGCAATCTAAGATCTGACCTAGTTTCATCAATAGAAAGATACCCAGGGAGTTCCATAAATCTTTTAGTTAAAAAAAAAGGCATTTTTACTACATCTTGAGTAGATTAATCCCACAGCAAGAAGTATAATCTTTGTTTTCCAAAATCTTAGCCCTTCTTGAGAAATTTTTAAAACAGTATTAGATCTTGATGGGGAGAATCAGATGATCTCAGCCCTGGACCAGCATCTGACTTACAGCATCCAAGATGATCAAGATTATTCTCCTGCAGATGTGGCCTTAAGCATTTTTAAAATATGCAGCTGTCTATGAATTCCACATCTAAAAAGAAGAAGTCACAGAAAGAGACCACCACAGTGACTCACTGCTCGCAAATCTCCTTTGCAAAAAAGATGTCTCTATCCCTTCCCAAAATATGAGTCACAATTTTCTGATGTGGGCCAGAAATCTGCCCTCCAATTCTCAGAAAATGGTGTTTATAGCCTTGCAGTATCTAATGATTCAGGAATTGCAAGGCCTCTTTGAGAAATAGAAAGGGCTGCTACACCCAGGTTACAAGCGAATAGCATGACCCCTGGAGAGAAGACATCCTTGTGGATGAATGCGGGGATGAGAAAACAAAGATGCAAGGATTGCTCTTGATAAGGCACAATCTCTGTGTTTTCCCGGTGACAACCATGCCCTTCCACAGTCATAACAGGAATTCATACGGTAAGAGAAGCTTATCAATACATATTTTAAATAATTCCCAGTTTTTGATGCCTCCAGGAACTTCCTCAAAAGGTGCCTTAGCAAATAGATACTTTTGTTTTATCAGTAAATCAGTGTATCAAGCACACAGGAAAACCAACTACCCAGGAACTGCTCTCTGCAGGAGTCACAAGCAACATCTGCCCTGGTACATTACCTTCTCCATTAGCCTTCTGAAATTAGATTTGACTTTGCCAAAAGGAGTGTGCAGGTACCCTTGTCAGCTCCAGAGGCATGAGACAGCAATGGCACTTTAATGACCCACTTAAAAGTAATGAAACAGCCATTTATCCTAATTGGAGGAACACTAATTATATCAGAAAGTGGCGCACTCTTAGATGGCAGAGTGCAAATGCTATCTAATCAAACTTAATGAATAGGTGAAATATCCAGACAGAGCATCTGTGCATCACTCCCGCATTCCTGCAAACAGAAAAATTAGCCTGTAGGGAGCTGATCTGAGAACAGAGGTTTTAAAATGGAAGGTTAATTATGGTAGTTGAATACATGTGTTTTACCTAAAAACAAGTTCACATCATGAGCCTCAAGGGACACTTTCCTTTTGAAAGAAATGAAGGTAGTTGAAGGGTGGCTGGAACATGGGGGAACATCCAGTGTGGAGGGCCCGGGGTGGTTACCGGGAACGTGTAAGGGATTCCCAATCTTCATTCACGGTGTAGAAGGAGGAGGTTCAAGACAGCCTTTGAGTAAAGCCTCCACTGGTGCTTACCACTGCTGCTAAGCCACAGGGGTAAATCTTATGCTGAAATGTCTTTGTTTTCTCTCTAATTGGCTCCCAGTGAGCAGAAGAGAGAGGCCTTTGGCACTGCTGCTGGGAGGGAAAGGTCAATTCCAGTATCTTCCCAGCCAGACACTTTGGAGCACAGCAGAAGCAAAGTGTATGGCCCTGAGCCGGCACAAATCACCTCACATCCTTCAGCATCAGACCTTAAGGACAACAAAGGGGCTGCTTACGCCAGGCTCTGAACGAGATCCCATTTGCTCTGCATGAGCCAGGAGACCAGCGGTTAAGATGCAAGAGCTGGGAAGGGACACGAATCAAGGATGAGCGAACAGGTCCCAGCCAGTGCATCGGAGCCCAGCACTCCTGGAAGAGGAGATTGTTATTCCAGGGGTCTTGCCTTCAGCAATCACATGGATATACAAATGCATTTGTAAGAAAGTGAGCTGAGCTTTCTATGAGCTGTTCACTGACGGGATCCCAACACCTATGGAAAAAGAACTAAAACTTTGCCACCTCTTTAAAGAAAAAAAACTCTAACGAGGACTAGCAGTGAATTGACAAAACTGAAACCTCTGCCAAGGAAAAAAAGCCATCAAAACTTGCTCCTGTGAGCAAGGTACAATGTTAAAGTCAGAAAACGTTTACCCTCAAGCCACATTAGGCAGAGCCTTAAAATATTAGCAGAATTGGCTGCACGGAAGCCATGCGAACAGCGCTAGTTTTATATACTGAAGATGCCAAGTAAACACACAAGTCTTGACCAAACAAGTACTGCACTGACAGCTCAGCTAAAAAAAAAAAAAAAAAAAAAAGCCATGAGGGATGCAATAAAACTCCAAGCAAAATGTGTTCCCAGCCAAAAAAACAAAACATACCCCAACAACTCAGGATAAAAAGACATTCACAGCCTCTGAATGCTTACTGAGATTAGACATAAAAGCCTCTTCAACTTATCTTGGGTTGTACTTTCCTCTTAATGTCAAAGGGTACCCTGCCACATAGGGAGATGTTTGTACCCTCTCATGGGAAGCCAGAGGCTTCAGATAAGGGAGTGTCTTTGGAAGAATAGAGCTTTAAAGGCTTGGGAAGATAGCCTTTATTATCAGCCAACCCTCTATTAGGTTGGTGAGATTCCTGTTTGATTTGGCTGCAGTCTCTAGCCTCAAGTTCCTGCCCTGGCTTTTAAAATAGAATAAGATCTCCCTGCAGCTGAAAAAGGGCGAAGGGTGGAACGTGTAAATAGCAATTAAAACAAAAATCTTGTTTTTAAAAAACCCTCCCCAAAAAGATACTCTGTGCTCTTCCCAAGTGGCCAAGGTTGGCAGGCTGAAAAAGCTGAACACGCCAAACAAACCAGTTCAAGTTAAATGTCACTTGCCCAGCTGTGTCAAACCGCGGACGACAACACAACCCTGACATCACCCTTCCTTGCTCTCATGATCAGGGGCAAGTCAGCCAAAAGGACAGACTTTTGGACTGGGGTTCACGAATGCTGGGGGCTGTCCTGGCTCCCCCACCAACCTGCTAGGTAATTACCTTGGGACATCTCTGTTGCTTTACCTTTCTGAAGTACTTTTGAGACCTATAAATAAGAAGTTCTGCATTAGGTATTACTATATGTTCTTATCAGTAGGTTTTGTTCCATACAGGTTGGTAAGACTACATAGAAAAATAAAACAGCTAAGCAAACCAAACTTGGTTTGAGGAATAAGAGCCCTTCGTATCCTTCCTTACCATCACGGAGCAGCCCCGTCAGACTCAAGCTTTGCAGGAGCCGAGTGCGCTCAGCTCCCATTTACCATTCATATTTTGTGACCTTACCTCATCTGTTTCTCGGTTTTTCACTGTACTGTGATAAATCATGACTTTCTTGTCTCTCAGCATTTCAATCAATGTATAAAATGTCAGATTAGATAACTGGTACTCTCTCAATGCACACTAATGTAATTTCATAATGTGATTTCATTTTTCAGAGAAAGAATCAGAGAAGCTATTATTGGAACAGGAAGAACTGGGTAATCGATCAAGGACACTTTAAAGGCAAAATTCTTTGAGTTTTGAGTACCATATTTGGCTTTGGATTATACATAAGTGGCTTCTGTGACTTGCACTCCATTTGCACATGTTACAAACCAAAACTATTTCCAAAAGCTAAGCACATATACAACTGACCTAGGACAAAGTAGATTCGCAGGATGGTTAAGTGCCAGTACCTTGGGAGATCAGTTAAGTCATGGAAGTTTTTCAGCATCTATAATTTCTTTTTATATAGCACTAGCATCATGTGGAAGAAGTCACACTCCAGCCCACTGGTTTCTATCTCATTTCCAAGCAATATCTGACATATGGGATGAATCTAAGCTAACGTGTATCTCCATGTATGACAACACTGGATAGAGATCTTGAAGAGCTGCAAGGTGCGAGATGGAATCAACTACAGAATTTTGGGGAATAATTAAATAATTCATACAGGAAAAAAAAAACACTCCAAACCTCATGATATTGGTTTCAATCTGTGTTCCAACAGAAGACAAATCCAAAGACACAGTTTTTGCCCACGGACACACCGAACACCTCAGTGGGGAATACAAGCAATTTTCTGTGATAGCAGTTTCACCGTACGGTCTTGATGACCTGCCTCTTTTCAGCTTGTAAAACCTTTTGCTTCATAGGGAGGGACGTTTGGTTTAGATTTACAAAAGTCATTGCATTGCACAGTTATTCTTATAATGCCCCTAATTTCCAAGTACCTTTTCTAAGCAAAATACCATAAACAGCTTTTGTGTGAAACATGGAAATAGGCAAAGAAGCAGAACTATTACTGTGATAGACTAATTTCAGATTAGAAAAGAAGGAAATTGCAAACAGAAATTAAGGTATACAGCAAGGGAAATTGCCACAACACTGTATGAACATCTTGATGAAAATAAAACCACCCAAATAACCACAGAGCGATCTCTGATTTTTTTTTTTTTTTTTTTTTTTTTTTAACACACTGATAGGCTGTGGGGATGGCAGCACTTGAAAGATGATGTAACTTTTCCCAAGAGGAAAGAAGGAAAGAAGGTGAAGGATTCTGGAGATCCAGGAGAAAGAAAGGCATTTTTCTTCAAATCCTACAGTGCTAAAATTAACAGGAATTCAGACTTCACTGGAGCTGGATTTCATCTGTGGTCTCTGTTTATGGGGACTTGTGTTGCCACGCCGTTAGGCACACATGGCAGAACTGAGAATTCTGGGAAGATACTGATTTTAATCGAGTTACCTGAAAAAGTCAGTGTAGAACGTGACTTTACCTTGAGGTGACAGAGCTAAACCAGATACCTTAGACGCTGTCACACAGAGACAACTTAATGTCAGTGTGTGCCTTAAAGCAGTGAAGGTTATGTGGGCAATTTGACACAGGCATACCCGACATTCTTCCCAAATTGGAGTGAAAGACCAGCTTGTGATTTATACAAAGGGGAGACAAAGCTGCACAAAGGCCAGGGGCAGGAAAGAGATCAAAGTTCTTAAACAGAACAAGCTATCCTTATCAGATTGAGACTTATTTTTTTCATTTCAGGAATCATTTAAAATATTAATTTCCAGCAAAAATCTTATGGTCAGAATCATCTTCCTAAAAAAAAATAAGACCCTGGATTAAAGAAGCTTCAGTTTTCTTGCCTTTTTTGTTTGGTTGATTTCCTTTATCACTTCTCTTCTTTCACTTTTTCAGTGACAAAATAAAACGATTCCAAGAGAGAGAGAGAAAAAGATAAGATGTCAAGCAACCTCAAAGAAACCTGGACATCTCTGTACAAATGCTGGTGAAATATTTTGAATTAATAAGATGTTTATGCTCTATGCAAAGGCCTTCAAAATTAAATCATTTTTAAAGATAATTTTCTACCATCATTACTTCACAAGCCCTAAAATAACACTCCAAGTTTTACAAAGCATTTCTGACATTTCAAGATTTTCCAAACTGCACTTGAATAAAATCATAGTAATACCAGTTTAACCAAACAATACTCCTGGAGGTCTGAACCTCTGGATTCAGATATCACTCAGCATCAGTTTGAAAACAAAGTGTGTAACACGATGGTTTATTTCTTATTCTCTCTCCAGCTTGTCTTTTTAAAGACAACATTTACAGGAGTACAGGGCTTGCTGTTTCTTATTCCTACCTAGTGTCCTATGCTGAATGGCAAGCAGAACAAAACTAGCACTTGTTACTGCCAATCCATGGCCAGACACTGCCAAAGACAGTAATTTCCAGGGTTGATAAACAGGGTTTATTTCTTTAAACAGCTAAATTTCTTCTATTTGTGTTTTCCTTAGGAGTTTTTTTGTGTTCTGAGGTTTTCACTTAAAGCTCGAGCCTCCCAAATATTGCTATTTCTGAGAACTCCACGCTCATTCTAGGACTATGATTCTGTTAATTCTCTCCAGGCTGCTGGAAAGACAAGGTAGAACAGCAGTCCTTCAGAAAGACACACTTATTTTCATCTCTCATGCAGCTGATATCTGAGAAGAGCATCTCAGTGAGGCCCTAAGGGCAACAAGGACTTTGATTTACTCCAGAAACTGCTTTCTTAGACAAGTTGCTCTCTTGGCAAAATTTAGAACAAATTCTTGGACTATAAAGGCTCGGGGAAGGTTCTGACTTCCTGCCTCACTTGAACAAATATTGTTTGCACTGTATTTTTTGTCACTCCCCACCACCCACATCAACAACACTTAAAATTTCCTGATGGCATGTCAGTATGTTGCATGTTTAAAGCCTTCATTGTTCATAATATCAATAATTATTATACAAACACAATATTGAAGAACTATTTCAAATCCTCATTAACTCCGGTACCAACAGGAAGAGGAAACTAGGGCAGGAAAAACCTGCAATTACTGTTATGCGTTCCCTGTAACATCAGTCACACCGCATCAGTACACTGTCTTCCTTGTTCTTCATCTCTCTGCAGCTCGGATATCCTCTGGCAGAGCCAGCTCAGAGAACAAAAGCTGGATCAGACATTTGTACGAATAAGAATAGCATCTAATATTACACTAGCTAATGAAAAATGTCCAAAGATATCAACTGTCATGCTTCAAGGGGATAAACTGATCACCAGCTGAGGTCAAGAAAAAATAGCTTCCCCACCCTCACCCACACAACACTTCAATGTAATTATAGTGGGAACACAACGAGCGTTTAAACCTTTTTTTGAAACAGCCACGACTGGAAGCACTCGAAAGAAAACACTTGACCAGACAACTCACTTGCCTCAAAAATTCCTATAGCAGTACGAAAAATAGAGAGGGTAGGTAGCAATCCAGGCCCAGGTAATAAAGGGATTTTGGCTTTCCTCTTGAAATGCTGGCAGATGAGCCACAGATGGCTGTTTGCTGCAGTTCATGCCAACCCATTAATGAGTGTCTGTTAAGGTACTACAGTTACTTCACAGCATATTGTCTGCATATCCACCAAGGACCCATACCACAGTGCTGCACACGCTGTTTAATTCTAGTTGTCCTAATCACTGGTCCTGCAAGGTCAAACTGCCTTCGTTAAGACCGGCAGTTCTTCCTAACCCAACTCTAACGCATTAAAGACCACTACTCAACAAGACAGTAATACACACTCTCAGAGGCACAGGTACAACTCAGGCGCAGCTAGTCTGTCTCTACACGTGTCCCTTTTATTCCTTGTTCAGTCAATATTAAACACTCCTCTGAGTAGCTAGTTCTGTCTCTGCTTTATTTACCAGGCAGAAGAAAGATTTATCTGTCTGCCAGTGCTGGAGATTTAACCCATAATCTGAGAATTAGGCTTGTCTTTTTATTTCATACATCATTTTTAATAAGAAGAATCATGCAATCACAGTGGAGATGTAATTTATGAGACAGTGCCTTCTCCTGGAGCTGTGCAAATTCTGAATCAGGAGTAGTTAATACACATATTAATAACCTGGCTCTCCCTACTTCTTGTACCTATTCTTCTCTGGTAATATCCTTGCCTTCCAGAGTTCACCTTATATTTATCTGTGAATCCTGGAACATGCACAAAAGGCTGCAGAAGCAATACAGAACTTAAAACGCCAGACAACCAAACTATCTGCCTTATTTTGACATTCTTTTCACCGCAGCCCTATCTGTAATATTGCAGAAATCAGGCAGATCTGTACAGAGTGCCTGGCAGCCTTCCCTCTTGAAGGTCAACATCCATTGAAGTAAATATTTTAGGAGAGAAAGGGCAGGTGGGAGAAAATTTAGGGATACGAGAATGAAGTTCACAATTTAAGTGCCCAAGCATAAAAAGGCTTTCTAAGGAAGCTCTGAAATATATCCTCAGGGAGTTCTGATTCTAGATTCATCTAATATCTTTTGAGAGGTTTTTCCTTGTCAGTCATCCAGAGAATGGGTATGTCTGGGCGGTGTGTCTGGTATGGTCCTACAAGAATGCAGCAGCCACAGACATACGTAGATTAATATTCAGCTTTTAATGTGGCTGAAGCTTGAGTCTTTTTTTGATTTGAAAACTAAATCAGTGCCTTAAATTGGTATTGAAAATAAATGAGAAGCAGCAGAGAGCAGGCTTGAGATGCCCACCATGGCCCAAAGCATGGAGAAGGCAGGCAGGCAGGCAATCACACGCTGTCCCCACTGAAATCTGTGCATCATTTTCAAACCCAGCTTTAGGTAAAACAAATCACAGTAACACAATCTGGCGGTGATGAATGAATTGGCATAATGCGGCCAGATTCTCTTTAAGGGAAGAAAGGCCAAACTTTCTTAGAAAGCTGGAAGTGAAAGATTACATTTTCAGAAACTAATGTAAACCTGAGTTTCCTCAAGTGAAACATGCTGATGTGCCTCAAAGTGTCAGGTGTCTTAAACACCATAAGTAAATACTGTAAGAACAAGATTTTTTTAAATGTTTTTTAACAGCCTCCTTTATGACCAGATCTAACCTTTAAAGAAATCTGGGTTTATGCCTGCTTCTTTATTTTATGTTTTTATACGCACACTTACATATATGTATATGATGCTAGAACTTTACCAGAAAAACTGTTTCCCACTGGAAATTACTCACTTAATTTCTTCTTACAAGAAAGGATGACTGTGAATCTCAGGGTCAGAGAGAATTTGTTCAAAACTGAAATCAAATGATGGCTCCTATGTGTAAGTAGAGAGGTGTGCAAGAAAACTGCGGGTAAAGCAATAACGCAATCTAAGTAGATCATCTGTATTTCCTAGCCTCTACATTTACATACTGGAAGACTCTAAACTGGAAATCCAGTATTTTAGTTGACAAAAAGTACACAGGTTGTATAACTTTTTGATTAATATGCATATCGCACACAAAGAAGTATTACCAGGTGTCCTGGGTGAGTGCTGCCTGCTGCCATAGACTAAACCCCACGCCTTTTCCTGTTAAAACCTACACAAACAAACAAATGGGAACAATAGACTAGTCAACCAAATCAAGCTTTCCCAAGCCAGCACACAGCTGATGGCTGACTGTTTGCAAGAAGATGAACTGGATTTAAAGCATCAGCATGGGGAAGACAAGAGACAAGAGCTGGGCCCAGGGACTATGGTAACCGCTGATTCTACCCTATCATGAAATAGGTAACCAGTTACACAGAAAAGGAGGTGCTCTGTCCCCAAAAGGCAATTACTGAAAACTATTGTATAGGATGACTTCCAACAGCAGTCAACATTGACTTATGGCTTAATTTCCCATTGCAGACCACAGCACAGCCGAGAGATACATGTGGTAGCTTAAGTACTGAAGGCAGGATAAATAAGCCAGGCCAGAGCTTGTCTTGTCCCCCACTCAGTTCCTTTGGTGGCTAAGGAGAGCAGGGCAAGTATCTCAGGTAAGACTGTCACCACTTTCCTTTGACTGGTCAAACAAAAAGATTCATGGAAACGAAGTAGCCCCTTTGCCAAGCTTGGTACCTCAAAAAGGAAATAAATATTTCACCTGTTCACCCAACTTTCCCCATGTTATTCCAGTTTCAGGTTTCAATCCACTTGTATGTTAGTTAACAGGAAAGAAAGAGACTGTACCGCATTGTTAGCCAAAAAGACATCGCAACCTCTGGAAACCTTCAGAGGGTGATCTTCCAAGTTAGGTACAATCCATTGCTCCTAAATTAGGATATTGGGCTCCCTGGATAGTCACTGGGAAGAGACACAGGTGCTTCCAGAAGGTTGCACCTGGACTGGATGTCTGAAGAAGACAGTGGGAGTACATCTCCGACTGCTATTACACAGTCAGTAGCTTCCTGTCCCACATTTAATTTGGAGGTTTTCTGCAGTGAGGACAGAGGGATTTCAGGCAGGACACCACAGCCCAGTATGCACGTGCTTTTTCTCAGTGGCAGCAGTCAGCTGTAGCTCCTGGCATACTTATTGGCTGCTGCATTCATATCCATGCAGGCTGGAGCTCTCAGATCTCACTTTACTGAACTAATTCAGATTATGGCAAAACTGGGTAGCTGGGAGCCAAATTCCCAGTTCAGATCATCAATTACAGATCAGCCACTGTCCTACAGAGAAGGGATGGAAGATATTGAGAATGAGACTTTTTGCCCAGTTCCAGTTTGTCTTTCCCATTTTACCTCCCACTGTAGGAGTGGTTACAAACAAGAGTTGCGCCTGGTTTGGTACATTGAGATACGACTTCAGATCCTCTGAAGTAAAACCAGACCAATCTGAGAGCTGCAATAGCTTTGAGGAAATCTACATTCAGTCAGGCACATCTAAACGCAAAAACATGAAGAGGCTGTGGCTTCCTTGCTGTCTGGGTTTCCTAAGGAAGGGCAGACCCAATTCCAGATAGCATGGCCTTGGGTGGAGGGAAGGGGGAAGACACGAGCAGCAACAACATCTGACATGAACCTTTGCTCTCCTGATCTTAAAATACAACAATGTGAAACCAGAGCAAGTGTGAAAGCTGAGGACTCCAGTAGGGTTTCACATCAATCAGGCTTTTCAGGATCAAGTGTATCAAAAAGCAGGAGTGAGACAGTAAATGTTAGATGTCAGGATGATTTCAGAGCTCTTGCATAGTCAGAAGACAAAACAGGTTTAAATCCACAGCCCTTAGATCTCCAGTCCACCCCAGAAGCTCACGCTGCCCCTGCCCCATTCCCAGGTGGCAGAGGAGGTTACAATACAAACAATAGCCATCTTTGGGGCAAGGCCACTGAAATAAATGAATCCCGCCAGCTCTCCTCCACTGACAAGGGGCTCCAACAAGGCTGTACGCAAGCAGCAGGGGCTCCTGCCGCAGCACGGCCTCTTTGCATGCAGCAGCGACCGCAAGGATTTGAGGAAGGCAAGCACCAGGAGGGAGCTGCTCTCGGTTGCCCAAAGAGGGGAGAAAAACCTGCAGAGCAGCACAATGACAATGGACAAAAGGCAAATTTAGACCTAATATCAGGAAGATAAATTGCTGAGGGTTCTTATGACTGGAGACTAATCCTCGGGGATTGCGTGGCCTGGTGCCCCTCTGCTGCATCGGCCACCACACCTGCTCGGCTGCTTGAGATCAATCATTCCCTCATGGTCAGAGAACTCGGCGAGATATAATAGCAGGTCTTATTCAAGCTCCGTGTCTGGGAACATACACTTAAAAAGCAGGCACACAATGGCATAATTGCAGGCCCTCTGAACTGGCTGGCCCCTTGCAGTATGAAAACCAGCTCTCCCCCTGTAGGATTCATGTTCAGACACTGCAAGGAAACCAGAGCTGAGCTGGAAAGGAGAAATTGAAGGCAGAACGAAGGTGGAGGTGGTCTTGAAGGGAGGGGTGTGAAAAGGGCAAGCGAAATGCGAGGCATGTGTATACAAACTCGCTAGCAATAAAGAATATCGGGCTTTTGTTTTCCTGTTATAGGTCAAGTATTTTGCCTTTTTTCCTCCCTAGTTGTTTCAAGCAGTTTTAAAGCTAGCTGCAGGTACTTTGAATCATCTATGCATCCAGGCCTAGCATTTTGAATTTATTATTTTAAAGTCATCATGAAATACAATCATGAAGTACTAAAAATGGTAAATGAAAACAGAGTTTATATGTCCCTACAGTGCTGGACCATTTATAAAAATTCTGAAGTAATGATAAAATCAAACATCCGTTTATAATAATAGGAGTTTAAGACTGGGGTATATTATTCTAGATTTTATATATTTAAAATAAATATTAATTTAAACATAAGAGCATAGTATTTCTTTGGGAGCGCCAAAAGAGAAACAGATCAGGCCACTTTTTACACTTAACCAGGGTGAAATGAAAAATTAAACAATTAGTGTGAATGTCAGTAACTTCTTAGCTACAAAAATCCAAGTATGTATTTGGAACACCGAAGAATCCAAGCACATACACACAGTTTCAGCTACACGTACACAGCATCACAAGGACTTCATCCTTTTGAATTTTGAAACACCTGTGGTGGTCAACATTATCAGCTTCTGTGTTCAGAGGACAAACAGAAGTACAGATCTCAACCTCTCTCCGCCATTGCCTGTAACAAGCCAGTATCTGGCGAAGGACAAACAGACATACTCACATTCTGCTTTCACAGATGGTCCCAGTTTTGAGCTGCTCAATCAGGAGGCAGCTTAGTCTCCATCCAAAGTCCTGACTGGCGACGGCCAAATTTGCTGCACTGATCCACCTGTGAACCTACATCATAGATACCAAGTGGAACACATCAAAGTTATCGCATTAAAACCATTTGGCTGTACTGAGTTACCGGTCATCTTGAACAAGCAGGTTCATGGAACGCATCCTTTTAAAATACCACTGATTTTAAATGCACAGAAGTTTACAATTCCCTAATTAAACATCAGTCACCTTTTACATTCTATTGCTTGCTACTCTGTTTAGTGCTTATTACTCTGAGACCATAAAAGCTATTGTAGTCTCAAATATTGTGGTTTATACACATTTTTAAGATGTTTACACCCTCTGTATCATATACAAGAGCATTTCAATGCAGATAAGTATTTGGGGTATGTCTGTCTCCCTCTCCCACTCTGTCCTAACTAGACTAATTGGAGGTTATATATCTAAGTTAGCAAGTGCACCTACTGAGCTGTCTCAAATTCTTGCATACAGGCTTGAGTATCTTGCAGTTAAAATACATTAGTTCAAGTCCCATATTGCTTCTCAGCTGCAAATGATGAAAATGCCAGATTGAGTAACACTTGAATGATAGTCTTCATTATGACACCTTATTTTGGCAAGCTGTCTTTCCCCAGTGCTGTTACTTCACATATTCAAACTTCTCTGGAGAGCGATACTGTCTAGAGATGTCAGAGGATGTTTTTTTGAATTCTCATTTGACAGCAGCGTGCTGTTCACCTGGGACATATTAAGTTAGGTGGTTTAGAAAGTCCTTATAGAATTGAGAAAGTAGCAGAGCTTACCCCCTGGCAAGCCACTGTAATCCTAGCATTTTTACATTTTATGTTGTTTTGCTTAATACTTCTGGAATTACTTTAAGTTTCTTTGTATGAAGATAACGCTACACAAAAGAAGATGAGGGTAAGTGATTATCTGCCATTTATGTTACAAAATTCGTAATGCCCATCTTTGTGAAGATTATACTCTTTCAGTGCTATGCCAAATAAAACACCTCCAAATCAGCTAACCACCTACTGCTAGAAATATTCAAACTAGTGTCAGTGTAACACAGTACTATTTCTGCCCCATTTAGTAGTGTAACACTGCTGTGAACTGTTAAAAAGCTGACATATTATACCCCCTAAATGTAAATAAAACTTCTCTAATAAGAAAGGATCAAAGGGATTATGCTACACAACTACACAAACTGTATTTCAGAAACTCGAGGAAAATGGGAATCAACAAAAGTAGGGGAAGGGCTGCTACACGCAGTTTTATGAATACATGAAACAGTGTTACCTTTAGTGTGTATTAATGTCAAAATGAGGTACATTTGGCACTTAACAGATTCAGTATTATGTCAGCAAAGAAATCAAGCTATTAGGGCATCTAAGAAAAGCCCTAATGTCACACAAGACAGAACCCTAACTTAAGAACACAGACTAGAAGAAAGGGTGAATAAGGGTCTGGGACAGCTTTGCTGCTATGACAGCCATGACTTCAAGTTTTATCAGATTGAAAAGAGCGTATATTAGGAAAAAGGTTTGATTTACAGCCATGCCATATCAGATCACTTGGAAAATATTTGGGACAATACTATCATATATTATAAAAATAGATGTTGAAAACATAATTTTTAAAAACATAGATTAAAAATATATATATTTAAACAGACTTTTTTAATATGAAAAAGTGAAGGAGAGTATCTAACCTTGTACTGCAGGATGGCACTGACAGAACTCTCCACTCAAAGCACTGCTAAATCCACCTTTTTGTGCTGTGAATCTTTTGGGTACTGAGTTCCTGTGCCTTCAGTTGCCTATTTCTGTTCATTTTTACCTGGACTCCAAGGATATCCACGGGTTCTGCTTTTGCACATAAACATCTCTCAGAAAATGGATTTAGGGCCAGACACTAAAGCGTAATAGGAATTTTTATGAGAGCCAAGAACTCATCAGTTGTGATACCTCTCTTTCTTATACCAACACAGCTCCAATAACTCCAGCTAACTTGCTTTTGATTTATACCATTAAAGCAAGAGTTGAATTATTGTCCCAGTTTCCAGCACACAGTTTTTCTTATTACAAAATGAAGAACTTCACCAGTGCGAGAAGGGGAGAAGAGGCGTCCGATGCAGTTATTGCCCCAAACGCGGCCGTTACAGCAAGGTGATTTCAGGCGACCTGCTGCTAGGGTTGGGTGAGGGCAGACAACCAGAGGTGCCACCTCATTAGGCATCCCAAGCCAAGCGGTCCTCGCTTGTCATTCATTTGTCCTGAAAATGGCTTCAAATATGTGCAAACTCAGTAATAATCTTAGTACCTCATCCTCTTAAGATTTAAACTACAACATTTCCTAGTATTGAATACTATTTTATGCAGAAGACATGGCTTAGGTCAACTTTTTAAGGGTCTGACATTACTCAGTTTATATTTTAGTCATACTATTTTCCCAGGATCAGGGCACTGTAATATAGTCAGTGTTACTAAAGAGCCAGTTATGAATAATTTGCTCTTTTTCTAAGCCATGGAGAAATGTGCTAGAATTGCTATTAAGATAAATCTACGGACAATTTTGGTTAAGGCTTTACAAGGGTTTAAGAAAGTTTGTTTAGGCCTCAAAGCAAAGCCATCCATCTGCTCTAAAGACTCCTTGCTGGAAGAGTTCAACTTCTAACACTACCGTCATTGTGGCCAATCTGCAGCAAAAGAACAAGTGTTACCCCTGCTGCTTTTAAGAAGCCAAATCAGCACCAGTTTTAATTAACTTTAACGGTTTGGGAACTGGACTCAGCACACATTTTTAAATGACAGAATTTAAATAAAAGCAACAACCAGCTGCTTCTCTGGAATATGTCTATCCATTTGCAGGTAAAGGGACGTTTATCAAAACCTAAAAAATGGAATCCAAATCCAGGTGGGACATATTACCTTTAATACATTTCAGGAATCAACTGAAAATTATGTGTCTCCAGGAAGCACCTGAGTCTATGCAACTTTCTGAAGTGGAGACCTTAGGAAAAAGACTGGAACGTAAGCTGCCAAGTAAAGGGAAACAGCAAAGTCAAGAGTCCTTGGTGTGTAAGACTACTTAGTATTCAGAAGTTACAGCACGGTAGTACCTAAAAACTGCAGCCTCTTTAAGCTGTGCACGATCTATTTTACAGACTCTCCAGACCTCAGAGACCTTATTCTGATAAAGTGCGTGAACCGGTGAGATATACAGAGGCGGAATGACTGATGCCAGACCAATACTATGTACAGAATAAACAGTCAAAGGATAACAACATTAAAGTGAGGGCAGTTCTGCTATAGTGACACTGGACGCAAATTCAGGAGCCTGCGGAGATCTGTTATGAACTCAGAGAAACTATTACCTTTCTTTTAGCTTCTCTTACTTATATAGACTGAGCTTTTTTTTTTTTTTTGCAAAGGCGAGTGTTGTTTCACACTGTGGGAATACGCAATTCTTGGTACAGTGTCCCAACTCCCCATCGTAAATTAAATGCTAGATGTATAGGCACTTCAGATATTATTGGCAGAAGTAAAATTTAATATAGCTTGCCAGCATGTGGAAAAAATTTAAGGTCCGATTCAATGAAGTCAGTGTGATTTTGGCCTGAATCACCCATCTGCTACCTATATTAAGTAGTATAACATTCTCTATATAAATAAAATATATTCAATTTTGATCATGTTTGACATTTCTTACAGTGCTAAATTTTTTGTCATTTGTCAACCTGTATTTTTAGAGCTCTCTTGGACTGACTGCCAGGCTCCATCTGGCAAAATCAGAGGTGTTTCTAACCCAAAGCATTTCAAAGCAATTCTCCCACATTAGTTAAAGAAGATCAAATTTAAGTGATTGCAGGTGACTGTAAAAAGATGGATTTTAATTTTCTTAAAAAACACAAACAATGAAATAATAACTTAAAAAAAACCCCTTCTGTTACTATACCAGCTACCTCCCCATCTACCAAATACTTTGTATGAGACAGGTGCATTCAGAGTGATTATATATGGCATGGTGTAATATTTTAAATGACTTATTGTAAATGGTCATATCATTTTTTTTTCAAGTAATCACATGATAAGTGTGATTGTAATTTGAAAAACACAGTCCCTAAGGACCATACAGACAACTAATTCATCTGTTAAATGTGATTTTTTTCCCTCGAGTAAAGTGAATTTGAGAAAGTTGGTCTCAGACGCAAGTCCCATTCCCAGGAAGAGTCTTTATTCCTGAAGAAAGCATACTAGCAACTTCAGAGCCACAAATGGATCACTGCCTTCCCACATAAATTCTCTCTTTCCTCCCTTGGATAATCAGCGATGCCACTTTAAAGACTCACTGCACATACAGGTTACAGTAAAATCTTTCCTAGACTTTGAAAAAGCAGAAAGCTCGTCTGTCACGTCCCAAGCTACATGTGTCATCACTGCCAGAAGAATTACCAATACTCTGCCCAATTTGGTAAATACCCCAGCATGGATTCTCCATCGAAATAAAGCTCTACATCCTCTAAAGCCAGGACCCTGTCACTTCATGGAGGAAGCGCCAGCCACTGCCAGTGGTAGGGCCCTTAGCCCAAGCAGGCAGCCTACAAGAGAAGCACCACACTTTGCCAGCGCGGTGTGCACGCATTCAGATCCGCTATGCGGTCCCAGTGCAAGGGAGGACCTCAGTGACAGCAAATCAGTTAATGGAAATTAGAGTATTCTACGCTCACCAGCTTCCCCTGGGACTTGGCAATCACTGGCAAGTCTTAGAGAGATGTCTCAGTAGGATGTAATGGTCCTTGTTAAGATTTCCTGGAGTGGAACAGGATCCCACCTCTGCTCGCTTGCTCCTAGTAGCCTGTGAAAACTTAATTATTAATATTTTCTTTCTTCTCTCATGAGTTTTCTGGAGATAGAGTAATGCATAGCCTCATCAGCCTTCAACTGTCACTGGAACCAACTCCTATTCTCTTTCACTCTCCAGGAGTTGTATTGGCTTGGATCTTAGAGTCTCTGCATGAATTGACATAGATGCTGCACACGCACACACAGTGCTACATACATAAATATTAAACTTATCTATTTCAATGACTGCTCCTCGTCCAGCTAAGTGATTTGGAAAGAATAAAGCAGCTAGCAGGGAGGCAAAGGCAAAGTCACAAAAGGCAAATACAACAGCGATACTGTTCGCTAGCCAAGTATATTAGCTCATTTTAATCTTTTCTAAGAGTACATTACATCACAACTCCTTATCTGCCCTATTTTTTCAGTGTATCGGCCTTTAAGAACATATAAATCATAATGAAAATAGAACATTAATCCTTATTGCTTACCTCACTGTTATAAAACAGTTATTAATATAAGCAGTCAAAAGGGCGTTCCTTATACAGAATGCAGTTGTGGAATACTGGCTTAGAAAAAAACCTCACTTTTGAGCTCACCAGCTCAAAATGTCCTACGTTCTGCAGATGCATTAGCTGGGGACCTCCCCTAAGGTCCACGTCTCAAAGGCACAGCTGTGAATGACAGCTGATGTGACTGGCACTACATAAGCATTACACACTGCTTTGGCAAGGCCTGAGTGCAGACCAATTAAACTATCATAACATTGCTTTTATTTCAGGACGATTTATTGCTTAGTCTGTTACATACCCCCCTCACAGAAATGGCGCTCAAGCAGGTGCGATGATCAGGAAGAAAGTTGGACAATAGCAACAGCCCAGTTTATTTCTTATCCCTTTTAATTTCTTTAGATTGCTAGCACTGCAAGTCTTAGCTCTTTATAATTAATGGCCTCTACGGTGCACAGAAAATCCTTGAATTGCTCTCATTACAAACATTTAGAAAGAATCTGGCTCTAAATTGAGTTACGAGTTTTAAAACAACTAAAAGTGAGTTTTATTTTATATCTAAGAAAGAATGCTGCTCTTCTGAAACCATGTAAAACCATTTGAGGTTTTTCTGTGGAGTTCAACCTCTTACTCCGTTCCAGACACTGGGATATATAAGCACTAACATCGCTACTCCCAGACAAACCAAAGCGGTTTGTCATACGATACCAATCTTCTACGACCCTTCAACATGAACATTAGAACAGAAAAAGCCAGGGTTTTCCTCCAGTGATTCATAACACACCAAGTACGTGATATCACATCAGTCCATGAAATCTACCTTCTGTTATCTGTGTACAGTAAATCAACATAATCAGCATAACCAAACGATTATATGAAGAGAGATTTGTCATTACGGTGCATAGCAATTATGACATACCACACAGTTCCAGCTCTCAAATCTGCTCTCCCTGAATGATGAGACCAGCGAGTATTCCCATGACCAAACCATAGCTGTCATTTGACTAAACCCTGTAGTTACACAAATCCAATGTCTTGGTTTCATGGCTTAGTTCTGTATTTGTAACTACATCGTGAAACTTCTCTGGGTGAGAAAACTCAGAGCACAATATTTTAATTTATGTATTTGAGCCTTTTAAATTGACTTAATCTGATGCTACAGACAGTAAGTCTAGAACATGTGCATTAATTATGTCTTTCTCCACAGTAGATTTACTTCTAATTTCCATACTATGTGGGAAGAAGTTCCGTATTGCAAGGCACTTCATGCTCAATTTTATAATTCCTGATTTTATATACACACATATGTCATACAGGGGAATGATACTTTTCTTATCATCACTGAGAAGTAAATAAAGTTCACTTACTCTTGTTTCCACCTGTATTCTCTGGTATTTAATGGTCAGTCTATACAGTAACTGCCCAAAAGGACAGTTTAAATGTTTTACTGCACTATATACGCAGATACGCAACAATGGGAATGGGAGTGCTGTTCACCTCCAAGAACTTTTCTTTAGGTTTTGTTAGGATAAATAGTTAAAAATATTCCCCAAACAGGCTGCCCTGCAGAGCCGGTCTTTCAGACCATCCTGAATGAGCACACTTATAGTCCTGCCGCTGTTTAAGGTGCACACAAGCCTGCCAAAGCAGCAGTAAAGGTAAATGATGTACTCTGAAAAACGCGGCAATCTCACTCCACCCCAAACGTTCTCAATCTCACAAGCCCTGGCTTCAGGAAAGGGAGAGTTTCTTTGTAACGCTTTATTTCTTGAGATGGTTTATAAGGTGAATTCAAACTCTAATGCTTGGGGAGAAAAACTAAATTAAGTATAATCCAGTTTATGAGTTACAGCAAAAAAACATTCTGGACAACATCAGGTTTTACCACACGTAATGGCTTTACGAAATGTATAAAAGTTACTGTTCTATAAAATACATTTTTCATTCCATAATGCAAATTATAATTCATATTTATTCAGGACTTTCCTTTTAAACTGTTTTAAACTTGTTTTAAAAGAAAGACACAGGATTGCCGAATTAAAGATTTATTATAGTGTTTTTATTAACAAACTTTCATTGGAAAGTTCTGGGTGCATTAACACAGGAGGCACATTGGCTTCGATGTTTGGCATTTGACAGTCAACAGAATTGCACTTCACTGCGATAGCCTTGCTACAACAGTGTGAATTTTCACGGCAACCCTCGTAGCGAGCCTCTCTCACTGACCTATTCAGCAGATGTTTTTTATCATTTTGGTCAGCCTTCAAAACCCGGTCATTCTGCAAAGAACACTGATCTGTCTTGCTCTCAGCTTTCTTTTTCTGCTTTGACAGAGAGGCTTTCTTGCTTTCAACCCCGTTCGCTTCTGTACCACCCTTTTCATCACACTTGTCTGTCTGCTGACAGAATCCCTTTTGGTTATTTGATACACTGTTCTCACATTCAGAGCAACGCACTATTAGAGGTCCTGCGTTTCGGCAGAGAAACTGTGAGGAGCTCATCACCTTTGGAAGAGTTCTTACATTTTCCTCTGGGTTTTGATGAGCATGTGAATCTGTCCTATTTATTCTTTGATGTGCCTGAAACTGCTGCACAGACTGGAGGAAAAAATTTTTAGGCAGAGAGTTCTGTGTCATCGTTCTTTTGAGCCTCCCTTGAAGGCAACTGCAGTGGAGGACATGCGGGACTGGGTGCACGTAACCTTCGGCGGCTTGCTGTAAAGCGTTTATAGGAGCTACAGAGCTTTGGATCTGTACAGTTCCTGATGAAGGAGAACACTGGTAACAGAAGGCATCACTTAACTGTTGACAAGAGTGTGGACTCCACTTCACTGCCACTTGCTTATAGGCATCAGGGCAGCTACACTGCCTGTTCTGAGAGAAAATTGGGCATATGGAGTGTTGGTCAATAGACGTCTGTAGCATAGCTGAACTAGCAACGTTTTTTATGCTTTTACTCACTTCGCTATTATAGGCTGAATGCATAGGCATACATGTGTTTTGGGGCCTGCTACTGAAGAGCTCTGAGCAGATATGAGTTTCTTCATAAGTCACTTTCTCTGCAGGGTTACAGATACCGGTTTGTGACGCCAGAGGCTCGAGCTCATAGTGCTCATGCTCCATTTCTGGTTTTTGACTTCTGGAGTCCAGCTGGTATTTGCTAACGGCATGTGATTTATTTTGACCTCTGCCTCCTTGGGCTCCTGAAAAGGTCTGAGAGAAGGCATTGCACCGCAATTTTTTTGGTAGTGGGATCTGACCACAAGTGCCCTGGGGTCCGAGGCATCGGCACATGCACTGGAAGAAGAACGTTGCAAAAGCCCAACTAATGCACATTATAAGCATCATAAAAGTACCAAGCTGTGTGTATGCCAACACTGTAGAGGGCATCATCATTGCTCCAGCTACAAATGTAGTCAATGCAGCCATTGCAATAGCAGAGCCCATACGGCTTAAAGAAAAAATTACTTTTCCTTCTCGGTCAGGGTCAGGGGCTAAGCGATAAGCCACTCCATAATGAACAGCAAAGTCTACAGATAAGCCAACAGCCACCGAAATAGTGACAGATTCTAACACATTTAGCTCCCATCCAAGAAGAACCAGAGAACCTACAGTGACAAAAATAGTTCCAGCTATTGAAACTATTGCATAAAGGCTTATAATTATATTCCAAGTTGTAAGAAGCATTACACTAAATGCAACAGCAACTGAAAGACCCATGGCAATCAGAGTACCATCAGAAAGACTGTCCTGAAGATCATAAAATTCGAGGTTACTCACAAACCAACCATTGCTAAGACCTTCAGGAGCAGAACTAAGCTCACTGGAAATCCAGGAGTCCACCTCTTTGTAGAACTGATGCATTTTCTCATAAGCTAGCGTGAAGAGGTAGGTGCTTTGGAACTCCAACACCACTGCCCTGATGGTGTCATTCAGGTCAAAGCGAGGCCCTGGGGTTTTACTATCTAAATGGTACCCTGTGCTTCTTTCTAGCTCCATTATAGCTCTCTTGATACACAATTCAAAAACTTCTTGTTTGTATGGAAAGCTCCAGTGGCTGCAGCAGGGGTAAAGAGATGGCTCATCACAGTCTTGATTTTCCATCCACTGCTTAAACGTTTCAATAAAGCAGCTTGTGAAATCTTGTTCTTCAGTCTGATAATAAAATGTCTGATTTCTTAACTTCTGACAGAAACGTAAAATCCAAACCTGTGAAGCTGGGCTAGCGATATTAAAACTGCTATCTAGTTGCAGCTTTCCTTTACTTTTAGGGTTTAAAGGGTCACCATTATCCTCAGGTGTGACACCCCAGATTACTGTAATAGGCATGTGGAGCTCTTCTCCATGGTGGACACGTTCAAACATAAAAAGCTTTTTGTATTCTGCATCATATCGTTCAAATGGGTGAGAAGACCTAAATACCTGAAACTCAGAGAGCTCCAATGACGGCAATTTCATCTTTGGATTTACACACACAATATATGCTCCACCAATTGTTAAGGCAAGGAACCAGAAAAGCCAAATATACCGAAATTTGATAACAATGCATGGCAAAACTTTTTCAAAAAATATCCTGGATGCTTCTGAAACTGAAAAAATAATCTTGTGGAACATTTGGCACAACACTGTCCAGCAGGTTTTGTTGCTGTATGCCCTCTGCTGAGGTTTCTTAAAGCAACTGAAAATGTTGAGAAGATATCGTTCATGTAAAACAACTACAGCAGGTAGCCATGTAACCATCAAAACATAATTCACCAAAATGGCAGTGCCGGCATAAACACCGAAACACCTGATTGCTGTGATATTGCTGACATAATTAGCATAGAAGGCAGCAGCAGTAGTAAAACTCGTGACAAACATGGAAAGAGCAGCATGCTGCAATGTGATGCTCACTGTCTCAGAGGTTCCAGCATGAGGTTTATCAAATTTTGTGTAGTTCCAAACATCACATAAGACAAAAGCATCATCTGCTCCAATCCCAACAAGAATAATCAATGCAGTGAGATTCATGAATGGAAAGAACTCGAAATTAAATACTACCCGATACAGAAAATAAGAAATAATTAAGGAACTAATTATTGCAAACATAGTCATCAGCGTGATAAACATGGACTTCGTGTATACACACATAACTAATAAAACAATTACAATGGCTATGGCAGGATACACAGTATCCATCAACAGGTAATCTTGAAACAATCTATGTTTTATTCCAAACTCAATCCCTGTGACGGTTGTTACACCATCAGAAGCATTCCAGTTCTCGAAGTTATCTAGGTAAATACTCATCATGCTTTCCCCTTTCTCAGTAGGAGAGAAAAGCATGCTGTATTTTAAAGCTGGTAAGACATAGTCAGCTGTCTTTGGGCTTAGAAAATCCTTGTCCACTAGATAGTGAAGGATCTGGTAAACAGCGTTGTACTTGGTACATTTGCGAGGCACGTTTGTACACTTGAGTTGGTCCTTCCTTTTGGCATTCATATCCCAGCAGTCTGGCCCCAGGGTTCCGTTGTAGTAGTATTTGGCACATGTGCGAAGCAGCTTTAGAGTGTGAGAGACATCCCGTTCTACAATTTTTTGACACGATGACCTGTTGTTCAGAATAGCAATATAGTTGCCCAGTGTCCAGCTGGGACAGCACGAAGCAGCAGTGGCTCTCTGGCAGAGATCGCCAAACTGGGAATGGGATCTGATCTGTATAAAGACAGGCAGGGCAAAAAATCCATTTTAAAGTAATAGTCTGAATTATTAGAAACATTCACCCACAAAAAAAAATCCCAAAGTGATGAAAATTCAGTTTACAGGCCTTTTGTGTTAATGTTTTAAATTCCTGTTTCTACACACACTGTTTTTGATCAGCATCCTCTTACAAGCAGCAGAGTAAACCAGCAGTAATTCAGTACACTGACTTGTCACAGCGGCATAAAATTGGCAGAAACATTAAGAATATCGTAATTCTATTGTTTGAAGTTGCACTGAGGGTTTTTTCCCAGACCGAGGACTGTTAACTCTCTTCTATTAGCTCACACTATAGTCCTGAAAATAAACAATCAGTTATACATCAATGAAGTTTCATTCTGTTTGGAATCACATACTGTAGTTCCTAGAAGAGGCAAGGATTTACTATCCAGAAAGAAAGGATGTGAGACCTTTACAATGCCTTCCATCATCTGACCTCTCTTCCACGACCCTCGCTTTATGAGTCTTTTTTAGCTCTTGTACAGCTGACAGACATTTCCCCCAACCAGGTCAGCCTGCCACCCAGGCACTGCGTGCCCCTGAGTCATGCAGGACTTCCAAGGCACGAGCACGAGATAATGCCGCTGTGGTGAAGCACCCCAATATAAGCCCTGCTGCACTGACACAGCGGTCACGCCTGTGAATGCCGCACCCACCGTGGGGTGAAGTCCCAAGAGTTGACTCAGGAGTGGATCGGAGGAAGGTGCAGCAGCAGCAAGGCCAGAGGAGTCACAGGGGCAAGCCGGGGCCAGTGGCAAGTGCGGACAGGGCACAGAGCTGGGTCATGGAGGAGGACTGCTCAAGTGACTGCCCAAAGCCCAGGAACTCCTACCAGATGCTTTACAAAAATGATAGCAATTTTAACATTCTGGTCAAGGAATCTCCTTAGCTAAATGAGTGTTAATCCATTATGTGGATACTCTTCTTTCACTTCAAGAATATTCCAGATGTAGCTGAAGCCAGTAAGAGCATGACTTAGCTAAATCGCCATAATCACCATAGGCAAAATTGAAAGTCTCGATAAAACAGAATTGAAACTCTTAAGTAACAGGGTTAGATCAGGGAAAACAGGGAACGTTAAGTCTTAAAAGCCAAAACTTCTGGTTTCTTATACATGACAAATTAGAGTTAATCCTTCAACTACTTAGATATATGTAAAATTTCAGTCTTAATCAAGTTACATAGAATGAATACATATGAATACAGTCACATTAATAAAGTCATGTGCTTAAGAGTTTACAGGATTGGGCCCTGAAACCATTATCCATGTATGTTTTAAAATTAGGTGATCTGAAATATACCAATTGGCCTTTTTTTTTTTCCAGCAAAATTGCACAGGTTTATTATTAGCAATCCTTTATAATGTAGACAAAAAACCTGCACTTGGGGATTCTCATGGCAGTTATAAGAGCTTTAATATGGACTTAATTTTGTCAACCAGTTTCTGAACAATAACAAACTGGCATTCCAAAAAACCAGGATAATTCACATTTGATTGTTTCCAGATAAAAACACTCACTCATGCAAACTCAGGAAAAACTGAACAACCTACTAAATAAAAGGAAGCACTGGAATAGCATATCTGTATTTTTCATGGCACATCTCCAGGTTAATCCTATGAGGATATAATAGGCAAATTGGGAGGAAAGGATTGTATTGTTTTCTCTATGTATTCAAGTTCAAGATGGGACAATGAGGTTTATATGCTGTTCTTCAACACTTGCTGCAGGCCACAAACATTCACTGGTAACTGCTGCCAAAGATAAAGTAACATGAGCTGGCAGATGGAAATTAGAAATTAAAATCCAAAATTTAGCTCCGAATAGTTCATTAAAATACTACATAAAAAATTAATATATTGTAGCATTGGGCTTTGTTGGTGATCCAAAGGAATTGAAAAGGCCGTTTTGTTGTTGCCAGACTTGGCCTGGCACTGGCAACATTTTAATTTATTTTGGAACAAGTAAGGAAACTAAGCTGTTCAACCTGCCACATGCTGTATCTGAGGGCAGGCTTGCCCAAATGGATCTACGCAGTGACAGACAATCACAAATACACGGTTTTGGGGAAGCAGTCCGAGGAGATCATTTACTGTCTTTGAAGTTTAGAAAATAACTGTTTACGGTTTATAGGGGAAAACATTCCGCAACTAACAGGTGAAAGAAAGGGCTCCTCTTATCCACGTAGTAAAAAATTTGAACACCTCCTACAGCTATTTTGTGTATAATGTCTCCATGAAGATTATAGGACTACCATATGCTGAGCAGCTGCAGGATGGAGCCCCTAAGTGTCAGTAAAACATATAGTTAAAGTAGTTACCAGCAGATGGGAATACAATTAACACATAGGGGATATATTGTTAGCTCATACTAAAGCAAATAGTAGTTGGTGCTGAAATCCTGCTTATCATCAGAAAAATACATAAATTCTAAGGTCTGCATTTCCATAAAATAGGTCTAATTTTCCTGCCTTTGAATAGAGAAAGCTTTGCCACTTACTTCAACAGAATTGTGGCCCTAGACAAGCATGAATTCAACAACAAAAATAACTACAGCCGGAGGAGAGCCTGTAAGACCAGAAGGTCACTAAAGTCATCAATTTCTTCCGATAGCTGCAGTGGAAGTCGGCATCCTCTCTAGGGACTGGCTGCTCGCAGAACTTAGCATTCAGAGGTGGGGCATATTGCAGTACTTCATGACTTCTTAAAAGTGTTAGAAGTGCTTAGAAATTGTTAGTGCTAGAATCATTTAGACATGCTATTTGTAAGTAACAATCATTTAAAAAAAAGTTAATGAAAGAGGCTTCAGCCCTTTCCGAGCCCCGAGTATCTGATTTTTATTATAAATTTACATAGAGCAGCAATAATTGCAAAACCTAACCATTTCAATTGGTTTTGTCTACTAACTAGCTAAAAATCAATGCTGCTAGCATGATGCTCTGTCATTCTGCTCAGCTGAGATGTTTACCATATTCTTAAGTAAATACCAAAATTACAAAAAAGATCAACAGAAACATTCTCTGCATCAATATTCTTTACAAATATCTACACAACTGTGGGTGTAGCTGAAATATCCACCATTTAATTTTCTGAAGTGTTTGTATTTCAAAGGAAGAGCTATTTTTATGGATACAAGATCTGTGGTGCTTTTTTTTTTGAAGTAAAGTAGTTTCATCCTTCCCTCAGAAAGAAAAGCAGTATTTGGAATAGTAAATTATTGTCAAAGTGTGCATATAGGGAGGAAAAAAAGAAAAATTCCTCAGGACTAATGCAACCATTACAAAGATTATTCTTCAAAGGTAATTAACTGTCTTTATTCTATCACACAGAAATATTTTTCTTTTTTTATTCAGACTGCATTGCTTTGCAATGACCTATACTACCTGGGATTTACCTGCATCAGCTGTCTATGTGACTAAACTTCTACGGTTAAATGCACAGATTAGCATCTCCTCCCTAACTCTCAATTTCTACCCTTGTAAAAGGTTATTCTCTCTCCACTGTATCTTCTGATTGAACTGGTGATACGATTACTCCCTAGCGCAGTTCATTCAAAACTGAGCCGGGTTAGTTTAAATACCGTACTTTGCTCACCTGCCTCATTCTGATTGAAAGAGATAAAGGGTAATCACATGAGCCATCCTGTCGGTGCAATAATCTCTGATGGGGAAATAAGGAACATTTCGTGAGCGTGTAAGGACAAAACCCACTTACACCAACAGAGGCCAACCTGGCCAAAATGCCTCTCAGCAGACTGCCAAGGGAGACTAATTATGAAATGTTTCACTACAGCTCAACGTTTGAAGCAAGCAAATGCCAGCTGCTAGGGAAAACAGTTTGGGAATTCACTAAATTAACACAGTTGTCTAAAAGGCAATGATGAACAAATCTAATAATGAAAATATTCCTCGTGAAATAAATGTGGTATAATATGAAGTTAATTGTTTATGATTATTTTTGTTTTGGAGAAGAAAAATTCGGAAATAAACAGATCATTATTAGTAGGAGAAAACCATATTGCTTTATTTCCACACAAAGTCACCAGTACACAAAAATGTATGGTTACTCAGCAGTTCAAAGGAAAAAATATGCTCATTTCCAGCAAGTGACAAGCTTGTATTTTACAAATGTACCATCTGAATGCTTATTTTATTTTAGCCTTTGTCAGTTAAATTCTATCAGTTGAAACTGGATATTGATTTCCATCAGAGTGCTAAATTATCTTCTAAACATGCAAAAGAAGCTATGGCAGCCTCTGAAGCTGGCAATTGCGATGGTTACTTTGACTATGCAAGGTACTGAGTACAAAAAAAGCCAAGAAAAATTACAACAGGGCCAGATTGACAAGGCAAAAATGTCTTCTTTCATTTTGTCAGTTTTAAAGAGAAAATGAATACTACTCTGAAAGTACCACCAGCCACATCTAATTAATCAGGCTATATTTCTAGCTACTGCATCTATATTCCTTTGATGTCCATCTGCTAACCTATTCTCTTTTGACCTAAAAAACCCAAATCAAAACAAAAAACACCTGAGTGACTCTGTCAGAGAAAACTGCATATGCTATGAGGATGCAGCCAATTCACCTGAAGGTAAAAAAGCAAGGAAAATTGAATTCTTTGCTGGGAAACAAGAACAAAAAACCATGGAATAATATTCTAAGAGGAAACACACAGCAAAAATTAAGATACTCCTTTCTGCAAAGAAACTTCTACAGCAATTCTCCTCCACCCAATTCTGAATGGCATCAGTAGCAAAACGAAATAAATTCCCCTATATAATCTGATTGTACAAATCGAAAGTTGTTTTTTAACTTTGATTGCATGCTGACTGACCATTTGAAAAGGATGTGATCGATGTGAAGTCCTCTTATATGCTACTGGATGGCAATGGGCAGCAAAACAAAGTTTCAAATACATGCTTCATATGTGCAAGTTGAACAAATTAAACGCCATCTTTACTTACCCTCAAGTTATCTACATTGCACATTGACTTAATTGCATTCAAATTCCATAAATTCTCTCCTTCTGTTGACGTAAACACCACTCGTGAATAGCGATCACCTGAAATTACAGGAGGGGGGTTTTTATAGATTATTTGGGTGTGTCTGGTATCAAAGACTGAGGCAAAATCCCACCATTCAAATGACACAGATTAAATCTTTGTCAGGTCATGGGAATCCACCTCCTTTTCAAGATGAGGTATTTATCTGTAAGACTCAGTCCACATTAAAGTTTCAGTTTCCTTAAAGTGCTTATAGTAAATAGGCATCTTCTATATTATATACCACTTAGAAGCTCTACAGATTTCTATTCAAGCAAACTATCTTCTGAAATATGACAAACAAATAAAAATCAAAAGATCTAATCAGCAAGCTATGAAATTCTTGGCACAGCATAATGGCAGTGCACAGATAATAGTAATCAAAGGCTGATTTAGTAAGTCATTTGGGAATATAAATAATAATTATAAAGCTGTTTCTACAAGAACATTTTCGCTTTAGAAGCAAATGACTGCAGTGGAAATTGTTGTGATATCCTTGAGGCCATTTTTAAGAATTCTACAGCTTAGACACATACAGCTTAAATTACAAATTAAATCACACTTATTAGAAGACAGCTTTCAGGAAAGGAAATAATTACTTAGTGGCAGTGAGATCTTTATGCATAGCTAAGAAAAGAAACATATATACAAGCAGAAATATAGGGTACTGTGTAATGCAACATAGTACTTTGGGTTAAGAAACATTATCACATTAATTAGAATATTCCAAAAACCAAAAGGCTTTTCCCACTGCTGTGAACGTGCAGAATTTTTGCCTTTCACAAGACTGTAATGAAAAGATGCAGAGGTAGTGCATCATAAAGATCTCTGACCGTGCCTTAGGATCAAGGAAACTGAAATCTGCTGATCCTGAAGCAGACAAAGACAGACACAAGGAATGACAAATATGGGTCAAGAGGAAATCAACTGTTTTCTTTACATAACGGACTGGCAAACTTTCCCATAGAAGCACAATTCCTTCATGACTGCCACAACTGAGACTACACAGAAACAGTAGTGGAAAGAATGAGAGTGAGACTATGCAGAAACGGCGGCAGGATAAAAGGAGTTAATTCTGCTTCAAGCTGCAGTTAATGCTCAGTAGAGTTTTGAGTACATTTCCTCTTCCTTACACGAGATGTGCTCCGTCTAATTTGGTTCTGCTCACAGGAGCAGAAATGACAACCTTGCTCACATCCTCTCACTTAGATGTAAGACCATACCGTAATCAGGGGTGGCGGTGGTGGTGGTGGGGGAATCATAAATCTGTTTTTTTCACCCCAGTTTTTACTAGTCATTGCTCTCTCGCATCAAGTAATATAAACAAATAATTTCACAATTATGTTTTTGTGCTCTGTTATCAGTCCTCCCATATTGAAGTAGCTGCAAAAGAGCCCAGGTCATTATATGAATAAAGGCAAGATCTACATCTGCTAATGCACGCTCTCTGCCAGAACAGGACTTATCAAAGTTTTGCAGTATGCCTTGTAAAAAGTCAATAAAGACTTCCTTGTCTTTTCTGTCCTCTAGTTTAACTTAGACAGCTTCATAAGCCTTCAGTACTTTAAGGTGGGATTTTATTTTTTTTAGTTTTGTTTCTTTGAGAGGGGTGCTCTGTTTGGGATTTTGGAGGGGGGGGGGGGGGGTGTAGATTTTTGTGAGGTTTTTTTCCGCTCAAGAAACCCCTAAATTCAGGGCAAGGTATGACCTGTGGATGTCTTTTAGGACATATACAGGAAAAGTATTTTGATTTAGGTTTTTTTAGAGTTAAGTTAATGGCACAGATAAAACACAACTTCTTCCCTAGTGTGAATTAAGTGCTAACTCTACAGTCATACACAAAATAGTGCTTTTACAATGATCAGCATTCCCAATAACTAATAAAATAAATAAACTAATAATAAAAATCTTTATAAGAAACGGAATAATTTTAAGCACTTTAAGTTGAGTTGCTTCCTAGGAAAAAACAATAGAACATAGCATTTCAGCTCAATTTCTTCAAAGACTTTTGCACACAGAAAGAAGGTGCTTATCGTGAATATACGAAGCAAAAAATATTTCCCTAATAAGGCATACAATATACAGAAGAGCTCAGAAATCCTTCAACTGGCAGAAGTTTTTACCCTTCCTTACATCATTTCTCCACTTACTTGGAATATCGCAGAAAAAGGTATCCTTGTGGAAGTTCCATTCTGCTTGCCTCTTCTCTCTTTCGTAGTGATCATCTGACCATCTGTCATCTTGATGACTAAAACCGAATAAATAGTTTTACTTTACCGTAGCAAACAGATTGTTAAAAGGAGTATCCAAACAAGCCACACATCTTAATAGCTCTCACATATGAAAAAAACATATATTTTTGCCGATGTGCCTCTGGTATTCAAAAACGGAAACATTCATTGAATATTTTGTTATTATAGACTTCAAAGGAAACTACATTGAGACCAATACTGAAAATACCCACAATTCAAAGAGATGATTAAAATGATACATTCTTTTAAAGAGCTTGTGCTGGGAAATATCTAGTTCTATTTGAAAGGCCTTAAGAATTGTAGAAGACCGGATTCAATACTTAGATGAAATCAGTGGCAGTATACATATATATAACTTCAGAGGGTAATAAAGCAAGTGCTATGTACACACAAAAACCCCCAATAAAATGAAATGCATTTTAATACATACCTTTTAGCTTGCTCATCTGCGTATTTGAAAGGATAGTTTGCAAGCGTTGCTTTGTACCCTGTGTTTTTCACCATATTGTTCCATGTGACCAATCTCTGTCCTATGGCTGTCCCTCTTGGTTCAAAACCCTAAGACAGAGCATTACAAAATTCCATTAATACTTTTCATTCTTTAGCTCAAACAGGAAAGTGGAAACATGATCAAAGTGATGGATAGTTTCCATTATGAAGCATAGTTTCTCCAGGCATCTACTTTTAAAGGTAAAATGCTTTATGACAGGTCAGACAAAATAATGACCAACTGTATAGAGTGACAAGGGATTAAGAATTCTTGCACGTACTACTTCTCTCCCTGAGAAGCGATGATGATTTAGTCTATAAAACGTTCAACACTTTGTTTTCAGAGCAAGGGTGTTCTACAAAGTCCTTTTCTGTGTCTCAATTGTCACCCTTTACTGATTAAATATGATTAAAAAACACTCAAGTATATCTTCTCTATTTCTCCAAGAATAAGGCAAATCTTTAACTAATTTTGAAAGTGACTTTGAAACAATTTTAATAACTTGGCTGTTCTCAAGTAAAATACATTACATATAGATATGTACGGATATATGCTACTATAACATAAATAACAATAACTTATAGGAACAGTATATTTTCATTTGAAAATAATAATTTAATACAATATTTTCAATAAAAGTCCTGAAAGCTACTCACGGGTAAGATGGCTCATGAAAAGTAAGAAATGAACGCAGTATTTAATAGGATCTGATAAAAATTACTTTCAGTCTTTCAATATGGATATCATTTCATCCCCAGAAGGCACTTAGAATCCCCTTTCCTTTAACAGATCCTGGCCCTCACTCTTTGAAACCTGATTTAGAACGTATGGTCTGTTGTACTCTGCTGTACATCTAAAACTGGGATGAATTTACATTAATCAATGTACAGCAGTTCTGTTGAAGGACGTAAGAGCTTTCAATAGCAAAATGCAGAAGGAATTTAAACTAGTGGGTAACACTCTCTGATGGCAACTGCATCTTTGTATCCGCGTTAGCCGTTCCAATGTCAAGATTTAATACTTTTATTTTTTTTTAATTCTAGGAATTACAAGGCTCTTTACCACCTCATTTCTTTTGTAGATTCATTAGACAGAACTTGCTTCTGCAAGCTGACTACCAATTGAATCTCTCTGGAAATTGATTCTTAAACAGATTCATAGTACAGGGAACCTTTTCAGGCACATTAAGAGTCAGTTTCTTCCCCGGACAGATCTCAATTTAAGAGGAATGTATAAATTTCTGCACTTGCATCTGCTGTTTACTGGTATCACTGAAAAAACAGCAAACCAAAAATACTTATTTGACAGTACAATTGATCAATATTTACCTACCAGCAATGGATCAGAGAAATCTGGAAGATCTGGAACTAATATTCCGACCAGTGCACATACCACTATTAACACAGTACACATGCCCAGGACCACCACGGGCCAGTCGGCTATCAGCGCAGCATAGCTACACGGAGAGGAGCAGAGAAAAAGATGTTAGAGGAATAAAAGTTATACACAAAATTAATCCATGATTCTCTAAAGAACCATGTTGAAACACTGACCCTTTTTCTTTGTTTTACTTTCAGGAAATTAAACTAGCTATCACACACGGATGGAAACTGTCTGGAAACAGTTTATTTCTACACTTTTTTTTTTTTAAGTAAGAAAACAAAACCACACACACACACTTTCTGTTCTTATATAGAAAAGCTTTTCATATCAGACTATTATTTTTCCTCCCCAGGATTCTGACAAAACTGCGGGCTTTATCTTAGATTTTCTTTGGGCTGCTACAGAGGCGATTAACTGTGGGCTACTGAAATAGGTATTTCTGTTGTATAGTAAATGTTCAGTATTTAAAACTGGCACAGCAATAATTTGCATAAAACGTTTTACATAAAAATGCAAAGAAAAAAGCATATGTGTTGGGGACTGCTAGAAAATAGATGCTTTGTTAAATATTAAATGATAGAAAACAGCACAGTTTCTTCTTTGAAAGCTTAAGCTTTTTTAAGAAAAACCATCAGAGAGAGGAAAAATCAGTTTTGAAGTAGAACCCAAAAGAAAACATTTCCTCTATATTTAAAACAGTCACTAAAAACATTACTCAAACCCTATATACTAATGATCCATAAAATCTGTTGTAAATTCAAAGGTGCAAGGGAGTTGCAATGTGATACATAAACTAATCAGCATTAATTGTTTAATATTCTTGTATAACACATATCCTTGGATTTTAACTCTTGCTTAATTCTAAATTTTAAGAGCGCAAGAACTTTTATATGCAAATCTAATTTTCATCATTTTCATAAAATATTTTTATTTTTGTTAAATTAACAGAAGTATCAAAAAATAAAATGAAAACTAGAAATCTTAATTTCTTAATAATTTTTCTTACAGTAAAGACTTGAATACGTAGAGTTTATTTTTCAAGGGCAACATTCTCTAATCTTGGGAGCAAAGAGAGTACAGACAGTCCCACAAAGTTTAAAAGGCATTAGAAAAATAATTACAGGCTATGAATCATTCTATACTGATAGTCTCTGTATAGACTAAGCATTGATCATGAAGATCTATACTATTATTTCCTCCTCAACTTACATGCAGTGTAAGTTGCAGTTTATAGCAGAGTGCTCTCTGTACTTCTGTCGTAAAAGATTATGATTCTTTTTCAGCTTGAGAGCAACCCGTTATCTAATTCAATTATCAGCTCTACAGAAATTTTCTGCCCCATTGCTCAGAGGGGAGGTAATGCCCAGCTCCTCACTCCAGTAATAGCTTCTCAGTTTTCTAACGGCAGCGAGCAAGCTTATTGCTGACTTCCCGTAACATGTGGAAATAGGTATGGTCTAGGGGCCTAAGTACAGGTTTAAGGAGCAAGGAAGTCCAAAGCACTGGGTGTATCTCAATTTCCCATTAGGTAAATGTAAAATAATTCTTACATTCTCACACAAGAGGTTAATTAGCAAAAGCTTGAAAAGCAATCTTAAGTGTAAGTTTTTATTAAAGTGAATCACAAAGGGGCAGCTTGCCAAATGAGCAATTGTACAAAGTAGAAGTGAGGGGAAGTAAATGACCTAATAGATTTTTCCTATTTATAGGACTAAATGTTTTCATAAACACCAAGTACTAGATTGACTAGCTATTAGAGACATTTGCTCTGAAGTCATAAAAATTATAACCAAAAGATTTATTTTCCTATTCATCACTAGTGCCAGATTTACCCCTTTGACATGTTGTCTCTACACTTCCGTTCTCAGCTGAGCAGCTCTTAAATTGGTTAAATTCTTCAGTCACTAGCTGTGAAAGAAACTATGGCCTAGGTGAAGTGTTTAACATGTTAGTAAGCCACATACAGAAATTTGTCCTGTTTCTTATATCACATACTGAAATTCAGACAAGTAAAGCTGACCTGGGCTAGAACATCACAAAGGACTAATCACACTATATTTTAATTTTATTTGTCCGAGCATCATTTGGTGCTGCTGAGGGCTCTGGCTCCAACCAAGTTGCCTATAGCCAGCCTCGATCCCCACCCAGCGTTAAGTGGCTAAACAGATGGCAGTCATTTTATTTTTCACCCATTAAAAAGCCATGAAATGATTTCAGTTACTTGTTATTTTCTCTGTGAAAAGTAAGCCACTGCCCTGACTTAGTTTCTGCGTAAATGACCTCTTGCTGATGACGTCCGAGTCCAAGAGGAAAGCACTTAAATCAATTCCTCAGTCAAGGATTCACTACATTCAGAAAGCACATCCTTTAGTACTTTCCTAAATCCTGCTTTTTGATGCCTAATTAAAACTACAGTTGCTCAATGAGCTGGGCATATGGCTGTGCTCCTATTTTTTCCTCCGAACTATTCAAGCACTAAATGATGAATTCTCTGTAACTATGACACTGACTGAAATCTCATTTTTATGTCATTTCACCCCTGCTTTCAATCTAGTTGTTAGAATGGGGACGCTGCTGTAAGCTGCCTTGTACCATGAAGATACATATAGTTTTCATTAATGTCTTTCCTTCTGATGTTTTTCACACACCTGAAAAAAGTTTGAGGGTTTGGTGTGGTTTTTTTTCTTCATTTTTTAAAAAATTAAAAATGCTTAGGAGATACAGTAATTAATTCAATCCATAGTTATCTCACCCATTTAGCACCACAAAAGACTGGTTCCAAGCAATTTGCCCCAAGGTGATCTAAGACCTCAGCTGCTTTCTTAAAAAGTAGAAAGGGGGAAAAAAAAAAAAGATAGTGCTCTACTTTTCCTTCTCATTTTAAGCTATAGCTTAACACACGGATACTTTTAAACTTTTCAATTCAGCACCTATATGTAGTCGTAGTCAGGTTAAACCACTACCCAGTCTCATATAAAGAGACAGAAACATACCATGTATAGTTTCTGTACCATACAGAGGTCACTATAAGCAATATATATTTGTGTCGCTGAATTCATATTAACAAACAGATTTATGTAACTCAGAACAGATATTTAGCAAACAAGCTTGTGCTTTACTGAAGGCAAATTGTAACTGCTGTTTTCTCTGACCCTGACATTCTTTAGAGCACATACAGTCCAAACCTAGTGTTCTTGACTGTGTTAGGTTTCTGGTTTTAGGAAGAAAAAAAAAATAAAATCATACGATGACATTTCTGAACTCTTCTGTCCGGTTGTTCTATCATTATTGATGATACAACCAAGCTGCTTCTCAGAATAACCCTTAATGAAAAAGGTACTGAGTCACAGGGGTTTTATGCTTGTGCAAAAAGTGAACATACACGCAAAGAGAATGGCATGGACTATAGTAAAAAATAACATAAAATATTTGCCAAGAAAACCCCACTGAAATCTGCACAGATTTTAAAATTGTGGCCCAGTATACTATCTCCAAAAGCCTCTCCAAAAGAAGCTATTTACAGAAAGACTACTTACAGGCAGCACAAGAGTTTGGCCACCATCTGTGGTCTATCCCCTTCCTGGTCCCTCAGGATTCACACACGTGTGATTAGGGATGTTAAAGAGCTTGTCCCAGGCTCCTGATTTCAGTGTTTACTTAGGGACCTACTGTAGACCAATTCTTCTAAATGTTGTTTGAACTTGCTGATGATATTTGCCTCCACAATCTCCTGTGACAGTTTCAGAAATTCACTACCCACTGCACAGATTACTTTTCTTTTTTTAAAAATCTGTTTTAATTTGATTACCAACTATTTTCCTTGAACATTCCTTACTCTTGCATAGTGTGAGGAATAACAGTTTTGCCATCACCTTGTCTACTGCCTTTATGATTCTGCTAACCTCACATGTGTCAGTATTAGACCTTACCTTTTTGGTAACTTGAATGGTCTGGCTGGCCTGGAAGAAGGAAAAAGAGAGTAATTGAAAATATATGAAATAAACATGCACGTGCCAATTTGTTTAATTCTTTCCATACATGGATAAGCAGCTAAATTATAAAAATCAGATATCTTAGAATATGAATTATTTTAAAAGGCATACAATCATATCCAATTGAGGCTTTGCAAACAAGTAATTTAGAGAATAATTACAGCTACAGACAGCTGGGTTTTCAAAAGTGAAATCTTATGCAGCTGATTTTTGGGATTACTATTTAAGAGGTTTCCAGTTTTCAACAAGAGACCAAATAAACTAACATGACAAAAATTCAGTACCGTTGAAAATCATGAGAAAGTTTGCATATGATGTGAACAGACAACCAAAACACCATGTTCTGACATTGCAATTCATGAACCTTCTTAATTGTCCTTCGTAATTCAGATACAAAATAATTTTTGGACATAAATTCTGTCTTGTCATAATGCAGGAAATAGAATAACAAAAGGCACCTACATAAAATCACTTATCTATGCAAGTTTTTGTTATTTGTCAAAAATCTAATACAAACAACATTACCTTGATTACTTTGATCAGGACATCACAAACCCAAATGCAAACTATTCATATCTGCCACTGTTCAGGGAGCACTTCATTTTGTTAGCTATTGGATCAGTAATTTTCACATAAATTTCACTTTAAAAAAAATTTCCCATAAAGAATCTGTAAGTCCTTTCGAGAATTTCTTGTCTATGACTGTGATATACAATCGCTCCAATGATGGAACCATACTATGGCTTCAGTTAAATTATGGACTTGTTTTACCATCAAGGACATATTTAATATTCCTTCTTTAAACAGGTATCAAAACCAACAACTTAAGAAACAGCTGATTGCATAAAATACATCACTTAGTATTTCTACACTGAGGTCTCCAAAAGAGTAAAGATTTGCATACTTTCCCACCATCAGATTCATAGAATTGTCTACGTTGGAAGGGACCTTTAAGATCATCAATTAACAGCTCCAACTTTGGACTCCTCAGAGATTTTCACAAAAGTTTAAAGCTTAAGTCAGTGCTCAAGAATGAGATTTGCTGTCCTTCAAAGCATAAGATTCAACACACTGGGTTAAAATTCCAGTCCTGATGCCAAAATGTTCTGGCATCATCATCTCAAGGTAGCTGCAGCTGCACCCATGCTAGGTGACAGTACTGCTTAGACTGTATCTATTTCTAACTCTGAGCAACTGCAAAGGTAAAGGTAAAATAATCCATATAAAACTGAGCCTCAAAAACACCGTGCTCTGTTACAGCAAAGAAAAAGTATAATCCAATGCAAACCAGCTCGAAACGCAGTAACAGGCCACTTTAGACATATATTCAAAGCATTGCTAACTAACATGACAGCAAAAGGGTGATAAAAATGTCATTGACAGCGTTGAGTAATATACATGTGACCATTACTGTTATTCCTTTCCTTGGCAGGGAGGATGGAAGAACTAGTTAAATTAGCAAAGCTAAACACTGATGCTAAGCCCTCTTTTACTCTTCATCTTCATTCATGATGTCTCTCAAGAAATATAGCACATAAATATAACTATGATAGAACATTCCATCAAGAAATATAAAGCTAATATATTTATTTACTCAAGAAATATAAATCCATATTAATTTAGCTGTTATAAGAAACAAGAATTGTAGAAAAACAAATTTCTATTGGCAGTAATTCACTGCTGTCTGGAAATGCTCCAACCCGACATAGTAGTAGAGCTGCTAAATGGGACATGCTCATAGGTAGTACGGAGTAGTAAAAATTGCTCCTTGAAGCCATGAGGAAGACGCAGAAAAGCAGAATAACCAATCTGCAGTTGCAGTAATTCAAGGATTAACAAAATATACGGACAAGGATTTTCTATTAAATCCAGACACAAAAATTAAGATTAAATTTGTGGAATGTCACCAACCTTCAGTTTGTAGTCCAAGATGCACAAATCTGACTTTCAGACATACTGAACATACTCAATTTCACAACTAATGCCAAAAACTTCTGGTACCACCACAAGAACAACAGACTCGTCAACAGCCAAAATGTATAGAAACCCAAATAAACTGAGTTCTGAAATGATTTTGCAACAGTAAGTTGCCCAAGGCTGAAAAGAAGTTGTAGCAGGCTCAGGGGAATTCTCACTGTCCTATCTACAGTCTCAACCACAAAACCAAATTTTCTCAACTAGGGGTAAACTGGACAATAAGAAAGTTGGTACTGAATACAGAACTTACTAAACTTGAATCTGAAGTTAGTAGTAACAGGACTCTATGAAGAGAAATGCTTAAACAGACAAGCCCTTTCATGGACTAATTCAGCACCAATACAGAGCGCGAACTGAATGCATGCCTCCATGCCTGTATGACAAAGGGGACAAAGCTACAGAGTCAGGTAACAGATTTTTGTAATTGCAGCATTCACTCTTGGGTCTACAGATTAGAGAGGAATAAATCAGCGTATATTTAATGTTAATATGGTGATTCAAACATGTATTTCTAGCTTTTATTTGTAAAGATTTGCATTTCCATGTGAGTTCAGTTACTTGTGAAAGTGAGTCCCATTTTCATCTGTGCCATAATGGGCCTCACCATCAGCAACACCACCATACAACTATGGTACAACCAACAGCCACCCAAGAACAATAACTAGTACAGGCTGTTGTAATTCAGGTTTATACTGATTATATAAAGGTTTATATGAAAATTCAGGCCTATGTTGGCAGACAAAATTGCCTTCCATATCCTCAGATGATCATTACCGTGATTTCCATGACTATATAAAGGGTTAGATGGTTCATCCAGACCACCATGTCTACATCACTACGCAATCCCCCAAATACTTGGGGGACTTGCTTGGACAGTGAGGTACAGAACTGCCACATAATCATCTGAGGTCCTCAAAAAGCTGGCGAGACAAACATTTGTTGGGAAGGACCAACATGTAATTGGTATTGTTCTGGGGACGATGCAGGCATCTTCTCAATGTATCTTCTTGTATATTCACCCTTTCCACAGCTCTCCCAGCCCCTTCTGCTGCAAAACCTTAGTAAATGTGCACGTTTTAAATCTCTCTCTTCAAACTTCACCCTGTCTTTCATTTATGTCTCTGTAGCCATATGTCAAAACAGATTTCCTTAATAGAATGTAAAATTTTAGACAGAACTTTCAAAAATTAACTGAGGCTAATTTGGTTTACACAAAGGAGGTAAAAATACCGACACGACCCTTCCTCATCCTCCCCCTTTCCCATCAAAACCAAACTACATTTCCCTCTGTTTCCTCCACCTGCAAAATATATTCAGTGCTGAACAAATGATGATGATTAAGTTCTTCAAAGTTAGGGCAGGTTAAAGGTCACACCTGCTATCAAACTGCTTTGTTTCGAAAAGCATGCATTAAAAAAACCTGTGTACACTCGGGTGAATTCCAGCAGTGTAACCAATCCCTTGCAGCTGTTGTGATGACTCTATTATATCAGTCAATAGGAAAAGTTATCCCTGAAAACTGTGTCCAAAAAATTCTTTAGTTATGCCCTAAAATACAGAAATGCACGGCAAAAACTAGATCTGTCCCACTTAATTAACACTGCTGTGTCTAATTTTTGAAGTATTATACTTCCAGTTAGCCAGTTTAAGTAATGCCACTAACCTAAAAAAAAAAAAAAAAAGTCTAGACAAAAAAAATCCTCATCAGTTTTCATGAGAAAGAAATGGTGAATTCCATAATTGTGCTGGGACAAAAGCCAAGCTGATCTCCGTATTAAATTACCTCTGTACTGAGTTCTCACAAGTTTGATAGTGGAAAGTGACAATCACAGTTGTTTGTGACGGAACTAGCACAACCAAGTTATTACAGAAATTACAGTCACTGATTCAAATCTAATACGTACTGTGCACCAAGGGGGGGGGGGAAGGGAAGGGAGAAGAAAAAGACAGGCTCTATTCTACCACCATTTACCGCAAGTCTCAGCCCTTATTCAACAGATGCTTTGCTTCATCCTGTCCTTTCCTAATGGCAAGTTTAGACTGAGCACCATACAGTTAGGAACTACATAAAGAAAAGATAACTAGATTGGTTAAAACCCCCAGACATTTCTTAATGTGAAATGTATTTGGTGGACCAGCCTCCTTCTGTGCAATATGGTGAAAAGGAAGAATGGTGTTTTTAAAAAGCATTGCTATAATATCCAAAAGTTTACTCTAGGAAATAACGAACATCAGGAGGACAGATCAGGGCACCAGCTTGGACTGGACTACTACAGCTCCAATACTTACCTCTCCATTCTAAATAAGCACTTAACCTCAGCATTTTTACCAGTATTTTGAACAGTGAGGTAACAGAAAACATTTGTGCCTTTGTGTATGTACCAACTTGAATAAGGGCAGTTCACACATATAAAAAAATACTATTGTTTTACATATTTTTCAATCAGAGAAAGACGATGACTAGTGCTCTAGCTTCCTGAAAGGGAACACACCATGCTACTTAGCCACATCCTCGCTTCAGGTTCTCAATGAAGCCAAAGTTTCCTACCAGTTACAGCACTGAATAAGTTTTCTCATGAAAGTTAATAAATTAGCATGGGTATAGCAGAGAGGGGAGCTTAGTCCTAACTTCAAGAACCCCAACAAAGAGGCAAGCTTTTGGAAATCATAAATATTATTCAATCTAGTTTTATAACCTTCATGTTACCTGGACATTACACGGCTCAAACAATGTTTCATGAGTTATGGAGTCCCAGCTGAATGGACTAGAAGCACTGCTAAAAACTACGCACCAATCTTTGCAACCCCTTTTCCTACTTCATTGTAGAAACTAGTGTCAGATGAAAAAGTACTGACTGCTGATAAATGTCATCCCTCTGCAAATCCAGCTGAGATCCATGCTCGGTGACGTTTCAATATGAACAGTGACAGCCAACCGTAATTTCAGGGCTCAAACCCAGGCACAAGCGTAGCATGGAAATGGTCACTGACAGAAACCTGACAGATTAGGAAAAGCCTGATTTTCCAAACAATCATTCAGAGAAAACTAACTGGTCAGGTAGCTTGGTCTCCTTCATTTTGGCACTGAGCTGCACAAAGTTTTGAAAATAAATGTATAGCTTACAGCTATTTATCATAAAGTAGTCGTTACAGGGCTGTAAATGATCACAAATAGCACTGCAGATAGCACAGCATCAGAAGCAATCATGACAACTGCTCCAGCAGAACACGATCCAAAATAAATGAAAATTGTAGACATGGCAGCAGGTCTGTAACACCTTCAGTTTCTGGCAAACTGAAACACCGACTGTTTCACATGATCTTAATTCTACTTTCCTCGTGCAGGGATTCATAAAAGAGATGTATTATTTCTCTTGATGCAAACAACATCACATCCATAAAAACACATAGCATATTTGTGACACAGTGTACTCTTTCGTATGTAAACTACATCTTCTTTCTGAAGCACCTTGTATACCACAGGTGTCTAAACATACCGATACCAAAAAACTAATCTGTACAGAGCCAATAGCAGAAAACCTATTTTTGCACTCTTGCCTTTCACTTAAAAATCTACTTAAAAAATGTTAAGTTACAATAAATAGCTGTACTTACTGGAAAAAAAAAAATCAATATAAAGACTCCCCTGTCCAAGGATTATGAGGTGTTTAACCTCAATGCTTTACTTTGCCAGAGGGAAGCTATTCCCTTTGTTGGCAGATCTGGTTACAAGAAGCGATAAAACATAGCTTTTTGTCATTATTACACTCAAGGATAAGCTAAATCCCTGCAGGATAGAATGAGGTATGCATCATATTGTACACCTACCACTAGAACATACAATACAAACTCAATCCCGGCAGAGGAACAAAATCCTTGTGTTTTCAGAATGTCATTGACCCATGAGAACAATTTGAAATGCTCTAAAATATCAAGCTAGCTTTTGGTGCTATATCAGGTGTAACACCTACGTGCTTTATCATTTTAATAATCACTACAATCACTCAGACAACAAATCCAACAGATTAAGTTGCCAAAAAAATTTTTACAAGCCTCCCAATTTAATTTTTCACTATGAAGTGTAGAGTTTTCCTTGATTCTAATCATGAACTCTCTCTAGATGTTTTTTAAACATGTAGTGTTTATTGTATTTGTCTGCACTTAGCTTTATTTATTTACATCTATACAGGAAGGACAACCAACAACAGAAGGATGTTGTAAAGATGACAGAGAATTCACTTCGCTGATAGGCTGCTTTTTTTAAGGTTTTATTGAAAGCAAGAAAAATGCCAATAATTTTCTTGTTCTCTCCCACATAAGATGTCAAGGAACAATGCAAAAGGATTTCACATTTTTCTCTCTAGATTATCAGGGTGAGATGATCTGAAACTAACTGCTATTTCATCCCATTAAAAAGTGTGAAATCTCAATGTTGCAGCTTTGCTTAACCTTATAGCTATGAATTATTTCTGCTAAGACTATTCTTATGCATAAAATTAAGCAACTGCTACTTTGTAGTAGAGAGACCAAAAATCAATATGCTATTTGGCAACTGTACGATAGATGTCAATTCACATTTTTATAGTTGAGATACCAAGCTTTATAAAGGTTCTTGTCTGTTCTTGTATTCTTACCTACCTCTTCAGTTCCAACTGAGGATCTGCTCTATGTTCACAGCAAGTATGAGCAAATAACATTGTCTTTCTGCAAGGAAAGCAATTGTAAGGAAGGCGTTAACAATCATAAAATCATTGTCTGAGTGATTCTTGCTCTAGCTGATTTAAATTTAGCATAAAAGTGTATGCTTTACTGACCTACTGCATGCACACTGGGTAAAACCAGATTCCTTGAACATCAGTGGCAAACCCTATTTACTTAACTAAGCCAAGGTTTTGCTCATTTTCTTTCTGCTATGAAATCAATATTAAACTTTTTCAAAGTAGGTTAATAAAGTAACAGGTAGTTTCAACATCTCCCCATCACAAACTTCTGGCTTATGACAACATACAACAGGAACATACGTTTCCATCAAGTCAAAAGAGATGGGAAAAGGTCAATGCGACCATACTGACGCCCTATACATACATATTTTCATTTGGAAGTTACTTTGATAAGTTTAGTATCCCAATATGATTCATTATATGCTAAAATTAAAAATTCTATAAATTTATAGCATGCAGACAACTTGAAATTGAAATGCTCCCATAAACACCTCCAAGGTTTGAGGTTTGTCCCCCACCTTTTCCTCACTGCTCCATATGGATGGTATACATGCAGAAACACAGGATTTACATAGAAAGTTTTCAGTTTAAGGTTCCTTAGAACCTCATTTTTGCAATACTGACTTCTAATGCCTTCCCTCTTTCTTCTTCAACCACTGTTGATATTGTGTTATTATAAATATTACCAACTTCTAGGAAAGCTGGCTCTTTTCCTTAATAGCATCTACCTGGTTCACTTGTCTTCAACAGGAAGTAAACCGTCTTCTCTGTAGGAAAATCTGACAGTGTATGAAGAAGCCAAGTAATACACACCCTACAAATATTTTTCTTGTATTCTTCTTTCCCCAAGCTTTTCTCCAACGAGTGTAGCCACTTTTCAACACAGGTCTCAAACTGTCAATAAGAAAATTGCCATCAAACATACCTAAACTGGATTGTCCCAGCTTTAAATGGCAAAGTTTATACATAATTTAAAGTATATTCTATTTCAAAAGGTTTAATTGAAGCTGGATAGATATATTCCTTTAACTTCTGAAGCACTAAGGGGAGGACCACATACAGTACTGCTTGGCAAGTTAAACAAAAGTTCTGAACTATTCAAGACAATAAAAAAGGCTTAGTAAAATACCACCATGAATCATTATTTGAAAACAAGCCAACAGCTAATTTGGAGCAGACTAATATTATTTCAAGATCCTTCACAAGTCTAAAACCATTAGCCTTTTTTCTTTTCTCAGTAATTACAGTGAAATTAATAGATATGTTCTGGGATTTAAATGATGACTAGAGTAGTTTTCAGCATTTTTACTGGCAAAAAGTTTCTTCCTTAGAAATATTTTATTTCAAAGCTGTTTTTATTACACTTCCCAGTTGAATGGAGCACAAGGTCATGGTCACATCTTCTATTTCTCTGACAGACAGGAAATTAACATGACCCAAGAAATCACAACATGCACACAAGAAAAACTCCATCCCATGATACCAAAGAGAATGAAAGATATGTACAAGAGCACCTATTTTTATCACGGTATTTCTCCACAAAGACTGAAATCCATGTTCTTATAGGCATTAATGATTGACATTAAGCATATGTAAGTTTGACTCTGGAGTCAGACTGTCACGTATCACGCTTCAACTGATACACGTTTCAGTCTTCCTTCCTGTGCAGATGTAAGAATTTGTGAATGTAAGTCCCCAGGGGGTTCATTTTTGCTCTCAGAAAACCTCCTTTGACCAGAGAGCTTTTTTGAAGATAGACTACAAGCCCTTACAGCTTCTCCAAATTATTAGACTGACTACGGGGACAAATACTAGTTTTTATCTTTCTACATGCTTAATCTCTTGCAGCAAATGAAAATACTGTTACTTGAGCAATTTTGTTATAAATTTAGCAAAGTGTTTCACTTTGAGCATACATTGCACTGTTGAGCTGTTGTTCCAATGTCTGTGAATTTAGTCACTTAGAATGTAATAATTTTTGAATGATATAAAACAAGTGTGTATTCAACACAAAAGATTTAAAAGGATTTACTAAGTAATTAAACAAAGAAGGCTCTTTATCTTACACTGACATAGATGAAAAAATGTACATACATAATGCAACATCACCTTCTGTACCTCCTGAGATTAAATTTGTTTTGTGTGCTCAAGAAGAAGCAAGCAAAAAAGGGAATCTTTACTGAACGTTTAAAGGTTTCCAGTATTCTAGCTAAGACCCCCAAAAAAGCACTGCAAGATTAAACAGACCATAAAACAGATTTAATATAATCAAAACTGTTCCACAAAAAGTTAGCAAAAGTTCATCCACTTGACTGAATAAACTAAATATCCTACAGACTGGACATGTAACGCAAGAATTTTGTGGAAAGGTATCCCATTAACATCACAGAAAATACTGGAAAAGTGGGAGAAGTGATGCATGTAAGCTTTTCTAGTACAGTACATTAATCTATGTATGATTTTATTTAAAAAAAAACCCACCCTGATTTCCAAATAGAGAGGCCAGGCTTTCTGAAATCTGACCAGTACTTCGGATTTCTAGCTGTAAATTCCCTTATCTGTGCTGATCTCTTAGTGGTTCCATCTCATTTCTATTTTCCATTGATAGTCAAGGCTTTAAGAGATTTCTTTATTCAGCAGACATCCTGTGCAGAAATCTCACAGCAATCTTAGTGTAGCAAAAGTAATGCCAAATTGCTCAGGTGCCCTGTGCATTTCCTTCTTGTGTTGTGTTTGGGTTTTTTTGCTTTGTTTTACTGTTCAAGCACCACTGACTATTTAAAAGCATGCACATCAATTATTACTCACTAGGAGATGAAGAAGACATTGCAGTATCAACAGAGAGCAAGGACAAGTGATTTTAGAAGGAGCTAGAGACAGAGACAATTATGGCAACTTAGAAAGAGCTTTCCAAAGTCGATGTTCCTCATTCTGCACTTTCCCCCCCATCATAAGGAAAACTGAAAACTTTTAAGAAGTAGGAATACCCAAATCTTTCAAATCCCATCTCTTAAAGAGTGCTGAAAATCCAGTTACTGGCCACATTTAGTTTAGCCTTTGCTCTTTGTTGTCTAGTGTTGTCTTATTTCACATTTGAACCTTATCACAACCTACCATTAAATGAAAAGGGCATGAGAACAACTATACACTGTCAAAGCATTCCAACAAACTGCTGTCATTTTGGCTGTTCTGCCATGTGTTTAGTTTTTTTTTTTCTAAATACGTGTACGTAAATGCTCAGTTTTGAAAGTAATCTCAAAAAACACACCAATTAGTCTTTTCCAAGAATGAACACAGCTGATGCTGGTTTTCCAGTCAATTTAGTACAAAAGAAAGGACCCATGTTTTTTACCAATTCCCTCACATTATCAGCTTTATGTCATCTGAACACTGCAGTTCAAAGGCCCAGCAGATTGCAAGTTAAGTACTAGCTCTTCTGTTGTTCAAGGAAAGGTGAGGGATACAGGGCACGGGAAATCCATCTTCAAGCACACACAGAACCTGGAGTTTGTAAATGGCAGAGGCGAAAGGTCAAAATACGGCTAGGCTGGTACTCAGCTGCACTCGGACCAGAGCAGGAACCTTCCAAGTCTCTCTTTCCTATTGCAAAAATGCTTACTTCAAAGCAATCTGAAGTCTAGACAAATACTAATGCTTAATTAGTACAATTAAAAGCCTGCAAAAATCCCTTGGACTGCCTAATGAACGAGATGATTTTTTTTTCTTTAAGTGCACTTAATATGTTATTTTTAATTTGGTCAGCAAGTGAATTATAAATGGCTTTTTTTTATTTGTATTCTGGTCCCTGCATGTCAACCCTTTGCTTTCAGCTCTGTTGTTTGCATAGCCAACAATGCACAATAATCATAATGGGAAAAGTAAATGAATTAATAAAACCAGAATATACCTCTTAAGGTATCACACTCAGGGACAACGTAAGACTAAAAGCAAAAAAGAGTAAAACGAGCAAAAATGAGAGAGCACAGCTCAAATTATTGGCTGCCATGAAAAAATATTTCAGAGAAAGAAAACAAACCCGTTTATCTGTTGAATTGCAGGGAGAGCTCTTCTTCCACACATGCACAACAGAGAATCCCACATTTGGACTCAGCTTCAGAAGGATGCATGAGACTGCTACACATTCCCTTTCCTTTCTTCAACTACATTAAAACCCTCAAGTATGCCACCGGGCTGTTAATGCTGTAACATGAAAGGGAGTATCTAAGTTTGTGGTTCCCATGTGCCTCCAGCCTCTTCATTCTTGGAAACCATTGGACAAAGAATTCCTATTTTAGCATGGAATAAATGGCTTAAATGAGAATAGAGTCAGAATTTGTATTGTTTCCATAAAAATTACCAACACACAGGAACTCCTGATCTACAGCATGCATCAAGATATTTGCGACATCTTGAACACTGAATGAAACAATGGTAACGGCTTTTACCTTTTAGTTACTAAAGGCTGATAAAAAGTTTCAGAAACAACCTTCAAAAATCTGACTTAAAGGATTTTTTTTTAGAAGATATCTATTTTTAATCTTCCAAGGGAATGGGACTAAGTCTCTTATTAATCTATAACACAGTATATGCATATGTGTTTTGTACAAAAGACATTAGTACACATTTCATGTAAAAAGTGAAAACAAAAATATCTTTTAGTGCAGCAAATACAGCAGAAGTTAACAATTTTCAACATGGAAAATACTTAGATAGGTGGAAAACACTTTGTTTAAACAACCTCCATGTAGGAGTTCTTGAGAACAGTTAATGTTGCTGAAATGAGAATATTTGAAAATATTGTATACACATGTATACATATAATCAGCTCTGCAAGCCATGCAGAATGTACTAGATAACAATTATCCTTTTCCTGGAATCAAGTAGGGAACTGTTTCATAACAAAGTCTTGTTATTAAGACTGGTATTTGGCAAACATTCCCTTGCTTTTTGAAAAAACAAGAGCTTTTTATTTCTTTCTGGTTCTAATCTTTATGCCAAGTAACTAGAAGGTAAATATAAAATGGGTAAGAGGCAGCTATAATGTTCTATCTTCACTTCATAGCTTTTTCATTTTTATAGATCTCCTTTTTAAAGTATTAATTAAAGTGTAAGTATTCAAGTAGGTCTGCAATACTGTTTAACTGTGTGGCACAGAACTCTCTGAGATAGAGCAGAACTCAGAATCCCAGAAACATCACATAAATCTGCAATGCCAAAACAGTTCAAAAGGAGGTTTAAATCTAACTGAAAGGAAGATGTACAGTAAGTGTTAAGATATTAACGCTTTACCTGTTTCCTGACTCTGAAGTACTATGGTTTTTGCCTTGCTGAGAATATAAATGGGTCTAGCAAGCAAAAACTGTGAATCCAGCAATTCAAACTAAGATTTGGGAGCTAAAACCTCCAAACTAGGCTGGTAGGGGATGAGGAGCGATTTACAAATGTCCCAGAGTCTTAAACATTAGCCAAACTAATAATACTGTGAGGCTTTAAACCGTTTCGCCTTCTTGAGATGACTACATGTTCGTGGAGAGATCATCCCACACGCCCTTTTATTCTGTCTTTTTTACCAGAGATAATTCAGATGCTTTTCAGAGCAGTTCTTTACCTATCTGCTTTAACAGTATAGTCTTGAAATGTAAATAATGGTAGGTGATACAGAGCAGGTCTATGCCCACTGAAGAGTACTTGTATGAATTTATTGGTTCAATATTGCAGAAGCGCAAGCACTACACACACTGGCAGTTTGCAGCAATTTCCTTATCAGAAGTACCATTGGTTCTTTTGAAGCTCCCTGACCTTTCTCCCCTGCCTTTTGTCTGCGAGTTCATAGACCTAAGTTCTCTAAACTGTATCACCAAAGAGAGATTCCAAAAGAGTTGGCATCAAGATTAGAAAGGATACAGGTAACTTTTAACTGGTGTTCCCCATTAAAAAGTTCACATATAAGTCTGAGAGAAGCAATTCAGTTTGGTACCAGAGACAACAGTCATGCACAGCACTGTTACCCCACACTTTTCACAACCCTGAGACTACTTACTGAATGGTCTTTGCATATTCTTCCTCTTTTGCTTCTATTTACATGCATACTTTCCTATATAAACAATAGATTTTGAAAAATGCCAGGAATGATTTTAAGAGTTTTCTGGTTTTACATTTTTTCACTGCAGTCTTTAGTTCTGCTCGAATATGCAACCCTTCATTATTCATTTTATCCTCCTTTCATCCCACTAAACATGCTGCTGGGCTGCACAGTTTTACTCTTCCCTAGTGACTCCTAACTCAGTGCTTCCAGTTGTCAAGCATCAGCTTTCATGCTTCTTCCACTTCTTCAGATTAACAGCTGTATTTGGCTCTTCTTTCCCATTTCTATCGTCTACTTGCTGAAGGTTGCTGATGATTACAGAAGCAGATGACAGCAAAGGAGGGGCAATAACTACCCGCCTTCCAGTGGCTCTAAGCCCCACAGGTTTCTTGAGGCACATAAGTGCATTCAGACAAAAAGGGTTACTTCAACATGAGTCCTCCAAAGGGGCAGGGTGGAAAAAAACCCCTTCCAATAGTACCTGAAAAGAAGAACTAATCATACCATGCACCAAGCAGGTAAGTTTAGAAACCGTTTGTCAGAAAGCAAATCAAGTGCCTGGACAATTGCATTCTGATAGAGAGACACCTGGAATTTCCCAGGGAGTGTTTGTGTGGTCAAGATATTATGGCCACTGAAAAAAGAGGTATGGACATGCTTGAATGAACTACTTCTTAAATATATGCTCAAAATAACACAAAAAAAACTTTGCTCAAGATCTTCCAACCTCAGAAAATATCTAAAAATCATCAGAATCATTATGACCAACAGTTGACCTACTTTACCTAGTTTTACAATAGAATTTTTTGCCACAATCACATTGTAAACCACCAAGCACTAAAAATATTTTCTTTCATGCTACAAGCCTTTTTCACCAATCTAAAAAAGTTACCAGTTGCCCAGACATTCAAGTTATGGTGTATAGATGACGTTTCCACATAATTTAGTCTAAACTTCAAAGGCGAATACACTACAAAATTCCAGATCCAGCCAGCTTTAAGAGGATAGGACAAGTGTGGCATTTTTTCAGTCTGTCTTCTTTATACACTCCAATCCGCAATGATATACCAGAGCCACATTCCTTTAATATTAGGTCACTGACAAATGTTAAGCCTTGGGCTTCAAAACCTGACAAAACCTGTCGTGCTGAAACAATTGGTTACCTGCCCAGAGCTGTAAGCGTTAGTGATAGAGTTTGCAAGTGTTTGCCCCCCTCTATCTAATCATGTTTTTCCCCCCTTAAACTTAGAACTATAACAATATTTGAATGCAATTCTTAAAAATGCAAAGTATCAAAATGAAAGCTAGTTTGACTACACATGAATTTAATTACGTATTGTATGAGAACCTGCATTTTAAATAACCCTGTTAAAACATGCACACGTTATAAAGCTGGATGATTCCCAATTAGCCTTGTAAGAAAAGTATCTGGAGAAGAAGCTGTTGTGCAGATTACAGGCTCAAAATATAATAAAATTAGGGTGTGGAACAGAGATCATGTAAAAATATCACAGACCTAAGTGCTACTCTTCTGTGTACAGAAAGTTATCTGAGCACGTAAGAAATGAATTCACATTTATCAGCTACTCTCTTTAGCACTGCAAAGTAACTACCAACGAGACAGTTTGCTTCTTCCTGAGTATGTATCCATCCAGCTGCAAGGTTACATCCAGTTGCTCCCTGTTTTTACCATCTGTAGACTATAACATTTACACATATCTTATAGAATATTCAGAGAGAAAAAAAGTCTTTGGTTCCATGCTAATAACACAAGTGATACCTTCAGACGTATGCATTGTCCGTTAATGCAGCCACAGCCAGTTTAAGGAGTTAAAACGCATACAAGTCCAGCTTCCCCAACACGGCATGGGACTCGAGTCCTATTTACCACATGTTTAGAGCTAAAAGAACAGGTAACAGCAAACAGAAGCTATGTGGCTTTTAGAAGACAGACTCATTTAATTTGCTGACCTATGAGGCTCATTGCAAGGATCTTTTTGCTGAGAAAATTCAGTTGCCTTAGCTAGAAGTCCAGAAAGGGAACAGTAACCACTTGATTGGGATATGCAGAGTATGCTATCGCATATAGTTGAGTTAATAAGTACAGGTGCTTTACAGGTCAGATTGTATCCTTATTTTGACTGCTAACAGCAAGACAAATGTTTACCATAAATCATTATTTATAATTTACATACATTTATGTACAAATGTACACCATGGTGAGGAAGCACAAGATGAAAAAAAAGCATCTTGCCTCAAGATCCCAATCAGAGCAGTTCAAACAAAGTCTTTGTATTTGTGAAGTGCTATGTACCATATCTGGAAGAACTTTTCACTGTTCTTTTTTCTAGACTAAGAACAGAAACACAAATCACGGATCACATTTGTTCCCTTCCTCAAGACTACAGAATACAGATGAAGTTTAACAGTCCTGCTGCACAGGGAGAAAAACAGTGAAATTAGTGCACCCATTTTGACAGTTTGAAAAGTATGACTGACTGATTTTGTAATGGCTCAACCTCTTGCATACCTTTGCATACAAAATTACATAAAAGTTTTCATTTTTACTTAACATTTAAACAAGTATGGGGTGGAAAAAACATGTCTGATTGTAAACAGTTCCAACAGCTAAGATTTTTTCCATTTGTAAGAGGAATAACTGGCACGGGAAAGCCGATTTGCACTTTGCATTATTATCCTTATTTTCATCTGCTTTCACCTTAAGGAAAAAAGCTTTATTCACTTTGACTTTTTCCACATTACATATTTGTCCCAGTCTGCTATTCTCAGAAGTTTAAAATTAGTTCATGCATTTCATCAAGGCAAAATCATTGTAACTGACTGAGAAATACTTGTAGCTCCAAGTTTTTGAGCAAGGATGCAGATGTTGGACAGCAGAGAAAAGGGTAGCTTTTATTACCCCAGTGAAAATTCTTCCAGTTTGGCTCAATTGCAACTCAGAAAAAAATACCCTCGCATAAAAGCTTAGAAGTGTCTTACTGCAATGGGGAATTTGATTCTCAGAAATTGCCTCCTGGACTGACTGATTTTGCCCAGGACCAGCAGGCTGTAGCAGATTCTCGTTGTGATTGTTACTCCTTGTAACTGGGAGTACTGTCTCTGGAACTCCAAAGCTAACAGATATAAAGAAGCAAGTTCATATGAAGTGGAGGATAGAAAGGACTAAAACCTGGAACAATCCAAAATTTCTCCGAGCACAACTTTAATGTTTAGCAGATACATACACTGAAAAGACATGGGGGCAACTCCCTGAACCAACTGGCCCAACAAAGAAAAACCACTTACAAATAGAATTGTTGAAAGTATTTTTCAGTGCATCTTTTTGGGGAAACATGGAGTTTGATTAGACTATGCAAACATGCCAGTTCTTTCTGTGTTTTCTTAGATATCTCTGTATTGGTTTGTTTCACATGCTATAGGTGTACACTCCATCTTGTAGAAGAGTTAAAAAGCTTCCAAAGAATCCCCAAGAAAAAAAGGCCTTTTTTTTCCCCAGAAAGAACTAATTTAGGAATACGTATGTAGCACAGCAAAACCAGTTTCCTGACTTGTTTTTTTTCTGGGGGGGGAAAAGAAAAAAAAAAGTTTGTAATGCATCAAAGATTAACCTCTGAAAGAGGTTCTTCTGGGGAAGAAATTTGACTCATCTTCCTTTTTGATCTTCTGCTTTTCTAAGAAAATGAAATAGTGATGGTAAAAGGTTACCCATACAGAGAACTAACAAATAATGCAATCTGCTTACCTTATCCTGGCTATATGCTGCTGCACAGGCTGATGCTGAAAATGGTCAGGCCACTGATGGTGAAGGCAGAAGGATGGGGAGGGCTGAAGACAGCAGGCAGGCTGATATATGGGGGTGTGTTTTTGGCAAATAGATGCTGAATACTCAGTATGTGGCTGCATGCAGCACGAAGTCATAGGAGATGGTGCTGAGCTGCCAACCACTGAATGACATTCTTGCTTGTTATTATGGCTACTTAAAGAATGATGGTATGGACAAGGGTGGCAGCATTGCGACAACATCTGCTGAGTTCTTTGGTTGTCTAAAGGCAGAAAGGATGGTTTGATTGTGCCATTAAGTTGCAGGCAGCCATTTGGACTCGTTTTTGTTCTTGGTGTTTCCTTGGATGGGAGTTGTTGGACCGCGACATCTCCGTCATTAGCTGCAACAATACCTGGGCCAGTAGCATTTGACAAGATGCTGCCATTGCTCAGGACCACAGAGTCACTGACGTTGCTCATAGCCATGCTCCAAGTTCTCTGGATATGTGATGTTCCTGAAGAAACAAATAAAGCAAAGTTTACAGAGCTGTGGTGCTTTCAGATGCTCAGAAACAACTTTGGATTAAAACAAGTAAAGTTCCTCTCTCATCTTCATGTCTCCCAACACAGTGAAATAGAAAGGAGTCACACATATACCAAACGGAATGTTTTGAAGGACTTTCATTCTTTCATTTGTTCAAGAAAAAGTTAAGAGTGAAGCTCAGTGATTAAACCAAAATATAAATAAAATGAATAGACATTTGACAGTCTCTGGCTCACAGCTAACAAGTAACGGTTGAGATGCACGGGAATAAGATCATTTTGCACAAGACTAAGTAACAGCCACTATTTATGAAAACAGATTTTGGTACAAACTGTGTAACTATCCACACCTTGCACTGCAATTTGCCTGTGTGCTTTGAAAGCCAGCAGGAGACAGGACCACACAGTAGAGATTGTTTAATAATCATTAATGTGCTGGTTTCAGTAACCTCCTTTCCCGTCTCCAATTTCTACTGAAAACAAGGCATATTTGTATTTTCGAAGACATTACTTTAAAATGCCTCATTTAAATAAACAAGACACTTCAGCAGACATCTGTCAAAATGTCTGGATCTTACGTCTAGGTCTTTAGCAAAAGCTTAAAATGAACAGTTACGAATACTAAAAAGATAGAATACAACCACGTGTTTTTCCCAAGCTTAAAAAAAATAATCCCAGGATTCAATTACTGCTGATTGAGAATCTCACGCTTCCAAGTGACATGTATTCCAAAGGCAGTTAAGAAACGCACTGTGCTGTGAATAAAGGATATTAAAGATTTTCTTCTGAAGTCTTGTCTTTTTCAAGCAAAATGTAAATAAGTGAAAACTATTAACACTGGAAAGGTGACCGAGGAACGTGGCTCAAAATCAAAACTTGTCTGAGGTGCTCGCAGCAGCCAATTTCCTCTGCGTTAACTATAATTGTATTTTAATAAGCTTTGAAAATAAGTTGGAGATTATTATTTTGATAAATAATATAAAAGGTCAAACATCACACTTAGATAAGAATTTGTTTCCCGAGTTACATGGGGAGGAGGAGAAAGGAGAAGGAGGAAGAAAGGACACTAATTATGTGCTATTTAGAAGAATAAATCAACACATGCTTAAAGAACAGAATCGGTTAATTACAACTGCTTTGGCTAACGATGTTGCCTTTTTGATACTGAATTTAATTAACAACATTCCAAGTCTAAACTGCAAGGCTTGGATTACAGACACTGAACTTTGCAGAAAGACACAACATACAGATTAAGACAGATAAGCGAGGAAGTTTCTAACTCTCTTTCTTCCCAGATACCTTTGCTGAGTGCTCAGAGAGCTAAGCCTGCCCAGCCAGCTGAGCTATTTAATTGCCTGAATGCTAATTCTGAGCAGAAAGTGCTTTGCAGATTGGAATGCTACCCCCGGCAGTCCCCCCCGCGTGCAGCACCTCCCCTAGACATAGCTAAATCCTTCACTTCTGAAACGAAAATTAATCCTCTACTATTTGTTCTAGATCATGTGCAGAGCCAGATGCCCTGGGAAATCACTTTCATTTAGATAGCCGCTCAGACCAGGAGAATATGCTCCTCCACGAGCATATTTTTTTCCAGCCTCCAATTCCACACATTCCTGCCGGGTACCCCCTCCCCTGGCCCAGGCAAGTCAAGCCCATGGAGGAGAGTGAATTCAAGTGGCTGGCTAAACTCCGTTTCAGTCTAAAGAGACACATTAGTTATGTGAAATACCGCTGTGTTGGAACAGTCTGGTTTTCTCTCGCACTGTAGGCAGCTTCAAAGCCTGCTGAAGTGGACAGAGCGAGACCGCTGGACATCAAGGCAGAGAAAACTCCTCGCGAGGCGTCTGGCAGCATTTTTAGGAATTTCTGGCTGCTTATTTTCACATTCACTCACATAAGAGATAGACTGCATGATGATGTTGTTACATTTCTGTTTCTAAGTTAGTTCGACACATCCACATCATCACTTGAAACTGCTGTACACTGATCAAAGTGACTGTCCCACAGGCTACTATTATAACTGAAAGTATGGTATGGACATACTGCAAATATCTATGCCCTTCAAGAAGACAGATGCACCATCCTTTTGCTTTAAAACCAGGACATCTGCAGCATGCAGCAATTGAGATAACACAACATAATTTTTAGTAGCTGTTTCAAATCACTGCATAAAGGAAACCCCACATTCACGTGCGAGGCACACATGTGTCAAACAGAGACGCAAGCTAACTCGCACCCGCGGAAGCTGGGCAATCCCAGCACAGACACACAGGCTTGGGACCTCCAGTGTATCTGTGCCCCTCGTAAACACTGACACGGGAATTATAACTTGTGTTGCATACAGCCCAGCAGCCTCCATTAATATGATCAAAGATAAAATGCTGTCTTTTCAGCAGATGTAATATCTACTTGCATGCCTTTCAGTTTAACCACAATTTTTAGAAAGACTCTTTAGAAATGAGTAAATTCAAAGAAAAGCCAAAGATCGTCATCATCAGTACCACAACGTATAATTCTGCCTTTGCTCTCCTTTTGAACAAGCTATAAAAATTTTATCAGATCAAGCTGATTCTTTTTTTCCTTCGTAAGCCTTGAGAAACTACTGAGTTCTGTCCATTTTCATGGAGTCTCTGAGAAAGGCAATGGAAGCACCTGCTTACCTTGAAGTTCTTTCAATGCCTTATTAAAGTAAGCAAGACTACAGTGCGTGCTTAGGGCAGCCATCTGATTAAGTATTTTATTCAATCACAGTTAAGAAGAACTGGGATTCAAACCAATTCTCTAGCATGTGAGTTGGGCTGTACATTGTCATTTGGTTTGGTAGCTTTTCTTAAACAAGTGCAAGATGGTTGATGTCACTTGACAAGTCTAATGTTATCTGAGTTTTGTTTCACTCATGTTTGAGGGTATTAAAAATTATGTACTATGATACTTAATTTGTGTCACGCTCTAAACAAGTGACTGCAACTCCACTGACAGCAAAACTTCACCCGCAGCTGTCACACCAAAATACATAACTTAGGTTATATTCTTATCTCTCTGCTGTATTTTGTCTCCTCTGCCACAACTGCAGTGACTGGGAACTTACTGAGAGATGTACTAATGGCCCAAGGAAACAGTCAGCTGAGAATCTCTCCTTTAGAGGATGCACAAATAAGCCAGTTAAAAAATGCAACAAGTAAAAGCACAGTAAGATTTTAATAACACATGGACGTGGGAAATCAAAGAACCTGTTCATCATGAAAACAAAATATAAAAATAAGAATCTTTGAGAATTCTGAATTCTTTCAATGCTGGAGTATTTCCGCTGCACTTCTCAGGCTGCTTTAGGATTTGGTATTCTCCAACAGAGTGGGGTTTTCAGACTTATACCAATTTACATCTGAAGGCTTTGAAGCAGTGGACAGGTATTCTGAATAACGAGGTTGTAGATAATACAGGTTTTAATATAGGCAGCCCTACTTAACAGAAGATTAGATACAATTAGAAAAAGTGCTAACCTACGTGTTTAATACATCACGCTTAGGTATCCACCTCTCTAGCTGGACACAAGGTATTTTAAACATTAACGTCTATTTGGAAATTATGCCAGCTGGACTGCTAAGGAAAGAAAACTAGAATTATCTTTAATTACCGCATGCTTGATAACAGTAACTGCTAAGAAAGCACTTTAGCCATGCAGTTCAAAACAACAGCTTGGAAGAGTGTCATATCTGGAAAGTACCACAGTCCGTAGAGGCAATGTTACTTAGTGACAGTTTTATGGAGTAATCCCTCTATTATTTGTAGAGCTAACAATGAACACAGCTTACCCAGCAGACATCTGCCACCTGCATTGCAAGCCCTTCAGGAAATAAAGTAATGCTGTACCACACTGAAACTATGTAGGATTTGGTGTTCCCTAACTAGCATGTTCTTTTTAGGCTTGGATTAAGTTCACCTGTTCCTTTGGCTACAACTGAAAGATTTTTTCTTTGCTTTAAAGTTTCTTTAAAAAAAATAAATAAAACCCCCCCAGACTTAAAAAAACCTTTGTTCAACAAATCCCATCTGGACTCATAATGCCTGCAATTGAGTATGATAGAAGTGCAAATTCAAGAGGGAATGATGTAGTGGAAATTTAGTATAACCTAATATATTAGTACAGATAATTTATAGATCTTTAGAAGACGACAGAGAACAGCTAAGTGTTGAGGGTTGTTTTAACTACGTAAGAAAAAAAAAAATCCCCAAAATTCGTACCTTGCACTAAAACAAAACTAAGCTGGTTATAAGACTTTACATTTTTCATTTAAGGTAGGACAACTTTTAAATGAAATTTGAGTTTTATCTAGAGCCTTTCAGCTGGAGTCAGCATCATGCCACTCAGCCAGCAGAACCAGTCCCGGTATTCTGGACCTTGCAGATGTGACAGCTACCAAGTGTCATGGGTCTGAGATGAACATCATGTCTGAAGTAACAAAAACGGCTTTTCATGTCAAAAGTTCATCTAGAACAGTTGGATTCTAAAAGCAGTGCATTCTTGAAATAAGCAACATTTAACAATGCCAGTGCTACCTATTAAGTCTCCTTCCAGATGAAATATGATGGTCTCATAGCCCCTTAAGACACTAAAGTTTTTCAATGTGGCAAATGGGTTACATGGTCTCAACCTGTAAACTCAGTTAAATCCTCTCCAGACTTCGTTTGCTGTGCCAGCCAGTGCACAGCCACTCTTAAGGAGTGCTTTCTCCTCCTTCACATCACCAAAATTCTTTGCATCTTTTCTTTCTCTCGGTGCTTGCAGGAGTAACAGGTGGTGCCTGGTGTTTGATACCGGATTTTATGGGAGACGTCTAGTTATCTATCATTGCAATGGTCTTCAGCAAGTCAAACAGCTTTTTAATGTTTTATGGTTGCTGATCTCCATTTTGGCTCTTAGCTAGGCATTTTTCAAATTCTCTAGCTCTTACTCCTATGCGTTCATACGTGGTGCTTGGTTTCTTTCAATACCCTGAATTCTTGCTGTTCCATTTCAGCTGTTAACCACCAGTCTTCCCTGAAAAGCTTTCACTATACAAAATATAGGTGCTTACTAGAACAAGCCTTTCCACTTTTTCAAGTATTTAAAGTATATTTTAAAAGTATGTATTTCATCTTCAAGAAGATTCTCTAATTCTTATTTTATCCACACACCACTTTAGGTGATATACTCATTAATGCAATTGCTTCACTTTGAGGATTGATACAACGTAGCTCCTATTTTTGAGAAACGCCATTATGGTCAGTTTATTTTCTGCACAGTCTATAAACATCCATTTTCTCAATTAATGTCTCCCTGTTAATGAGCAGATTTTCAGCAATCTAAGTTACTTTTACCGTGCAGTAGCAGTCAGAAGATAATTATGAAGCAGAAGAGATTTCCAAAAGGGAAATTTCCCCTCCTCCATTTTGTAGCAAGTGTTTCAAGAGCCAGCCAGTCCTTCCATCCCTCCCAGCAGCCTGAGAGGTGGAGAAGCTGTCCTGTCCTGAACTTGTGACACGGTGCGTTCATTTCCCGTGTCACAGGCTGGCTGGGGAATTGCAGCTCCTGTGACAGGGAGTTTCCAGATGTCACGGTGCCAGGACCACAGCTCATCCTACAGATGGGCACTAGCGAACCAGTGATGCCAAGCTGGCAGGCGAACTGGCCCACCAGTGGCAGCTGTGGGATGAGGGAGCTGGGAAAGACTGCAGAGTGGGAAAATGTATTTTTGAGGACTTTAGAAATAGATTTTGCTTTGCTTTTAAGCTAAAGTTACTTCTCCTGGCACAAACAGTAAAACATCAGCAGACCATTTACAGAAATCATTTGCAGGGCTTCGACTAGAGAAATCAACTTCAGTGCTTTAACTACAAAGTCTTTTTAAAGTCAGAATTCACAATAAATAATTAAACTACAGATAGAAGCAACAACAAGGAGACCTGAAAATTCCCTTCCACAAGTTTTGTATGAATCTAAAATTTTATTAAAAGAAATAATTAAGCATATATAAGTAGAGGAAATGGGGAAAAAAATATATTAAGACAGTCCAAAAAAAGTTTCAAATATTCTGAGTTTTGGAAAGAGATACAGGTACAAACAGAAATGATTGGAAGAATACATACTACTTTGAGAAAAAAAAACATGCATAGTTCTAAAAAGCAGATATACCTCAGCACAGTTTAAAAGCATAGAAAGCTGTTAAAAAAACCAACCAAACACTGCTTGCAACTGCAACACTGTCATCACACTAAATCTTATTTACACAACTTACTGACTTTCTGTGACCATACGAAAGACATTTAAGTTTTGTAATTGCAAATATTCTGATACAAAATAGCTCTAATCCTGCTTACACAGACGGGGTGAAACAAAAATATGTCTCTTTCTGGATGTAAAAGGAGTTACTCGCATTGAAAGTTCCACAGGTTTTTACTTCATCGTGCTGTGGGATTAATATTTAAATTATTACAACTGTAAAGGGACACAAAAGCAATACTCTTTAGGATACAGCTCCAGCTATGCCTACCATCATCCTGACTATATTAGCGTTACGTAAGAGGTTAAGAAGCCTCTCAACCAGCTGTTTAGAAGCAGATTTTGTGTTTTCTGTCCAAATTTAAAAGCTATGTTTGAACATCTTTAAAGAATCTGTTACCAATAATAGCATTTTTTCTTCATATTTCAATAGAAACACTAATGTAATTTTATAAGTACTGCATATTAAAGGAGCAAAACACTTGGTGAGAATGCCAAGGCACATCAAGCAGGTATACACCAGCTGTCATACCTATTTGATAAACACAGAGCATTCTTTGCATTTAGCTACAGAAAATATAAGAAAGTGGCTTTACACTAACAATCCAATAATCATTTTCTCCAAAAGCTAAACATGTGAGAACAGATTTTTTTTTTTCCTTCTTCATTTCCAAAGTGTCCGTTGGTCTTAAGTCTTCTATTTGCTGAGCCGTGCTCCGAAGGCCAAATGATAAACTCCATACACCACTTTTATAATAGCGCATCTGTTGAAATAGCTGGGTCTCGAGTCGGGGAGGGGTGTTTTTCTTTCTCCCCAGCGCTAGCAGGGTCCCGTTCTCAGCTCTCCGGCACTACTCCCCAGCTGTAATCTTTTACAAGCCCAGGAGTCTACTTGCATTACAAAGTAGCATGGTCGTGTAAATAAACTGAAGGTACACAATAGTCTTAGTTAAACCCACATCCTAACGCTTTCGGAAAGCCCGAGTTGGTTCAGCTGTAACCTAAGATCCACTATGGGAACGCGCGGCCGGATTCGGAGCGATCCAAAATAACGCGTTTCTTAACACTTACCAGACCCGAGCCGCAGGAGCCGTAAGGAGAAAAGCAGCCCCCTCCTGATCCAGGTATCCCCCCCACCCCGCCTCCGCGCCCGCTCTTCCCGCAGCCGGGCCCGCTTCGCCGCTCGCCCCCACGCCGGTGCCGAGGTGGGGGGACGGCCGCGCCGCGGGAGCGGGGGGGAGCCCCTCCCGGCGGCAGGTCAGGGACCCGGCCCCGACCCGCCGGCTCCTCCCTGCTGCTGCGAGAGCCGCCCTCGGTGGTTCCAGCCCCCTTTGGATGTGGTTGAGGTTTTTAAGACTGATGCGGATGGAGCCGAGAGCGGCGCTGGGCGGCGTCGGCCGCCTGCGCCCGCGGGGGGTGCGGGACCCGCGGCCGCTTCCAGCCGCGGCACGCGTGGTGACGTGGAAAGGACAAGTGGCATCACCGTGCCACCAGCGGTTTTGAAGTGGGAAGAGCCGAGGGAGGCGGGACACCGAAAATAGAAACCCAGTGTTTTTTTTCAAAACTCACTTCAGTCCTCATTAGCTCCTGGCAGCATGTCTCGTCCCCCAGCCCCAAGCTCTCACTTCAGCCTTTGGTCGTCAGGCATTCCTTACAAAGTATCTCTGTGTGGCTACAAATCTCCGACACTTCTCCAACAACAATTTTTTTTTTTTACTTGGAAAAACGGGGGGATTCCCCAGCCAGATCTTAAGATTATTTGTACCTAAAATGCCTTTTCTTGCTTGAGCTTTGTTCACTCCCAAGCACTTGAGGACCTGATAGTCCAAAAGTAAACATCTCTGCATATTCCTCATACATTTTTTATTTTTTTTTAGAAGACCTTATAAATACAAACTGAATTATTAAAGACCATCAATGCAAAAAGCTGAAAACTTCAGGAACAGAGAAGATAGCCTGGTCACTTACAAGTCAAAATGAAAGAAACAGAGATTGCCAAATTCTGGGGACACTTAAACCCTCAATTCTAGGACCTCAAGAATAATGCAGCGGGTCATGTTTTGAAAGATGTCAGTATTAAGGTGAGGAACACTGTACTCAATTTGCAGAGCTGTAGTACGAGAAACCTTTAAAAACACTGCTATGGGAAATGCCACAAGCTGGTCTCAACCTGCTCTGCCAGGGTATGCTCAAACTAACTGCCGAACCTCACACACTCACAAGCCTCATGTTTTGGGAGGTGACTCCTGTTTTTTTTTCCCCAGCTCTGGCTATCTCAGATGCAAGCCTCAGAATTGGCATCCTCCTGGGGCAGACCTTATAAACCAGTCCCCTCCACTCCAAAGCAGGTCGCAATCCACCCAGGATTGGGTTTTTAGAAGATCTCTCTTTCCCCTCCACTGAAATACAGGAGCTCTGATTTCAGGGTCAAGTTGAGCTGGTTGTAGCAAAAGGCATTTCTCATCCACAAGCATCTTTAAAAAAAAGTTTTAAAGCAAAAAATCTTACCAAAAAGGAAACAGTGGGGCTCAGTTTCCCTCACTGTGACCTTAGAATTATGCATCCTAACTCTGGTCCAAGTTTTTATGCGAGGCAGCTCTTCCTGCTCATTGGATCTGGTGTTTAACAGGTGGTGAGAGACTGTGCTGCTTCTTCAATTCTAAGGGGAAACTTTTTTTTTTAACTGGTGTTCTTTGCCTTTTTCACTTAGCTTCAACTGGAAAATTTCACTGGCATCAGCTGTCCTGTGTCCACCTCCCACACACCATCAGCATCCTATGTAGAACATTGTTTTTGTAACATCAACGGATTTTGAACAGAAAACTTGCTTTCCATCCGGTGCTAATGGTCCAGGACAGTTCTTATACAAGAAACTCAGATATATTTATTGAGCAAAAAAGCAATATTACAAACCAGATAACTTTAAACCATAATTCAAAATGGAAGTAGGACTACAAGACGGTATTCACTTTCTGAATATCTGAAACACATAATATATGCCCAGGAGCTTCACAAGCATAATCTCAAAACTACTTTTCCAAAGTCACAAAACTCTCCGTATTTTTGAAAAAGCTATTTACTAATAAAAGTATTTCTTAAATGTGTCAATATTACTGTATATCAGTCCACTGCAGATATTGTATCACTTGTATTTGCTAACCACCTCAAAGATGTGACAAAAGGCACCTAATATTTACTCACTGCTGTAATGTCTAGGAGGAAAAGTACTATAAAAATCTAAAGTATTACAATCTATTAAAGCTCTTAGATTATATGTGCTGCACAAAATAGTGTTACTATATCTTAGCACATTAACTTACTGCAGATACTTTGTTCCCAAGGACGATAGTAAAATGAATGTATAAAGTATGTTCAGAGGTTATGCTTAATAAAATGATTCCTGTGCAAATTGGATTTAAATACTGTATCATATATTTGAATTACACACTTGTAGTCAATTATTGCCTTTACAGTACCTGAAAAGCAAACTCAGCACTGCAAGTGCTGAGAAACCTTTCCCCCATGCTACGCTCCATCCCCACAGAGCCTTAATTATCCAGTGTCCCCCCAGCACGCTCCTGGTTTTGACATCTCCATCATACACCCTTTAACATCCGCTTCTGCACTACATTCAACTTTTACTGTTGCTACTTATCCCACTGTCCACCTCCAGCGACATCAGACAAATACTGTCGTCTTCATTTGTATGTGATTAGGAAATACAACTGAGCTCTGCAGCATATGGAGCGCAGCTACAGGAAAAATCAGGGGAAGGTGGCAAAGGATGGAAGAATTCAGACGGATTTAAGGCAGATCAGCGATGTCACATTTGATCTGTGGAAGCCTCGAGAAGATAAATAAGTAACACTGTGCTCTATCCACCAGATGGAAATGCATACATGCAGAGAATCTGCAGGACATACGCACTACCAATTCAGCCTTGGTTTAAAGTTAATACGATCCTCAATCCATCAGGAAGTTCCACCTACCTATGGATCTATCAATACATTTTACAAGTGACAGAACTTCTATCATAAATAAAATGAACTCTCAAAGCTTCACTATGCATTAAAGAGAAAATGAGCAGAATAAAATTTGACTATTATGCCATCTTGAAGATTAATTATTTTTAGATTTCACGGATTACTTAAAAATTTGTGATTTGAACTTCAAGCCCTTGAAGACAGACATACTGCTCTGCGCAAACAAAAGTACTTTGCATGTTCTGATCAAAGAAAAAAAAACATTTAAGCTTAGAAAAATGGACAAACCATCTCTTGCCATAACATCATGATAAGGTGCTTGCTTTACTGAGAATTTAAACCAACATTCTTCATAGTATGCTTAACAAATGAAATCAAGTGGTAGTAAAAATACTAATGCAGAATTCAATATACAATTCTTAGGAAAAAAAATAAACACTATTACGATGATAACCATATTAGAGATTCAAATGAATTATAGTTTGTATAATATATAAGAAAATAAGCCTAAAAAAATTGAAGCTTGTATTTGTATTTACAAAGTACGGCTGACATACTGTGTTGTGACACATGGAGTTTGACCATTCTCTCTCTTCAAACAAGACAGAGTTGCAATTCTTGGCCTCGATCCTTTCATAGCCTTTCCTAAACTGCAGGCACCGGGCAATGCCATCAAGTGCCAGCCACTTCTTCTAGCTTTGGCTGGCCATGACCAAGAGCCATGACCCAGCTACTTCCAACACTGTAGCTGCAGCTATGCTCTGCACCTTTTCTTGGCTGGATGCCTTCACACGCCTCTCCGAGCTTAATATGACATTAATCACAGATTCTTCTTTTCACAGCAGTGTCTTTTAAAGAGAGAGAAAGATTATTCAGAAGAAGCTGAAGGACTTAAGACAGTGTTGGACATTAATAGGAGAGCTGGTGGCCTTTTTGGGTGCTCTGGGGACAAATTGATGCTAAAGGAGTAGGCAAGCACTCAGGCGAAAAGCAGAGGCTTTTGAAATCCTTGAAGGCCAGACAGAGGGCACCAGAGGTGCCATAGAAATTCTGCTGAATTGCTAATGAACTGGGGAGAATAAACGAATATGGAATAGAAGTAAAGAGCTAATTAGAGGTTAAAACGACAGAATGAGTTCTGTACATGGCACGTGTACTCTGCAAGTATTTTATTATAGCTACACTGAATTTTTATTACAATTCCTACCCACCTACAGAATTTCCTGACTGGTGTTTTTTTCTCGGACACAATACTCTCTATTGCATCTTAGATGCTATAGCACATTACTTGCAGGAGGCAATTTACCAAATGCCACTTAAAACAAACAATGCAGTGGGAGAAATATGGTAGGGAACCAACCATTTATTTACTACTTTTCATACTAAAGGATATTTTCATGCAACAACTGAGGTAATACTGAGATAGTGGTAGCTACTTTAATTATTCAGAGGCACGTAAGGCACAAATTGGGATCTTCCAGATTCTAGCAGTACATGGGACATGCCAGGAGCACAGTATTGAGAAACTTAATTGGACTGAGTCAGCTTGATCCATCAGAGATTACTAGGTCTAGACTGCCACTGATTGTGTTACACCTGATGATTTTGCAGAAATAACTCAGTGCCTTACATGGTGCTCCCAAGCGCTCTGGGGTCCAGAAATAAGAGGCAAAAACACAAACTGATTTATCTGAGACTGCAGACACACAAATGCGAGTCATCTGCTCCTAGACCTAAACAGCCTGAAAACAGAAGAGCTGTGTTTATAAGGCATCGCCCTCGAGATGGAAAGTCTCAAAACTGGCAGTTAGGAGCCTCTGAACAGAGTGGAGTTAATTCACAACCTGTGTTATCCATCCAAAGATGAAAGAGAATATTGTAAAAGATAAAAAAAAAAGCACCCAGCAATGGAAAAAAATCCTGTACTGAGATCTGTGGGTTTATTTCTTTGAGATACAGGATGAAGAAAAGAAAATGAATGAAATAAAAAGTTATTAAACATAAAAACTCACATCCTCTTACACTGGCATTCTTCTATACACTCTTCCCCCACCACCCCCCCGGGGTGGAGGAGGCAAACCTTCATATAAATATAGGTGGTAATATAAGCAAAAACCGATTTAGTATCATCATACACTGATGGCTCAAGCCTAAGTATTGAGCTTTCCATTTTCAGACTGCTAGCTCCATGAGGATGAAACATTGACTGATCAATAGATGACGTGAAGTAAATTGGCTGTCCTTCTCCAGTTTCTACTCATCCAGACTTCATCACAAAATCTTTCATAATTGATATCCTCAAGAAAGGCTGAGAATTAAGTGAGTATAGAGGCTGAAAAAATCTTTAAGCCTTGCAAAGCAGTCTTCTCCAGCACTAGTGACAGGGGAAATGTTAGACATAATTGCTGATCATGCTCTATTTGTTTTTTTTAGATAAACAAAGGACTTCTGGCTTGTAATCAGGAAATTTAAACCCTACACACTACATTCAATAAAACAGATACCAACATATTCTTTTAATATTCTGGAAACCGGACATTTAAGGTCACATCATCTTAAATAACACAAAGTCAAAGCACAAAAGTAAATTGCTGGGGCAAAGAGGGTCTTTCATTGTTCACAAAGGGCCTGGAACAATGTGCTCTCAGTCCCTAGTGTAATTAAAGAGTCAGTTCAGTATGATATTGCAAACAAATAAAGCAGGATTCTAAACTATTTCCTTTATTGATTTTTTTAAAAAGCTCTCAAAGTATGATAGCAACATTTTCCAGTTTCCCCCCCAACTGAAATGACACTCCAGCAGTATTTAACTTTTTTCATTGAGAACCTGAGGTTTTAAACCAGGTCACGTGAAGGTTGAGTTCCATGAAATGTAAGACTGTCTTGTTTTATCTACTTACAGAATAGAAATACTAACATCAGTTTAATGATTTTTCAGTGAATATCTAATAAAGATAAATATTTTATTTTGCATGTTTCCAAATCACACGTACTCTGAATTGAAATGCATTATCTGAGGATCCAGCAGGAACTCAAGTCCCACATCACACAAAAATCCTGAAAAACTAGTAAGCTAAAAGAATCCCTCACATTGGAAGCAATTATTTGCATTATAAAAATAAAAACCAAAGCTCTGTATTAATCATCAATAAAACAAAAAAAACCCAGATTTAATACTCTACAAAAATTCTTTAATATGGAAAGTTTGTAAGACAGTTTTATTAGTGTCTCAAATAGTTTTCAGATACTAAGATGAAGAAAACTTGTTTAAAGTACAAATAAATCTGGAAGCACAACTGAAGCTCTATACTTTTGATTTATCTAGAGCTTGCAATGTTTTGAGGGAGTTTTTAATAGCTTGTCTTCAGTTGTAACAGTTTTATTCTCTAGACAGAGTGCTCCAATAGTAAGTTACATTAAAATGCAGCTGCATAAACATGTTTACACACAGTTACATTTTCTCATTCACATTCCTTTCTCACAGGTGTACCTTTTCCACTATGAACTAACTACACTTAAGTATACCTTATGTAAGTGCACACATGTATAATGTCACTTGTAAAATAGTCCAGACTGACCAGAGGGAAAAACTAACAGAAAGCTTTATCTGAACGTAAAATAAACAAGTGACATAAAAAGCTGTAATTCCATCACTTGTACAACACCAGTATTTCAATTACAACCACCATCCTGATGTTACAGTGAAAGCAATTATTGCAGTATAATTTTTTTTCCAAATGACAGGAGAAATGCACTTTACCAATATTGTTACAGTAACTACCATATTGAGATTAACTTGTCTATAATCAAAGAAATAACAAAGAACTGCATTTCTTCCATCATCTGGAGGAATTCATACAGCAACAATCCAGAAAACACAATTACCACTATTTCTATTTCAGCTAGAGAAGCAAAGGAAAAAAATCACTTTTTCAGATTCATATTCTTAGTTCAGGAAACAGCAAAGTCTTGAAACAAAGAATTCTTTTAAAACACTAGGGTATCAATTACTTTTAAGATAGGGACCATTGTTTTGTACTTAATTTCAGGGAAAGTAAAAATGTAACATCAATATTTATTGCAACTGCATAAGTATTGCCATATAATGTGTGCAATATAAACACTTACGTGCCAAATAAATGTTTATGTTGCAGATACCAGAAAACTATTCATTTTGCTGTTCATTTCATTCACAGCTAAAAGGCGGCTCTCACCCATTTAAGAGCGAATTAGGTGATGACTGTAGTTCTGAAACATTTCTTCTACCTATTGCAAGTTCAACTTTCAACCTAGCATGCTGTTCCCTTGGATTAGTATAAGTTACAGGAGAGAAAACCCCTACCAGCTTATTAATTACTCATTTTTCTGAAGGATTTTCAAAATTAATGGCCTAAACCTTCAAATAATGCATGAAAGAGCTCCCCTGCTTTTGTCCGCAACCCACATCACACCTTCACCTTTCTCCATCAGGAAAGTGAAACAAGCAGCAAAGTCGAAGCGTTTGGAGTAAACAAGCGTCGCTAGAGCCCATAGAGAAGCTTTTATTTGATGTGAGCTTTACTGACACACTAACGAAGGCCGGACAGACAAGGCAGGAGAAAATGCTATTTGAGCATAAACTCAATGTTTGCTCACTAGGCTGCTTGCCTGCCAGAGGGTTACCCAAACACAGCTCCTGCAATGGGAAGTCAACCTTTTCTAGCTGTCTCTTAGCAAACAGATGCGAGCCTGGGAATTTCTCATACGTTCAGATAAATCAAGAACCAGACCTTTACACCAACCTCCATAGCTTTAGAAGGAGATGTCAGATTTCTCTGGGACCCTCTGATTTCACACTGTTTAGACTAAACCACAGTTCCTGAATATCATATGCATGTCACATCATTTCCAAAGCTGTTCACTAAAGTTAGTTTGATACGTGCCTGTTTTACCTGCTACTCTAAGTCAAAAACCTTGAGACAAGTCTAAACTATGAAACACTTATGTAACATTCCCCTACCTGGTGGATTTTTTTTTAATGCTACCACTATTCCTTTTATATCATGCCTAGGGATACTGAGGTGTATCTTCTCAAAAACCTGATTTGGCATTTTCTGCAGTGCACACAGGTTCCCTGGAGACACACGGTTCTGAGCTGTATTCTTGGCAGTACAAAACTGCAACTGTATACCTTCCTGATCAAGTCTCAAATCAAAAAATCCTTTAGAAAAGCACAGGGTATACAGAAATTGCATTACAGTTCTATTAGAAACTCAGATATACTATTTCTCTGCATGAGGTCCATTTAACAAACCAAATTTTTATATTGAATATGTCCAGCATTGGCCAAACGCCTAAGATGATGTACTTGAAGGCATTTCAAACCTGATGGTACCTCTTGAGATTTACATTCAATAAGTACAGTTGGATTGTTATTTAAAGATATTTAAAGATTGAATTCAAGGTCAGACTTCGATTAGATTACTTCTGCTGCAGCCTCTGTGATGTATGTAGCCAATTCAGTTAGACAATATTGCTTTTTCTAATTACTAGAGGCTAGCCATTTTACATGTACTATAAATGCTCTGTTTCTAGGAGATTCATCGGAATAGGATTTGGTTCTCTACTGGTTACATGAATTGCAGTATCAGATAACTCTCTTCGCATAAGAATTGAGGAACCTGAAGAGGATCAGGTGCTGAAATGTATTTAGGAGAACAGTTTCTTTCCGTACTCAGGAACTGAGGATCATGAAGGACTCCAGGACTCTGAAGCAGCAGGACTGATACCCGTCTTCTGCACAGGAAACCGGGCTACGGGAATTGAGAGAACACTAGTCACTTTTGGTCATTACAGAGTAGAACCGTGGAGATATTTTTTTTTATATCCTGGCAAAGAGGAGTGACTGGGTGTCTGCCAGCAGTACCACAGCTGTACAAAGTCAGCACCAGTAAACCACCTCCGTATCAGACACAAAGACAGGCATACAGCAGCTGCCGAATGCTTCTGGCAGCCCTGCGGCGGCAGCAGCTGCACAGCCGTTCCATGGCTAGGAGAAAAGTTTGGTCCCTTTGCAACTCCCTCCCTTTCAGATCACTTAATTGGTCCGTGTACCTGTTCCAGGGCATGGGCACTGCTAATTTTAATAACGCTAAGAAATCAGTTTACTACCAAGCCCCCAAACCTTTATAGAAGTGTTCAGACATTAAAACCTGAATATTCTTTTTACAATTTTATATATTATTTAACAGAACAGCCTTGTTTAGTCTACAGTATTTAACAGTCATCAGCCAGATACTATTTTAATACGAGCAATGCATGCATAAGATACTAACCTTCCCAGCAAGAACTCACAGCCCAATCAACTATTGAAAGCAAAAGAGCAGCCACAGAAAGATTGCTTCATTTGTCAGAAGATATTCATCTTTGCATATACCCTTTCCAAAACAACTTATGTATAAATCTACCAGCAAAAGAAATCTCTCCCAAAGAGTTTGCTTTAGAGACAAAGATAAGAGAAAAAAAATAATAATCTAACCTTGAGGAAAGCATCCCAGTCAATTTTGGATGACTTGTTCTTCATGTTTGCATGACATACCCACTACTTTTTTTTTTTTCCCCCCTCACAGTGAACAAAAAGGTATCACATGGATCTGATCATAGTACTCAAAGCCAAACGCATACAAAGTTATTGGTAGGCATTAGAAAAGACCATAATAACTGCCAGCATTCTTCCCGCCTTTCCAGTACAACCGAGTGTGAGATGTCAGGCAGGACCAGCAGTATTTGCGCATGGCAAGGAGAAACAGGTGACACTGAGCTCCTTGGTTACTGGCATATTATGAGCCAGGGGTGAGAGCAAGCAGCACATTTCAAGGGGAAGGGGGCAGGGAAGAAAGGAGAGAAAGGAACCTGGAATGCTCAGCCCGAGGTCAGAGGACAAGGAATTTCGCAGCTAGGCGATAATTTTAAGAGGCAAGTGCCTATCACGCAAACATGTGCTAAGACACTCGCTCACACACTTCCTCCTTATAGATTAGTTTTAATCCTAATAAAGTCTCTAAACTCAGCTCACCACATACCTGCGCAAGCACATTTGTTGGCACAAGGATGGCAATCATAACAGGCAAGAATAACCAGCAGAAGTAAGTAGGGAGATGTGCTTCTTTCAAGTGACACTAATGATTTAGGTCCACTTAGAAGTATTTACGCATATAATGTATATATTTTAGTACACACTATAAAAGAAATAGCTTTAGAGTTGATACTTAGCACTAAATAAAAACTTATTTAAAATTTTGCTGCAGAAAAAGCATGTAGGACAGAATATAACTAAAAAGTAGAACTGCAAATCAAAGGCATAAGCACGGTGCTTAATTTCTAGTTGTAAGTTTTCTATAAAACAAGTTATTGCTAAACTAGTTTCGAATTCTCACAAAATAACAAAGCAGAAACAAAGGGCTGTATTTGAAATGATTACAAACTGAAATTCCAGTCCCCTACATACAGGAATTTCTTTCATTAGGACAAGATGGAGAATAACTCAGTGATTAGCATTCTAATTCAATACTAAAATGTAATCGGGTACAATTGGTAGAGCCACTGAAGGGATTTTCCCAGGTTTCTGCTTTGTCATTGAATGACTGCACTTTTCCTTTCAGAGCTAAACAAGTCAACAGTTCAAAAACATCATTATCTTCTATGACTTTCTTCACAAGTGCTGCATTACCACCCTACTTGCGCGGCTACTGTAAACACCGAGCAGAAGCATCCATACTCTTCAGATTATCAGTCAGAGGATGACTGAAATGGTCAGGCTTCTTGTGCACAGAACGCGACTAAAAGATACCAGCCATGATGAGCTAGTTTGCAAGGCTGCAGGTAAACACGTGAGTGACAGCAAACAAAGCTGTATTCCATTAAAATGGCACGGGTGAAACACATGTGTCTGCCTTCAGATGGAGGCAATTCAAGAAAAATTGTGCGGCGTATTACTGAATTCTGCAGAGTACTTAGCAAAAGCCTCATGACTTCAAAAATAAAAGAACAGCCAGGTCCTGTTAAATTTACTATGCTCACGCCCCTTACATTTAAAGATGGAAAGAAATACTTCCCTCAGGGAAGGGGGGCCCAGCTCATAATTTCTGGATTAAGCCCATTACTATTAGCTGCAGAAAGAAATTATTAGTGACAGGTTCACTGAATTACCTCTTTACAGAGGTCACTAGAGCTTCCTAGAAACCTAAAACTGCCATTGTAAATTTAGCTAATAACAAGTGAGTTTTTTAAACCATCAAAATTAGAGGTAAACATAATAAAGAACCTGTTTTAATACCCTAATTTAGTCATGCACTGAAGTACAATACATTTGCATTTTCTTCACTTCGAAGTTATAAACTGAGAAATACACGAGTGCTGGCACGCACCTCTATTACATCAACATTTTATATCCACAGATGTGGATGTAGAATTTCTATTGATTTTCAATATGCTCATTTCTCTTAAAACTATAACACAAATAAAGAATAATTTCTCTGGCAAGTACACAAACTAAAGCTTGATCAGCACATTTAAAATAAGATTAAACATAGGCCTAGAATAGGATTAAACAAAAGCTTTCACCATGCAAAATTCTGTTACGAAACGAAGCAATTTTGCAAATATCAATAATCTGGAAAAAATAAACCACGCGTACAAAAGTTTTACTTTCATTCTGGTTTTATTACTGCCATTTTAAAGCTTCGCTCAATTATTTACAAAGGACGTCAGACAGAAATTGTTCAATCCACCACTTTATAGGCGATGCTTAGTTCTGTTTAAGCTTCCAAGACTGCTAATAAACTCTGTGTACTGTTTCATGTAAAATACATGTACAGCCTGTGTTTCCCCCCCGCCCAAGTAAGTGACCTCATAATTGGATTACAAAGTCCTGTTTCACTTGCTTGTGCTCTCCCTCGCTCTGGTCCTGTAAATTTTGTGTTCTACAAAGGATGCCCTTGATCCCAACCCGGTAAACAGCTGAGCAGTTAAGAGTCCACTATTTGGTGAGATACCTAAGCTTGAAATCCTTCAGATGGATTTTGGCATAAAATCCAAGTCTTTCTTTTCTTGGAGTTATCATAAAGTTGCCCAGCAATTATATCAAAGCATTGCAAAGCATTTGGAGAGACGACTTTATTGCTGTTGCAGCAGAACTTGGGCATTGGTAGAAACAGCACTGGGCACAGCCTCTGCTCTACAGCACACCAGTACGCCTTGCTGCTTGCACTGCAAGGGGACAGGAGTGTTACATTTGCTTAGACCAAGCTTTCCACTCCTCCCCCATGCCACGATGGCCTTCATCCCTGTTGTCCCTTCTAAGTTCTGATCTCCTTTGTCAGAAGTTACTTCAAGAACCTCTAGAAGTAACAACTCCATCCTAGCTAAAAGCATTTTGAAAACCCTATTTTCAAACAGGGTAAACCAAACATCTTTAATTCTTATGGTTCGGAAGGAACTGACTGGTAAAATGGTGCTGTAGCTGAATTACTGGGGAAGAAATGGAACACCCCACAAAATGGTCATGGTAAATCCGACACGAAAATGAGTGTCACCTGTCACAACTCAGCCATGTTCATTAGTATTGAACAGGAACCTACTAAAAGTTCTCATAGTCCCACAAGCCTTAAATAGATTTAAAATGTGCTCAGTTATGATGTAGCAGTAGAAAGCTATTGTGCCAAGATACTTGAATCACACTGACCCTGGTCACGAGTTCCCTGGAACTATGACCAAAATTCAACAGTTGTCAGTCATATAGACCCTGAATCTGAAGTAGATTTATATTAATTTCCAACTAAGACTAAACTACCATAGAGTGCAGATTTCATGGTTTAAATTCAGTTTACTATAAATTCAGTTCCTTTTGTAATTTCTTTTTTCTGCTTAATATTTTAAGAGGTTTTGTTTTAACAACTAATACATCTTACGAAGCAACAGACAATGATGCAAAAGGCTAGGAAAAGTGCTTGATTAATCAACTGTGAGATTCAATATTACCTTTTGTGCAGGGCACATCTGCTTCTGAGTAAGGCAGGCAAACAACCTCTTCTCTGCTGTGCTAGTTACTGTATCACTGTTGTACAGAGGAAGACCACACTGTTCAGTTACCTCCTGGCACTGGATTTAGCTCTTCAGGCATCTAGGTTGAAGAAATGCCCTTATTAAAGAAATAAGAATTTCTTTAAATTATTTCACTTTGCAGAATTTGCAGAGTACTCTCAGTAAGATTAAGCCAAGATGGGACAGGCACTTAAATACTGAAGTGTTTGTCATCCCAAAAATGAAACTTCAAGATAACAAATATCCACACAAGGAGGTAATCAAAATACTGAAAATTCACAAGAAAACTCAGGCATTGAAGTCCTGGAGTGGTCTAAATTACTCTATCTCCAAATACTATTACACTGTATTTCACTAATACTAATATATTTCACTATAGTTCCAAAGTTCTGTGGGTCTAGCTCCCCTTGCAGCAACTGGCACCTAAATCTGAAGAGCAACTTCTGCCAACCTTCAAGACACTAGGTGATCTGAAATTTAACAAACTCTGTCAGAGGCTGCACTGAATTATCTAGCATCTGGAAACCATAAAAATCAAAATTGTATGAATGGTAACAAAAAAATACTATTAAAACATGAGACGGTGATGGTAAAGTTTGACAACGTTCCAACAGAACTAACTGGAAACCTGCCTTTTCTGATGACCCATATAACTTGGAGCAAGGGGAGTGAGACCTAAGAGCCTTGAGGCATCAGATAAGTCTACCCAGCAGGGTCTCCTACCTGTGGAGATAAACACCCTAGAGAAACTCTATTTCCTTTTACAAAGAAATGCAGAATTTTGTTTTAACTTCTAAATTGGGTCAAAAAAAGTCAAATTTCAAAACACTGAAGTTCTTCGCAAACGTATAGTTCTCTTTCTCCAGCCAACTCTATATGGTCCCTTTCTGAAAAACATAGCACTGTTCAAAATTAAGTTAAAGGATTATCTGGAGTTGTCTTGCATAAACACAAGCCAAGTATCAGTTTAAGTTATTATAATGGTCTTTATATAGACTCATAAGTCACACGGCAAATTTTGGCAGAAATAGACTTCAGTCTTTAGAACATACATGTTTAGGTATTTGAACATAGTGCCAAAAATCTCCTAAAGATAAGTCAAATACATCAGGAAAACTGGTTTTAATATCCTAAGAGTTACTCAACCTGAACTGAATTTATCAAGATAAAGAATACATTTTTCTTGTTATTCTGAGGACAGACGAATCTTTCTGCTCAATATCTAACAGCTGTTGCAAACAACAGATGCTGGGAATTCTCTAAGAGATTCTACAAAAAAATCTTTTATAGAGCAAAATACTTTGCAACCTTAACACCAGAGTTTCCATAATGGAATCAATTTCTATGCCATGGTCTTAATTTCAGTCTACTTCATATATTTGTTCAACCTACAGCCTCTAAGCTTTACATTCAAGAAGTTCTCATACCAGCAGTAGTCTTCCATAAAAAGACTTGTTCGTTTAACAGTGATAGTCTTTGCTCAGTGAAATATTAGTTCCTGTGAGCTGTCAGAAAGTAACTGAACAACAACATAGTTGGTATGACAGAAAAAGCAAAAAACCTAAACAAGAACAAAAAAGGCTACCTTTTCAAAACTGAGACTTCTTGTCTGTGAAACTGCGTAGTTTATTTTACATAGAACATTTCCACTTATTCCTTAATCCAAAAATGAAAATCGTAACCTTTCACCAATTTACTAAAAAGCTTTTCTTTTTTCCACCCACAGTTTAAGCCAAATGCGTCTCAGCACTGGATCCCAAACTTTAATTTCCTTCTACTTCTGCTATTGTTATGCCAGCAGTTCTAAATATTTACCCTTCCCAGATTCCTAAAATGGAAGGAGCTGGCATTCTTTTGTAGTGCAGATGATTTGCACAGACCCCAAGTAGTGGAGAAATTCTCACGCTTTCATGGGAGGGAACTGGATTTAGGGGACACTTTGTTTGTGACAGGGTAAAGTAATCTTTAATAAATTTAAATTGAAGGGTCTTTCTAACACAGAGGGATTATGTATACCTTCCTCATGTACAATGATAAACATTAAAGGTATTAATAAACATTCCTTAGAGAACTGCAGATTTACATTTTTCAGAAAGTATAGATGTGATTAAATTGCATCTGTATCTGGAAACATTTAGCACTAGGCTGTTGAAAAGTTCTTTTACTGTATACACAACTTCAATTTATCTTCCAAAAAAATTAAACTGTCATTACGGATAAGGATTCCGTAAAAGTAAAAGCTTAATCAAAAATCCTAAGGAAAGACAAACAAAATGCCACCATTAAACAACATGAAAAAAAGGAAAATAAGTACCGGTTTTATGGCAAGCAAATGTTTTGGAGTCTCCCCTGGAACAGCTTAGCCACTGCTACCAAAGGGGGAAGCCAGCTTGGTCTTTGCTGGCATCACATACTTTCAGCAAAGTGATCTACAAGAGAAATGCTCCATATCCTATCTATTTATTAAGTCAAACCCATAGTCTAACAAGTTAAGCTACAGTAAATCTAAAGGAGATGCAAACATAGTACATACCATGGGGTAACTTGAGACAAAAGCAGTTTTTCCTTTTCTTTTTGTAAGCACACACTGAGTTAAATTATCCTACTTAACAGAAATCTGTTGCTAAGGCATTTATTCCTCCTGTTGCAACAGAACAGACAGAAGGCTAATTAAAACCTGCTAAAGCCATTGATCATGCCATCTTAGCTGAAGCTGTGAATAAAAGTATCAATATATTATAGCATTCTTTATTTTAAAGTTGTCAAATTATGCACTCTAATTAGAAGGAAATCCCTCCAGAACATCTTTTTGAGCACTGAGCCTCTTTTGTTATCAAAGCAAACATTTCTTTGTGTGTACATTCCATCTGATAAAGTTGGATTCCCCCCCCACCCCGTTACGGCTGCTGAAAACTTGGGGAATAAGAATCTAAACGAGATCATCGTCCCCATATATTCAGAATTCCTCAAGAATCTGTGTAAGTGTATGTAGCAAGTGACAGATGAACGTAATGAAACTTAAAATAAAGTCACCTTTCTGCATAGTAGGAAGCTACAGTTCCTCAATATCCAACTCGGAACACTACACAGGCAAATCAGAAGAGAGGAAAGAAAGCAGAGGCTGCCAAAATCTGCTTTTCAGTCTAAGGCAGCAAAATAATTATGAACAAGTCGTAATTTCTATAAACTCAGAAAAAAATACTTCAAAGGTATGGTTGTTACTACCAAACCCATTCTGCACAGCTCTGCCAGCCTACCAATAACTACCTCTCCTTATGCTCCAGGTACAGCAGCATTTCTTTCTTTTATATGGACCTTTGCTTCTTTCTTATCTCCTGCTTCTATGTTTATCTCTCTCTCCTCTGTTCCTGAATTTTCCTAATTACAAAATCTTCTGAATCAGCAGAACCAGAAACTCGGAAGATTAATTTCTAGAAGCAGTAGTCTAGCTAGGAAAGGAGAAATCTCTGCATCTGTCCTGTAGGCAATCTTACTGTGTAGAATACCTGCCTGCATAAACACTATTCACCATTGCAAGAAGTTTAGATGCGCAGGACAATCTTAACATACAACTGAGAAGTTTCTGTGAGCACACAGGTTCTACAAACTCCATTAACCAGTTTCCCCTTTTAATCATTGCGGTGACCTGCACTGCATTTGCACCTTCCACAACACAGAAGTATCAGACACCATAAAGTCCATTGATGAGGTACGTCTTGAGTTTTCCAATTTAGGCTAAGATTAATTCAAAGCTATTTATCCTCCTGGGGGAAACAATGGAAAAGACTTCCAAAGATAAGTTTAATCACAATAATATTATCTACTGGTTTGATGTATCAAGTAACACAGCTGCTGGCTTCAAAACCAGTAATTATTAGAAAATTCTAAAAAGCTGAAAAAAAATCTGAACTTTTCGCAGTTTAACTGCAATAACCAAAGGTTTAATACTACTGAAGACTGGATCAAACTTTTTATAACTCCTTGTTGTATCAAATTACATGCTTTCCCATTCATCTGGTTTAAAAGGATATACTTTAACCAAATCTGACTTAAAAGCAGAGAGATAAGGCAGCTAGCTAAACTGGAAAACTATAATAGCGACAAAGTTATGTGGATACACGTCAAAGAAATATGTTGCTAACACTAAATAGGTAAGCATGCCTACTTTAACCTGGAAAAGCAGTTTTAAAGAGCAGTAGTTTTAAAGAACAGCCAAGGTTAATTTGCATAGTAAGGAAGTCTTAAAATGGGAAATGTTTACATATAGTTAACAGTTCAGTACATATTGTAAGTAACATCCAGACAACAGGCCACAGATACAAGCCTTTCAAAACAGTTTGTGTCTCATTTGCTCACGAATCTTGCTCTCTCCAACACAGACCGTTTGATGTCAACTCTGGAGAGCAGAGGCAAAATGGGACAGGAGGAGAAAAGGCACCTGGAAAGAGGTAGCCCAGTTCTAGGCAGGACGATGCCACTCTGAAAGGCGTTACATAAGGATAAAAGCAATTTGAAATAGCTCTTTGTGTTACTCTTCAAGACAAGATTTTAAGGAAACGGAAAATAATTCTCAAAGGGAAACTGAAGAAAAAAATAAACTTCAAGTTAGATAAAAAAAGAGAATGTGTACACAAGAAAAGATGCAAATACTTATGGCACTTTTCTTCCATCCATCACCACAAAACATGACACTTTATGTCCAGATTTCCTACAGTCTATATTTTAATTTATTCTTTAGTTGTCACTAACAGCTAGAAAAGATGTTACTTTCTGGTCCTGGATTAGTTACCTTGAACACAAATGAGCTGACAGCTGTAACAGAAGCCTTCCCAACACAGAATTAACATCCTGAACTTCCCAGAGCCTCCACAAAGCAACCCTTCCCTTCCTGACCCAGCCAACGGTGTGACTCATGAGAACCAGCTGACTGCACGCAGAATGAAGTCTCTGCTGGAAACCAGGCTCATGTGTTACATTTGATGTACTTCAGGCAAGTGAAAAACTTCATTATAACATTCCAAACAGGTTTCCAGGAACAGCAGCACACTGAATTAGGGGCTAAAGGAAGAGGAGTTGTCAGCTGTAACTGCATCAGAAAGAAAAACAGGAACACATTTCCTGGGGTTTTTTAAATTACACTTCAAGAGCTATTGTTACTAATAGCTGCTCCAAGCTGTAAAAACTGCAACCTCGGAGGGCAAAAGTCAAAGAAACCCTACTGATTTTCCCCGGATTACTCACAGAATTAATAAGATCATTTGAGAGCCAGCCTTGAGGTTATCAGAAGTCTCTTGTCACAGGCCCACAGTACGCTTTTGCAGCGTTTCTGTTTACAACTCTTTAATGAACTGCAGCACTGAAGCGGAAATCCTCTTGCCTGCTAGTAGGTTCTGCTGGAATGCAATTTGGGTATCTACATATTTTGCGTTTCCAACAGCAAAGTGAGGAAAAAATGAAAGAGATAAGTCTTAAGCGGTTTTTCAGTACACAGTTCTACAATGGCTTTATAAAACTGTATTCACCACTGAAGAAATAAATATCAAAAATGTATATACCAATATTATTACTGATAATATAAGCAAATTATCTTAATTATGCATTATATAATCAATCAGAACATTGCCTTAAAGTGCCATAGAAAGTATTCCTCTTTAAAATATTTTTTTAAAGCAATCGTCTCAGGCAGATAGAAACAACCCAAACAATGAGAATTCCATAGTTGAATTGAACACTCCTGTCTGACACACAAAAAATCCGAAATAGCAACGGAGCTTAATGGAGGCTATGCTGCAAACAGATCCTTGTCAAGGAAGGAATCACAGCAGTTTAGCTACAGGCATGCCTTCACTACACTATGTTTAGGCACTTTGAGGGTTCTAGCCCAACCACTGCCATTATTTGTGCACAAGTATCTCATATTCTGAGCACCTGGTTTGATGAAGTTCCCTACATTACTACCTATGCAGACCAAAACAGACACCAAGTTGGATATCACCTTTCAGCATCCAAAACGTGGCCTGCCAGCCAGAAGCTCAGCCATCCTCTGTGAATTTGTGACAGGAGGTCAGCAGGAGACAAACCAGAACTGGTATGCCAACTACAGCACAGCTTCTCAGTAAGACCAGAAAAGTAATTCAGAACCAGGTAGAGATCAGACAAATAAAAACAGAAATACACATGACAAAGCAGGACCTCAATTTGCCCTTAATGTAAAGGGCTCAGTCAAACACCCAGCACTGCTGGAAGTGCTGTGCATTTGAAAGCGTTACGCATTTGAAAGCAAATCCTTTCTTTTGGCCTTTTGGACACATGTTCCGAAAAGAAAGTGAAAGGACTTCAAGAGGGTGAATCTGCCTAGGAACCAGAGCAACATCGCAGGAGAGCAGAGAGACTGAACATCATCATCATCAAGTTGGAACCCAAGGATCTGGCCAAGATATGGCCTGGGAATAACAATAATAGAAAACCCCAAACTTACTTCCCTCCTTAAAAGGAAAAGCCCAAAAGAGGCAAAAATCCCCAAAGCAGACTGTCAGAGGTAATAAGTTGACTTAACTTTGTCATTAATTTGAGAGAAAAATCACAGTATTTGTGGGAAGATTTTGCTGGTTTGATCAGTTCAACCACTGAAGACTTAAGATTATCAGGCATTCATTGTCACAACTTGGCAGAATGTTTTGCAATATTTGCCTTCCCTTCCTACATGCCAGGCAATCCAAAATGGATTCCATGCAAGCAGAAAAATTAAAGGTCTTTAGCCAGTTATGTCTGTTTTACTTGAAAAGTTCTAAGTGAACAAATCCAGCACATCAAGAGACAAAGGTAGCACAGAGATACACATGCTAATACACATACACTTAGTTTCCAAAATGGAAAGTTAAGTCTGAATATGGAGCGAGGTTGTGTGGCTCAACTGCTGTACGTGGAAGTTTACTGTCCTGAGAAGGGTTAACATGGCAAACTTTTGAGCGTTTCAACATGCAAACTTCTGCCTGTTTTTTTGCACATTAGAAATATCCTTAAAAAACTGAGACATTCTAAGTCATAAATCTTACTGTATGACATGTAGTTTTAAGAAATCCCACGACACTGCTATTGTCTGCTATCTAGGCACTGCTGATTCACAGTTTGCGTGCATGTGTTGCAGACTGCTGTCACATGCAACATTCTGCATCCAAGTTCAGCATCTTGTTTGTGTTGGCATGAACTTTTGCCCACTCTTAACTGATTCTGCTTTTTGCACAGGAAAAGCTTAGGATGAGTTTTAGAAATTCCTTTGTCAGGGCAGATTCTCCCTCCCCTTCCCCTCAACCAACCCATTGTTCTGGGTGCGAGGGGAGAGAGAGGAAGAGAAACAAAGCTTTTAATAAACTCCCGAAACAGAGAAACATGGGAATATATAATTTTGATAAGTCAAATTACCGGTTATCTACACATTTTGTCCCCCAAAAATGTATCCGTTATGTATACCAAAAAGGTATCCATTAGCTTTCTTACAGGGTGTTTTTTGTAGACTTGAATTGTTTTTGAGCAGTGACTACCCGGGTGCCTAGAAATGGCATAACTTTTCTCTGATAGGAGGAGAGTTTAGGGTTGTAGTCATTCTTTTCACATACTTTGTTGATTATTCACCCAAACTAGTCATATCAATGGAGTTTCAACAGAAATGTCCCATACTCTCTTGCTACTTTTGAGCCAACCATAGAACTACAAGCATAACTTCACCCTACTGTTACCCAGTGAGTCCAAGTACTACTAGCCCAACATCTGTATGAATCCTTAAAATTTCCCTGCAAATCCCTACATCAAACAGCTTAACACTGATTTTTTTTTTTTTTCCCCTTTGGCTCTGCTTCACCAGGAACTCTCTCTTAGTTTGTCTAATACAATTAAAATCGAACTTCTAAGTTTCCTGGATGATAACTTCTTTTCAGAACTATGTTTAACTTGGGACTTTTAGACCAAGATGCAATTTTTACATAACAAGATTAATAGGAATTATCATCACATTCCCGTTCTCTCCAAAATCTAACTGGTACGGATTTATTATTTCATCTACAGTATCTTCAAGCAAAAATTTTCAAGTCTCATAAAAAAACAAAGTGAAAGTGGACAGCATCTACCCTCTGTATTGTTAGACATTACCAACAAAACAGAGCAATTATCAAAAAGCAGCTCTTTAAATATTTTTAAATGGCTTTTTAACCTGAGCAAGGATCGACAACTTAGAAAATATTAGAACACTAAATATACTGCATGCAGAATCGTTCAGAAAGTAACTATACATCTTGTAGATTAGGAGTAAGAAATGAAGTTCTCCAACATGCTAGTTGATAGCCAGCTTCAGGCAGTATCCACTTAAAAAACGTTATCAGACAACTATTTCACTGCTCATGTAAATTGAATAGATGGCTTAATTTCAGAACTGATGATCTCAACGAGTCAGGACTTTCTAGGCACACAGGAGCCTGTTTCTGTTGCAGTTAACCATCAAGATTTTTTTTTCTTTTTAAATAGAAACCTCATTTGTTCACAGTAAAAAGCTTTTACTCAATAGAAGCGTCAGGAGTGATGGGAAGGGAGCAGACTTGCCTTCAAGAATGGCCTGAAGTTATTTCAGCATACCTTGAAGATTACCACCAGGTCAGAAGACTCCCAAGCATACATCAATCAAGGCCTCTAGTATGCATTTTGTGCTGGGTGCAGAAAGATACATGAATTAGCAGTTTGAGGAACTGTTAAGTGTCATGCTGATCTTGCCTACCACATGAATACAAAGTACCTTACTCAGTACCCAAAATGTAATCAAATCTGTAGAATTTATATAATCAAAAGGTAAATCCTTGTGTGCAAGCTGATGGCAGATTTCTAATACTCTTAAAACCTAATTTATGTCAGGAATATGATCTCATGTTTGTACGTTCTTTACTTGAGGTGGAAAATTAACTAGTACAAACTATTTGTGCTCACTTGCCACAATCACATCTCTGCAAATGATACTTAAGAGAGAGAGATCAGAAAAAGTTTCATTATTAGTATCAGAATATTATGCTACTTAACACTTTCTTAATTTTTTTTTTTCTATGAAAACCAACTTTTTGGAAAGCTTGGAAGAGAGTTAAAAAGCAGTATTTATACCTGGACTGAAAATAAACAGAGTCTGAACCAATTAGCCTCACCAGGGCAGGAAGGAATCTCAGTGTAAATTTCCAAGTGGAGCTCTGCTTGGAATTTCAACAAGGTAATTAAGTATAGACCACTTCAAAGTGGGACATGTCTATACTGATCACTGGAACATACAGTATTGCAGAAGGGGAAAGCCAGTACTTCAAACAGCATTTGAATAAAATATGGATTTTTTTAAAAAAAATTTGTACTCTACAAGAAACATAACAACAACAGACTGACAGAACATTTGAACAGGTCTGCTTTTCATTTTTTTCAGTTAACATTATTTATGCCCATAGACAAATATTTCTTTGCAAGCAGCAGAACTTAGCTGTTGGCTCCAAATACCTTAACATAATTAGAATGGTTTTAAACATTAGTTATGCCATGGTTCCTAATCTTTCTGTGCAGACTGCAGGGTACTGCAAATCCAGTTTGTCTTCTCTAGCTGACCTTAGGTAGTACCGCACCTGAACTCATCCTGTTCGAACTCAGAAGTGTGTGTCTAATGACTCTTCTCCAGCTCACGTCATACATGATACTACTTTCATTGATATATGATGTGTGCAAACATCTCTGCTTCTTGTGTTTGCTAATTTTCTACTTTCAAACTCCAAGCTTTTGCAGACAATCAAGAGAAAACACTGCTGTGCCATACGTCTATTACATTGCCTGGATTGCCCTGAACATTGATTACTTTTAATAAACTCTTCCTTCATGCTCACACGCTCAAAAGATTTCCAAGTCAAAACTCCATTCCACAAAAGCTAACCTGTCAATATATTAATTTTATCCAGTTTGTCTGGTGCAGAAGTGGGACTTACACCATTCCTTCCCTTTAGTCTGCAAGCACAAGTGAAACAAGTGTTTAATCACAGTATCAGAGAAAATTTGCTGCTGGGCTTCACCTGAGCTGATGTTGCGAAACAGTAGCTAACACAAGCAGTAGGGCAACTGACCACTATTTTGGCAAAAAGGAATTGCAGGTATTATATAAGATTCAGATTCTTTAGAAGGAAAAGGGGAAATTCACATGTCTTTATCCTAAAATAGAATTCCTACTTTTCAGTTTGTTGGTTTTTTTATAAACAAATCTGCAATTGTGAATTTATAATGAGTATATCCCAATGCCCAAATATATATATTTGCATTGAAAATACATTTTGTGCACTGAGGTGGACAGAAACTTTGCCTGAGATGATGTCAGCCAGTTGCAAATAGATACTAGGTGCACTGTCAGAACTGGCAGTACATGCCAAAAGCCCCGGCTCCTTCTCTGGAGACCTAGACAGAAGGCAGTATTTCACTTGTAGGATGGAATACACAAAGAAAAATATACACCTGTCTTTTACAACAGAAAGAAATAGGTCATGTCTTCAAATTACCACAAGAAGATTCAGGACATTTGATTTTGTTTGTTTGTTTTTAAGATACAAATATATAAACTCTTGTTCAGTCGCATTTTGTTCAATGAGCTTCAGAAAAAATATGCCATATTCTGCAGATTTGCAAACTGAGAACATATGCTAGCATTATGCATACCACAATAAAAAAAACATGTCGCCTGTTCAGCTGAACATCTCTTCCTGCACATGTACACAGATGGAAGCAGCTGTTGCCACTAAATATCTCGCAGAGCTGAAATGCATTTAAGAAACTCTGCTCTATTCCCCACGCAGGACACGCTCTTACAGACTGCAGCAAAGCTGGATGGGGTAGAAAGTAAATGCAAGTAGTGAGGTAGCTTGTCATTCCTCCCCGCCCCTTAACAAGCTATGAAAAGATACTCATACAGCTTTGAGAAATTGAAAGACTAATACAAATACCACTTTCTCCTGAGTGCACACTTTCATTTTACAGCACAGCATGAGCTAAAACTAAGCTTCTTGCACTAAACCATTAAAACATGCCATTTGCCCATCACGTCACTATGAAAGTAGGCAAAAAAAGTAGTGTCTGCAACACTGGCTTATACTGAAAAAACACGGAGGTGGAAGGATGAGGTAATGGAAAAAGAGAAAGCAGTTTATCACTCCACTCACTCTCTCCTCATAGAGGACTTTGAGCACTCAGGAACAGCAGAGGACTATGCTCCTACTCATGACCTTTCTTTGAAAAAGTGCAGTACAAAGTCTCAAAAAGTAACAGAAAAGTCAGGGTGGAGGCAGAAATCTGGCATTCCAGCACTCCCACTCCCAGCTTAAAACTTCAAGGCAGACCGATTGCTATTTCACAGTCTGCTGATTTGCTCTACTTTCCATGAACCAAGAATGCTTAAGAAAATTTAACTTAATCTCCGTTTAATGTCTCAGGTTAATCATGTTAAAATTTTGCTTCTGGAATCTTTAATGTCATCAATGGCAGTAGTGGACCATTGAAAGTGAATGTTCAATAAGAAAAAGAAAACTAAATCTCCTTACTCCAGAAGACGAGCCAGAAGTCCTTTTTCTTAAGGATTTTAGGGACAAGTTAGTTTGGTTTGCATGTTTTTAGACAGGTGTGCACCTACAGTAAGAGAAATTACATGTAAATCAGTACAGAAATGACACACTTGTCTCCAGCATTTATCAAGTTATGAGAAACCATTAGCAATGGCATTGAAGCATACTTATTAATGGATTAGAAAAGGCATTACTGCTTTCTGTAGCTCACAAAGTAATTTCTCTTGTAGAAACTAGCTACAATGTTACACACTGCTGTATACGCAACTGGAGGTATTTACATTTCTGTGACTGAAATTTAGGAATGATTGTGCTGAATCAATTCATAAGATAATGGATTTCTCAATCTTCAAAAACAACAAAATACCTGATTCTTCAGAGAAAAGTATATGACTGCCACAATGTGTACAACTCTATGGGGAATGTTTTCCCTTAGCAGTTATTTGAGCCATAAGGTCCTAACTATGAAAGGTTTTTTTACTGTTTAAGTTTCCCATTTGTAGTCTGTGATGTATTTTTAAGATAAGTTTCAGATATGGCAGAGGCCCTATCTCAACAACATCAATTGTGGGTTAGATGAATGGACAGTGGGGTGGATTGAACAGTGGCTGACAGATAGAGCTCAGAGGGTTGTGGTTAGTGGTGCAGAGTCCAGTTGGAGGCCAGTAACAAGTGGTGTCCTTCAGGGGTCAGTACTGGGTCCAGTCCTGTTCAATATATTCATCAATGACCTGGATGAAGGGATAGAGTGTTCCATCAGCAAGTTTGCTGATGATACAAAACTGGGAGGGGTGGCTGACACGCTGGAAGGCTGTGCCGCCATACAGCGTGACCTGGACAGGCTGGAGAGTTGGGCAGAAAAAAAACTGATAAAGTTCAACAAAGGCAAGTGTAGGGTACTGCATCTGGGGAAGAATAACCCCATGCATCAGTACAGGTTGGGGGCTGACCTCCTGGAGAGCCGCTGTGTGGAAAGGGACCTGGGAGTCCTGGTGGACAACAGGATGACCATGAGCCAGCAATGTGCCCTGGTGGCCAAGAAGGCCAATGGCATCCTGGGGTGTATCAAGAGTGTGGCCAGCGGGTCGAGGGAGGTCATCCTCCCCCTCTACTCTGCCCTGGTGAGGCCGCATCTGGAGTATTGTGTCCAGTTCTGGGCTCCCCGGTTCAAGAAGGACAGGGAACTGCTGGAGAGGGTCCAGCAAAGGGCTACAAAGATGATTAGGGGACTGGAGCATCTTTCTTATGAGGAAAGACTCAGGGACTTGGGTCTTTTTAGTCTAGAAAAAAGAAGACTCAGGGGGATCTTATCAATACTTATAAATACTTAAGGGGAGGGTGCCAGGTAGATGGGAACAGTCGTCTTTCAGTTGTGGCCAGTGACAGGACAAGAGGTAATGGGCACAAACTTGAACATAGGAAGTTCCATCTTAACACAAGGAGGAACTTCTTTACTCTGAGGGTGGCAGAGCACTGGCACAGGCTGCCCAGAGAGGCTGTGGAGTCCCCCACACTGGAGACATTCAAAACCCGCCTGGACGCTGTCCTGTGCAACTGCTGTAGGTGTCCCTGCTGTGGCAGGGGGGTTGGACTAGATGATCTCCAGAGGTCCCTTCCAACCCTGAAGATTCTGTGATTCTGTAATTCTGCAACCATATAGCCAAATTTTCTGATTTCCAAACAAACTATGCTTCATACTTCCAAGAACTGCAGTTTTTGCATTACTATAAAGCAAGTAAATTAGCAGAAGTGATTAGTGTTGGACACTGTTTTCCCTATCATAGTACTGCTTTACAATTAAATGATTAAGATTGCCATGGCATAGACAAAGAACACAATATATCAACACAGACGGGTACAGTCTCTCTGAGCAACCTGTTCCGTTATTTGATCATACCCACAGTAAAAGAAGATTCGGGTTGTTTTTTTTTTTCTTATGTTTAAATGGAATTTATTGTATTTTAATTGATGCCCATTGCCTCTTGTCATTTCACTAGACTGGGATGCAAACAGCAAGAGAGCCACAAATGAAAACTGCTACTCAGAAAGAGCTGCCAAGCACAGAAAGCTGTCAGACCAGTGAGAGAAAATATTTCTCTAACCTTTAGGTACTATTGCATTGTTTTGCTTGGAAATGTAGAAGGTAAATATTTTTAGCCTGTTACTCAGTCACCATCCCTTTAAAGATGTTAACTGGGTAATGTGAACTTGCAAAGCAGGAAAGCAAGTTTTAATTGCAAGTTTTACTCCATGTTCTGTCACCTAAAAAACCCATACGTTTTCCATTTCTATAGAGAAACCCTGCCAGTATCTTCACCCATACAGCTGTATTTTGCCTTTTGTCAAATGAAAAAAGGTTTAATTCTAATTTCAAGTAAATGTTCCTACAGTCACCTCCAGACTTCACTCCATTACTTATCCGAGCAACGAAGCAAACAGAAGGAGGAAAAAAATACCCAACTCAACAAATCCATGAATCACATGGAAATTATTTTGCTTCCAAGGACATGATCAATGTTTAAGTTAGGCATTGGTACAATCTTAAAGGGACACCCTCCCTTACTGCAGGACCTCATCCTCCACAGCTTCTACCCAACCTCTGTCCTGCCCACCAAGGTACAAGGAAATTCAGTAAGTTTTCACCTCTGCAGTTGGATGCATTTACATTTGCACTTTATTTTAAATAATTTAATTGTTCTACCTGCTTTGTAACAGGGCCATTACCTGATCAGATATGATAATCACTAAAAGAAAAATAATGAAAATAATGAAGAGTCAGTAAAAAGAATCCTCATTTACTTAATTGCCTTTTAAATCTAATTCATTCAACTTCTCTGCTTCCAGTTCTTTAGAGATACTAATGTCTCATTTGATCAGCTCTTATTTAGAGAGTTAATTACTGTACTGGTAAAATGCATCTTTAATGCAACTGCCACCTGAGACCTCATCATCTTTGCTCTTGATTGATTCCTCAGGTCCTTCTCTCAAGCAAAGTTCTTGTCAGTGTTGCAGCATCTTTCTCTAAGCCTCTGCTTTTATTCTTCTTTGCCAACATCAAGAAACCAATTCCCAATTACAGAATTTCCACCTAACCTTCATCCTAACTCTCCTTAGTAAAACAACACTCTTACCATTCTGACTATCATACTTTCCCAGAAAGTGAGGGGAAAAAAAGACACCTATATCAAAGACACTGAAGTTACATAAGTTATTTACCTTGCAAAGAAAATAAGTGCACCATACTAAAAACTATACGGAGAATAACTGTACAGAGAAGTTAGCCAGAATTAGGAATGTTTGTCCTCATTGTCTCAAAGAGTGAAGAAGTCTCACACATTCATGAGACTTGCACGTTATATTCCCACCTTATATTGTTTTCCCGTCAGCTGCCTGCATCTCACACATTTGCATACAGCACCTTAATTTTCTTCCCCACACCTCATGTCCTATGAGCAAGATGCAGCCACCAAGCATTTGGCATGTGGAAATCACAAGGCAGGAGAAAGAGCAAAGCCTTATTACAGCCAGATGTTGCTCTTACTGGAGCTCCACACTCAGGTGTCTCATTAGAAAGAATATTGTTCCCAGTTGCAGCCTAACAGTGGAGAGAAATACAATAGAATTAAAGCAAGTTGTCTGCTCACAACAAGAAAGCATTCAATAAATCAAAATTGGGCACCTTGATATCTTTGAAATCCATCAGCCTTTAGAATTCACTGCCACGTGATGCTAAACATGGAATACAGCAAGATTTAGTGCACTGCAAATTTTTATGGTGGACAAGAACATTTAGCTGCTCATACTATTAATGTCAACAGAAAGACTATTGAAAGAGATAAAAATCTGATTTTAAGATGTTAAGCTTTTCATGTCTCTGGCTCAAGCCATAACAAATAACTTCACCCTCTCTAAGGTGGTAAGATTCCTTACAGTAAGATTCCAGTCCGACTCCTGTCCTACCAGCCCTGCTGCTCTTCAGCCCCTGAACTGAGCCGCTTCTATTGGCAAAGATCACAGCAAACCATTTTCCCCCTGACCCCCTCATACTAGATTATATTTCTGCCTGGTTAGCAAGCCAAGCTGACTCAAAGGTGGACCTGACGCATACCAGAGCTGGTGCAGAGACAAGGCTATCGCATGGGCATAGCTGCAGTGTGCAACTTCAGCCCCAGAATCGAAAGCACTGAACTGCTTGCTGAAACACTTGTCTTAATGCTGTCTTTGAAAACAACATTTTAAAGGTGCAAGTCTCTCTTCCTTTATTCTAAAGGGAGCCTGGAGGACTAGTACTGACTAGGTCGTTAACCATCTAAACAGCTAAACTTATCCATGATGAGCTCTCACCTAAACTATTAAGCGAGTCTGCCTCAGCAGACAGATTGTCCCAACTACCTAACACACCACTTTCCACAGACCCTGAAGCTTCTGGCAGTAGCTGACACCAGAGATGATACAGTAAGCAGCCAGATTACAAGTCGAATTCAACACAGCCATTTCTATATTCTTTAAATGCCTCTCTATTGAGGATGGATCTTATTTTCTGTTGCTACTTCTCCCCAGACATTCCATATACTTTCTTCAGTCTTCCTAAACTTGCTTTTTCTCCAGCTTTTTAATGGCACACTCTCTCTCTTCCTGCTTATTCTGCTCCTCTATGCTTACAAAAGCATTGTTCCTCCTATACATACCTGGCATTCTGACAGGCCTTGTTTAAATAAGGCCTTAACTTCTTTCAGCCTGCTCACTACTATTTACGCTCACTCCTCCGCCACCTCTATCTCATCTCTACTCAAGCTACCAGAATATTAAAAGTAGTGAATAAATTGGCACAGCAAAGGGGTACTGGACAGCTCTCCCCTTATTAATAAGGCTTTTCATGCCCTAGGGTAGATCTGCCATTTCTTTTCATTTTAGTACCAGCATCAAGTTAGTATTTATTTTCAGTATCAAGATTATGGTGCTACCAAACAGTAATAAGTCTCAACTAAATATTCTCAAGAAATTTAGTTCTAAAATTAATCTTTTTAAAATAATATTTTTAAAAAACCTCTAATGACTATTAGAATGGAGGAAGATATTAGAAAAAATGAAATCTGGCTGAAGCAGTTTCAAAGCACAGTATCAATTTCTAGTATTTCATGAAGTTATCTTCCTTATACTGAATTATGACAAACTATGCAGTCCTTCAGTATTCACGTTCTTATGTGCTGAACAACACATAACTAGTACTACCACAAATCTTCAGCTCAGGCAAGGTATCTTCAGTTTAACCACAGAAGAGAGTAAAAAATCTTTATCACTATCACGATCCTGAATTGGATTTCTAACCTGTAGCTGAAGATACCAAAGTAAACATGCATTTGCATCTGTTCCAGTATTTCCATACGCAGAACATGAAGGTGTAAGTACACAATATTTTCAGCACTGCACACACACAAGAAATGGGCCATTCCTTTAATTCAGTCTCAGAATTGCAGCTATTCCCTATAAACTTTAACAGATGGGATAATTCAGCTAGAGCATCCCAATAGTGAAACCACAAAAGAAACATCCCAGAGACAGAATACGGGAGAAAAGGAAAGGCATCCTGCCTTTCAGACTCGTCCCAGAAGAGCAGCAACTTTGCGTTATTTCACATTTGTAAAAACCTTTAGTTCAGGCATTCAAATAAAACTTCTGACATGCACTGAACACACTCTCCTGAAGAGACAGAGGAGCACTTTACTACTATAGGTAAAATCTATGTTGTAAAACGCTGTATTTCTGTCCAAAACTTACTAAAGGAAGTTACAGAATCTTTAGAAATCCAGTGAAAAAAGTCTATATTGTCCATAAGACACTGTAAATTGAAATAACAGAACAGACACAAAACATCATAATACTTGCAAAAGATACAAAAATTTACGTAAGTTCAGCTTGTCTACACACATTCCATATAAGAACATTATTCCTAAAAGGTGAATATATAAAGTCAAGTATAAACATAGCAATTCCAAAATTGGGATGAAGCTCTCAGAAGCTACCCAGACTTTCAGCCACTCTCAGATCACTGCTTCTTGCTTATGACAGATGGATTTCTGTAGGAACACTTTGTTTTTGTCAATCACAGCTAAATCACTTCACTACAGTTATACTGTGCAGATTAACCCATCAAAATCTGCACCTGTTCAGACAGACAATTCAGTAATTCCATCTGAGCAGTTTTGGCTTTTTTTTTTTTTGCTAGAAGTGCTAGTTTGACCTAGCTCAAATCACTATCAATTTCTAATCACCTAAATGAAGTAATTCGGTCTTTTTCTAATCACCACTTAATCCCATATCACCTACAAGGAGAAAAAAAGAACAAACATCAAATCCTAAGATTACTCTGGTAAACACCACTGTTGGCATACTGTGTACCCAGGCCAAGCAGCAACCACAAGAAACCAGTTCAGATGCGATGAAGCTCTGGATATCCAGTCCCTGGCTCCCCGACTGACCCTTGATCACCCAGAATGTTTCAACAACTTCAGCAGGTTTTCCATGAGACGTTATTGTGACTACAGCATGATATAGAATAAACAATCCTCACCTTACAGCACTTTTAACAGTCTCCAGCTTCTCCCATAAATGTAAAGCTACAGATTAATATTTTATTTGTCAAAGACCAAGTCCACATGCTAATTTTTATCAGATTTCACTGCTATCCTCTCCCAAGACCAACTCAAATATCTTCCCCAAAACTATTTTTAAAATTAGATCTTGTAAGCAACATATTCTTTCCATTAGAAGCAGGATCCCGTTATGTGCAAGTTTGAGATACTAAAAACCCATCTAAAAAGTACACTGATTCCTTGGGTAGATGATTCTTTATTAATATAAGCATTAAAGCTCAAAATTGTATCTCTTCTCAAGTAACTGAAACAGCTCTTTAACAAAGCAGCAAACTGTAGTAGAGCATGAATATTGTCACTGTCTCTTTTCAGCAGACAACTTCATTTCATCAGTGCAAGTTTTACCATAACTACCTTCCACTGCTTCATCCCTCTCAAAGTTTTCCTGTTTCCTAACACTCTGGAAACCCAGCATATTGCTCTGAAACAGCTTTGAAAAACTGGCCTATAGCCAACTTGCAACTGATACTACAGCTTAAATACCTTCCCAGCAAAGTTGCACAAACTTCAAAATACTCTGGGATCAGTCATTAAAATGTTTTTGTTTCAGTTACAACGCTAATGAAAACCAAATGTCTAAATTTATTTCAGCTAGTTTAATGGTCTAGGGACTTTGCTTAAGAGAAAGGTCTGAATCAACCCCCATTTACCCAACTGACTACATTAGCAGTACAACATTGTACAGAGATGGATAATACTTTAAAAAGATTTAATTATGAGTGTTTCAGCCACAGATTTAATTAAGGAGGCCCAATTAATTGCCTCTATTTGATTCTTCTTCTCTAAAGTCTTCAATTACAGTGTACGCAAAAATATGCGCTTTTAGCTCCAAGTTTACAAGGTTCAATTTGCAAACAGATTTAAGGCCCAAAAACTAATGCTATGCTATAGGATAAGCTATCGCAAACTGGATGTTTTTACTATCCACATAAGGTACACAACAGATCCTGCCTGAAGTTCAAGCCTTCCCAAAACGTCTGCTTGTAAAAGATTTCACTGTCCTATATAAGTGTATCTCCCAGTTAATACACATGCCACATTCAGTGAACATAGGAGTATTCGGGGTGGGAATCGTAGAATACGAAATGAAATGCTTCATACAAAGCCGTCTTTCAGCTTAGAGCCATGACATTCTGCTGCTGGTTTAATCCATACCCTCTACAATTAAGCCAGCAAATTCTACACTGGTTTTGCATAGGCTTAGCAATCTATAATGAATTGATGCTTCAGCAACATTTTACACCTAGTATCATTTTAGAACACTTTGTACATACTTCTCCATAGCAAAGAATATGAAAGTTCTGCTAAAACAAAATCAACAGACTCATGCAAATATCTACGTTTTCAGTGACAACATTGTTGACCATCATCTGTATCTCAAGATATTTAGAGCATGCACCACCTGTTTCCAACTAGCATTCAAACTGTTCAACTGCACGATTAAAGACAGCTGCTAAAAAGTCTAAAATATCAGGGAAAAGAAATCAAAGTTTGACAATAGCTATGTAGGACTGAGGCAAGCCAGAGTCTTTTGCTAAATATCAGTCATAATACATACAGTACTCTAATAATGTATATTTGCATTTTACAGCATTCTCTTCAATACCATTATAACTCAAAAGTTAACAGTTTCTGTGTGCAAGAATGTCAGCATCTGTGTGAAACAACTGTTCTAGGACAGGAGAGCAAGCAAGCCGTCTGTGCACTTCCAGAGTTGTACATACTGAAGAAATCCCTAGCAGAGAATTGCCAGTACTCATCCCTAACATGTACATCCATGCTATTCAGCCAGGAATGTATAAACACAGAAAAAATAATTGGTTTGAGAGGCACTATCATGTGCACAAATACCAACTCAAAAAGAAAAGTTGAGATTCAGTCATTTGAAAATCGTTTATTCCCTAAAATATGTAAAAATTGATATATAGCAAGAAATTAAAGGCTACAGAAGATTGATCACCCACGAAGCAGGCTTTATAACATCAATTTTAAACACATCACCACTTTATTTGGAAGTGTAAAGTTTACTTATTGAGGTTCTTGCCATGCTTTTAAAAGTATGTAGAGCTCTCCCTGTGTAAAAATCCTTTCTAGCATACAAGACACTGACAAGAGTAACTTTTTATATGCTTATTTCAGAGTTCCCCAAAAACATCACATGCTTACAAGTAATTAATTTTGCGTATTTAAGAGATTCCTTTTACAGAAAATAGAAGATAGAATTCTAGTACTAAATAGCTGATAAATGTTTTTCTGTTAATCCCAAAGGTAGGAGAAAGGAATAAGACAGGAAAAAGGGATACTTTAGACTACTACACTTATGCTTCACAAAAATAACCACAACATAAAAGGCATCCAAGGCCTCAGGTCTCTGCCCGGATCACGACTTTGAGGTTTATAGATGATGGACATCACACCAGAAGCAAAGAATTCTCTTGCAAAGTTTCAGCTAAACTATCTCTAAAAGCAACAGCCAACATGATTAGCTTACCTACTTAAACGTGAATGAAAAAGTATGGTAAGAATAATTTCTTATTCCTCTTTTGTAAATCCCCACACCTGCTCTTCACCACTTTAAGGGAAAATCAAGACATAATGTTTACCCGCATAAAAGAAATAACTGTAAGAGTGAGAAGTTTGAGCAGTATGAATTCAACCACACCCTTCAAGAAACTAACTATAAAAATACCATTTCTCAGTATGAATTTTCTCAAAATCTGGCAGCCTTACAGAGCAGTCACATACATAACTCAAGCCAGCAAAGAGGTGCTCTTTTGAAATTTGAAATAGATACAAAAATGCCTTCATTTATTAAACTGAGCACACACACATCTTATCTCAGGCATTCAGCACGGAAGATTAATAAAGAGCATGTGGATCAAACAAGCAATATCCCAGAGATCCAGAATAACAAATCTCTACAACAACATGGTTGGAGATAAGTCCCCACAACCAAGTATGTTTGCACAAAGAAGCACAGAAGCGCTAATCATGAGCTCTCAGGAGACTCCCACATCCCATCCGCACGCAAGGGAAGCTTTAAGTTTTAAATGTAACCTATGGTTTGGGACAAGCTTCTCAAAAGGGAATCTACTAAACAGTAATACGCATTCATTCCTCTCTCAAAGGAAAATAATCACATCAAAAGCAGATTATGGAGGAAAACCAATACTGAAGAATTAAAGTCTCAAATCCAGAATATTACAACTGATTTTTATAGCTCACATAACAAGTCTCAATTTGTCACATGAGACAGGGAATCTTTTACGTGAACACACCATGAGGAAAAACCAGAAAAAATATTAAGTCCTCCCCAGTGAAGCAAAACCTAACTTTCCATAGATTGAGCATTCTCACTTTATATTTAGTTCAGAACGCACTTCATATCACATGAGCTGTTCCAGAACAGTAATACAAAGGCAAGTATAGCTTAAGAACAAGGTGGCTGCTCAGCTTCCTTCTTATCGACACACTCACAGGAGAAGCCACCCCTTCTGGAATAAGAGAAAAACATTCCGAGTTAGTTTTGGGGTTTTTTTCCCCCAAACCAAGGCACTCTGCATCTGAGGCATTTTCTCACTGTGCATTAAGCGTTAATCCGAAAACATTCCATAGAGATTGGTCCGTGAATATTTAGGATCTTGATGGCTGGTAGCGTCAGCTTTGGAAGCTAGCTGCTGGGTCAGGCCAAGAGGACTTATGGAAAATGAGGTAATTCAGCAGATGTATGTAGCTCCCTGTTGCTAGCCCAAGTGGCTGTTCTGCCTACAATTTCCAAGTATGGAAAATAGACATATGGGATGATTAGAAAAAAATACAAGGTGGCTTTTACCTAGAAATCTACTTGGAAAGTGGCCTTGGACTGCCATAAAAACAGACTAACCCTAGAGCCTTTGGTCACTGGTGACTACCAGCAGAGAGACAGTTTTGTTAAGGTATTGTTAGGTATTGTTAAGACAACACCTAATATAATGAAATAAGCATAGTCTGCAAAAGGCATTCACCCCAAGCACTGTCATTTTATAATATCCTGCTGAATTTGCACATTTATGGTACATGGGCTATAATATAGCCAGCAAGGGGAGCCATACCATACCAGGCCTTAAAACCCAAAGCTAGAAATCTGTTTCTCAGTGATTCCAGTGATGATTCTCACAACTTCATTTAATCCTAGACATGCGATAGTAGACTTTTCAAATCCATGCCCACTTTCTTCCCAAAGAAGTTGAACTTGTGTCAAAGAAAACTAGACTACAGCTCAACTTGCTGTTCTGAGATAAAGGTTCCCTCCCTGACAGACACTGTATCTCCAAACAGGTGCAGAAAGTACAGAATACGTGTTTCAGATTCTGAAGGGGAAATGAAGATGTTTAACGGTGGTGGCTGCTAAATGGTATTTGTCTTGTGTGAATCACTTGAGATATTTTGCATGACATCTGTAAAAGCAATGAAAAAGCTCTTCTATTAAACAGGCATAGTTTATAACACATCTATCTCTGTACCTATCACTTCACAAAGACACCTCTCTGGCTACTGCTATGGACACTAAACCCATAGAGCATCTTGTTACCTCCATTTGGAAATGCAGCTCGGATGTACCGCACCAAAATTAGCACACTTGAGGGTATTTTATTTACACATTTTAAAATACACAAGATACCCCTTTGTAGAAGTATTTCAGGTTTGTGGAACACACAACATATAAGACTATCACACTTCTGTCAAAACACCTTTAATAAGATTTACACATGAGAACTTTAAAACAAGGCTGACAGTAGAGCTAGTATGGGAAGTGATTGCTACACAGATAGAAGATCATGCCCAGGCTTCTCCCCTGCTCAAGAAATCTGCCTTTGATAACAAAGTGGAAAGGGATAGAGCCATTGTGCCTGTGGAGTTCCAGAATTACGTTTATATCAGCATGTACACAAGGCTCAATTTTACCAAGGAAACTGCTGCCAATTGTTTCTTTTGCCCTGTTAAAAGTGGTCATCTATCTTTTACAGCAGCTGCTTCTTTAATAGATGTTTTTCTTCCTTACTCATCTTCCACTTTACACACGAGGACATTCACCTTTTCACTCTTTTCCACTATGTTGCCTCTTGACTTTTGGCTTCTCTTTTGGCTTATTTGCCAAAAAAACTAACCATGTGTCCTGCAGCAGTTGTTTGCCTTGTCCTTAAGGGCTGCTCAGCTTAGAACAGGATGTGAGCAGCATTTAGTCTACTTGTATCTTCCCTACAGTAAAGTTAGGGTTCGTTTTCTTCAACTTTCAAACATGCCTTCCCCATACCTCTTCCAGTGTGACCTGAGAAAGGAGCTAGTTAATGTTTGACTTCTGTTTTAATTGTATACTTTTTCTCGTGGTTACTTAACAGCAGTCTGGTGTGTTGTGCAGGTAAGTATGCATGGGCTTGAAAGTCAGCAGTCCGTATTTCTGAATCAAGATTTGAGGGGTTACATAAACACATTCATCTTTGTGATCCTTATTTTGGAAGGGAACAGTAAATGAGTAGTTAGGAAGCAGCAAAGCAGATGGTTTAGAAGGCAGAGAACCAACCAGAAACATACTTCAAGTGTGTGTTGCATTATGTAGGTAGTCTCTCCAGGGCATTTGATCTCTGCATGCAGGAGTTTTATGGTTTAGTTTCCTTGTTATGCCAGCTCTTAGCCAGACAAAATTCACCATCCCCTTCTCCCAGATCACAGGAAGTCTAGGAGCTTTCCTTGCTTCATGAAGATGCACAAAATACAGCAGGTTTTGCAGTGGCAATGCTGCATTCCTCAGTTCCTGGGTGCTAGAGTAAGGCATGTACATTGTCTACCTATTTAAATGCTGATTGACAGGACTCCAAAACACTGCATGGCACACAAAATCAGCAGGATCATTTTACTGCAGAGGGAAAAAAGGAACTTGAACAACTGACAAGCTAGTGCAAAGTAAAGATATATACGTGAACATTTCTGCATTAAGTCATTCCAAAGTGAACTTAATCCATTTTCAAAGCAGACAGTAGAATTTATGTTCCCTGGCCAGTTAACTCCCAATGAGAACAGCATCATTTGGACGCAGAACATTCATTTGAAAATAGCTAGCATGAACCTTCTCTACCTCATTCCTCTGTAAACAAACACTAAGAACCTGACATAACCATGGCAACTTGTGCTGTGGAAACCAGAATTCAACATAAGCTTTAAAAAATTATGCCAGTTCTTTCACAAAGAATTCACTGAAGGAACTATAAACCCCGTAGGGTGATACTGTAATAATAAATTTAAATGTAAACGTCAGTGGAGGCCTAGCTTAAAACCTACACCTGCAGAAAGAAGCCTGCAGGGATTTCAGTCTGATGCTACCAGTTTTAAAAAAGGTATTTCATTGCCCTAAAGACCCCACACGCCCTCTCACTCTTCAACACTGCTGGTTTGTCAAACCAGAATGACATCACACCAGCACAGCCCCCGGCCTCTTAAGGCACTTAAAAGAGAAATCCATAGGATAGTTGTATTGCTGTAACAATGCTAAAACTCAAATCAGTTTATACTGATGCAGCCTCCTCACTAAGAAGGGCTAGGCAGTAAACAGAACTGGGATTCCAATAAAATTTAAATTCTGCAAGCTTTCTGTGCCCTTATAAATCATGAAGAGAGCCAAACAACTATACCATACATCTGAAGCCTTTGAGAAAGAAGCCATCTTCAACAGTAGTAGGGAAGAAAAAAAGCAAAGGAAGAAAACAAGAGGCTGCATTTTCCACATAGAACGACGAGGGAAGCTACCACAGTAAATTCTACTGTGATGGTGATTTTTAACCTACCGAAGTTTTAAACAATTGTTCTTTAACCTGAAAATACCATAGCAGAAAAAGTCAAACACAACATAAGAATCCATGAATGAAAACCTTCGGCTTACATACTAACTTTTAATGAAGAGATACATGTTGGAGAGTTTTCATCTCTCTAGCTACAGACAAAAAATAATCCTTGCAGCGTTATGTTCTGTGTGTGGAAATCAGGGCCAGGAATTAAACATGCCCTTCAGCAAATCATAATTCAACATCATATCTAAGATTAAGATGCTGACAGTTCTTTCTCCCAGGCCCAAGTTCCTGCTACCAGACTATACTGCCTCTTATTCATGCATCTTAATTGCCAGTTTTAGGAAAAAGGGCATGCAAGATAAAGGCTGGTATCTGCTAATGAGGGAATGTTTTATTTTATATCTTAATTCTAACTCGGTAATGAGCAACACAGTCTGAAATCTCGGAATCCGATATCAAACTTACCACGGGTTTTGAAGATTCTAATTTCTCCCTTGTGTCCAAAGCAATTTTATATGAAGCTGGGGAAGAAAGAGGATTTTGGGAGTTTGTAGCCACCAGTATACACTTAGTGTATCAACTGGCAGATACTTACAGTCATGACATGGAAGTGAGCCAGAAGATTTATGAAAGTATTTCCCTCCTCTCCCCCAATGCAATATTACTTTTCTTTGAAGAGCAGGGAGTGGAAATGAGGGAGTACAGATGTGCGATTTTGATAGCAAGACCCATTAGCAGAAATTGAAAAAGCGATTAACATGGCCCCAGTGCTATTAACCACATTGATACCTTTTTAATTTGTACGCCCCCGCTTTCTAGAAACGCTTCTAGGATTTTCTAATACTATAAAATAATGGTTGGAAAGGAGCTCAATAAATCAGCTAACACACCCTCTCAGGAGTGCAGGAAAAAAGCACGGTCTAGACATAGTTAATCTGTGCCTTACAAGGTACTCTAAAAATGGAAATACCACAGCCTTCCCAAGAAACCTGTTCCAGTGGTTCACCATCTTTTTTCTAGTGTCCATTTACACCATCTTTGTTACAGCTTAAGCACATTACCAGTGGTTCTGTCGTCAGAGTGCCTGGAGTAAAAAACGCTCTCCTCTCTTCTTGTTTATATCTCACCTGAAGACAACTCTTCCTTCTCCCTGTAGTCTTCTGTTGTTTAAGGGAAATGGTTCTAAATCTTTCTGTGAATAAAATAATTACATTTTCAAGACTTTGGTTTCTTTACTTTCCTCTATACTCTCTCAAGGTACTTTAGCTTTTTGTGAGATGAAATGCCTAAGCCTAATACCTAAGACGAAGGACTGTCACATGATTTATGGAAAGTTATCCTGCTTATGTATCACAGTACATCCGACTTGTTTGCAACACCTATGTTAACAGAATCCCATCCAGTTTGTTAACTCTAGCATCCTCAGATCCTTTGCATAAAGCTCATTCTACTCCCCCATTGCCTACTTGTACAGAGATGATCAATAAATGGAGGATCTTGAGTCTTGTCCTTATCCAAAGGACATATTCTTCCCCAGATTGCTCCCCCACTTTCTTCAAGTCATTCTGAACCCTAACCATGTTTTCCAACGCACTTGCAGCAATTCCTAGCCTGGTACCATCTGCTGCTAATATTGCATAGCCTTAACGTTTCACTTAAGTTGAAATTAGTGACAGAACCCTGCAGAGACCATTCAGTCTAGACATCCTTTGGTCTGACAGTGATCCATGAAACTATTTAAAGTTTTTCACCAACTTTACGGTATTTAGAGAACATTTCCTTGCTTTTCACACAGACAAAATCATTGGAATAGCTTGTTAAAGTAAGAACATATTTCTTCCTCCCAAACAAGACTGGATACCATGTCATGAAAGGACATTCAACTGCTCGTGAATTTTGTTTTGAGAAAATCCATGTTTATATTTAAACACCTTTGTACTTTTTCCTTTAAGAGCTTACCAAATAGTGCATATTTGTTGCAATGTTTCTGCAAATAGTCTCCAGTTCTCTAGTGGTTCTTTTCCACCTGCCCCTCTTACATACAGGTACTGGCTTGGCTTCTCCCTGACTTTAAAGAACTTTATCTGTCTACATGGAGACGGACAATGATTCTGAGACCAAGAATCAGGTGAAGTAAAATAACCTTGTCTGAGTTTCACCTGCTCTTCAAATTAACACTTTTGTAAGTGTTCTTCATTGTTTTTCTTATCTAAGGAAAGTTCCTACACTTCTGTCAAGTATAACTGCAGCTTATCCTGCAATAAAGATAAATCCGAAGCAACAAGTGCACATGTCCTGGTTTGAGGTAAAACAGGACCAATGTTGTTCAGTAACTTTTCTTCTTAGCTGGGCCTCTTCTAACTACTGAAATGAACAGCATATTGTGCAGACAATGTTCGCCCTCTCAGAGTGGTAAGACCTATGCTTATAGCTGATGCCCAGGCATGGTATGCAGAGAGGCTCTTGCTTATACTTATTGCTGTAACACCCAAGGCCAACCAACTGTGTTACTTGCCCCATTGGAGGGTCGGAAGCGGAAAAGCGTAGTGGGGTCCCACCTGCGGGGAGGAGCGGACAGGACAGGTGACCCAAAACTGACCAACAGGGTATTCCATCCCATCTGCCTCATGCTCAGTATAAAAGCTGAGGGATCAAAGGGTCAGCTCTCTCACTCTTTCTTCAGTGGCTGACATCTGCAGAGGACTGTCTGCCTGCCTTTGATCCCGATCCTGAATGCAAATCCTGAATCCAGTTCCTGTTCGTCACTGAGTCCAGCCTGGGACTTCCCCAGTGCCAGCCGGTGTCGTGATTGTCATCCTGGGAGCTTGATACAGTTTTGTATACATTATTTCCTTTTATTTTATTACTAATATTTCATTAAAGTAGTTTAGTTCCTTCTGAACTCATAAGTCTCTCTTTTCCTCCTCTGCCCCTCTCTTTGAAGAGGGGTAGAGGGGAGCATCTGTCGGTCCCATCTGGGGTCCCCCACATCCCCAGTAGCCGATTTGGCCTAAACCACAACAGAAAACATACAGTTCTCTCAGTATCGTGTTACATTTCTTTACTCAGTTGCATGCCAAACCCTTATTTTTCTTATCACCATATAAACTATTCTAGAAGTACACTATCCTTAATTGTAGTAAGCACAAGAGGATGCCCTTAGTATCAAACATGCCTGAACAGATACAGAGGAAGAGCCAGCCCTGCAGAAAAACCTCTCTAGAGACATGAACACACTAATGTAAATCACTTACATATGTCATACAGTATAATGCCTTTGTATCATGCATTTCTATTATTTAACCATATTTACCTTTTAATCTTTATTCTAACATTAACATAACTTTGTCTCAGTGTCAGACCTCTCAGGCAGTATGTTCTTCTAACCAAATTTACAGAAAGAAATCCATACTTTCATTAAAGTACAAAACCAGAAAGTTTAAACATTTTTCTGAAAAAAGGTTTATCCAAACCTTTTCCAAAAAGGTTGTAACCAATTGATTTCTTCGAATATTTTCACCACTTGGCTCTTTTACTAATTGTCTGCACCCTAATTTAGTAAACACCCAGCAGCATCTCACATTCCAGTTATCAATACTCTAGTTTGGGAAACAGAGAAAACAATATCTTATGTTACAGATGGAAAGGATCTAACCGATCACCAAATACCTCATTAGTGTTAAATGAGGTCTCTTGCCTCCTGTTCTGGTTGAGCTCTACCAATCATGCTGGTGTACATCTAACCATGTGTTGAGCTCATTCAACTTGATAACCAGAAAGCTAACTTAAGCCAGTAGTTTTCTGCTAGCTTAGCAAATTGGATAGTCTTATGCCATGAACACATAAGCAGAAACCAAGATCACGTTACTGGGCTTGAATGCTGTAGTAGGAAGTTCTGATTCATGTTTCCCAAGTGCTGTCATCCCAACCTAGACCATTATCCACAGTAAGAGCACAGCTGCTGCACATGGCAGCCACATCTATAACTAAAACTACTTGATACTGTTAATTATAGACTCTCAGGAAGTTAGTCTATACAAGTCTAAATTCACTGAAAGAACGTAACTGTGAGAAAGAAAAATTTAAGCAGTGGAACAAAATCGCTGCAACAGTTCCCACCACCTGCCCTTCTTCATGCAATAACCATGAGTACTTGTTTTCGCTCATTTTATTACACTAAACAGTAAATCATGGAAGACTACCCAGAAGCAGCTCACACATAAAGAGATTACTACATCTTATTAAGAACTACCAAACTTTTTACTTTGTCCAATCTTTTTGCTTACTCTTATTTCTGTTTTGTTCTCTGCCCCAGTCATTCTGCTTACAGCTGTAATACAATAGAGAAAATTCATAACAAAATCATGAATACAAGTTTCCAGTAAAGGCAAACAAGATACCAGAGAACATACTCTTAACAGGGTTGACACAAGAGTTAGCATTAAGCCTTGAAGAGCAAAGCAGTATAATCATTTTGGGATATCATTCACACCCACTATTACCAGTTTACTAAATTTTAACTTGGAACCTCTGACACTAAGGCAGTGACCACTGGACCCTTCCCTGAAACAGAGAGGGCAATACTGAAAGGTAGGGTAGACAATAAGGAGCTCTGTTAATTACTCTTTGACCTCAAAAGTAGGAAGAAGCCTCAGCATCTCATAATCCCATTATTACAGCTTCAGTTTCTGGGTTTTACAGATTTAGCAGCCTAAGTTCTAAAAGCAGGAAGGAACTCTGAACAGTATACTCGCATCACCTTTGGAGGTTAGAGGAAAAGATGCCAATTTAAGAAAAAAAAAAGTTTGGTGCAAGGAAACAGATGCTAGTTTCTCCTGCCTACATAGTAAAAAAAAATATTAGAAATTCATATATTTCTGAGAGTCAATAACTTCTTTATTTTATATGTTATTGGTAAAGCCATGCCAAAGAAAAGTTAGAGAGCTTTGCAAAGTAACAGATTTTTAAAACCTAAGAAGAGAGGGACAAGCCCCCCTTCCCCTGCAATCCACCACCACACATCAGCGATCAAGATCTACTTGCAAGAAAATAATTTAAAAACCTCTCAATTTCCCCAGAAAGCAGTTTGGTTTGTAGTACTCAACCATTTCCAAGGCAATAACAAACAGCCATGTGACCCTCTCATGGAAAGGCCATGGAAAAAAAAAAAAATCTGTCTGGAGTTTGTGTTGGCCAGGCAAATCAATATACTTAGTCATAACTCAACAGCACTACTTACAAAGCAAGTAATTGTTTTCCCACTAGTACCATCTCTACCATTTTTGACAGAGAACAAGTTGCCAAAGTACTGAGTTTGCAGCAGATCTTAAACTGGCTTTGCTTGACAGCAGATTAAGCAGTTTATTGATGCAACAGTTACACATAAAAAAAGCCAGCTAGAGTTCACAGTCAACCATAACACTACTTTCTTCGGCTGTCTTAATGTATAAACATTATTACACTATGATACATTTACAAATACTATACTACAAAACCCTTGATGCAATTCTTGCTTTTTCATTTCGTAAAGTTTCACTGCCAAAGAAAATACATGATGACTAACTCAGGTGCCAAGAATTTCTAGGACTGTTCAGGATCTTAGACTTTACTGTCACAGAAGTGAGTTCTAAACTATATTAATAATCTTATTTTTAGTTTTAATAATGATTTTGTTCTTAATTCCATTATGCTTTTATAAAGGTATCAGCATGACGTACATTTCACATGATTTAACTTCAAAGGGTTAAGATTAAGTTACTGAATTCTTGCAATACCTGCTGTAGTTTTTCATGGTATTAAAGAACCTATCAACAATAAGTGAGAACATATGTTTAAGACTAGGGTAAAGTTTATTCCAAGAGGCAAAAATTCCCTTCAGCTTTATATAATTATTTTGAACAGCATATGTATTAAAGAAAATACTTAAACTTACTTACATATTCAAACTATGTGGCACAGTACTCTAATTTTCTAAGCCCAAAACATAACTGCAGCATTTTTTAATTAATGACTTAGTTCTCAAAATCCCCCTCTTCCTTCCTCTCACCCAAAGACATCTCTAAATCACCCAGTTTTTATGCAACTTCAAGAACTGCTTCCCAACAAGGGTGTCTAATATTAAATATTTTTACCTTTAGAAATGGATCCTACCAGCTGTATTGCCGAGCATAGCAACTACTTTCAGCAAACAGGGAAGAAAATTCCTAAGAAAGTCTTTTAAGTTCACATCAAGTCTAGAAGCACCTTCAGTCCAAGCCTATAGGTACTAAGCACCCACCATGTCTTACAATTAATAGGAAAATGCAGAACTTGGAAGACTACAGATGAGGCCTCGCAAAAAAAAAAAAAAAACAAACCCAAACACCAAATAAACAAAGCCTGAAAACCCCAGCTTTAATTCCAGCACTACCCCGAAGCACAAGTGTAATCTGAGCTGTATCATTCCACTCATGTTCCAGGTAGAACGGATTTTGTATTTACAAAATGTGTCTTCTCAAATCTCACTAGTGATGCTCCATCCTGTGTATAAATATTTAATCACAGACAAGCACTTCACAAAAGGCAGCTTGAACACATATCAGTGGCAAATGCATCTTCCCAAAGCTAAAACATAGAAAAATTCTTGTTACACATACAATTAAATATGACATCGGTAAAGCAGCCTTAAAGAGAAAAGCATTGAAAGAACCAATTTCTTAAGTTAGCCATTTTACATCTAAAGTATTTTTAAAGCATACTCATTGATCAGACAGGTACAAGTCACAGGAAGATGCTGCTGCTGTACTTAAACATTCAGACCTGAAACAATGCTCATCAATACTCTCTTCAAACACTCGGGAAAATGGCAAATGCGATACTTTTGAAAAGCAAGCCACAAGCACAGTATTAGCTTTGGCAATAAACCTTACTGCCTTTGAGGTTTACTCCTTGGTACAACTTCAACAGGCATGTCTTATCACATGCAAGGATGGCAATAGCATAGAGATGTACCAGGAAGCCTGTAACAAGGCTGTTTACAGCCCTCGACCAACCTTGGTTACATAAAGACAGAAGATGAAGAATTAAAGCTCTAGGGGATCCAGATTCTTGACAATCCAGGAACAACAATAGTTTAATTTCTAAATGCTACGGCTCTGGACAAGAAATCACTATTGCTGAGCATGCACGCTTCATCAGGGAACATAAGTATTTTCAGATGACAAGGGAAACATTTCCTCGTATTAAAGCCCGAGCTATCTCCTTCCCATTTTATCTGCATGTCAAGTTCATTAACAAAGAGAAACTACACAAGACTAAAACACAGTATTCATCTGCTAATAATTATGGGTTAATTTTTATTAATTTGTGCTACATAGTACAAAAGTTATGTTATACTATAGACTGCACAAGAATGGTTTTATCATGCTGCATTTGTCTGCTTCCTATAAAAACAATACTATAGATTAAGATACACAGCAAGACCCTTCTTCAGAGACTTGAATGCAGAAAGCCAACGTTGTTTCCAGTCATAGGCTGACTATACCAACCCACTAGAAAGCAAGTTTTTCACCTCTACCACAGAGGACAAAGACAGGGGAAGGAGTAAGACCAGGGAGGGCAGAGTGTTTCATTCACAGCTTCTGTAAACCGAGCACACTGTGACCACCACTCTGGGCTCTGCACCACTGAGGACATCCAGCATGGCACCTTACCACATACCTGTACAGCTCCTCTCATTTTGGGCCGCACTCCTTAAGCTGTCTCCATACCGCAAGTCCTTCAGTTCTCCCTCTCAGCACTCAGGTTTCTCCTTATGGGGACAAGCTCCATGCCACTCCAAGACCATGCACCTTAACAGTCACTAGTTCTTCTTCTGGTTCCTGTGACCCCTTTCAGATGCATTTCTACTTACATTCAAGTGGCACTTTCCTGTCTGTACACCAACTACTTCCTTCCTCTGTCTCTCCCCAATACCGCCTTCCCTCCCCAGAAAACTTTATTCTTGCAAGGTCTATGTTTTTCTTTGCCCCCACTCACCTGGCCTGGTTGCTTCCACTTTTAGATCTTTTCCTTCCCAGTTCACCATTTGATACCAGTTCTCCTTCCCCGCAACTCTCCCAGACACATTTATTTCTGTTAGTATTGCATGCTGGAGAATCTCCTACAGACCAATTTAAACTGCTATTAATAAGCAGAGAGTAAAGGTCAGCTTAAAACAAACAAACAAAAATAAACCAACCACCTTTCACCTTTATAAAATTGTTTCTCACACAGCTCAGGGCTTCCCAACTGAGGAATCTTCTCTGTTATTCTAGCTTTCACCAACTCAGCTGGACTGTGCTCCTTGATGCCCAGAACATTTCTCAAAAGCTCTTGACTTGTTGGATTTGGTGCTCTAAAAATTATGTGACAGATAAAATTCACACTTTCACTACTGCAAGCCTCAAAAATCAGAATTCAGATGGAAATGTCATGTGGCTGTTCTATTACTTTCAAGACACATACAACAGCAGCATTAGCGTATCACACATCAAGAAGAGATCACCTTAAAAGGCTAAGTTACTGTAACAGGGGTCTCATTTTTACAGTAAAGTTAGAAAGTATTTCATTTACAACAAAACATTGATCTGTTGACAGTTATTTGTATTAAAAACTTCAGTGTCAAACAAGCAATAGTTACAAGTTTTGACTATTGTAGCATTACAGTCTTCACTGAACACATGATTTAGATCTACTCTTACCTGCTTTCTTAGGGCAGAAAAGCAACCAGCTTTTTTCCTTTTTTTTTTAAATATAAGAACATTTTCACACCTCCCCATAGTGTTTAATTTTTGCTGCACTTCACACCAAAGCCCAGCTGACTTTGTAAAAACTGCTCACAGGAAGTCACACTAAACTCAGAAATACCATATGGTCGCTGAACAAGAAAATAGCCATGGCTACCAAACCAAATTAACGCCATTGATCGCTTTAAAGAGAGATAGTTGTAGCCTTGCTAATTATCTGAGGTGCTTATTATGTATTTCAAAGTTTGAAAGTAATTCTATACTTCTATCAAAGCTAATAAATCAATCATCTCTGTTAAAGGCTTAGAGAAAAAGTAAATCTTACTGCTCAAATCTATGGTCAACATATGAGAAACATTACTGTGAAAGCCATTCAAAAAGCCTCCTCATGGGAAAGGGTAACATTATGAGAACTAAGTGTTTTCACATGTTCTTTTTACCTTTGTTCTTTTATAGTCTTATTTTTCACCTCTTCTACAGCAAGATTTTTTTGGAGGCTACTAATCTGAATTCCATCTCTTTCTTCTTGAGTCCCCTTGGGACCGCTCTCCCCCATCAGTGTCTTTTGTTCCTGCTACAGTAATTCTCTGATCAGTCAAAAATAGCTTCACATGACGTGCTCCAAGAGAGTCGGGAATCTGCAATGGTAGCAGATTTGGAAAGAAGGACTAAGAAAAAAAATCATTTGAAGGGAAAACCCCTACTTTCTCAGCAATGTTGTAAGCCTATCTGCTAAAAATGGAGAACATGCTTCATCCTGAAGTCATCTCTCATATCTGAGCAAGAGAAGGCAATCAAACTGAAGCAAAGGTATTGCTCTATATATAGGAAAGCCCAACCACCAAACCTGCTGTCTCCCAGGTTCCACAAAAGCAGTCACCACTGCGACCTTATTTATCACATTATACAACCAAACAACCTTAACTCCACTACAATGAGTTCAAAATCAGATTAAAAAGAATATAGAAAATCCAATTCTTGTGTTTTATTCCCTACATATAGACAATTCCTCCCAAAACGGGGGGGGGGGGGGGGGGAACCACCTCAACCCTCCTGAGTTACATTGTAAAAACTCAAATCCTAATGCAGTCTTCCATATTTTGCACCACTATAGTATCAGGTCCCAATTTCAACATCCATCTGCTTTTAACTGACATACACATTTAAGCTTCTAATCTCAAAATAACTGTGTCCTCAAACTAGGCTATTATACTACTACAGGATATTACTCACTTTGTTGTAAAGAAGGAAATAAATCTTTCTGCAGAATTTTATTTTCCTTTCTATTTAATGACTTCCAAAATATCTTATACTACAGTCATGGTGTAGTTGAACCATTCTATTCCTAAAGAGAATACTAGTGTCAAAGACTGTTGTGTTTTGTTGCTTGAAGTTTAACATTTAAAGATAATTACTTAAGCAAAAAAATAGCCCCTGGATGTTTGTTTGCCTCTTTAATTTGTACCTCAGTTCACTTGTATACTCAGCAATCAGCACAGCAGTATCCCAGTACTAGTTACAGTTTCTGGGAGCTACTGAAAAACTAAAGAAGCACAAGTAATTTATTTTACATTCAGTGTAAAATGTAAATATATGTAAAATAAATGTAACTTGTGAATGTTACAAGCATAACATACTGTGAATGCTTATAAGCATTATTTGTGAGTCAACAGTTTAGTGATTACAAACTTAAGTAGTTGCCACAAGTCTATAAATGCTGATGTTTTAAGTATTTGTATTTTCCTAATACACATTTCCCCACTCCAAAGATTGTCACCCTCCCCTCAGCTGTTTCACACTAGATCTCTTCCACCTCCATCACTGCAGACTTATCCCTTTGCCCAGTTAAGAAATCCCACATTCCTTCCAGTCCCTACCCATCCCAACAGCTTTCTTGCACCTTTATTCCCCTGCAATTCCACCAGTCAACACTTTTAAAGCTGAGCACACTTATAAACCCATTGACAACTTGGATGCCTTATCCTAAGCGTTTGTTACTATTTTACAGGCTTGTCTACACCAGATATTCTGTAACAAGCTGTCTGCAATTCTGATTAGACAGTTTTTGTTCATTTAAAACACACACACACTACAGACACACTTTGAGTAACTACAGCTTTTCGCCCCTCTCCTGAAGAGCTGGCTCTCATTCGCTGACATACAACATGAACCATCAACCATTCTGCAAAATCGTATTTTTCAATCGTATCCAGAGACTGAAAAAACATACGGAGTGTCCTATTGCTTTCCTCACAGAAGCGTTTTCAATTAAACTTCTAACATCCTCTCCTTCTCTACTAGAAGGATGGAGGAAGCTCACCAGGTGAGCTGTCCTTCACGTGGGAGCTAACGCGCTCTGTAAGTGGAGTACAGTGATAACTAGTTGAGACGGCTGCAGATGCCACCACTGACAACACGATAACTGGTTACATGCTCTGGATCCAGAAACTGAAGAGGCTTCTGCATTACTCATGATGTAACTATCTCTAGACAGACCTCTGCCTTAATGTTCTCCAATACATCTCTGGCATTCGCCACCACCACTGGAAGCAATGCTGAAGCAGCTTATCAGAATACTGGCTGTGCAGACACAAGTCAGGAGTTACCATACCTTTATTCCCCCAGACCAGGGGTGCCATATGAGTACCCTTTAGAAGTCACACTGCCTGCAAACTTTATGTTCTCACAGAGTCTTCGCTCCTAACAAATAAACTAGGCAGGTACAAGCAGCATGTGCCTGAACAAAGACCAAAACCACACGAAAGCCTGGTTGTATTTCAGCTCACAATGAACAAAAAAAGTTAGGTGCCTGAACACCTTTATTTTTCAAAAAAAAAAAAATAAAAAATTGTCCCAACTCCCAGTAAAATAAACACAAAAATTCAGAAGTGAACATGAAAATAACTCATTTTTACACAAGGTTTTAAAATAAGGCTCAGAAGACACAAGGGCACCGCTGGCTGCCCAGCGGCTGAGGGCGGCCGCGACCCGCCTGCGCACCCCCGCCCCCAGGAGAGCTCTCTCTCCCCCGCCGAGGAGACGCCGGTGCCCGGCGGGTTCGGGGCCCCGGGGCGCGCCCCACCGGCGGCGGGCCCGCCCGCAGGAGCGCTACCCGCAGGCCAAGGGGGGGGTCACCCTCCCCGCTACAGCCGCCGGCGGAGCGCGGGGCCACCGCCGCCTCCCCCGAGCCGCCGGCCCGACCTACACCACGGCGCAGGCGGGGGCAGCCGCCTCCCGCACGGAGACGGGGCCGGGGGCCCGGGGCGCGCCCGCCCGCCAGCCAGCCCTGAGGCGGGGGGGGGGGGGGAGCCGTCCCGGCGACGAGCCCGGCGGAGGAGAGGCGGGAGGGCTGCCCGCCCCCGCCGCCCCGCGCCGCGCTGAGGGGGGCCCGCCGCCGGTTGCCCGCCGGAGCCGGCTGCGGCTGACGCGGCCGGTACCGCCCTCCCGCCGCGGGGGCCGCACACCTCAACGGCGGCGGCGCGGAGAGACCGCCCCGCGGGGCCCGCCCGCCTGCCCGCCCCGGCGGGCTCCTCTCACCTCACAACCGGGAGCGGGCGGGGAAAGCCGCGGAGCCCGCCCAGCGGCGCGTACCTGGCGGCTGCCGGCGGCGGAGCCCCGGAGGCGGCTGCCCGTTGTTGTGGCCCGGGTGGCGGCAGGAAGCGAGCAGCCCCCGCGGCGGCGGCGTCTCCACCGTGGCGCAGTTACCATGGGACGGACGCCCTCTCCCTCCGGAAGTCACCACCGGGAGGGCGGGGAAGGGGGGGGGGAGAGGGGAGGGGAGGCGGGGAAAGGCGCCATCTTGAGCGCGGCGCCCGGCCCGGCGCCTGCCTTCCGCCATCTTGAGCGTGGCGCGGCCGCAGGGCGGTGCGGGCGAAGGGCTCGCCATAGGCCTGCCCCAGTCCCCGTCCTCCCCTGGGCCCAAGCCCCGGGGGCCTGTAGGGTTATGTTGGGAAAGGTGCTACGAATGGAGGTTTTCTAAAACTCCACAGAATGACAGCCTAGTACACACAGCTTTAAAAAAAAAAAATCTAAGCAGAGGGAAGGTTGTATCTAGGGTTGAAACGATTCTTTTCAGCGTAGGAAAATTACAATAAGGAAAAGCAAACGAGCATAATGTTACCAGCAGAAAATATATATATATATATTTTTTTTTTTTTTTTTTTCTGGAGAAATTAAGTAAAGAAACTAAACCTGGCCCTCTCAGCAGCCGCCCTGTAACATGAGGCGGTCACAGGGGGACCCTGGCACCGCGGCGAGACAGGGAACATGGCGGCAAGGCCAAGGCCAGCGGGGAGGAGAGGAGCGCGATGAGGGGCCCGGGCTAGCTCCTCAGCCTCACCCACGGCGCCAGCCGCCGGGCCCACCTGGGGCACAGCGTGGGCCACAGTGCCCCCGGGACATTTTCATCCCAGACTGTAGTGCAGATCCCTTCTCTGGCACCCACAGCATCTCTGTGCACACAATGGACCATCCTTGACCTTTTTTTTTTTTTAAAAAAAAAGAGTTAATATTGAATATAAGATTACACAGGGAAAAGAATGGGTAAATCCAGTGCTGGAATGCTAGGAAAAGCTTGCTACAGCTATAATCGTGCCATCCTGTGCATACGCTTTCATTTTTAATTACGTGATTGCATACCATTTTATCCCCAAGGACCTCTGCCTCAGTTAGTGCACAGAATGGGCTGAAACACGGTTGTGCTGTTGCTCGGAGACATGGAGTTTCCTAACCTTTGAGTGCTTGCTTTTGCAGTTGGCACAGAAGTGTGTCTTTGTGATTTTTAAAACCAGAATAAAACACTGGATAATCTGCAGTGATCCCATGCACATGACAGGCTGTTACACTTTCATCCCATCGCAAAGGTAATTGGCTCTCTAAAAGTTGCTCTAAAGCACATGAGGCGCCCCGGGGTCAGGCAGTCGATGGTTTGAGAGTCAGAGTTTGCAGCCTGAGTCAGAGACACCGACTCCCTCCCTCTTCGTTCTTCCCCTGGAGTTCGCTCGACATGGTTTTTATTAAAGGCTCGTTATAATCTCGCCTTCTGGCTCAGACCTCATCCTAAATGCCAGCAGTGTGTCTCCTGTATCAGCCCAAGAGTTTATGTTTGGTCAGACAGGGGTAGGATCAAAGCATGAAATGCTGTGGAGGTGGTTGATGTTTTTAAATCTGTCAAGTCTGGCACTAGAGCTGCTCTCAAGGAGCACAACTGTGAATGGGAGAGAGCATATGAATTTTACAGGAGATTTCTTTTCTGCGAAGCAGCATGAGCAAGTGGAATAGGAAAAGCTAGATCCTCTCTGGCTGCAGAGGGACTTTGCCGCCAGGTCCGGTCGCTTAATATCATATTCTGCCACTTAATCTCTAATTGTGTTGATTTCTTCTATCAGGTCAAGCGACTACTGAGTCATGTAAGATAGTTTCTGTAATTCCTGTGAAACCTTCCCTTTTTTCACAAAGTATGCCTGCGGGATATAATTTGTGCTTCAGTGATCCTCCGCTGAAATACACTAGAGAAATTTAAATACCTGTTTTTCCACGCCGCAGCTCCTGTCTTTCAGTGCCATCTAGTGTTCACGCGTGGAAGAGATGCTGTAACTAATGGAATTTCTCATCAGATCGATTTGCCATAATTAACACATTTTGGAAATTCATAGATGGCACTGATGGAAGGTTTTTTGTAAACTGATAAAATATTTCTATCTATAAAATCTAAAGATATATCTATTCATATTTGTATTTTATGGTGTTAAATTCTGACACAAATCTCTATTTAAAATCAATAGCACTCACAAATCAAACGTATATTTCAGTTATTTACTTCTGGCTACGCTATTCTCTGTAACTGATTAGGTTGCTTTAGAAAATAGTGGCCACAACAAAAAAAAAAAAAAAAGGTACTGAAATAATCTATCACCCTGCTTCATTTTCAGCTCTCCCAAAAACAAATAGCTGTCCAGATCAGAGACCAATCAAAATTTTACTTGCAAAGTCAAATTGCAAACCTTGGAGTGACAGATCTTTCAATCCATCTACAAAAAGGAGGGAGGTGGTTTTTGAAACAAGGAGACAAGAATTGAGGGATTATCAAGAGATCACCGATCTTCAGTTTCTTACCTTTTCTCCCTTGATGTCTTTCTTTACAGTGACTTCTTATTCTCATCCCTAGTCCATTGTTGGCAGTTAAATATTTCATAACCGTTGAAACACCCTTGCCTGTCTTTTATTACTAACATATAAACTTACTTAAGAGGCAAACATGAGGGACTTCTTACAAAATCTCCCTGTATTTCTATAAAGAAAGCGTTTAGTGGCCAGTGCAGATAATTCCACCTTGAAGATGTCAGATTCTAAATTAAGATACAAATCCTGAGGAGCAAATACAATAAAAGGAGTATGAATACAGAATTTCATACAATAGTTTTGTGCGGACTCAGATCCATATATATATGTTTAACAAAACTCACCCTCCCTACCTGGTCATGAAAGAATTAGAAAGTCATTATTTTCTGAATTAGTCCAGCTAAAACAGAAATAAAGGAAGGTGTTCAGCTGCTTTCATTCCAGAGAAAATTTAATTTAATTAGAGCAATTTCAGATCACACTTCTGGCAGCTGTGTTTATCACACTTTCTTCAAAGGACAGGAATTAGCATTGACTGACGTTAGCATCAAAGCTCATTTATTCACCCGCCCACATCCGACCAGCCCTTCTGAGTTTGTCTGTTTATTTAGCACTTTAATAACACCACAGTAAATAAGATTTCATTTTGGAGTGTGCATGGTTTTTGTCAAAGCATTTAGTGCAGACTTCTTATAATGTCACAATAGAACCACTCTTTGCAGGTTTGATGAAAGAGCAGCTAGCTGTTCTCCAGAAGAGATATTTTAAATGCTTAACAAGGACATAGACTGGGATCCAGAATTTCTTTTTCTTTCTTTTTTTTTTGTGTCAACAACTAGAAAATATCTGTCTTTCGGCAGAGAGGAAAAGCGCCAGAAATGACCCATCATCCCTTAAACTGCAGAAGACTGACTGCCCGAGTCCAAAGCCAGATAGGTCACATAGGGGTTGAACTTCAGGGCTTGGGGAAGCCATGTGGTACTGAAGACTCAGCTCTCTGTTTCACAGCTGCTTTGTCCTTGCCAGCTCATATGGAGGCGTGAGCACTGCCCTTTCACTTGCAGCACACAACCTGCTATCATCTCTTCTGAACTAAATGTAGGTTTTGCTGGTAAAGACCCTCTTTTATTTCGTGTTTGTGCAGCACCTGGCAAAACAGAACTTGATCCCCAGTTAGAGCTGCTGGAACACAGGAATGAGGTGGACGGCTCATAGCTGAGCTGCTTCTTTTGGAGGCAGGTGTAGAACTGCTGCCACATCAGACCAGGCACCAGAGAAGTCAGCAACAGCAATCTTCTGCCTACACTGCAACCTCAAGCCCTGGGGTGACACAGAGAAGCAGTTGGGCTGGGGACCCATGGACTTAGTCTCCAATTATCAGGAGTAGTTTGCACCTAGTCATGATTGTTCTTGGATGACAAAACATGAGAAAAGGATGCCACAGAAAGAGAAAAAAATCTCCTTTCTGTTGCTTTCCAAAAAGAGGTAAAGCAATCAGCTCCATTTAATTTTTCAACAAGTGGAAGCCAACTGAGCTGACGGAGCAGGTTCACAGCAGATGCCCCTCACCAAAAGATTCCCTCCAGATCTCACCTTTTCCCCCCAACTTGCCAACACAGATATTATCAGGTACAAACTAGAAGCAGCAAAGAGAGGCAGCCTGCCAAAACATGAGCAAGGTGGAAATGGAGCCTCCTGTGTATATTACCGGACAGAAATGGCTGTGCGCAAGCCTCCTCTGTTGTGCTTTGCCTACTTATGAAATCGAGAGAAAGCTAGTAAGAGCAGCTCTGTAAGCAAAGGGACAGTGTGGGCATTTTCTGCCTTGCAGTGAAATGTCAAAAATGATGGAAATGTTTTTTTCTTCCCAAAGGTTGATCGTGCTACATGCAGAACAGTAGTCTCCCCTAGACAGTGTTATTGGCAGTGGCACTAGCTGAAAGAAAAAAATCAGAGCCCTCGCTTAAAGATGTAATTCAGAATGTGAACAAGGAACAGCATAGCTATAAGTTGTCTCTCCAGTAGGCATACGATTCTGAAGAGAAGTCAGAGTAAAAAAAAAAAACAAACCAAAAAACAAAAACCAAACCACAAACAAACAAAGAAAACAGATGAGAGAATGACTACTGGGACTAAATTCCACTGCTTTGACCCCAGCATTACATTATCAAATCCCAGGATTTAATATGCAGCAGAATTATCATAAAACAACAGTTATGTGTAATGGAAATTATTTAAGTTTCAATGTTTCATCCAGCAGTGCAGACAGGCCTGTGGAGTGTGCCATCTTAGCTGGAACATTTATTGATGCTGACCACTGGTTTATACAGCAGGAGTTGAAAGGTGAAGAATTCAACTCTCCAATTCTGAAATTAGGAAGAAACAGAAATGCCAAGGAAACGAGACACTCGACAGCCTGTGAGAAAGTGATGGCAAATTCACAGCTTTCAATCACTTATAGCACTTGTTATGCAGAAATAGGCTGAGCTCCCAGTTTTGCTTGGAGGTTGTGTCACTTCCAATCTTCCCTGTAAGACGCAAGCATGGTTTATAGTGGCGATTTGCATGTAGATGAATGAAACGTCTGCTCTCAGTGACTGTATTTCTGAAACTTGGGTTTCACTAGTTGAGAAAGAAAACAGCTTTTTGGGGGGAATGTTACTCTTGTAAAAAAATCCTCATGCTCTAAACCATTGTAATCAGTCTAACTTTTTTTTTTAAAAAAAAAAAAAAAGGAAAAAAGTTAGTACACGCAACAGAGCAGCATTGATTTGCACTCTCAACTGACAACCCAGCAACCGGAGAATTTTGCTTATTCCATTTAGCCAGCCAGAAACCACATGGGCCCATGCAAACCGAAATTTTAGACATGCTTTTTCTCGACAAACATGAAACTGTCAGGGAAAAACAGAATGTAGATATCTCTTCAAAAGTATTGTCCAGAAAAACTCATCTTGCATAGTACTTTCCATAATCCACTCTTCCAGATGTTCTTCTCACTTTCTTCATGCGTACAAGTAATCAAAAAAAGGCAACGAAGAGTAGCTTAGGACAATACTCAGTAAATCCCGACGAGATTACTGAAGCAGCACATCAGCTAGGATAGGTATATTCTTCTTTTATTATCTTGGTTAATCTGTAAAGCCAACTCATCTTCGTATGAATACTGACCGACACTTTAGTTTGCAAAAAAAATATGGAATCAGGAGAGCAAGAATTAATAAAGTCATGATTATTAGTGTTCAGCCACTTGCTTTGCTGAATATTTTAAAAGGTAAATTTTACATGTTTTCAGGCAAAATTATTTTTTTTTCATTCTACTACTCTGATGAATGAGGAAAAAAGTCTGCAGCTGCCCAGAAAAAAAGTAGACTTTGCAGGATGATTTAGGTGTACCAGGACATTGAATTGCACTGTACTGCCCCAAGCAGTAAGTTTTCCATATTCAGAAGTGATCAGCTAACAACAGATCCAAGATCCGTGCATCAGAAAATAAGAGAGTTTTGGTTAAATGGGAACCAGATGACAGAAGCTCCAACTATCTCCTTAGATTAAATAAAGCAGTAGATGCTACAGAGGTATCTTCCTCACAAAACTCCTTTTTCTCTTCAATGATTGTGTTGCTTTTTTTCTCTACTGAACATTAAAATCATGCTGCAATGGGCAAAGGGAAGAGATGTTTAATGCTGTGGCCTGCTGATGATTCATTCATAGCCCATAAATTACTTTAATCGGAGATATATTGGAACGGCAACATTCAGTATTTAGTAGTTGAGACACTTTTTGGGTCATGTTCTGAAACTTCATTAATATTTCTGAAAGCACTTCTGGAGAAACCCATTGTATCCTTAACTGGTCTGTCTTCAACACCCTGTACCCGAAGGCAGCTTTTTTCACTGAGAGAGCGCGTGCCATTTCTCTTAGAGCTCTCTACACCATCTCCATGTTCTTGAAGACAAAACAGTAAAACATTCATTAGATAAAAGGTAACTAATTCGGGTATCTTCTGTGAGAAGCACTTAAAACCAATAGTTGTCCCAGTGCTTCTAGTTACCTTGAGCACAGAGGCTCCATCACGTACGGCTGATTTATGTCTGTAGCTTATGTGATGAAGTAACAACAATTGCTTCTTGCAATACCAGAAGCCACAAGACATATTTAAAATAAATCTTGAAAAACAACAATGTGGAAACACCAGCCGTTGTGTTTTAGAAATGGACCAGTTTAGCTTTAGCAGCAAAAAGTTGCAAGACAGTGTTAGAGCAGGGTGGGTGAGCTGCATTCGCCTCTGAATCATGTTTCAAGCGGGGTCCCAATTGCAAAGCCTCCTCTACTGCCCTTTCACTCTCAAGTTACTCCCTCCCATACCTAAGACTGATAAAATGCAATTAAATAATTTTGTGTATTGAAGGTTCAAATTTAAGGGAGTTACAGAGAAAGATGAATAGTATTTCATAGAATCATAAAATTCTATCAGAGCTTTACCTTTCCTAACTTGATCCTTGGCTGCTCAGACAATTTCTCTGTATTCCTCCCAGGCTGTCTGTCCTTGCTTCCACCCTCTATAGGCTTCCTTTTTGAGTTTGACTTTCTCCAGGAGCTCCTTGTTCATCCATGCACGCCTCCTGGTGTTTTTGCCCGACTGCCTCTTTGTTGGGCTGTATTGCTCCTGAGCTTGGAGGAGGTGATCCCTGAATATTAGCCAGCTTTCTTGGGCCCCTCTTCCCTCCAGGGCTTTATCCCATGGTACCCTGCCAAGCAGGTCCCTGAAGAGGCCAAACTCTGCTCTCCTAAAGTCCAGGGTAATGAGCTTATGGTGTGCCCTCCTCACCACCCTAAGAGTCTTGAACTCCACCATCTCATGGTCACTGCAGCCAAGGTTACTCTTGAGCTTCACGCTCCCCACCAGCCCCTCCGTATCAGTGAGGACAAGGTCCAACATGGCACCTCTCCTCATTGGCTCCTCAGTCACTTGGAGAAGGAAGTTATCAACGCATTCCAGGGACCTCCTGGATTGCTCATTCCCTGCTGTGCTTTCCCTCCAACAGTTCTCAGGGTGGCTGAAGTCCCCCATGAGGACCAGGGCTTGTGAACATGAGGCTGCTCCTGTCTGTCTATAGATGCCCTCATCCACTCATACTTCCTGGTTGGGTGGCTTGTAGCAGACCCACACTGAAACATCACCTGCCCCTGCTTTCCCTTTAGTCCTGACCCATAAGCACTTGGTTGGCTCCTCATCCATCCCCAGGTGGAGCTCCATACACTCCAGCTGGTCGTTGACATAGAGGGTGACACCCCCTCCTCGTTTCCCCTGCCTGTCCTTCCTGAAGAGCCTGTATCCTTCCATTCCAACACTCCAATCATAGGAGCCATCCCACCACGTCTCCATGATGCCAATAAGATGATGGCCCTGCAGGCGTATGCACATTTCTAACTCCTGTTTATTCCCCATGCTACCTGCGTTTGCAGAGAGGCATTTAAGTTGGGCCCCTGATGAAGTTGACTTACTGGCTGGAATTCCTTTGTGCTCTGCTCTAGGTGCTCTCCCGCTGACCTGCAACCCTTCTCCAGGCTCTGGGCATCTATTACTGGCATGGTACTGGTAGGAGTGGGATGGATTGAGGAGTTAAATAATTTTTTTTTCTCTAGTCCTTGTTAAAACAATTCTTTGTTTGCTTCACTGCTGTAAATCACAGAGGAACCAGAGCGTTTCAGAGTCTTGAGATTCGACAGAGATGGTCACTGGTTCAGCTGTTGCTGTCCCTCTGAACATTTGTCCAGGATCCAAATACACCAGCTGGAGAGAAGATTCGTGTGTGGAACAGACACAGGGCAATCCACAGAACTACTTTTTTCCCAGCATGCTTAGACTTTTCGAAAAGACTACTTTAAACTGAACTTAGTTAAAAGAAAGCTGAGTGGCAGAGTTCAAAGTTAGGACGCATGCTTTGGAGGTTTCTTCATTGAATTTTTTCATTAAATCCCCTACTTATGTTGAATAATGGAAAAAGGATGGTATATACTGTGATCATATACAATTTTTCCCCGATGACTCACGCCTCCTTATCAGTTGGAGAGAGGGCACTTTGGAGCGGGTCAGGAGTGCAGGGCGAGGAAAGCTGTTGTGTGTAGGATCCCACCCTCGGTCATGGAGAGCTTGGAGGATGTGAATGAAACAGAAGACTGAGGAGTGAGATGGAAGAAAAGATGGTTTCATAATGAGGGCAGCTGAAAGGTGACACAGAGAGTTAGAACACCATGGCAGCCTCTGCCCTACAGCTCCCATATGATCCCTGTGTGAATTTTGGCAGTTCATAGCAGCGTGATGTGTGCTCGCTGGGCTCTGGTTTGAAACGTTTCCCATCCTTTGGCAGGAGTGTTGGCCATTCATAGTCGCTACAGATGCACACAATAGGAACACTATCCACAGTGTAACACGCTAAACGTCCCATGACGTTTCTAGCTGGATACTCTAAGTTAGTTGGCTGCTGACAGTCTTGACTCTTGTCTTTGTACTGTAAAAAAATTACATTTGCAGAGCATTCAGATACTTATCGGACACCACTCCTCAAGAACCCAGGAGGAGATGAACAAGTCCCCATTCTGTACTACATTTCAGTGTTGTACAGCAAATAAAAGAGGGCAGACTGCACAGATACATGAAATACACTGAAAATAGACCATGCTCTCCTGAGTAACTATCCTGTGCATAAAGTCCTCTGGAAAAAATGGTGCATGACCCTGTAATAAAGCCCATCACGCTTCGTAAGGACGGAGGACTGAACCGAGATTCCACATAGCTATTAATACTTTTTTGCGCAACTGATTTCACTGTCTTAAGTTGCTTTTTGATGTTTAACTGCGATGTGATAGTTTTTATTTCTAATTAATAGATCATACAGTAATAAACAAACATTAATTGAAGCATCTGCAATAATGCTATATATGGAGATGTGATGTTTATTTAAAAAAATCACGGGCAGCAATAGGCTTATTTAATGTGAGAGGATGGAATGGTGGCAAGTAGCTTTGTGTTGCTTCAAATAAAAAAGGTCAGCCACAGGTCTGATTTTTCTTAGAAAAGCTGCCTTTCTAAGCATATATATATATATATAGCATATAGGGATTAGTTACCAATATTTCACTGTCAGCATGGAGAGATAGAGCAGGGCTCTGCCTTGGACATTGATACTTAGTATTTTCATTAGTGAATGGGTTGATGCAACAGATATCTAGAAATATATTTTTGCAAACAACTGAGAGTAACATGAAAAATAAGAATACAATTCAAAAGAATGTCTGTAAGATAAATATTCTGAAAAAAACCCAACCCAGGATGTAAGGAAATAATTTCAGGGTTCTGCACTTAGACAAGATGGGAAACAGCTGCTTAGGTAGCAGATATGCACTACTCTGTCTTGGCGAGCCCCAGCTGGAGGCTTCTGTTCTGTTTTGGACATGACAACATTTGAAAAGCATGTGGACAAATTAGAGAAAGTCCAGAGGACAGCAATAAGAATGACTAAATATCTTGGGAACTAAGGCTAAGGCAGAAAGATGCAAAGGGATGGTGGTGTTTAGTCTACAGATGGAAAAGCTAAGGGGAGGCACAGTAACAGTCAAATACAGGAAAAGATCATGAAAGACAAAAGGATAATTTGTCGATAGGATGAGAGAGGAACTTGAAATGCAGACAGCGTGATCTACCTGAAATGAAGTCAACTCTGTTAGTGAAAGGATTCAAAACCACTACAACCGATTACCTGGCAAGCCTGTCAAGAATTAATTGATCTCTCTTGGGGCAAGAAGCCGGACAAAATAGTCCATCCTTAATTAGAATCATCCTATTCTTCTTCTTCTGCAAGTGCTTTCTGCACACCGGCCTAACTGTGTAGGCAGCACAAAATGCATAACATACCAAACATACTGCACCCTGGTTGTTACCTACCAGCACGATAACCAGGTTTTTCTATTATTTTCATATTCCTCTTTTGCTTGCACTAAGGCTGTTTCTCAATAGCCAAAAGCAAAGAGAGCTGCTTTTTGGGTATTGTAAAATGTGCCCTTTGGAAAAGATCAATAGGCTGATACCAAGAAATCTAGTCTGAATTATTTCATTGTTTATATAATTTGATTAAAAAAATCCCAAACCTCTAATTTTAAAAACCGTCAAGTGTTTCAAATCCCAGTGATAATCCCTTGAGACAATGCCAGCAAGTATTAAAAGAAGGAGAAAAAACCAGCACCGTTTGTTGCTTCAATAGTGATGGCATTCAAGTTAAACCATCCTTAAAGTAAACATATCAATCAGATTTTAAAAAAAGAAGAAACCTAAAGCTACTAAGAAATGAAGTGGTTGCAATTTAAACTGCCCCAAACTGGAGATACAGCCTCCAGGAGAATGTGGACTATAGACCAGAAACAAGAAAGCTTTAATTTTGAACATAAAGACAAGCTTATCCATGAAGTTGCAGTAAACACAGTCCTGTACCATTCAGCTCGAAGTATGAAGTGATCTGCCAGTTTACAAAGAAGAAAGCCTACAGCCTGTTTTAATTGATCTCCTCGCACTGGCCAGATTCAGCTAATATATTATTTGCTTTAAATAATCCCACCATGACCAGCACATTTTCTAGGATAGTTAGCGCACGCAAGAGCTATACAAGGGATCTGAATTTGGAAAGATACAAGTCTTGGAAGACACATCACCTGTATCCCATTTGCCAGTTTGTCAAACGAAATAAGACAAAAAGGGCAAACTTGCACATTTTCACCTGAGAATTCATAACTCTGTGCCTGAGGTCTCCGGATGGAGGGTTCACGTTAACCTCAGTTGTCTCATATTTAATGTGGCTCTTGGAAGACTCACTTGGCTGTCTTTGTAAATACCACACCTTTTATATTTCTGACTTTCTCCATTTTTAATACTGATGTTTTGCTGCGTGGAGATTTCTTGTCACACTCATGATTTCTTCTAAACACCCATGGCTAATTCTCCTGTTTTTTGCCGCCCTCCGAATCTGCAGATGCTCAGTGCGTGCTGATTGCGTCCCATCATTCAGATGTTGCGTGCATGGGGCATTACTGTTATGATTTACAGAGGACTGTCGTGGCTTAGCCCCGGTTGGCAGCTAAGCACCACGCAGCCGCTCGCTCACTGCCCAACCCTGCGGGATGGGGGAGAGAATTGGAAGGGTAAAGGTGCAAAAACTTGTGGGTTGAGATAAAGAGAGAGAAAGAAAACAACAAGGAGGAAAAAGACCAAACCCAACAAAAATAAGTGATGTAAAACACCCCAGTTGCTCACCACCGACCGACCGACCGATGCCCAGCCAGTCCCTGAGCAAGGGCAGCCCCTGCCAACCTCCCTCCTCCCCAGTTTTATTGCTGAGCATGACACCGTGTGCTGCAGGATATCCCTTTGGTCAGTTGGGGTCGGATGTCCCCGCTGTGTCCCCTCCCAGCATCTTGTGCACCCCCAGCCCACTGGTGGGGCAGTGTGAGAAGCAGACAAGGCCTTGGTTTACTTTTCCAGCTGCAGAACACCTCATTTGCCCACCGTACGGCCTTTTACCCCCCCCCACCCTACCCCGCTCTGCAGCCATGAGGAGGCCAGCTGATGGGCTCAGCTTTGGCCAGCGGTGGGTCCAACTTGGGGCCGGCTGGAACGGGCTCTGTCCAGTATGGGGGCAGCTTCTGGTGTCTTTTCACAGAACCCACCCCTGCAGTCTCCCCACTACCAAATCCTTGCCACGTAAACGCGCTACCTGACCTCCGAGAAACCCTGCACAGGCGTACACAGCATCACACCACTTTCTTCTTAAAGGGCAGACGCCTCGAAGAGGCTGCCAGGCCCTGGGACAGGGTAGCTGCTGCTGGGACACAGGGCGAGAGATTGTCAGTTTGTCAGTGCTCCTGCTCCGTGGCCTTGGCAGTGACCTTTACGGAAGGGCAGCTGCTCACCTGGTCACAGAGCATGCACGGGCTCCTGGATGTCACCACAAAAGTAATTACAAAGATGTCCTTTTCAGCGTAACCTGATGTAAAAGATATAACTTGTGACACCTCTTCCCATTTAAAGCTGCAATACCGCTCCTGGGCACATCCCATTTGTGTTATGCAGTCACCTAGAGGGTCTGCTGCCTCTACTGACTTCATGCTGTTAACCAGAAACCACAAAACTGCAGGAAAATATAAGCTCTGCTGACCCTTAGTGGCCATAACTCCACTACAGTACTGTGGGATTTATTTTTTTTTATAAATTCAGGAGTGCTGGTGCTATTACATTTTTTTGGGGGAGGGGAAGGTATTGACTAACTTGCTGCAGGCAAAAGTTGGGGAAGTACTGTCAGCAGAGGATCCGGGTATCACAGAGGAGAAGGTACCCGACCTTAAGATTTTACAGCAATTCAACAGAGCAAATGCAATCTTAAATCTAAGGGCTATCAAAACTGACCCTGTAAACTGAACGCGAGTCATTCTTCGGGAAAAACAGACAGAAAGATTGGAGAAATGAAGACAGTGTCCCAAGATATCCGTGATAAGCTCAGCGGAAACCTCTGTGATGGGGTTAGTTGTCTGGACAGAAGAAATCCTGATGAATGTAGGACAAAGAAACTGTGATCATGAACCCATCTTCCAGGAAAACAGGAGCCAGCAACAATTCTGGGAACTGACGTCCTGGGCCCACTTATATATTGACACCAAAAAGGTGTAATAAGTAACTGGCTACCTTCCCAAAGTGAGCTTCTTTGCAAGAGCTTTTCGGCACGAGATCTCCCAGACAGACTGGACTGCAGTCAGATCGTGATAAATGCTACAGAAACACAGACCAGAATGATAAGCTTCTTACCCAAATGGTTTATGCTCTCGATATGAGCCGACCGACAGTAAACAGATGTTCCCCACCACAGCAGAACACAAGCAGAGCCGACCCTTCCAGGCTGACTCCACTACAAGGACACTGCTTCCACAGCTCGCCAAAGCACAGGCACATCGTGTAAGCTCCCGACACTCTTCAGCTCACCCCAGCAGCAGCAGCGGATCTCTGCCAGTCAGTCCCACTGAATTGCTTTGGCCTCTGCCAGGACACCAGTAGCTCTGCCCGAACTGGAATTCAGTTGCCTGAAGATCCCGTGTGTTGCAGCAGCAGTGAAAAGCCATCCCACCACTTGTCTTCACCTGAACTTCAGCTACCCTGAGCCTCTACGTTACCTGCTTATTAAGCAACCAAGCGGAGACCGCATCTGATATCCTCATGCTTCTTCAAGCTGTTTCTTCACTGACAGAAAATAGCAACCTCTATAAACTGTGCTCAATCTGACTTCACTAAAACGCTACTAGGCACGTCTGATGTAGGGGAAAGTGGAGCTGCACAAGAGAGAATCTCTTTTTTGTGTGTTAAAATTATACACCAGCTGCCTTTGAGAACTAGGGGAAAACCGTAAGATTCACTATTAAAACAAAAAAACCCAAAATTTAAGAAAGTCTGTGCTGTCAGAAGATTTCCCACACCAGGCACCCAACAAAAAGTGCAAGAATGCCATCTTACATCAATCTCAGGAAAAAGTACTGTGGTGTACGATTTGTGACCGAGTTAGAAATCTGAGCAAAATCATCAGCCAAGGTGACACGAATGTGCTAGTCACAAAAGCCTGAAACGATCAATTTATTTAGGCTTCCCATCAGCTTTGATCTGATCTAAAGTCGCAGTTTAGAGAAAAAATCCCGTGGACTTTTCCTATAACATCCAGCCCAGGATCAAAGCACTGAGCACTGAGCTGTTTCCAAAGCTATTGAAAACAAATAAGTATAGGACTTACTACCCAGGTGTCCACTAGAATCTCAGTTTTCACTTTCATCAAGCCAAATCTCTCTTTGTTATGGTTTCAACAGAATATTTCCAAATATAAACAGAAGCAAGCCATGTGTAGACATCTACATATAATCTGAAAAGGCAGTTTTATGGTTTGAACTGTCCACTCATTCACTTTATCCCAATGATGTTATCTACAAGCATCATTGGTGGTTATTTCACTTCTTATTCAAGCGTGCAAGAAAACAAGGAAAGCAGTAGAGCTTGGAAATCTAGATTTTTTTTCCCCCATCACTTAGAAGTGAAGGCAGGAAAAGCAGCCCGCAAGGCACTAGAAAAAGCACACAGTAAGATAGGTCGGATCTCTCACATGCAAGGAGCTGCTCAGCTTTCTGAAGTCTGAAGAAAAGTGTTCTTAGTAACTCAACAGCCATTTTCAAACCAACACGAGGGAAATTGTGTGTCTTCAGGAGTTCCCAACACAAACCAGCAACTTTCTGTGACTTGGAAATCCGTTTCAGAGTTAATCCATTTCAGCAGAGACTGCTGCTGAAAAGATTACTTTCTTTATGGAGGAAAGGAAAACAAAAATCCAGTCCAGCAGCTACATGCTAAAATTATGAACATTCTCCAAATCTAATGATCTGTTTGGTTGGCTCCCTGGTTGAATGGATGAATCTGATGTCAGACAAAAATAACTCCTGTGAAGTAGAAAAATTTTAGTTTCTAAATTGGGCAGGAAGGTTTGTCTTAAAGTTGCTATCGAGGACATTGTCAAATTCCCAATGCTACAATCAAAACAGTCCAGTCTTCACATTCCTATAACATTATTTGATATTATCAAAATTAAGTAGAGAGAGTTTTAGACAGCCAAACAATTCTTATTCTCTAAGGAATGCACAGAAACTTAAATCCTTTAAATCACTAGGAGGGAGAAAAAATATTATGGAATCAGTTATAGCCACTTTTACTGAAGTCACAACATGCATGAATGAAAACACCTTTTCTGTAGGTTTTTTCAATGTACCTTGTTGAGGTAAAAAGATTTATTTCAGAAGGAACTAGACATCAGAGTCCTTTTTTTTTCTTCTAGAAACTGTGATTAGCCTGAAAGGCTAAAAGGCATTAGTGTGTATTTACATGAAAAACTGAGAGCCAACCATGCCTCTGAAAATGAAAAAACATGTTTGCTACAAATCTACTTTGCCACCTGCTGGCAATGTAGAGGAGCGGCCAGCAACCTGCACTTCCCAAATAACCCCTTCAGGTGGCACACAGAATATCCTACACCATCACAGACCATTGCAAGCACGAGGATTTGTATAGACATATGAAACCATACCGAATTACTTTTTTTTTTTTTTTTTTTAAACATAAGTTTGGAAATTCCATCTCCTCTCTTCCTGCCCCATGACTTGAAGTGCTTCATTGTAGCCACCACTTCCATGTGCACCCAGTTCACTTAAAATCTTGCTCATTTAAGTACCCCTTTGGGCATACTGCAAGGATAGAGTGTTCTCTAAAACTATTACATTTGCATTGAATTGGAGGAAGTACCATTCAAGATAGACCCTTTTTCTTGCTACTATACTCAAAATTTTAAATGATGAAACAAAAACTGATACATTAAGATTGTTTATTTTAAATGGTATTCTGAAATTTGTGGTTATATACAAATTTTCAAACTATGAAGCTCACGATTGCATGGTGACTGTCTTCACAAAATAAGGCTGCTTGGTCAATCTTATCAGAGCTGATTCCATTGAAGTTTGATTATTCAGAGTAGAGGATGGTTTCAAGAAGTTGTCATCCATGAAGGCACCAACACCGAAGGAGGTAGGCCTTCCTACATAAAAAGCCCTTCAAGGGCCCCCTCAGTTACCATGTGACATTTATTGAATTTGGGAGCATCACCAGCAGGGAAAGATCTGAGTGAAACCAACGGTCATTGTGGAAAGGCCTTTATACTGCACTCAAAATCCGGGGACAGATACCCGCTGCAGGGGCTTTTCCATGCCAGTCATACTTGCTGTGCTTTATTCCTCACTCAACTGGGCTAGTTAGGGGGGAAAAAAAAAAAAAGAAAAAAAAAAAAAAGCAGCTTATGGAGCTATGATAATTTGGCAATGATCTTTAAAGACAGATTGTTTTAAAGGAATAATTAATAGGCATGAACAGGATTTATGTTAATGCTGAAACTTCAGTTTAGATACCAGACGCAAGGATGGGGTGAAATGTGTCATCCCTCAGCCAACAGACAAACTTTTCATTTCTCTGAACTGACATGGAAGGCAGATGAACAATGGCCTCCTCTCAGGTTCCCCCAATACTAAAGGTAGAGATATGCTTCATGAGTTTGCTTTATACACAGACAATTAAAAATACATTTTAGTAATGTTTCCCATAAAAATCTTACCAATAGCACAGTACTGAAATCAGTGCAACAAAATTAAAATGACAGGAAGGAATATTTACAACTATATTGTATTGTACCGAAATTGCAAGATCAGAAATTTCTAAAGTGCAAAGTTGGTTATATTCTACACAGATACAGGGATCTGTTTTCTTGCTTATAGTAAGAACCACTACCATCATTACAGACGCACCACATATCCATGCTGAACGTTTAAGTGACCAAACGTCATCCTTATGCTGACAGGCAAAACTCCTCTACCAAATCCAGTGGGAGGCAGACATCAGCATCCAAGGGTCAAATTTAGTCCCTCAGTTCTCGGAGTGTCACATGCTGGATGGAGATTAACTACTGTAAACCCAGGAACGTGAAACAAGGAGTAAGTGTATTTAAATACACGGAGGAAGGTATTTAAATAGAAATCTTACAAAGAGCTTAATGGTTTGTTTTATAGTAGGTTAAAGACAATCACTGCATTTTTAAAAGCACAAAATAGAGGGCCCAGCACTCTGTGTTTTATTTAGCTGCAGTTTTGTCCTAGTTCAGACCGGGCACAAATTTTTAAAGACTATTTACACCAACAAGATTTGCAGGTTTCGCCATGGGAGCCTCTAAAACCAGAGAGAGATCACCAAAACAGGCTCTTGCAGCATTAGAGTATTAAAAAGTCACCATTCAAAATAGCTCATTCTTAAAAATTACTAAAGGAAATCATAATAGAAGGAAGGTGGCTGCTAAGTTTCCAGATTAACTGAAACTCCCAGTCAATTCACCCATATTCTTAAGCATATCGGACAGTTAATCTACATATTATTTACAATAATTCTTGCTACTAGCCAACAAAACCAAAAGAGAAAACTGCTCCTTGACTCACAGCTCCCTGTACTCTGCAAACTAAAGAGTCTCCACTTTTTTGGTTTTGGGCAAAACTATCCAGTGTTTGCCACAGGATTTTAACTACAAGTAAACAAAGTTTGTCTTGAAAAGCAACACATTATGTGAATTAGTTTGTTCCATTAGCCTATTTTTAAACTACTACTTCATATTTACTGAAACAGCTATGGCATAAGAGGTTACACAGCTAGGCTTAAGTAATGCCATAATCTGACACAATCCACTTGGTTATGCCCCAAACTATTTACAGTGATCTCAATTCAAACAAACCACTTGGTTCAAGAAAGCGTCCAAAGAATTAATAATTGCAAGTCCATAAAATAATCTTTCCTAAGAAGCTGTTTGGGAATGATTTAGTCATGATCTGTTCATTTTATTTTAAGATATTCATATACTGAAGTATATTCATGGACAAAAGCCTCATTGGAAACGAGTCCCAGGACCTACACATGCATTAGCAAACAAGGGTAGGTCTGTGCCACAGTGTGCAGCAGACGGAAGGGAAAATGAGGGGAGGAGGGAAAATGGAATCTAGTCCGCGTAGAAAGAAAATCAATTAGATTGAGACTTGTATGTATTAACACACACAGGCATCTGAAAAACAATGAGTAACTACAAAATCATTATTATGAAACTGAGTTAACTGCACCTTGATCCTTAAACGGGGCAGGCTAAGCAAATGTAGATGACTACAGCTGTAATAAGTTTTTAGAATTAAAATCTGTATAAGCAAAGCAGCTCCACGCTCCATTCTGGCAAAACCTAAGCTGGTCTTTCAACAATACAAGAAGTCTAAAAAGTCAGCTGATCAAGTTATGAACAGATCGGAGTAACTCTTCATAAAACATACCGCAGGCCCCTGTGCAACATCAGAAGAAATGCACCAATTTTAGGTATAAATTCCTCTTGATGCTCATTATCCTCTACCCACCTAAGCCCTTGCAGAACACAAACTTCTTCCAAAGCAATTCAGTTGATTTTACACTTATTTTTGTGTGCAGAACCGGCTGAAAGAAAAATCCATCACTGGAAGCAATGACTTCTGCATTTCGTTCACGCATGACAGCCAGGATTAAGAGCGTGTTTGCCTTTTGCAGCAGCAAATTCTGTAGTTTGGTCCAGTAACTCAGAAAGAGTCTTGAGTTTCCTATTAACCTCCTCAACAGCTTTTGTTCCACAGGCCTTCAAGGAGCCTGCCCTCTAAGCTAAGTTACTCTAAGTCCCATGAATGATTGCAGACAGAAGCACTGAACTACACCACAGGGGAAGATGAACCGATCCAAGCAGTATAAAATGAGGAGAGTGTTTACAGGATCCATCACAATAAGTGCATATGCCATCATGTTTTGTTGAAGCGGGAACATTTTCGGGCTGTTTAGTTTCTTTCTCGGGTAAAGTGAAGTGCAGAAACTGGCACCCAGAGACAGCAAGGCCCTCACTTCAACCCGTGCATCATGTTCTTTTGCATTTCCACGTTTTGTACATTGACACAGGTGTTTTGCAGTGCTCAGCACTAAAGAATGTTAACACATTTTCCACAGTAGGCAGAAACGGAAGAAGCAAGTTCTACAAAATACTTTCTCAATCTTGACAGGGCTTGGCTTTTGGGAAGTTCTCTTCATAAAGAGCTGATTTCAGTGCAAAAGCAGAGAAATAGCACTGTTTACATATGGCATAAAGGAGATCTAGAGCTTGGTTTCCCAGTTGTGCCACCAGCTCTTCAGCTCATCTTTCCTCCCTGTTCTCCTAACAGCTTCTTATAGACACTCGCCAGATGGAAACACAGCATCTTAATTACAATTCTATTACCTTATGCATGACAGCTTCATGAATTCAAATGGAGCTTTTCTAGTGCCAGGAGATTTTAACTATCTGTAGCTTTCAAACTTAACAAATCTTTCAAGATTCAAAAATTTTGAATGAATGACACTGTGATGCATTACTTTTAAGCACTTTCATTCTACTTGCTGCATCACTTTCACATACGCTTTGATATTAAAGGATTTTAATTTAAGGACCAACAAGCTAAAGTACCTTACTACAACTTCTGATACAAGAACCCTAACCTAAAGAGGAAAAAACAGAGGCTAATCGTTTCAGAAGAATATAAATTGCACTCCAGTTATGTGGAATTTAAGGTTTTCCAAGTTCTGTGAAAGTCCCATGAAATACCATGGGGTATTACAAACCAAACCAAGATTTTCTTTGCTAACTACAATTAAGTGAATTGGAACATGACAGGGTGTTAAGCCTGAATGACAAAACCTGAATAAATATAACCGTTTATGCAAACTTTTGTTTGCAGAATTTGACATTATATAGCATATAATTTAATGGAAAAATCCTCAAGTGTTACAATCATGATACTTCCTTTGCTATTTGTGGGTAGAAACTAAACCCACAAAAAGAAACTCTCTAGAGGCACCATAGGAACATTTAAGCCCACTCATTCGATGATATCCCACTAAAGCCAAAAATAAGTCAGATATAAATAAACTCTTAGAAATCCACCATGTTCTCAAGCAAGATAGACACATACTAACAAAAGTAAATTAGATTAGTCTTCTAAATTAAAAAAAGAAGAATCAGAAAAAGGGAGATCAGAACTAAAGCCCCAGAGTCCAAGTAATACAGTTTCAAAATGAACTCAAAGCACTTATGGCACTTAAGAAATCTGGCATCCACTGTCTTTTTGAGGCTTTATATCAGGTTCCTTCAGAGGTTTTACTTCTTCATCTGGTTTTGGTTTAGCCTGCAAACAAGAAGAAAAAAAGCCCTAAATACCACAAGTACAACCCACTCTGTCTGCACAGTATTTATGCACGGCTAACTTTACATATTCTAATCTAATAGTCCCCTCTCTTTTCAAAGCTGAAGACTTCGAAGAAGCCTCAAGCAAGGGGCAAAAGCCAAATATTCTCTATTTCAGCATCCTTAAATGAATCCTTTTCTAAAAAAGAATCTGTCTATAGCATTCACTTCTGTAACATATCAGCATCTTATACACATTAAAGAATTTCCTCCTATTCAGGACTTAAAAAAAGGTGACTCTTAATTTCCAGATGCTGACAGTGTGGCAAAGAGGTTAACTGGCTCGCCTCCCGGCACTGCGGAAATGTGAGCTCGGGTGGTAGCCTTGTGCCTACATCCTGCACTGAGCCGGGGAACGTTACAGAAGAGCAAAATAGTAACTCTGTATTATACACAGAATAAAGCTAAAGGGAAAGAACAGGAGATAAGATTATCTTACAGTGTCATCCTTTGGCCTCTTGGTGAGATCAAATGCCGCAAGTGTTTCAGGAGTCCAGTGTGCGTTCAAGGCAGGAAATTCAAAAGGAACAGGCTCTACTAAGCCATAGTTTGCTTTCAGTTCCAGCTGGGGAGCCTCTGCTGGCACCTTCTGAAAATAGCTGTAATAAATACAGCAATTATTTAAAACACAACGCACTATCTCTGCAAGTCTTGTTAGCAATTTTGAAGAAAAGCAATCTGGGTTTTTACAGTAGCAATCATTGCTGCTCTCTTCCATTTCATTAAGGCACCGTCCAACATGCATTCTGTCAGCAAGACTTACAAGAACAAAAGAAATTCCTTCTTGGTATTGTTCATGCCCTAATAGCTAGGTGGGTTTCTTCCTACTTCATAACCATTATTCCCAGCGCTTCAACGACAAGAGCACCTTTTGTGCAAAAGACCTTCAAAATCCAAACAAGGATTTAAAATACTTCCCAAGAAAGATGAAGAGGACAGTTCTTTTCCTAAATCAGTCGCAATGTGCCACAGTGCATAACAGCAATGACACCGCGACACCCGCAAAGGCTTGCTACACCACAAAGCCCAAATGAGGATACAAATCTAGCCTCAGCAAACCAACAAGAGCTGAAAACTGACAAATACTGACACACGCTACCTTACTTCCTGTGCTGCAGCAGAGCTCTGTGGCAGGCACATCTCCCAAAACAGTCACTGGTTATCTGGTTTCTCTTTCAAAGTTTGTTTCTAGAGGGACATGGATTTGTTGAAATCTCCTGTGTGCTGTTGTTGCAAGCTATGACAACGGTTATTGCAATCAAAGCAGAGCAGAGAATTTCTTTTCCTATTTGCAGTTCAGCTTGGCGTACTTGACAATCCTTTTTGTTTAGTCAATTCCCCTATTATGCAGGTCTTTAAGTATCATAAAAATGGAAATAACAAACCTATTATGGAATACTAAATCATAAGAGGAGGGGAGGCGAGAAAGAAATGAGCAAAAGAATTCTAAAGCCAAACTAATCTTGCTGTTTTAAACTGCTTCCAAACTCTTCTTGGAAGGGGCATTAACTAAGAGAAAGCCCTATTCACAGTATTAATTATACTTAGACTGGTAAAGCTCCTAGCACCCTAAGCATATTCTTCACTGAAGGTGTGACTGTGTCTTGACTTCCCTGCTAGCAAGGCAGAATGAGCTACCAGTCTTCTCCATTTCCCCTCTGTCTTCTTTTGCCTACTAGAACCCACCAGCTGGGAAACGCGCATTAGAGCAACCCAGCAACCTCTGCAGGACTTTCTCTGGTGCAGAAAGAAAAGAAACAAAGTAGCTGAGGAATGAAGGAAGAAAACTGCTTAACCTCTCCAGCGTGTCAGTCCAACCTACCCTGCTGAACTGGCACAGAACCCAGAGAGGATTATAGCACAGACCCACAGCAAACCTGCTAAGAGAAAATTACAGAATAGCAAATTTATCTTTAGGTTACATGCCATGCCCTAAAGGAACCGGGGACTAAAATCTAGCACCCCATCTCGAAGGCAAATGAGGTAATAACAGTTCATACAGAGTACTGTACCAACCACGAATTACTTACATGAATCCATTCTCTCTCTGGCATTTTTCTAGTGTGTTCTTAATCAAACTTCCTAATTTCCTAAAGAAGAGATGTCCAGAAGGTTTGGCAGTAGTCCCAGGCCCTTTGGTTTCTCCATATTCTTTGCACAATGCTTCAGCCTTGGCAAAAACTTTGCAAGAAAGAAATGTAATAAAAATAATTTACATGACTATTAAATCATGGTTCTGATCTACAGTGCTTCAGTTTTAGGAGATACCATAATCCATTCAGGCTTCTCACTTCTTAGAAACAAAAATAAACTAGCTCCATAGCAGCACTTCCAGCCAAGATTTACCTCATCCAAAAAGTGACTAGGAACATTAAAAAAAAAAAAAAATAGCTTTTTGGGTAGGAAGATGCAGGAAAGCATTCTTAAATGTGGGGCAAAATGCAATATGCCCAAGAACTGTGCCACATGGTAGGGAAAAAGAGAGGGTATGAAAGTGTCCACACACAGTTGATGCCCCAAAATAAACAACACTTAATATGGAGTGGGAAAAGCAGCACTCTTCTCTGAACAGCAGGCACAGTAAAAAACACAGTATGTGTTTTACTGCAAGTAATCCAACTCAATTTGTTCTTAACAAACTCTTTTTATTTATTTTTAAAATTATTATTAAAAGTTTCCAATGTGATGATTTGAGCATTTTTTACACATTGTGGTAAAGTTACGCAGTGCAGGCCATTGGGGTAGCAATAGCTTTGAAGAAAGATGGATGGGCAGATGACCCTGAAGCACTGCAAACTTCCCTCCATCTACCTTTCAGATGAGTAGAAAGGAATAAGTTACTGAAACCTGTTTAAAAACAAACAAACATGGTCTAGATTTACTATTTAATGTAAGACAGAGCAAGCAGAAAAGGCTGCAGTAACTCATACAGACTAGAAAACGTGATGAGCAGACAATTGATTTTGACACTGTATTGCAGGCAGTTCAAAGCCAGTCTTTAACAGGCTGAGAAGTGAGGATGAACTTTTCTGCAGCACTGTTATGAAAGACAGCCTCTGGTAAGACAAAAAAAAGAATATACTGTCTCTACTCAAAAGTGTGCTGGATTTTCTTCAGGTGACAGATAAAATCTTAAGTTTTTGGGAGATCAAATAAACACAATACAGCAAAGTAAAACAGGCATGTCGTCATCAGACCATGTAATCCAGTCTCAATCACACTTACATTTTTCTGATTCCTGCAGAGATCTGATTGCTTCCCCACATTTATCACTCGCCAGTAAAGTCTGACCATGGTAACAGTATGCCTAATGGGAGAGGACAAAATCATTACCAACAACCTTGGGCACTTCCTGCGACAATTCACTTCTGTTCTTCCTTACATCAAAGCTGCATCTCTTAGAAGCTGCCATTCCCTGCAGATAGCTGACAATCTGAGAATGCACACGGAACAATGCAGTTCAACACAAACACCGTGAGGTAGGTATGAAGCAAGCTGTCTCAATCTAGCCAAGAGTAACTTTGAGCTTCAGGAAGGCTGTTTTACCAAAAGCACTAGTATATAGTCTAGTTCAAATTTCTCTGTCTCACTGTATCAATGTGCAGCATTAAGCCCCATCACAGAAAGAGGACGAACCCCAGTCAAGTTTACAAGGCAATGACTCTAAAAACTAAAACTACATGAATACTCAAAAAACGAGTCTGCAACAAAAATCACTGAATCCAGAAGAGATGAGATGTTCTGCTGCTTGAGGTATTTTGACACAGTCCAAATAACTTTTCCACCCCAAAAAGTCCCGTTCCTCCATACTTATATGTGAAGAGAGTATTGTATTCCAGTGAGAACTGAATTGCCCCTTTTCTATTATCAGGAGTTGTTGACCATAGGTAAAGGAACAATCCCATGAACTAATGCCTACCTTGCATACCTTCCTTTAATGTCTGTTCTCACAGTATAGCAAGTGTTACCTAAATCTACCATTGCCCATATTACACAAATTTAAAAAAAGAAGCACCAACAGACCTCTGACCCTCCCTCACCTCTCAGAGTTGCTAATAAGGCAATCAGCTTCATGTACAGGTTTAACGTAAGAGAAAGACAATTGTGTTAACTGCTTAGTTTGGGCCTTTTTTACAGTAAGAAAGAGCCAGGTTACAGGCTGTGGCAGGCTACAAGAAATAAACAGCAAATTGAGCAGCTGATGATCCCCAGAGCCTCACTGCACTTGCTAAGAGGTAAGTCACACAAAAAGGGACAGCACGTGGAACGGTACCTAACAGTACTTGCAGTTTAATTCAGGGCTTTCAAAAAGATTATCAGCTCTGAATTGTGCCTAGAATCAGTCTGTGATGCAGAGAATGGAAGATAAGTATTACGCTCAACCTGAATTGCTTCACTTAACGATACGTGATCACAATAAATTCCACACTGCAGTAATTTCACTTGGCCCAGAAAAAACACTTCAAATGCCACTGACACTGCACAGTCTCTCTTCACAGCATGGAAAGAACGTCCAGGCAACACTTAGCCCCCCATTCCCTATCCAGCCCTTATACAACATAAAAAACTGTGGCTGGTCTCAACCAAAGTACTTACGTAGGCCATATAGAAACAGGTCTTCAAGTTTAAGTACTTCCTCCATTTACCTGCATAGGTTGGATCCAAACTGGATAATGTTTGATCTATGAACATATACGTAAAGATATTCTTTAAGACATTTCCAAAAGGAAAAACCCCACACATGCTCAAAGACTAAGATTCTTAAACTTAGCAATAGGTCGTAACTACAAAGTAGCCAGAAACAAGTGACATAAATTATTCCTGCAAAGGCATACAGAAAGTATGAGGAAAAATAAAAATATGCAATTTATTGAGTTATGATGCAGTTGTCCGTAGAATCCCTGAAACTGCAGTCCACTAAGTTTGGAGGCTAATTCTCCTTAGCATTTTTAGGCAGCATTTCAAAGCTTGTTCCTAGTTAATTTCAAGCAGCGACCTATAAAAGCCTACAGATGTTACAATAGTCCATCTCTTATATGAGGGCTGGAGCACCTCTCCTATGAGGAGAGGCTGAGAATTGGGGTTGTTCAGCCTGGAGAAGAGAAGGCTCCGGGCAGACCTTATTGCGGCCTTCCAATACCTAAAGGGGGCCTACAGGAAAGATGGGGAGGGACTCTTTATTAGGGAGTGTAGCAATAGAGTGAGGGGTAACGGTTTTAAACTGAAAGAGAGTAGATTTAGACTAGATATTAGGAAGAAATTCTTTACTGTCAGGGTGGTGAGGCACTGGAACAGGTTGCCCAGGGAAGCTGTGGATGCCCCGTCCCTGGAGGTGTTCAAGGCCAGGCTGGATGGGGCTTTGAGCAACCTGGTCTAGTGGGAGGTCTCCCTGCCCAAGAAGCGGGGTTGGAACTAGAGGATCTTTAGGGTCCCTTCCAACCCAAACCATTCTATGATATTGACTCCCATATTTTTGCACTTCTCCCACTTGCCTCAGTAAGCCCACAGATCAACTTGCTCATCTGGAAGGATGTACAGAATTAACTCGCTACACACTTTACAGGCTGCATCATAATCTGCTGCCCAAAGGCAGCTGAAACACACTCCATTTACATCAAGCCATCTGTTTGCTGCTATTACCTATCCTCAAGACATTACTCTGTCTTCTGTCTCCACTCACTAACATTTCCTACCATTAGTTACAGAAAAAGATTCCCACTAAAACAAAAGGCCTTATCAGAATACATCTGTTATGCTGATAACTGAAGCCTTAAATGTGCTAAATAATAGAAGCTAAATATACAAAGCATATCCACTAAGAAACAGTGTTAATATTGCAATTGACGGGTGGGTGAAGCATGTCTGCTGGCAAGAATGCATAAACCAGGCCACCAAGGACACAAAACAAGACACTTACCAGCTTTTTGGTAGAAGTTAGCTGTTTCATAAGCAAGAGCAGCTATTAGTCCTGGATTGTGTTTCAGCTCAATAGCCCGAGCAATTGTCACTGAAAAAAAATTCCACACCACAGTATTAAAGTTTAATTGAAAATGTCACATCAAATCAGCAGAGGCATTTAGCATTTTAAAAGCCCTGCATGAGCAGAAAACAAGCATTGTGCAGTCAAGCAAATGGCAGAATAAAGACAGATTGTTTCTTGGACAGAATTATTCCAAATTAATAGAAAACCTGAAGGAAGGTTAGTTGGAAGACTAGTAATCAGAAGCTGCAAATATTTTAAAGTAAAGGAACTGGGAATTTATGTTAGACAAGCATGGTGGTGAAGAGATTGCATGAAAGGAAAAAAGAAGAGGGGAGGAATGTCACACACAAGTTCTTCCAAAGTGGTTACATTTGTAATATCAGACTGATTTTTGGCATTTTTCTCCTATAATTGTAACATAAGTTTCTTTAACAGCAACCCGACCCACTAAGCCACAGTACTTCAGAAGAAAAAAAAAAGCCATTGCTGCCAAGAAGACTTCACAACACACCAAAGTAACCCACAAAGACTGTCATTTCCCATCCCCAACAAACATATATTTGAAGATACCTTCTTGAGCTTCAGCTTGGCACTGTATGATGTAAGAGTCTATAAGTCGAGCTTCTAAATCTCTTCCCTTTTCTACAGGTGTAATCAGTTTTGGAATGTGACTTTCCTAAGTACAAAGCAAGTCTCAAAGTTAGTTTAGGCTTAATACCACTGCTGCAAACGCAAAGCAAGTCCCTTAATGCTAAATGAATGGGACACTGAGTGAAGGTCCCAAGACCGCTGGCTGCACTGTTGCACATGCTACTGGGCAGACAAACGGATTACTCTTCCACTGCCACTGGGAAAGAGTAGCAGGGACTGAATGGTAGGACAACACATTAATACCCTTCTTCTTCCTGTATCATTCAGGTAGTCTGAGGCATTCGTTTATTCTGTAACCTCATCAGAAAAGCAAAGGCTTTTCTAAGACAAAAACTCAAGTACTTGGAGGCAACTTAAAGAACAGACAGCAAAGAGAGTTTTTCTACCTTCAAGTGTTTAAAAATCCCAGCTGCTATCTTCAGGCTTCTGTGAACGTCTTTTGCTTCATCTTCTGTTATACTAAGGATATAGAATGAATCGATGAAATTTTAGTTAGAAAGGACCTCTAGGTGTCATCTTGTCCCACCTCCTGCTTTGGAGCAAGACTATCGACAACAGTAGATCAGGTCAGTTATGGCTTTGTCTAGATGAATCTTGAATCCTTCAAGAATGGAGAGTCTACCAACTCCCCAAGTAACCTGTCCCACTGCTGCGCGACCCTCATGGTAAAGAAGTTTCTTACAGTGTCCAATCATTCAATAATCAAACAAAACTCACTTGAAAAAAGAAACATTAAGACCTTGTAATGACTTTCAAGTAAAAGGTAACCTCAGTGTTAAAAGCCAAAGCTTTAGAAATCTGTAGGGCTAAAAGTCAGCAGAGCTGTGATTTTGAGAATCTCACTTTTGTACCTGGACATTTAGAGCAGGACTGGTGAAGGGTTTATTCACAACTGACACTTTCTCTATACAACAATCACATGGTACTATTACACTTTGTTTACGGATGCAAGAAAGGACTGACGTGCACTCGAACATTACAGCACATGAACGAAGACCAAGCGCCTCCTTGAACTCCCACTGTCTCAGTTGTACATGCGCTACAGCAGGCAAAACTCAAAGTCTGCTAAATTTTTTGGTGGAATACTGCTGCAATGGAATTACTAAGAAAAGAAAAACACTTACTCTTCTTTTCCAGCGAGTCTTGATGCATATTTTGTGTACCACAGAGCTACATTAAATCCCATGGAAACCAGTTCAAACACTGCATCCTGCTGGGCACTAAAGAAAGACAGACAAAATCCCCCAAACAATTTAATGCTTTCCATTTTGTTCTGACAAGTGCTCTCTCTGCTGATAGTTCACACAGCATAAGCCGACATTTACCTCCATAAAATATTTTTCACTTAAGAAGTCAACAGTTTTCAATTCAGAACCTCCTACTTGCTGAACTGCCCAAAAGAGACTTCAATTTTTACTTATTTTCTTTAAGAGCTCATAATTATAATTTCCGACATTCAGATGCCTACCCTTCCCATTTGGGAACTTTTATTTTAAAACAGTAACTTGAGATTTGTTTAGCTTTGGGTGTGGCTGGCATTTTTCCTTTTTTTTTTTTTTTTTAAACTGCACATTTTGTGGGAAGCCTTGCTCTGGAATGTCTACTTTAAAGTTGTAGCTGTTAAGTTAATAAGTCAGAGTCTATTACATCTCCCTCAAATGAATGTTATTGCAAGTATTTATGTAACTGCAGTCAAACAGCATGTGCAAATAGCAGGAAATTTCAGAAGCTAAAAACATGGTCTTTGAAAAGAGTGAACTTGCAATCACAAGTTCAGTTTAGCCTAGGAACTAGTAAACTTTAAAAAGAAAGGTATGGGAGTGGGAAGAATAACACTGGCACAAGTACAAGTGTATAGGACCATGAGAAAATTAGAAGATAGTCCGAATCAACATTTTTTTCCAAAGGGAATAAAAGCTTTGAGGAAGTTGAGCACTTCTTCTAGATAAAACCTGACAAATTTGTAAGCGTGGTTATACAACACAATTATCTACAAGAGACAACTGAATAATCCAGAAGGTTACAGATCTATATTCCTCCTTAAAACAGAAGCTTTGTTTGTTTGTTTGTTTGTACCAGGAGTACAAGTACTGAGAGCTTCAGAGGACAAGGACAAAATCAGATCTTTAGCAACATTTGTACTTCAAAAAACTCAAAAGATACTGGTCAGGCAATAGTGTCAAACGAAGAAGTTTTAAACAGTACTAATCTATGTTATCATATTCAATTCACCAGTACTCTCAAGGTTCTTCTTTATACTGCTCTACCCAACTGTAGATAAAGTTTGTAGATCAACTAAGACACTATGGATCCTTCTACCACTATCGCGCATTATCATGCCTTTACATAAAGGCAACACGTGCTTCAGAACGCAATACAGCACGGCAATTATCAAGAACGCAAAGCAACAAGTTTTTGGAAACTACTTTGTGTTCAACATTTTGCTACACTTCTAAGTTTTCCTTCACACCTGTGTTGGCACATGTGCATACACGTAACAGACCTGAAGAAAACAGCTGCATACCCTGTAATCATAAAAGCATACGTACCTTGGAACTTGTCCTTGTAATGTGTCTGTCCACTTGAAATTCTGAATGTATCTCAACTTGCACTCTTGGGACGAGTCATCCAGTGAAAAAATAAAGCCTATAGAATAAAAAAATGTACTGATGGACAATCTCAAAGTAAAAATCAAGTAATGAAGGAATGCGGATCAATGAGAATATGGATATAGATAAAGGAAGGTTTCTTGCTGTACCACTCAAAAACCTGTGTTACTTCCTGAGGCTTTTATTCCTCAATATCTTGAGAGCAAGATGTGCACAAAACCAAACTGGCTACTACAAGAAACTCCTTGCCCAGCAGGTTACCAACTCAACTCTGGGAGTCTTGATTGCTCCAGGAAAACCTTGCGGAGGTCTGCATGTCCTGTATGGTGATTAGTTGGGAATTGGACTGACCCAGGTACAGGATGGCTGAGGCTGCTTGAGGTGAGTGAGTGATTATCCCTACCACCATAGTGCTGATCGGGAAATTCCAGGAAAAGCTGCCTGGTCAACAGGGCGAGGGAAAAGAGCTTGTAAGCATGGATTCATCTAGCCATCACCTCTTTTGTCTCCAGGGCTACAGGAAATCGGTTCTTTATGTCCAGCAGTCCAGAAAGCAGCAGTCAGTGGGATGAAGCTCATGCTATGGGACGTTCGTATCCTAGCATATGCAGGCCCAAGGAGTTTTTCAGGGAGTAAGACGGGCCTTGGTCTGATCAGTTCTTATAGACCTCAAGAAGTCAAGACTTGCAACAGCAGCTATTGTGGCTATAGCTCTAGGTGCCGTCACATGTTTATAAAGACAGAAAATACTTGCTCCTTTCACTTGCAGAAGATTTTAGAGACCAAACATGATGTTTTCCTGAAGAAACTCCCTAAAACTTGTCTGCAGCAATGTGGACAGTTATGTTACCTTTATCTAGAATGCCACATTAGCTTACACCTTCCCAGGGACTCAAGGAACTAAACCAACTTGAGCTGCTTCACTTCCCACAGACTGAAAGACCATAGTTTCCACAAATCAGCTGATTCCTGAAAACTCATCCCTAAGAAACTTGCCTGAGCACCTGACTGCTAGATAAGAGCCATCCAAAATATTGGAAGGAGGAAGGCTTCAAGGGAACGCATCATCATAGGCGACCATCTACTGAAAGTGTAGATACCATGCTAATGAGCACCTACATATACACTTAAGCAGCAGCAGAAGTGTAAACTTGCAACAAGTCTATTATCTAGCATTAGACAAACCAGAAGTTTACACTGAAGAGCAACTCCTATCAACTAATCAATAGACTCGACTTATACTTAAGGAGCAATTAACCACAATCGAAGAGACAAATAAACATTTTCTCCTCCAGCAGGAAGCAGAATGAGATTAAAAGCAAGAGGACAGGACTGCCAACACTTAGTACTGACAGGGTCACAAAGGACACTGAAACTTGTAGAAAGGGCCTGGTGAGTACCCATGACTGGTATCAAGCACAGAACCCGTGAAGATACTCTCTTTCTTGATAAGTGCAAAGCTTCTTTACAGAAGATTAGTACGAGACACATTCCGAGAAGTGTCATTAAAACTCAAATTATATACCTCTTGATGTATTAGCAGTATTGGTAATAAATGTTCCTACCTTGCAAGAGTGAGAAGTACAAGTCAGTTGCATTCTTCATCATTTCTGGATTACAACTCGAGTCTGTGAACAGCTCCAACAGTCGTGTTCGAGATAACCTCAAATCACTGTATGGAGGGGGGCAAAAAAAGAAAACAGAAATCTAAGAAATTCTACTCAAAAATGTAATATTAGGGAAGTACCTACCCATGTATGCCACCACCTTTTTGGCTAAGACAGTGAAGCTAAGCACTCAATTTAGCAATCTGAAGGCAAGGAAAGGTACTTTATGAGGAAGATGCCAACAAATAGAGAAAAATCTTCCTTTCTCCTCTGGATACATACAATTGACTCTTTAGTTTAAAGTACAATCCCTTTTGGACAGACAGCAATGGATAATCAGTACTCATTATCAATCTATTGTTCTACATAAACTAAAATAACTATGCCTTTATCTACCAAGAAGTTGGGTGCAGGGGGAGGGGAGGGAAGTAACAGGCAGGAATATTCTTCAACATTAGAATGGGACAAGTATATGAAAGAGATAAGAATAGATCTGCAAAATAAGCTGAGATCTCTTTTCATTATATTCCTGTCTACAATAGAACGTTCATGCCTTATTCACTTATGGAAATTACTTTAAGTAATCTTTTGCAAAAGAATGCACAGTTATCAGAAAGACAATGAAATGTTTAGTCTTCTGCCTCTGCATTATTATAATAGGCCTTGCTATACACTTAGAGACTTGAAAACTTGATAATTCACTCTTTGTAACTAAATGTTCAGCGTCATCAGTGTCTTTTTGTCTCCCAGCCTACACATTTCTAGTCATCTTCAGAACAAAATTTGAAGAGTAACCATTAATTTTAAGGATGTCCTCCAAACTGTGAGAGACAGAGTGAAGCAAATCACAAGTACACTTACTTGCAAACCTTTGCTGCAGCCGGAGTGGTAGCTACCCCATAAAAATTAAATGAAACGGGAGCTGTAGCCTTCAAAGGGTTCCGATGAAACCAGTGCGTCATTTTCTTTCTGTAGTGTTGTTTACACCAAATCTAAAGCGTGGAAAGAAATCAATAGCTGAAGGAACAGGTACAACTGAGATGCTATATATGTCATGCTCCACAGCTCACAAGAATATATTCCAAATGTAAACAATTAGGAAAAAAATTAATTTGAAAAGTTGTACATAATTACACAGAAAAAATTAGATTTCTTTTTCTTCCATTTGAAACACTAAGCTTCCATATGCCTTGTCTTCATCGTCCATGTGCTTAGTTTGAGAATTTCACTCTCTTGAAATACATATGCTTTTTGAGACAACTATTTTAAGTTGGACAAAAAGCTATAACCTACTTTACTCTGCATACTTTCTTACTCAAAAAACCCACATTTGTTACCTCCTGCATAAGGCTCAATATTTCCCATGTAATTTACAGGTATATCTCAATTCACTGAGATCATTATACGACGTCTGATCAATCATGTTAGCAGCTTTTATTGGGGCACCATTGATATAGATGAAACTGCAATTACACAGTAAATGTTGCTGACAACACGGATGTATTTACTTATGTGTAACAGACCTGGAAATTTGGCAGAGTACAGGCAAAACAAATCATCTTTTTTCTTTTATTTCAATATCAGCAAACACATATAACATAAGCATTCCAAAGAGCTTTCAACAGAGGTGCACGATGGGAGGATGAAACATAACGGGCGCACATTGAAACAACGGAGTTCTGTACTGGATAAAAGGAGAAACTTCTTCACCGTAAGAATGGTGGAACTGAGGAACACGTTGCCCAAAGAGCTCGTGTGGTCTCCATCCTCAAAGGCTTTCCAGACCTCACCCGGATAAAGCCCAGAGCCACCCGCTCTGACCTCAGCGCTGACCCTGCTCCGAGCAGGACGTCGGACTAGAGACCCCCCCCAAGACCTCCATCCCCTTACCATCCTTTTCGAACCTCTTAAGTTCCTCATTATAAAACATTTCGCAGCTTTGCTAAGGGGGGAAAAGAAAAAAAAAAAAAAAAAAAAAAAGGAGACCTGCCAAGCAGCGCCCCCCTGCCACCGCCCAGGTGTTCCTGACCGCGCAGGCGACTTGTTTATCATGTCGGCACCTATCACGACACCGTCACCCACCTGCGCAGCAGAGCGGAGCTGTCACAGGGCTCAGCGGCGCCCAAGCCAGGCGAGAGGCGCTTAGCGAGAGATCTTCCGCGTCCAAACCGCCTTCACCCCCCCGCACCCGACAGAGCACAGGGGCGGTTTGCCCGGCGGGAGCCTGCTCGGTGCCGACCGCCTCAGGCCCGCGCCGCCGCCTGGCCGGAGCCCGCCGGGCCGCCAGCGGCACACACCGACAGACAGACAGACAGAGAGATAAACCGGCGCCCGTCCCGGCGTGCGGCCCCTTTCACAGCGGTGGCTGCCGCGCCGCCCGGCTCCCCGAGCCCCGCCGCCACAAGCGAGTGGGGCTCAAGCGGCCCTCACAGCCGCCGGGACCCCGCCGGTAACGGCCCGCCGCCACTTCCGCTCCCGGGTGGCGCGTCACACGCTCGCCGCCGCAGGCAGCGCCAGCGGAGAGCCGATAACATCTTCCCGCGCGGTACGGAGGGCCGACCGCATCGATCTCGCCGGTTATCCCCCCCCCGCCCCTCTGACCGGCTGTCCCAAGGCCGCCGCCGCCGCCCGCCCCGCGGCTGGGGCCGCTCCCGGGGACAGCCCGCCGGAGGCACGGCCAGGCCCCGCAGCCCTCCCCCGGTAAAGACCCCTCAAAGCTACAAACAGAAGGGGGAGCGGGAGGGGACGGCGACCCAGCGGCGACACCGGCCCTCCCGGACGGGTGACCCGGCACCGGGAGCGCCGCTGCCTACCTGTGGGAAGCCTCCCGCGGCGGCACGGCCGTGAGCGGAGCGTAGGGGAGGCGCCGCCGCCGAGACTCAGCCGGGAGGGCGGCTTCCCTCGGGAGCCACGTGACCGCCGCCATGACACATACCGAGGCGGAAGTGGCGGCGCTGCCGGCGGCCGTTGCCTCGGTAGCGATGGCGCGGGCGGGCGCGGTCCGGCGCAGCCTACCTCGCTGGGCGGCGCTGGCGGGAGGCGCTCGCCGCGTTTGGTTGTCGCGGCGGCTGGGCTGGGCTGGGCTGGGCTGGGCCGGGCCGGCGGCGGGCGCGGGGCTGGCGCTGGCGGGAGCGGCTGCCCGGCGGGGTGCCCCGGCCCGGGGTGAGCATGGTGCCCTAGTGCTGGGGCTATGTCGGGAGGCGGCCCGGAGCCTCCTGCAGCGCTGGGGCGCCAGCTTCAGGAAGGGCACCGACTTCGACTCCTGGGGGCAGTTGGTGGAGGCGATCGACGAGTACCAGATGTGAGTGCGGGGGCGGGCGGCTCCCGCCGGTCCCCGGCATGGCCCCAGAGCCCCGGGCGAAGGGCCGTGGGGAGGTAGGGGAAGAGCGGCCCCGGGGCGGGGCAGGGCAGGGGGGGCCCCCTCCGGGCCTAGGCCGCGGCCCCCCTCAGGCCCCGCCGGCGGGTCCCCCCGTGCCGCTGTGTGAGGCGCGGGGCCGCGGGTCGGGGCGTCCCCTGAGGCGAGGCGGGGCTGGGGGGGGGGGTTGCCCGAACCCGAACCCGCCGGGAGCCGCCCCGCCGAGGCCGCCGGTCGACGGCGGGTGCTCAGCCGGGCGCTGCCCCCCTCGCCGGAGGGGGGGAAGGAGGCGGGAGGCGGCCCCTCCTTCTGTGAGGGTGGCGGCCCTGAAACCGCGGGGCCCCCCAGCAGAGGGCCGTCGGGGCGGTTGGCTGGTGGAGCCCCACGGCGACGGGCACGGGTGTCCTGGGGTACCCCCATCCCATGGCCCTGCCCTCCGGGCACCCTGCGTGTGGGGAAATGGGGGACCCCTTTGAGGGAAATGGGCTACTGAAGCATGAGCCTTACCCCCTCCAAAAAAAAAAAAAAAAAAGCCAAACAACCCACCGGGGTGAACATTGACCCATCGCACTGCTTGTGTGTTTCACCCCTGATGAAACCGGGGTGGGAGAGCGGGGAGCACGATGGTGGGAGGCAGCGACAGGCGCAGCCCCAGTCGCATCGGCTCTCGCCGTCCATGAATCCATTGGTATCAGACAAGTATTGACACCGTTGGCGGTATCCTTAGAAACACACCTGGTAGTTTTAGTCAAATGCTCTCCTCCAGTATTCCATTCACCATGAAGATGAAAGCTATTTCCTTGTGATCTGAGTGTTGCAGGCTAAGTTTCTTATGGTTTCTTTTCTGGAAGGAGTCCAGAGGGTTTGCACGTGTTCCCCAAGAGAAAGTCCGCTGAAGAGATGCTCTCCAAGAGATCTTCCAGCACTGTTTGGGATTATTCAAGTTATGGGCTGTGACCGCACTGGCTACCAGTTGCCATTCAGAGTAACTAGCCAGCTAGCCACGTATGACATAGTCATGAGATGCTATAATCTCATCATTTCACTCACTCACCATACAGCATGATGCAAGTTCAGTTATTTGCAGTTTGCTGATGGTCTTCAGAGCAGGGCAAGCTGTTACTACAAACCTTGGCACAGGGATGAAGATAAGTTCTCTTCCAGATCTGTATCTGAGAAGAAAAAAAAAATCATCAGAAAGTAAAAGAAATTTTTAATAGCTGCCCTTATGTGGACATCTACAAGGAGTCCGGTAGGATCCTAATGCTTTAAACTGTCTTGGCAGTCTCAGCAGCCAGTTTTGTGTAATGATGTTTCTTCAGAATGAAAAGTCTTCAGGCTTCTCATTCTGAGCTCACTTCATTGAGAAGTAAGGTCACTAAATGTTCCCAGACAGTCCAGTTTGAGAGTCAAAGTATAACTTTTGTTCCCTTCCTCCCAGCATCACTTGTGTCTGAGGAGAGCTGAGGTGATCTCCACGCCCTTGCTTTATTCTGACTTTGGAGCAGTGTGATATCTTTGTAAGAAAGCTCCTCTTGGGTAGTAGTATTGTAAGCTGCTCTCCAAGCCTTATCAGTGAGTTTCTACTGAATAGTCATAAGCAGATGAGCTCTGTTGTTCCAGGAGGAAGAAGAAAGGGGAGAGAAGATCAAAGGATTACAGGGAGGTATTTCCTAGGGAGGAGCAGAACCTTTTCAGTGTGCGTATCTGCTTCTTGTAGATACAGCCGGTAAATTAAAAACAATTTCAGTTCATAGGGTGTCAATGTATAGTTGCAAATAAGAAGCACAGGGCAAGATACCTACCTGTAGCTCTGGAGAGACATAACAGTGTGGCTTTATGCTGTTGCTTTCTCAAGTGGCAACCTGAGATGGGATGAACGAGTGTGTTGCTGCGGTTGGCCAGGTGCTGCTAACACTGGCAAGGTCTGTACTGATCAGCACAGGGAGGCTGGGGAGAAGCTGGTTGCAGTGAGCTTTTTGACACTGAGAAAGATTTTCCCAAATCTAAGCTAGTTCGGTCCACGGATTTAGTGGCTGCTGATGTAAAATACAATTATTTGCCTCCTGTGTCCAGGGGGACCTACATCTACCTCAGGTCTTTATGTTGATCCTGGAAGTGCAGGAAGCTTGGTGCAAAGATTGGCCCTTGTTCATTCAGGTGCTCACTCGTGCAGGAGCCCTCCTCTTCCCTGTTGAATGTCTCTGTCTGTAAAACTTGGTCTGATCCAACTTTGAACAAGCTTCAAGTGGGATGCTAGATGCGTTTCTTTGGATTAGGGTGGGCTTTTTTGTATTAGTGACAAATGGAAAGAGGGCTGTGTTACTGATGCTTGCAGACAATGTTAATACTGTGATGCTGCCTGTTGTGGGTGGCATATTGCTGCTATGGTGATATGTTTTCTTAAATTGTTACTTTTAAGTAGCTTTTCTATGTGTCCTGTGTATCATATCGGTGGGGCGGTAGGGAAGGAGTGTACATTTGGGTTCAAGCATGTTTGTGCTTTTTGTCTTTTCTCAGCCACCATCCTTCCCGCCCTTTATGAAGGGGGACAACACCACTGAGTTGTGCAGTTACCTTGTCCTGTTTGGTTTTGTAGTTAAAACCTACAGTGGCTGCAATCCTTGTGTCTTTTTAAGAGAGCTTATTTTTAGGAAAACCAAAGAAATAATTGACTTCTGATTTTTGTTTCTGACAGGCTTTGGCAGTAATCTGTTTTGGTGTATACATCTTGGTGTATGTCTTTTAACCCCCCTTCAAAAACCACAGTAATGCCCAGTGCAATGGTGGCGACAAGCCGAATCCCTTTAACAATGCAAACTTGTGAGGTTCCAGACGGAAGTGTATTGCGATGCCCTGAGTACGGCTAGTGTCCCTGGGTTTCCCCTCAACCTCCTGTCCCCGGCTCCCCCTCTGCTTTTTTTTTTTTTTTTTTTTGTTAGAAAAATTATTTACAGGGAATGGCAACAATTGCCCAGAGGTTTTGCTTGTTTAATGTTCTCCTTCCTCCCCGGACGGAAACCGTAACTCTTCCCATAGCTTCCCTCTCCAGTTTCCTTTCGCTTTCTTGAGCTGTTTGCTTACTGCTACTTTCCAAACCCCTTGGTACTCCTGTCTCCGTGGTGACACGGGGTGGGGTCTCTGCTCCGCATGTGATGCTGACAGGCACAAATATGAGCTGATACACCCCGCCAGCCTGGGCCAGGCCGCCCTGCGCCTGGCTTCCAGCGCTGGGAGAGTGTGTGGCTGTCGCCTAGGGTGCCCGCACCTCCTGGCAATCTGACTTGCCTCGGTCGCTGCCTGTGAAATGCGTGTGGGCTTGTTCCACAGTGGGTCTTCACAAAAGGTATGGTTTGTTATTATAAAATAAGGGGATGGGGAGAGGAAAAAGGTCAGTGCTTATAAAAGGGACTGTTGGCTAGAAGGACCTTCTTCCATGTTCTCCCTTCATGATACATTATATATGTAGTCTTTCCTGCCTAATGTAGTTGCATACTTTGTCCATCTTCTGGTTTTTTTTTTTAAGCATGGCCTACCACGTTTATAGAAATCTTTGTTAAAAGAAAACCAAGCCTATTTGGAGCAGCAGTCTGTGGACCTTTTGGCTGGCATGTTTTCTGAAGGCTGGAGGATGTGTGTGTTTCTGTATTGTGTTCCCACTCTACATTTTTCTCCCCCCCCCCCATCCAGATTAGCAAGGCATCTACAAAAAGAGGCGCAGTCTCAGCACAACAACTCAGAGTTCACAGAAGATCAAAAGGTGAGTATTGCTGTTTGCTCAGTCAAGGAGCTTAACTTGTAGATGTTGATGTGTGTTATGTTTTTGGTTTTTATTTCGCAGACAGAGCCTTATGAGACCTGTTTTACACCCTCAGTATATGCACAGAAACAGAGCCTGGCATGGCTAAAACAGTTGCTGTCATTAGATGTGACAGATGCTCTGCTGTGTAATAGTGAATGTCATGCATGCTGACCACAGTCCTTCATAACCTGGGTGTTTCTTTTTTTGGGTGACCTTTTGATAACTTGCTTATACAACGTTAGCACAACTTACATTCTGAAGTCTGAATACAAAATGTCTTGAACTGCAGACACTGAGGGTGTGTGAGGAGGATATTAGCTTAACATGTAACACCTGACTGGGAAGGGTCCTGGCAGAATACTCCCTAGTAGTCTCTTAGAATGTTATTTGTTTATAATCTTTCAAAATATTGAAATTACTTTACTCCTCCCTCCCTCCATCCCTCCCTCCCCTCAGTTGAAAAGGCTGTTTCTTGTCTCAGCATCACATTAACGTAATTCTGTGACAGGATTTAAGAGGAAAATGCTAGTTGAGGTCTCGTACACTCAAACATTTTCAGCAAAATAATTTTTTTTGACATATGAGACGCTGCTAAATTTTTGTGTCGTGTATAAAGGCCTGTTTTTCTTAGGAATACCAAATTAGAGAACCCCTGTATTTCCAGATTTCCAAGTTATAAGGTCACATGTTTGAGCAATGGTGTTGCCTGAAAATTGACTTTTGCTAGCCCAGAATCTCACCTATGGTAGCAGGGTGCTAGAGTAATGGGATCTGTGTTTGGAAATGTTGGTCCTGAAAACAGATTGTGGCTACAGAAATTAGAGATGAACTTAATGAGTTTCTTTAAACACATCACAAACAAATATACCTTTACATAGAGTCTGACAGAGGTTTGTAACTGTTTCCTCGACATGTACCAGTAAGAAAAACAAACAGCAGGTCTTCCATGTTCTGTTTACCTTCTGCAAAGATGATGATAAGGCTCAGGGTTGTCTTAAATTGAGCCATAATCTTGGAGAAGGATTTGGTCCACCTTTCCTGAACTGAAGGCTTTGGAGGTTTGTTAATGTTGGACAGCTGTTTACTCTTTGATTGCTTCTGCTCTCTATCCCTTGCTGGTGGCTTTCTCCATCATTCATAGCTGTAGTCATCTTTACTGCATGTTTCCCCTCTGTGGATACTTTTGAAAATATGGTTACTTCATAAAGGCCAAGCTGTTAATCTCACTTCCAGAGGCATCATCTCCTGTGAGTGTGGCAACCAGAACCACACAGGGCTTTGCTTCCAGATGTTCCCTGAATCTTGTGGAAAGGACCTTGGACCAGATTGTGGAAGTGAGTGAGGTCAGCCATGAGGAAAGGCCTGGGGGGCTCAGGAAGCAGAGATAACTGACCTCAGATGTTAGGTGCGCAACTGTGATCATGTCTTAAGGCAACAGTCTTTGGAAAGAAAAACGAAGGAGTGGCTGTTTTGAATCCTTGCAGAGTGATACCTGTTTCTGAAGCTGATAAAACTTACAAAAGAGGTTGACATTTATATTGCTTGCTTTTTTTTTTTGCAGATCAGTGAGGGGATGATGCACTGAAACTTTGAGCCTGGTTATCAAATGGTGGTGCCTATCTCATTAGCCACATATACAGCCGAATTCCCCAACATTTTGTTGAGAGAACATTCTCTTTCCCTCCTCTACCATGGAGGAATGCTAGTCACAACAAAAATACGAGTGTTGCTGTTGCTTTGAAAGAAGCACTTAAAACTCTATACAGCAAAATCCTTCAGTCTGATGTTAAGCTCCTTGCTGTTCTGGTCTTCCCAATTTCTGCAGGATCTCAGCCAGTATAACCTGCTGATCGTGACCAGTTACTGTCATTGCTAGTATCATTCACTCGGCATGTAGGAGTAGAATTTAGCACGCTTCTGGGTTTTCAAGCAGTTTGGTTAAATAGAAGTGTATCTTCTCTCTTGCCACCCTTCAAAAAAATCTACATGTCAAAACAGCTACTTTTGCTCTACTAAGTTCCTGCCAATGCATCCACCAACATGCGATTTCCTTTTGGTTCCAGAAAGTTTCTTTCCCCAATAACTTGTCTTTCTGAGGTTCTGTATGTCATATAAAAGCCACCTCTTTATTCTTCTGAGTGTAGAAGAGTGTGTAAACTTCAGGATTTGCTTATCTGATATTACTGGCCAAGGCTGTGCACAGAATTTCATAGATTGGAGAAGGCAAGGCTGTGAAGCTAATTATGATTTCCAGTTGCTTGAGGTACCCTCATTCCAGTCTGTGTAGATTTGCAGTTAGCTGTTTTCCAAAGGGCTGTACATGCTGCTGAGAATTACTGTGAGGTTGTCACTGTTTCTTACTTGACATACTCGGTGCGGAAGATGGATTTCAGCAGTGATTCCTCTGTACCAAGGGAAAGCTACTAGCTTTACAGCTACAGGGAAAGGACAAGGCTATGTTCAAGTCCTCAGTCTGTTTAAACTTTTACCATGTTTGGATTTATTTCATGCATCACAGGTGGTGTTACAGTGCGGATATGGACACACCATAATTGATGGTGTGTTACTTGCTAATATAATCATACAATCTGTTAATCTAACAATGCTTGACAGATACCACCAATTTCTTCCCTAGGCATGCTGTGAGCCAGTTATCATTTATCTTATAACAAATGTATTGTTTGTGGTAAGAATTCAGACTTTTGAATATTCATATCTTGCCTTTTTGCTCTTGATCTGAAGGGTCTGTTTTGAAACACTGTATGCTGCTTCCCTTGATAGAGCAGACTAGTCTCCAGAACTTTGCGGTTCGTTCCTGGACTTTCAGCTTCTGGGGGGGTTGTTGTCTTATCTACTGCTGGACGTAATTCTGGAGTTTTAGTCCTCAGGGAAGGCTCTGTCTTGACTTGGATAATTGACAGTGCTGGAATCTTCATTAGCGATTGTGACTTTTGTTGAAGAATTTCTCTGCAGATAAATACTGTAAACAGCAAATTATCATGTTTAAATCTAGTCACCCTGCAAGAGCTTTAAGGAGGCAGTGCAGCAATTTCATCACTAGAAGCTGCATGCCTGGAATATTAACAGATACAGTTACTGGTGGATTTACCTCAGTCTTAACATCTGCATCCTGCTGTTCTTTATTTTTATCTCCATTCTCTAAAAAATCCTGTCTTCATTCATGATCAATGTGTGTTGCTACATGATTTGTTCCCATTAGGTTTGGCCATGGTTGTCAGCTTCCCTCCAGCTATAGTTACTCTCACCCAGTTCTCTGTGCAATAAATTTGACCTTTAAAGCCCTCTTCTAACCGCAGTTGTTGCTTCTCGTGTAACTGTTTTTGTGCTAGGCTGAGTTTTCTTCAGTATTAGAAAATCATGCTTTTTTTATGCAATGGTAACTTGCTGAAATAAGAGCACTGTTGAACAGTCTTAGCATGATTCATTAAACTACTGCTCTCCTAACAGCCTAGACCTCTCTTTAAAGCCAAACTGTGCTCTGGCTCTGTATTTATGCAAACATCTTTGACTGCATTACAGTTAGCACAGTCATTACTCACACAACTGCACTGAAGAAACCTTGACTATGAGATCAACTGACTTTTTCCCTGTCTAATCATGAGTTTACATAAAACTGAATCTTAACTTTATTTTAAACTAGCAAAGTTAATTATGGCTTCAGTCTTTCTAATGAGATGCAGAATGTTTTCCCTGCTGCAGAAAGGAGCCTTTGCATGGGATAGTTGCAGCTGAAAATGATAGCAGTGTTTAGCTGCATTTTTAACTTTTGGGTTGGGTGTGGTCCCTTAAAAAAATAGTTATGAATAATGCCTGCTGGGAGCTTGCCATATTTCAATAGATTCCATATAAAACCTATTCTTTACTATTTTAAGACTCCCAAACTCTCTTCAATTAATCTGTTTCTGGAGCCATTATTGCCCTTGAGCCCCCAGGAGCCAGAGGACACACATTTTGTATAGCGGTTTGTCCTGTTAGGAGGTACCTGGTTCAGGCAGTTCTAAGCATACACAGTTAGGAATCTGCAGGGTAGGGAACTGGAGCATTGCTGAGCTTATTGGTGAATTGACAAAGGAGATAGGGGTTGAGCAGTGCTTCTTGAGACCTCATTTGTGATGTGGACTTAATGCTCTGCATGTGAGACTGGGAGGGGAAGAGCCATGTGAAAATCTGTTTACATGTTCTGTGTCTGTGGTGGAGCAGAGAGACTGTGCTGGCACCCTGTGAGCTCGTAGCCTTCTTTCTGTGGTGCAGTCAGAGGGGTTTTGATCTAATATGGAATGGGCATGCTCTTTGCTCAGCAGTCAGCAGCCCAAATCGTCAGAACAGCTGGGTTTTTGCAAATGTTAGAGCTGCAGTCAAACCTTAGAGACTTCCCCTCCCTTCCCTAGGGAACCTCTGAATTCCTTTCTTTTACCCGTTACTTCACACCTTCCTCTTTAAGATTCTACCTTTGCAAATGTATCTTTCCAGATGTTCTCAAAGATAAAAAGGAATTCCTTTTGTTACACTGCAGCTGATTAGATGGATGTAGTGCATTCTTACCCTGGGGACTGAGAATCTGTTTGTGTAGTACTACCTGGTGTCCTCCCATCCAGCCTGAAGGTGCATGTAAATCCACAACACTCCTGTATGGATTGTGGGTCTGAAAGTGCCGAAATCAATCCAGGACTGTACATATTCCTTTCTTTTTCAAAAAATCTGTTTTTTTCCAAGGTATGTTGGAGTTCTGGCTATGGACCTCTGTTATTGTGGCAGAATTTATTTCAGGGAGGTAGAGGTTTGTTGACTGAACCTGGACTACAAAATGAACCTCCACAGAAATGGAGCTGTAATATTTTTACTCTGCCATGTTGCATGCAAGCAGGTCGCGTTGCTCTGTATTAAACATCCCATACAGCACACCACTGCACACGCTGCATCCTAGGTAGAAGAGAAAACAATGTCTGTCCTGGGCTAATATGCATCACTTGCTACTTTCCTGGAAGGTGCTCAAAGGAACTGAATTTTTTGTGAGACCTCCATACAATGGACAGTAATATAAACTATGAGGATGTAAAGTCTGGGCTAATGCTGTGTTGTAACAGAGTGTTTAAGACAAGAGGAGATACCAGTTGGGGAGAAATGGCTTTGAAAGCTTTGATAAGCCTGTGGTGGCAGATGAAAATCGGGTATCTGAGGCTTTTACACATGCCAGCTGGTCACTCTGCCCTTGAGGTATTAATGTCTGATCTGCTTACGATTCAGCTCCTGAACTCTTTCAACTTTCAGTGTGGCATAAGGTGAACTGAAACTGGAGCCACTTTGCTTTTAGCCCAGCCTGTTGAAACTAGCCGTGGCCCAGGAGCTGATTGGGAGGAGCTGTGACATCCTTTTGCAAGAGAGCCAGGGCAAGTGACTGGGAAGGTAGCTGTGAAAGCATGCCTAGTTTTTATCTGCTGCTACAAACCTCTTGGAGCCCTAAAATGTAACCCTCCTTTAAAGGGAGGTTTTGGTTTTTGACTGATACCGCATAACTTGCCAGATGCCCATACTCTTGAAGTTCTTTGATGCTAGAGTTGTGCTCTAGGAAATACTTTCCTCCCCTTGCATCCAGCTTCGGGGGGAGCTGTTTTTATACTGCCTGATTTAACAGGAGAGAATGAGTTACAGGTGCGTATTTCAACTTTAATCTTCCTTCTGGGGGGAAAACTTACTTTGAAAATAAACTGCTTTTCTTTGTAGCTTCATTGTTGCTGTTTTTCTTGCCCTATAAACGTTCCACAGAGCATTTGGAATTATATTTGGCCCTTATCTCTGCAGATGGTCTCAGTTTTTCTTCAATAAAACCTATTAGTTAATGAACAAACTTGTGATGGTCAAGCAAGGTAAAATATACCGTGCAATTATGTCCACTTGATGTCAGTTATGGAAGTTTTAACTCCTCCTTTCAGCTAGTAGTAATAGAAACAAATGTGACTGTTGCTGGAGCTTCTTATTTTGGGAGACGTAAAAGCATAAGTAGTACTGTCTTCAAAGTAAGACTGCTAGCAATGGGCTATTTTGAAGCCCTTCCATGTCTTCTACATTTTTAAATGAAAATGAAATTGCTTCACAGTTCTGCTCAGGGATATTTTAGATAGCTGACAAGTTTGAATCAAAGAATCTATTTCATGCTTCACTCAGAGTTTAAATGTCTTAAAATTAGAAAAATAGAAAGTTAGAAAAATAATCCACCTTTATACTTCCTCTCCCACCAAAACCCACAAAAGCAGCCCGTGTTTTTTCAGTGCTGAGATACTGAGCTTCCGTAACTTCTGAGGTGGGCTGACTTGGTCTACTGAGATTGTAAGCCCCTCAGAGGAACTGTGGGCATGACTTCTAAAAGGGCAAATTAGAACAAACCACTCCAGTTCTCGGAAGGTAATATGCTGGTTGGTTTGAATTTCTTTTCTTTCTTGCTCTCCCTTATCACTTCAGAGCAGTTGAGTTTATAAATAATTTGTGATTTGTGGTAGGCATTATTATCGTTTCTGCTGAGTGAATGACCCCCATCTGTGTTGATGAGCTTTGGGAGGGGAGTTAAGTGGCAGACGTCTGTTTCATCTATTGCACTTTCAGAAAATCTTACTTGTGTATAAAAAAGCTGTTGATGCTGAATGATCTGGTACTGAATAATAGATCTGAAATCTTTGCAAGAAAAACTTGTTGTTCATATTTACATTTTAAACAGATGCGAATATGGAATAATACAGTTTCAGTACTAAAGTAAGTATTTTTTTGGGTTTTTTTCAGAAAACCATAGCTAAAATTGCAACATGCTTGGAACTGAGAAGTGCAGCTTTACAGGTATAGCTTTTTTTCTTGTGTGATTTCATACTTTAGTGATAGGTAACTGTAGAGCTTTAAGTTTGTTTAGTATCTTCAGACATAGCCAAAACTTCTGAAAACAGAGCGAACAAAACCTTGAACACTTGGACTCTCCAATTTGTCAACATGATGCCCCAGGTTACTGCCTTAAAAACTTTTAAGTGCTTATATGAGCATGTGTTAGAGTTTGTACAGGAATTTAACCGCAGCTTTTATGTCTTTGGATCTTTGCTTCATTTTCCTCCTTCAGAACTGATTACTTTGTCTTCCTAACCTGTGTTCAAGGGTAAAAAGATCCCCAGAGTGACCCTTGCACTAATTCAGCCACTTCACAAATCATAATAGAGCACAAGGAAGAATATCTGTGTAGAATAAAAATGACTTTGTAGCAGTCATGAAAACTGGCAGTGCTGTAGGGAAATGTATGATAATAATGATTTAGAAGCTACTCTCTGGACTTTTGTCTGGACTGAAAGTGGATGTCATGGAACTGAACTTCTCTCAGCACAATCTTATCCCCAAAACGGAAGCGAGAGAAATTTCCAAAAGAGTGTGGTTTGGGGGAGGGATGAATCAACTGAAGCAAAGTTTGGCTTACTGGGTTACCTCTTTACTGACAAAAAGCTGGTGACAGGCAAATTTTGTATCAAGTTACTCACAGCAGCGCTCCTGAGTACTTCCTGTTGCTGTACAAGGTGCAGCAGCTCCATTGTGCTGCCCTCGGTTGTCTGAGAGGCTGGGGTGCGGGGACAATTTAGGCAGCATGCTGGAGCTGGACTAATGAGGTGGGGGCTGACCAGTATGGAGGCTGGGCAGTGTTTGAAGAATTATTTGGTTAGCTCTACCTGTCTTTCTATTTTGATCTAATATAGGGTGTTTGAACAATGCTGCACTTGTTCTGAGTCCCTGTGACTTTGCGATGAGGGCAGGTGTGTTCCATTGTGGGATGGTTTCGTGGGTCAGGTCACGTCTCAGAGCAACAGCAGGTGCTTCAGCAATGTCATAACCTGCCAAACTGAAGAGATGTCTTGCAAGAACAGCCTTCCTTACTGTTGGTTCCTCAGCAGTAACTCAAGGATTTTGTAACCTCATGTGAGGGTACTAGAACTTCTCATCCACTTCACTTTGGGGAATGTTTTACGTGCTGCAGTTTTGTTACGGTTTCTAAGCAGAGATTAAAGCAGTTAGTGAGTGTGGTCATCTTTTCCCATTCTTGTAACAGTATGGGTATAGCTGCTTTACTGTCCTTCTGTAGTCTTGCAGAACGTCCCTGTGGACACTTGGGCAAAATCAAGAAAAAAAAAAAAAAAACCAACCAAACCCAAAACCACTAGGCCTTAAAGAAATGTTGAAAACAATGGGTAATCTTAAGAGATGCCAAAGGTGAAGTGATGCCTAAAAGAGGATGTCCAGTGTCAATTCTCTTATTTGCACCACTTCTCTTATGCCAGCTTTGCCACTTGTCTCAGAATAGGCTAGTTCAGTTTACCAAACTGTCAGTGAACTACCTCAGAAAAAAAAAAAAATTAAAAATTTTCTGTTGAGTTTGTAAGTCAAGTAGGCTTACTGAGAAGCAGATGTGCTACAGCCAGGTGAGGAAACTGCAGCGTCAAGAGTTGGAGAAAGGAGAGATGGGAATCCCTCTTCCATTTGCAGTGAGCTCTTAGCTGAGTGTTTTGTCAAGCTCATCCTGTATACTGTAATTTCTGCCAGTGTTACAATGTTGGATGTGTGTCTTGAACGGAGAATGCTCCTGTTTGGAGCATCACTTTGCAGCGCAGTCTTACAGCTGATCTTACTTCAGTATAACTTGACTGCGGAAGAATTAAAACAAGTCCCTCTGTCTTAATGTTCCTGTGTGTGGTAAGTATGAAAGACCAACTAGTTGCTTTAAAAATACTTACCTTGCGTTAGAGCTTAGAACATGGGATGAGTTTGTTCTCAATAAATGAGAAGTAATGTAGTTTCTGCCTGACTTATGAACCTAGCCTTTGTTGGGGAGATTTTGTTCTGGTTTTTTTTAGGACGTGGCTTTCAAGTAACCTGGTATGCTTAAACAAAGGAAGCACCTTGCATGCTTATTCTAACATATGGCAGCTCTGTCTGAGGGGAAGATGCATACTAAATTCTAACTCTTTCTTTGTAATGTCCTAGTCCACCCAATCACAGGATGAGTTTAAGCTTGAGGATCTGAAGAAGTTGGAACCAAGTAAGTAGTATCTTTGTATTTTAAGCGAGTGACATTTATCATCACAGTGGAAAATATGACAGCATTATGAATACTGACTGACCACAGTGTGGTTTGACAGTAATGCTGGTTTTAGGTGGCTCTTCCAAATATCTGTTACCACATAGACAAAACTTGATATATATTAAGGAATATAATGCGGGTGACTTCAAAAGTATAGTAGTCCTAATGTTTCGTGTAATGTATTTGTCTTTATTCTCAAGTAAGTGCTGCTAATTTTTGCACAAAATAGTAATCTAAGCTATCAGTAGTACAGTATGTAATCAGCTGGAAAATTTACCTGCGTGTTTCTTATTTGAAATTAATTTCAGTGCTTTGTGGTCTTCCTCCTTGCAGTGTGAAATTTATTTTTTCTTCTGAAAATATTTATTTAACTTGTGCTCATGGTAGCCAATCACCTGTCACCTGCCACTGTAATGCTACCAGACTAACGAAGTCAAGAGTCAAAGTAAGGATGTGAGTCAGTCTTTGAAGGGTTTTGTGTGATGTTGTTTTTTCCCAACTGATCCTGGGTCAGTTCTTGGTATGTTAGTCCAGAAATAACTTTTTCATGTAGGAAGCATTTATTTATCTGCTACGTTTTCCTTCCCATAACACTGGCTGCTTTATTCTCAAAGCATCCTTGCGATCTATTCTTGGGGAAGAGGAGATGTGGAAGAGCTTCTTTCATGCTGGCAAAAGCTGGTTTTATTTTGCTGCTGTCACCATTGTATCATTAAGGGGGTGTTGGGGGATAAGCATGATGGGCAGGCAAGTGTTTCCACTTCATGAATAAGCTGAGCTTCTCTGCACTCTAAGCAACTGGCTCAGGATCCTACAGGGAAGCTTGTCAAGAAGCAGGGTGTTGAATTGAGGTTCCTCATGCCTCTACCAAAACATAGAGTCCAAATGCTTTTAAACTGTTCCCTGAAAATCGAAAGTGAAGGTATGTTACAAGACTGCTAGGTCTGTGAAGACCATAACTCGGGAAAGGGTTTAACTGTGTTGGACATATTAGGTCTTTCTCAATCTGCATATTGCATGTTTGGCATCTGCATCCTCTGATTTGGGATTGTTTTGTATAGATACTCCTGCTGTCTGTTTATGAAATATTTAAAATGTTGTAATCATTTAATGACTGTGGATTTTAGACTCCATTGTGCAAATGCCATGTGAGTGACTGAATGGTGGAAGGAGAGGAATCATGTTTTAATTGATCAAACTGTTCTACAAACCAAAGGAAGTGACTGTTGAAGGGTTTAGTCATAATTTACGTTTTGCCGACAGCCGTAAAGCTTCCCTTGAAATGTCTCCTTTTCTTAAAAGCCAAAATCTCAATTATGGTGCAACAGCCCTGTTGCTTATCTTGCCCTCCATCAGAGAATTGATTTTTATTTTTTTTTCAGCTGTCAAAAAAACTTCAACAGTGTGTGAAGCACATTGAGCCCACACTTCATACAACAAGCAACTATATTAAATTGAGGAAGAGTGTGTGGCCATCAGTTTTCAAAGAACACTGAGTTGTTTTCCTTGGAGGAGAATGGGTGCTTCTACAACAACAATTGAACATTGATGTTCTTAATGCTGCTCTCTGACTTGGATAATTCTGGCCTCTTTTTCTCTGAATTGTGCCTTTGTGTTGTGGTTTTTAAGTATATCTTGAATAGAGTAAATCTTAATCAGGCCAACACCAGCCATTTCATAAAATAGAGCGTGAAGTGTTTTAATTTGTGTTGTCAATTTTCTCTTGCATTCCACCAGAAAAAGCTAAAAAAATCTGGGCTGGCAATGCAAATAAGTGATTCCTTTGTTAGGCTAAGCCATTCTGTTAGGGTGGAACGAAAACAGCTATTCACAAAATTTGGCTTGTTTTAATTACTTTTGTGCCTTAGGCTGTCAAAGTGGCTGAGAAATTTGGTTTGGGTGTTGTTATAGCAACCAGGGCCCTTAGATTTAAACTTTTTTTTTATCTTGTGTTGTCAAGTCCTAACTTTCCCTACTTAAGCTTGCATTTCATGCTGCTTGGAAAGCGAAGCAGTTGGCTAGTTTTGTTTGTTTATAGGATCTGTCACTGACTCTTTTCTGCTAAAATAATGCTACAGGAGGGTCCGTACATACAAATAGTTCTTTTGAGACTACACTGTGTGAAATCATTGCTAACACACTGGATCTCGCAAATCCTTTTCTTGTGAAAGCTTATACCAGTGTTATAAAACGCAGTACAAATGAATAGGCTGGGACAATCCCGAGTGCCGATGTTTGTGTGTGATGATTCCAGGCACTAAGTGACTGATTTCAAACTCAGTGTATATGTATTGTAAGAGAAGTAGATGCTGGGTTGTACTGGGGAGCCTGGTATCTGAATTAGTGTTGTCTATCTTAAAAAATAAAAAAAATAAAAAAAAAAATCAGTACAGGTATCATAGGCTGTCACTAAAAATTTAAATGGGCAGTGGTCTTTACTGAGTTAGTGTGGACTGGTCTTACGGCTCATGTTAATAATTTCTTTCTTTCAAGAGAGAGGCAACTGCTGATAAAATCGATGTGATAATGTCCAACGTCACAAAAGAAAAGGCAGCTTCTGTACGAGACCCTGCAGAACAGTATTTTAAAAAGACTTCTGTTGGAAAAGCAACATATACGGAGGCCACGATGCTGGGATCTGCCAGTTAGTTACACACTGGAGAACTTTCTGTGAATTGTGTTCTCAGCAGCTGCATTATAGAGGGGAGGTGTTCTTTCTCCCAGAGGCAATGTGTGTTTTTAAAAACAAAACTAAAACCAAAAAAGCCTAAACCAACCACTTAAAGTTTGAGTGTCTTACGCAGTATTGCAAACGAGATTCCTGTTTGTTGTAACCTATTTTTTTTTTCTGTGATCTGCTTATTTTTTATTTTAAAATCAACTGAAACTTGCATTTGTGATAGATGTAAAGAGGATTTTCCTTTTCCTCAGAGGATGATTGTTGCATAGCTGTTTTATTGCTTCGCTTTTTCTTAGTTATTTTGAATAAGTATTTCACCAGACTGAGTGCTGTAGATCCACTTCTTATCCTGATGATGTTTAAAGGAGCCCTTTAGTAAAACGCCGCATTACAGCTTTGCAAAGTTATTTGCCATTGGTGATGAGACAGAGTTGACGGCCTTTTAAAAACTTGATCCACGCAGCTTTCTGCAGCAAAAGGCTAGAGATTCTGGATGGTGTTTCCAGAAGTGTTTCTGAGCTAAACATGCAGCATCACCTTTGTTACTGACGCCGCCAGGATGTCCGAAAGCAGCGTGCTCCCGTGGGCAGGTCCGGTACCGACACACGTGTGCGTGTCTGCAGCTTTGGCAGGAGGGTGTATGCTCAGCTCTGCCTCCAGGCAGCATCAGGATTTTAGGCGCTGTAAAACCCTTTGCCTTTTTCTTGTGCTCATAGCTGTGGAATATTTTGTGCCCTCTAGTGATGACTGAAATGAATTGCTAGAAGGTTGGTTTTGCTTTTTTTTCAGGGAATGTTCATACCTGTAGTGAGAGAAACTAGTTACTGGAAAGAGAGAGGAATCTAGTGCTTACCAACCTTTGGAAGATGGGAGAAGCACTACTTTAATTTCTACTGCTTCTGTATAACATGCTTGTGATCTGTAAGAGATCACGCTTTACTGAGATATTTCTGCCTAGGGGAGTTTCACTTTCTGTCTCCAGTATGATGTAGCTCTCCAAAAGCTGGGGAATTCTGAGAGTGTTAAAAATCCCCTTTTCCTGAACCTCAGCTGTGCTGGAAGGTGACTGCTATTAATCAGCTGCTTTTCTGTTGGGAAGTGGCTGTGATTCTTTACCACCATGTTGAAATCTGCATTGCTGATCCCTTGGAGCAGAAGTCTTTGGAGAGAGAGAGACTTGGCAGCAGTTTTGTCTGTCGCATCTCTCGCTGAAGGCCACTTGAAGCTTTCTATGTATTTATGTATTGCGTCTAGCCGTACCTAACCTCTAGGTTAGGTCTAGGCAGTACCTAACCTCTCAGGTGGTGGTACAGAAATCAGGAAAAAAAACCAAAATCAGAATGAGCAAAGACTGGAAAGACTCTTTGGATTCTTTATAGTTGCCCTGAGGAATTCTTTATTCATTGTAGCATTCAGATTGTGTCTGGTAAGTTAATGATGGAGCCCACGCTGAGTGATGTGAATATGAAGACAGGGAAGCGCTCCTACACTGCCTGAATTGGAGTGTGCGGAGGCAGAGGGGCCTGGCAGTGGTTCCTTAAACACAACTGGTATTTAAGTACCTCTGGGTAATTGTGTAATCTTAACATCATTTTTAAACAGTTTTGTTCTCATTCAGTAGTCCTAAGGGGAGATTTCCGGTGCTCTGAGAGGGCTTATTGCAAAGTGAGGCTCAGTGGGAGGACTCGTTTTTTCTGCCTCCTCTCACCTTACCCAGTCTGGGATACTCGTTGTCTGGTTGGACAGTGCCTCTCCCTGCAGGCATTCTCTTGGAAATCTTTAGGCCCTTTAGCCACCATGAAATGCTTATTTCTTTCACATGCTTTTGGAAGTTTTGCTTTTGCTCCTAAATGCTTTTGGAAACAACAGCTAAAGTGTGATTACTGAAACTTGAGTAAGTTTCCAATACAAATGGAGCCATTTTCCACTAAATGCTGGAGAGTATATCTGCAGCACTATGTTTGCACTATATCTCTTCTGAATTTTGCCAATCTGCCCAGACATCTGAGAGCAGAAAAAAAAGACAGACAAATAAAAAACCCTAACAACAACAAAAAAAACCCTAAAACACATGCATGAAGAAGTAGGAAATCTCAACTAAGCTATGTGTCACCAGCATGCTTGGACTCCTCTGGTGGCTGTCGGAATGTGCTGCCTACATGTGTGCTTCAGTGTGTCAGTTCCGGAGACTTCAATCTGTTTGAAGATGATGCCAGTAACAGCACCACCCTCCTTTCAACAGTCACCGTAGATTGCTACCATTATCCCAGCGCCTGTAGCTTTTTGTCGTGATGCTTTTGGTTATTGCCATGTTTATCTTCCCTGTCTATGTAAGTGCGGTGGTGATTGTGTACTGGAGTTGCAGTTACCCTGTCTGAATTTTATAGTGATATAGCTCTGATCAGGACTGTATTGGTGTTTAAAATGTGAGAGAAGGGTGGATTTCTTTTGTATGATCTGGTTATTTTTTAAATATTAGTTGTGTGTGTGAAGATGCTGTGAGAATGCACATACCTGTGCAAAGTAGTAGAATTAATGCTTGTTTACAGATAACGGATTCTTATTCTTTTCCCCTCTCTGCAGTCTTAAAGAATATCCTCACTTACAATAAGGAGTTCCCCTTTGATGTTCAGCCTGTTCCGCTCAGGTAAGAGAGAATTGGGGCACTTCATGTACAGATATGTGTCTGAAAGGGAGCATACCCTGGGACCTGGTGTACATCTGATACACTAGAATTTCTACAGCCACCTACTTGCTGTACTGCTTTGGGTAAACTGGTTAATAAAAGAACTTCTGAATTCTGTTTGTCTTGTTACCACTAAAAATCAAGCCCACGCTTTTGGTAAAATCAGGACTTGGTACATCCCTACATCTGTCTGAAATTGCCCGTGTTGTCTCTTGGTTTTAGACTCTGTGCTTTCTATTGGGCTGAGCTCCTGCAGTCTCTGTCAGAGTCTAGAGGTCCAGGTAGTGGTTAATAAAAAGTATGAAATGATGTTAAAGCATGTTGCCCCTGTTCTCTACTCAGATGCTGACTTGTGATTTGAAAACCAGGTGATGAATGATCTTTGGTCTCATTCTTCTTCCTCATGTTTTACAGGAAGATTTTAGCACCTGGAGAAGAGGAACACTTGGAGTTTGAGGAGGATGATGAGGAAGGCGGAGCTGGAGCAGGGTCTCCAGACTCTTTTCCTGCTAGAGTTCCAGGTAGGGGCACTAGCTTTGCCATGGCAGCCTACGTAGCATATGTAAGTTCTGTCTGAGAGAAGCCCCTTTCTCCACCTGTGATTTGAAGTTTGGATGAGGAGCAACAGGCTAATGTAAACTCTAATGCTGCATTGGAGAACTACAAAGGTGGCCAGTGGATTTTTTTCCTTAGCAAACAATATCTTATTGCAGAACAGTTGTATGGATAACCTGTGAGGGTGGTACCATCTGCCTCAAATAATCAGTCTTTATTCCTTGTTCAAACTCATTATTTTCATTCCATGCACTTAACTGTACTATGAAGTGTTTCAAACGCATCCAAGTGTAAATTGTGGCAATGTTTCTCCTGCCAGAGATGTGATAAGTTGTTGCTAGTTATTTTTGTGTTGCATCAGCTGGTGAGACAATGGCTTAGACTAAAGCCAAGCTCTGAGAGGATAAAGAGAGGGTAGCTTTGGTTTTCATAGCTTAAGGCCTTGTCCATGTGAAAGCAATTGTAGAACTGGGTATACCTACAGAGTTCAGAGATGGTCTTCCTGTAAATTCAGCTGTTGACAATTTACCAGGTAAAAGGCTAGGATGTTCCAGCAGAGGTTGTTTTGGTTCCTGGTGTAGTTTCTTTGCAGAAGAAACAAGTTTCTAGTTTCAGAGCAGGTTGGCAAACTTTGTGTTTCAGGAAGGAGATAACAAGTAGGGAAACTAGTACTGGCATTACGGTCGGAAGAGCTGGGGTGTTGTATTTAATCATGCCTGGAGAAAACATGTCTCTGTCCTTAAATCTGAGCCAATGCATGGTGCTGAGTATGATCCCTGCAGCCTATACTGAGGTAGATATGCACAGTCTGCAGTTGTTTATGCTAAGCTCACAAACAGGCTATAATATATTGTGATATTTTATTGCTGACAGTTAATATCTTGATTCTTGTTATTCACCATGATAAATCCATTTATGAAGACGCATTCTGTCTGTCCAAAGCACAGCAGAGAGACCTTGAGTAGCTCTTGGTATGGTGGCAAACCAATAAGGCTGTGACCGCTACCATAGTGCCAACAGTTACCTCTGTGCAACCCATTAGAGATGTATGCATATAGTGGACATAAAAGCTGTGTATGTGCTTAAGAAAGAGTCTGAGTTGATGATAGTCAGATTGAGTTTACAGTTAAATCATTTTCAAAGTAGTAGGGTAGCTAAATTGGAAGGAAGAGAGGTTTGAGCCATATGCTTTCTTACAGAATTATTCCTCATTAAGACCATGCTTTTAAGAGGAGGTGAGAGCAACTCCTGAATTTACTGATATTTTACATTGTCATCTACTTAATAAACGGCATATCTGACTTCTGGATTTTTTTGCATTAAGGTAGCTACATAGCTACAATAATTTAACCCCCAAGATCGTTTTGTACTACTTGAACACAGATCTTGTTTCTCCATTGAATGTAAATTAGTGTGGTGTTTCTTACCTGATTGGAGGTTGGTCTGTTGCTCTTTCTCTGGGTCATGAGGCTTAAACAAAAGCAGTTGCAGCCTTCTGGGGTGAGCCTTATAAGTAAAGTGGACTCTCCATATTGAATTGATAGAACGGTGTTGCACTCTTTGCTTCTATATGCCTTTAATCCATAGTGCATAACTGTATTGTCTAACTGATCATGGTCTTGTCTTCTACATGCATGGCTTCATCGTTATCACATTGCACCATTCATCTAACCCAGGAGCCAATGAAGGTATGATAACCTTTTAGTATATACAGTTATTTCTTTGATCTTATTTGTGTAGCTGTGATGTTCTTCATTCAGCTCTTAGTTTCAACCCTCAAAATGCAATCTTTGGTAACAAACATAGTACTAGGCATCCATGTGTTGATCTTCATTTGCCTTCAGTACCAGAAAAAGGGACAGTCGTATTTGGTGACATACCTTACATAGCTCTCTAGAGGTCCTACTGTGCTAATAAAGACATTTGGACTTGCATTGTAGCCAAAGGTAGATGTAGCTAGATTTTCTTTAGTGGAATGCACATTTTATGGGAAACCTTACACAAAGAGTATTTATGTAGTTAGACTTCTGTGCTGTATGGAGCTGAACTGACCAATGGCTTGCTGCCTCTAATAGCAAAGGTTTCCTGCCTTTCTCCTGGTTATATGCTACTTTATTCCAGTGCTGTGCTGGCAATGGATTCTTCTGTGAACCGTTTCCATTTGTGAACACAGCAGGAGACTTGTCACTTTTTCCCCTTTCTCTGAATTGGGGTTTGGGAACGGAGAGAATGAACGCTTGTGTCTTGGTGGCAGTGAGCTGTTGGGTTGGCTCACCTTTGTGTGTCTGAAATGCACTTGTAGGAGGACACTTATTTCATTTGTAGATGCTCCCTTCCCCCTCTGGCAATGATGCCCTGTGGTTGTGTCTGAAATGGCCGGCAGTTTTCTCATGAAAGGCCTCAGTGTGAGCCTGCTGAAGGCTATAACGGGCCCAAGCCATGGTGGCGGACTGGCAGCGCACGCCCAGCCCTAGTAAAGTTATCTCGTAGCGAGGTTACTGTCCGCTAATGGCTCCTATGTGAAATGACTGGAGAGGCTTCAGCGAAAGGCCTGCTTGGGTGGTTGTGGCTCGCGTGACGCAGGCTGCAGTCAGCTGCCTTAGTCCATTGCTGGCTTGGCTGTTCCTTCTGCTGAGGCAGAAAGGGAACCATGTTTCTTGGACACCATCTGTCCTACTGTTCTCATTCCTGATGGAAGTGAGGTTGACTTTCCTGTTCGTTGCAACTCTGCAATTTTACACATTCTGGAAAGTGTTTTTCAAGAACAGAACAATTTTTATTAAGCCACTATCTTTATAATTAATGCCAGTCTGATGCATCTTTCGGGTGATTTTTCTGTCAAGTGTTCCATCACTTAGTTCCTTTGAGTGATGGATAGGAAAGCTGAAGGTTACAGTTGTCCTTGGCTCTTGGGGGGGCATGCTGCTTTTAGGAAACAACTGAAAGATGGAAGAGCAAAGTGTTGTGCCAAAGAGATGGGCTTGCTTCTACCTTCATTTAGATTGAAATAAGAACTCTGTCTTTGACCATCTGTTCAAGAGAGACAGCAAGATTAACTAGAGCATGTGTGCTGCTTTGCAGAAGTGGGTGCTCTCTAATAAGTTTGCTTTTTAACATTTCTCATACTATAGTGAGAAGCCTGCCCCATTACTTCAGGGTGGTGCATCGAATTCTGCTGTGATATGTTGTGCAGTGTCCGCAGATGTGGTACCTTGAAGGTCATGAGTGTGGTAGCAGCCAAGACAGGAAATACAGAAATGTACCGCATCATAGATGTGAATTCAAGTCTTGCTGATGATCCTGAAAGAGGGACTGGGTGTGGGAGTGCTCATGGAATCTTGTTGAAGCTGTGGCTCTGGTTCTACGAGCAGAATACATGGTCCCCTCTTGCAAAGCCAGTCTCTCTAATAGGACAAAACCTTGGTTCTCCACCTCCTCAAACAGATCAAGAGGGGGGAGAAAAGTACCAAGGAAAACCCGTATTACACTTGCCAAAGGAAACTGTTACTTTGTTTAGATCTCAAGCCTTGGGATAACATTTCGTTTTTTAAATTAGAAAAACAAAATTTTAAATCAAACTTGCTCATCAGTCTAAGCATTTTCTGTCTTGGTACTTACTCATCTAATACTGGAGAGAGGCTTGAAGCCTGCCAGTTTTCAGTAAAATCAGCATGAAGAAACCTACTCTGTTGTTGATGAATCTCATAGCTTTTAGTGAGTTTGAACAGTTTGGATTTCTTGCCAGCTGCGCTGTCTTCCTCAGCACTGTGAGGATTCATTTACGCTGACCACAAAGTTTTGATGCTAAATGCTCTTGATGCAGAGCAGAGAACTCCTTCCTTAAGGCAGAAGGGAACCTGGGGGATGCAGCCACTATTTTTATTTTATTTTTTTCTTCCTTTAAGTAGAGGCCAGTAGAACTTAGATAATTAAGAATCTCTCTTTTGGTTCCTTAATGTCCAGTGGGATTTGCAACAATGCCATTTTCATCCTTATTCTCCCAGTCTAAATGTTCAACATGAAGCCAAGTCATGTTCAGTGGGGTGGGACTCCTGATTAAGTGTCTGAACTTCATGCAAGTGCAGATTGAATCCAGCCTCCCAAATTTAATCCTTAAAAACGACATAAAGTGAGCTCCATGAATGAGTTACTCTGCACGAGAGCAAGAAAGAACCCTTTAAACAAAGCTCCTCTCTGTTCTTATGGCATTAGTTTTTTTATTAATTCATTTGATTTGAGGCAGTCCTGGTTGGTTTTTTTTGTTGTGGGCTTTGAAATCTGTCAAATGATGTTGTGTGTCTGTGCACACAGACTTTCCCGTAGTGCTGTGTGCTATTGGGTTATGAATCCTTGGGCTCTGAACCCCCTAAGGAGAACAGCATCTTCCATGAGAGATGATGGGATAAGCAAGGCCTCTGCTGTAAGATGACACGAAGGGTTAATAATATGCTTTACTCTTTCCAGGTACTTTATTACCCAGATTGCCATCTGAACCCGGGATGACATTACTCACCATCAACATAGAGAAAATTGGTCTGAAAGATGCTGGGCAGTGCATTGATCCTTACATCACAGTCAGTGTAAAGGGTAATGATTTCTGTTCCTGGCTCCTCGTTTCTAGTTTGGAGAGAGTGCATTTTCTGAAAGCTGTATTGATTTTCTTTTTCTTTTTTTTTTTTTTTTTTTTTTCCCAACCTGCTGGGAAAAATATTTGTTGGTACTTGCATTTTCTGTTGTGGACTTAAGGCTTCTGCTTTAATCAAGGGTGGAAAAATTCTGTATTTGAGAGATACTGGGAGGTGAATCACTGCAGAAGACATGCTTCTCTCTGCACTCCGGGGTGTCTTCCCCATGCTGGGAGCTGAGCGTCAGTGACCTGGTGGACTGTATTTCTCTATTCCAGCTTCTTCAGCTGACTCTTAAGTACAGATCTCTTTGGACTGCTTGTACTCCCCAACACATGTTGGTCTCTGGGATTTCTGGCGACAGTGAACCACAGTCCGCTGGCTCCATTCTTGCCCTGTCATTAAACTAATTTTTTAGTAAAACAAAGATCATCTTACCAAGGCTTAAGGTTTAGAGGAATGGGTATGAAGCTGGGAAGAAAAGCTTGCGAGTGAAATAAAATATGAAATATGTTTTAGCCTTGGCAGTGAAATATTTCAGCCAAGGCCTGGTGGGCTAACAGCCTCCCCATCTGAGAGCCTCCATGGGTCTGGAAGAACCTCTCCCTCTCTGTCAATTCAGGATAGGCAACATTAGGATTTCTCGCTGTTTCAGATGACAACAAGGTTGATGGCTTTTGCTTGAAGCTGAGATTTTAGGTATTCAGACTTTCTAGTGGGAGCATCTGCCTCTTCCCCATTTTGCATTTCTTAGCAGGAAGCTCCATGGTCAGAATTGCTTGCCCTTAACTTGCCCTGCTTCATTTCTGCTGAGCTTTACAATCTTTTGAGGTATATAGGTTTTTTTTTATTTGTTTATTATCATATAAAAATTTGTAGCTGATCCAACAACCTCTAGTTATTTTTAGTCATGATAGCGACCTCGTGTGTTTCCTGTTTAGATGTGCTATTGGATACCAAACATAGGCATAAAACACTTGTTAGATGTGTGATCAGGTGGTTCCTCCACCAGACAAGTTCTCTGGCAGAGGTAAGGGTCACAGTATTGAATGTCACTTGAATGCCAGTGATGTTCTGAAGTGTTATCTGCCAAAATATATAGATAGAAGGCTTTATCTAATCACACTTCCTGTGATGACTTTTCCAACAGTGAAACCTTCCACTTCTCTCCGGACCATTGAGGAGTTCACCTGGTTGGGGTGGAAGCTGGAGCATGACTCTTGCCTTCCCCGGCTGATACAACTGACTCTTTGTGTTTTCAGTCTCGGAAACATGCAGTATTTCTTTGTTTATGGTGTGCCTTAGGTTTGCAGCATTATTTTTAGATCGTGTAACTATTCTTTGGGCTCTACTTCTCAAGTCATTTGTGGATCTTTCTTTGTGTCTATTATGGCAGAAAGCCTAGGGATGGGTGCCTTCAGTGGTGGGGCTAGCTGGATGGATGTGGGTTTAATCAGATTTAATTCTTTCATGCTGAATTTCTTTTGGCCAACAGGAAAATACCAGCCCTAACGGGGTTCCAACGCTGGATCCTGGAACTTATCAGACCTTGTAAAGCAAACATTCATTGTTCCTTACCACTGAAATGTTTGTCTTTCTTAACTTACTACGTATTATTAAAACTGTTGCTTGCCTTCAGAGCTAGCCCTCATTTCCTTTCTGGAGCTAAGGGGAGACTGTACGTTGCTGGGCTTGCTTTCCCGACAAGCCTTTCTGGTAACATGTGGCTCTCTATTTACAGGCTCCTATAAATGGTGGCTGCCAACTAATGATGTAGCAAATAAGATCAAAAAGGAAGCGGGGGGGTAGTGTGTGCGGGCTATCGCCTAGTCTGCTAATGGTGACTCTTTATACTTTATTTCTCAAGATTTTTGGTGAGGAAAAGTAACTCTGAAAAGTCATTTTGTCCCTATTAGGAGTCTGAAGATGCTTAGTAGCCGTTTCCCTTGGTTCTATACCAGGCTGCCCTTCTGCAGGTTTGGAGGGAGGTTTGTTCCTCATGCAGCACTGGCGGTCCCAGCCCGCTCCCTGGATGAAGTGCATCAGTGGTGCTGCAGGGCCCCAGCCTCAGCTGTACCCCGGGCGCAGTGCATGCGCTATGTTCTTGTAATCTTGGCCACGTCGTTGGCAACTTTGCTCCACCTGAGGGAAAGGGATCACTAATGAGAGGAGAAGGAGTAAGAGGACAAAATGTACTCGCGTGAACAGCGGAGGCTTAGTGAGAAACAATATCGCCTGTGGTGGCTGTGCCTGAGCAGCACAACTGGTGGCCAGCGCTGAGAGCTGGAGTCCAACCCACGGCCCCACTGAGCCTCTGCCTGTGGAAAAACCAAAGGGAATGATGCGGGTCGAGGCTAGGCAGCAAAGCGGGGCGCATACAGCTTGTGTAAGCCGTGCCCGCTGTGCCCCACAGAACTGGTGTGGAGGGCAGCCTTTGGTGCTTATCCCGTCCTGCCGGATCAGCTGAAGGGCTGAAGCCCTGCTGGAGTCCTGCTTGCAGGGGGAATGGAATCCTTTGGCAGCAGAAAGAAATGTGCTCTTAAAAAGAAAAACAGGGATAACTCCAAATTTTCATCTTAAATATTGTCAGAACTTTACCTGCTTTCATGTTGCAATCAAAAAGAAAATTCACTGACTGTGAAGGGGCGTGATTGCCTCTTTTTTTTTTTTAAGATGAGAGGAAAAAATGCAGGTGTGCATTAACTTTTTGTGGCGGTATTAGGAGTGATTCATGAGACTCTTAAAGGAGGACCTTCAAGTCTGAGAAGCGTCTGCCATTCTCATGCTGTTTCTTTCCTGCAGATTTGAATGGGATAGATCTGACTCCTGTGCAAGATACTCCTGTGGCTTTGAGGAAGGAGGACACGTATGTCCATTTTAATGTGGACATCGAGATTCAGAAACACATTGAAAAACTAACAAAAGGTATGTAGTGTCAGAGACCTGACACAGAGCCCAGGGGATTTGAAAATGTAGACGCTGGCTGCTCCTGCTCGAAAGAACAGGCCGTGCCTGAGCTGCTGCTGCAGGGCTCGAGATCCAGACGAGGATAAAAATAGACCTTTGCATCCAAAATAGACCTTTGCATCCTGTCTCTCTCAAATTGGTCATTGTGATGATTGGCAGGTGAGGGAGGAATGAAAAGAGATAAAAATGCAGCAGTCCGCTCTACTACGCGGGTATTGAGCTGCTTTATCACCTTCTTAGTCATTGGACAAACTGTTAGCTGGATATGAATAATTAATTGAGTGAAGAGTACAAGCTCTTGTGAGTGTGCTGAGCACTGTAACAACACGGTATAGCTTTTGAGTAAATAACAAAAGTGTTGAAGATAATTCTCTCCAGTGTATGTAAGGCATCTTAATGGCAGATAAGTTTGCAGATAACTGTTGGCCATAATTGCTAACTCTTCTATTAACCCGTTTTCCACTCTAGGTGCAGCTATTTTCTTTGAATTCAAACACTACAAGCCTAAGAAAAGGTTTACTAGCACCAAGTGCTTTGCTTTCATGGAGATGGATGAAATTAAACCTGGGGCAATTGTAATAGAACTGTAAGTGACTTGCAATTATAGATGCCAATGACAGAGGAAATGAACTAGACTTCAGTTACAATGTGTGACTTGTTGCATCAAGGAAGGTTTATTGGACTCGTTAGATTCACTTCCGTAAGGAATATTCTATCTTTAATAAAGAAAGGAAGATATAATGCTTTTAGGCAAGTAAAATGGCTAGAGACCCTTCTCAAAAGCTAGGCTATTTCCAGACAAAATGCTGATGTTGGTAACTAAATTTTATGTGAAATTAACAGATTCTGTATGGGAGGTTTTAATTTTACCTTAGCTTGAGTGTCAGATCAGCTGTATTTTAAAAAAAATAAATCAACTCACACAATCTTTTGGCACAGAACTTCTGTAAAGGAAATCTGATTTGAACCACGGGATACTGATTTGCAATTGAATTTTACGAACGTTTCAAAGCATTGTTGGGTGGTTGTGTGTTTTTCCTCGCTTCAAGTATACAAAAAAATCAATTAGGCAGTTATGCTGCAGGGGTTATGATGTGCATCCCACCCTTGCTGTGTGGCTGAAAGTCTGAGTGAGGTTTTCAAGTGGTTTTTTTTTCAGGACGAGGGTGAAGCTTGCAATTCTGGGCATCTCTAGGTAAAGAGTGCTTAGTCTGTGCTAGCTGGAGTGCTGCTGAAGTGCTGAGTAGCGGATACTGCATCTTCTGCAATCCAGGTTATTATATTGGGAAGTCTCCTTACAAAACCCTTACATTAATTTAAAAATTGAAATTTTTGTTTTGTTAAAATAATAATCCAGAGAGAATACGGGTTTGAGTTTCTTCCTGTAAAGCTACTCATTATTGTCGCTTCCAGTAAGTCTTGTCAGATGTGTTTAAAAGATTACGGTAATAAGAGCCGTACAGGACAAGCTTTCTAGTGTGCTTTCATCTTCCTACACAGCCATTGGCACCTGGATTAACTTACTTACTTTCCTGTGGTTACAGGTACAAAAAACCCACTGACTTTAAAAGGAAGAAATTGCAGCTGTTGACCAAGAAACCACTTTACCTTCACCTCCATCAAACGTTGCACAAGGAATGACCCTAGTTGTGAGAATCCTGTGAACTGAACCACAAGTCATGGTAGCTGTGTGTAGTAGCCTTAGCCTTCGCGGGGCAGGGAAGCGACTGTATTCACGCCAGTAGGTCAGACAGGACCATCCCACGCCGCACAGCACTACTTCAGGGTCAGAGGCAAGCCGACCATTCATCTGCAAGATTTTTTTCAGTACCTTCCAGATCCAGGTTTTTTTTTTTTTTCTCCTGAGAGCCCTGAAATACGTTGACTGCTTTTCCTAATTTTGCTGTTCATCACTTTTTATCTTAACCATTATTATCCTTTTGCCTCAAACTCCACCCCAGGATGGAGACTGCCCCTTTGCCAAACCTGTAGCAATAAAGACGTGGCAGGCCTACTAACTGTTTACACTTGCTGTGCTATTGTAGTTCCTCTCATCTGCATTTTGGAGTCCTCTGTAGCGGGCTGGGTGGCAGGAGACCGGGAGAGAGACGAGGTGGGACGGGAAGAGGCTTGAGGTACTGCAAGTGATCTAAAATGAGAGAGAGGAGGATGCTGGGTCAAGCGGGGTGGCCGCAGAAGAGCACCTCAGTCAGCTCTTCTGCTTTGGTCAGGCCAGGAGGAGGACAACTGCAGATGAGACCACTGAACTATGATTTTAACAGCTTTGCCTGATCCACTCGTGCTGAGTTTTGGGTACAATACATGTTACAATCCTTTAAATCACCATTACTCCCTAATAGAGCTAATTATTCTGTATGTTGTCACGGAGCGATTTGCAAAGGTGGGTGGAGGGAGGCTTTCTCCAGGGCTTCGTCCTCGTGGTGGTGCGTGTTCCACCATTGCGGTGACAGCAGGATGGGCCCCTTGGTGTTCAAGCATCAGTTTCCCAGAGCTTTTGGTGAAGTAGACCTGGCTTAGCAGGTTGGCCCACCTTTTACATGAAACTGCTGTTCTTATGGAAACCGATTGTATGCAGTTTTCTGCATATTTCGTGCAAGTCTGGAAACTTACTCTAAAAAATTACCTTTTTATGTAAGTAGATAGGATTATCATTTATTTTCTATATTTTTGGTGTGTAATAAGCTGCAGGACATTGGCTTATTATGACACACTTGCATTCACTTTTTGACCTAATAAAGGGACAGAAGTAGAACCCAGTCAAATCTTTCATATATTTGCGTGGATATTTAATACAATACTTTAAGGTTTGATATACTTCTTGTGTATCTAACTAGTGCCTAAATACTCTGCTAACAGAAGACCCAGCTCCCAAAATAGCATCAAATACTGGTTTATTTTAAGCAGTCTGGGTGCAGATGTATCACTGATTCCTCTTGTCTGTCATGTAACCCCAAGATGTTACATTGTGCTTTCATGGGATGTTACTTTTCCTCCTGATATTTGCCTGGCTACAGGCAGGCCTTCAGCATTTTTGGCTTTACCATATTGGTTAGGATAAAAAGCTGTTTTTGAACGTCCTAATCATCTTGCCTTCCCTCTGTTCTGGTATACCTAGGGATGACATTATGTAGAGTGTTATGACAAAAGTCTGCAACACTTCTTCAAATTCCAATAGTGGTTGGGGGGAGGGGGGGAGTACAATTGAATTTTCCCATTTATGGGTCTGTCTTCACAATACGCCAATATTATTACATCTGATGATGCATTCAGTCTCAAGCCCTGACAAGACATCCCTATGAATTACGGCAATGCCCCTGAATGCAGCACTCTGGATGCCAGGCGGAAGGAGGCCACGTACATTCTGAAAAAATAAATAAAAATTGTGCTCTGAACTCTGTGAAAGGATGGAGCGAAGCATGGGTCTGTGGCTGCAGACAGACCTGAGCTGGGGCAGCAGCTGTGCTACTGCCACTGCTCCCTGCCTGCCCCAGGTCTCCTCCTCCCCCTGCAAGGCGTGCAGCCCGTCTCGCCCGGCAAGGGACGACGTCCCCAGGGCCGTGTCCTGGCCCTGCCATCGCTGGTGATGTGTCCCCTGCGAGGACTGCTGCTGCTGTCAGAGGGCGATTCCACCCCGCGTTAAGGCTAGCTGGGGTGGGCAAGGCAGGAGCCGGGAAGCGTGACAAAAGCTTGGTGCTGGGGAAGGAAAGATCCCAAACTGGGAGAACCCGACTTTCAAATACGAATGTTCATCAATGTGCGCCACTAGCCGCTACGCAAATTGAACACTTTCACTTGCATTACAAGCCGTGGTTTCAGCTGCTTACCTTGACTCTTCCCCAGCTTGTAGATGTCTATATTAACTCCAGTTATATGCAATGTCAACTTTGAAGTATTTTTTGTTAAATACACAAGTAGAGCTTTGTATTTAACTAATTGTGAATTAATGTCTGTAGAGTGTGAAATACCATTTTTAAAGTTGCTTCTATCCTTCTCGTTCTTTTCTGTGAACCGTCTTTCACTGAAAGGACTGCTGCTCCCCCCAACACAAGCTCTTGTATCGTTTTATGCTTTAGTGATGTTCCAGCTTGTCTTTCTCCTTAAATCTAAAGCTTAATGCTTGTACTGTAACACCTAGACGGCACGTTTAATGGCTGCTTGTACTCTGGCAGTAAAGCTGTAAGGGGTTTTTATTATTCCTAGATGTTTTCTCTTACCTTTTTTTTTTTTCTTCCCTAAGGCTTAGTTTCATACAGAGCACTTTTGAAAAGGGTTAGCGTCCAGATAAGCAAGTGGCCTGCAGTGCCAAATGCCACATGCTCATCCTTGTGTTAACGCTTACGTTCAGGGATGTCTTTGAACGCCTACAAGCGTGGGGTGTGTTTTTAAAGCTAGCCCAGTGTTCTGTGTATGTAAACTGATCCAAAGCAATACGGGTTCATATGGTTTACATAAACCCACTCAGCTTTATGGAAAACTATTTTTTTCTTATTAATGTAAGTGAAAAAGGCTATAAAAATACTCTGCCAAGCAAGCAGATTGGTCTTAAATGCTGAGTAAGATGAAAACTCAGCCCTCAAACCTTGCTTCACACTGCAAGCTGGTCTCAAAAGGAGAAAGCAATTATGAAATTTCTTAGGATCTAGAATCTTGCAGCCCTCACCTGCGATTTCCAAACTCCAAACCTGTGGTTTCCAGCTCCATGCTGCCCTTCAGCTGAGGAGGGCCGTAGCCCCCATTGTCCTCATTACATGGAGCAAGTCTGTAACGTGCCAGAGGAGTTCGGTGTGAGGGTAACGCAGTCCATCGTGCAGCAGCAGCAGTTATTCAGCCTTGACTGAATTCCTGAACTCACGGACGGCTGTAGCACTCTGGTTAAATTACTGAACCTTTCTGAACAAAAAATGGCACTGAAACAAAGCCGTCAGGGTTTAGCAAAAGGCATTTTGCTTTTTATTATAACTTTCCTTTGAATACAGTGTCATTTGTGCTTCTGATCTCTGACCAGACATCTTTTTTAAAATTAAAAAAAAAGAAAACAAAACAAACCACCTCACAGTCCTCATGTAAACCCCTGGCCTACAATAACTGCAGCTTAATGATGCGATGGAGAAGGCAGGTAGGAGAGCATTTTACTTAAAAATTATTTCCACAGGAAATGATTTGATTTACATTTGTCACGAAATTAGTTCATTCACCAACTGGTTACAGAGGCTACATTTAATTAAAACTAGCCACACAGGTACTTCCTTTCTATTGCACGTTTAGAGTAGGTTCAAGTCCATCACAAAAAGGTTCTTGCAGCCCAAGAGGATGGATGAGTTTAAGGTGATCATAAATGCACATAAGATGTCTGTAGCAATCGGATAAAAATTAATCCTGCAAAAGCTGAAATATACTGAAATGAGACAAATGGCTTCGAATAGAGAACCATTTCCTAAAATCCTGACTGCAGGAAGTGAGCTAGAGTCCATTCCGTTGAGCTGCTGACCGGAGGCTGCAGTTAGGGTTTCTGCGCTGGAGGCTGTGTGTAGTCCTTTGAGCCCGCCGGCGGCGGTGGCAGCGGAGGGCCTGCCGGGTAGTCTCTGGGTCCCGCCGGAGGCAAGTCTCTGTTAGGAGAAGGCGTATAGTCTCTTGAACCAGGTGGGGGGAGCCGTGGGCCTGGAGGATAATCTCTTGGGCCAGGAGGACCTAGGGGTCGGAAAGGAGGGTGCCCACGTCCATAGCCTCGTGGATCTGGAGGAGGCGGTAGCGGGCCCGGAGGCAGATCTCTCATTGCTAAGGGCGGGCCAGGTAGGAAGTCTCTCGCGGCTGGAGGTGGCAAGGGAGCACCGCGAACTAGAAGGAAAGGAAAACACAGAGTTAAACGACATCTTGCTTTAACCTAAACAGTGAAGCTCCTGACTCCTTCCTCATTTTTTGGAGCAGCTCTGAGGCGGGTCACTGTCTCATGCAAACTTCACAAGCCACGAATTACATTCTAGTGACTTTTGGCTGCTGGTTTCCATTTTAGACTGAATAAGGCAAAACCACCGTGGCGCTAAGGAGGCTTGAAACAACCCGCCTATCCCAGCTGAGTGAGCAAGACAGCCAGGCCCTGTGCCGCCTGGGGAAGCTGTGCGCTAACAGACAGCAGATCGCAGTTCTGCAGCCGCCTTCCCAGGAGCACAGCGGGCAAAGTTAAGTTTCAGCACGCGGCAACGCAGCTGTACCTAGGGGCACAGGAAGAGGTCGAGGCCCAAAGTGCCCACGGAGAGGAGCTGGCGGCGGTCCGTAGCGAACAGGCGGTGGAGGCGGAGGTCCCATCACGGGGGAGGTCATGATAGGTGTCCCAGGGAAAGACGGTGGGCCTTTGGGACTAGCACTAGCCTGTGCAAGATGAGGTTAATACTTCAGTGCGGTACTCACTGCAGCAGAGAAGTACTGACACTGCTGAACACCACAACCACTCACCCAAAGGCCAAGAGGTGGGAGAAGCGGGGCACGGGGGGAAGGGGGAGAAAAGAAAAGACCACGCCCCAAAACACATGAACCAAGTAGAAAACAGGGAAAGTCACTGCACCATCATTGTCCCTTCACCCAGAACACTGCTTGCACTACCTAGGAGTGAGTGCTTAGTGTACCTTCGGAGATGACAAGTTTACTTTAGCTAAAGTGGTACTAGAGAAAAGTTCGATCCCTTCTGAAGTGTCCTCAGTGGACACCCCTTTGGTAAAGGGCATGGCACCTTGAATTACGTATGGAATTGTGCTTAAATACCACAGGTAAGTCAGCTTCTCAGGATTACTGTAGTAGTCACTCCAAAGTGTTTGCCTGCAGTGCTTAACAAGAAAGATCTCATTTCCTCAATTCCATAAAACCCAGACAGCAACTGTTCAGCATTAGAGAGAGAAACCTTTTGAGACAGAGGTACAAGCCCTTGGTTAGTTTCGCAGAGCATTTTGTTATTTAGCAGTTCAGAACACCAAGCCCGTTATTCCTCTCCACCAAAGCAGAGTAACACCATATTCAGCCTCTGAATACTCACTGTAGCCGGGTCAATGGATGAAGGTGAATCAGTGGTTACACAGGGGGCCTCAGGCTCTTTGGGAGAGGGTTGCTTTTTTTTTTTTTTTTGAAGAGCAAATAAGGATAGTGACAGGATATAGACAAGACAGAACACGATACAGTTAAAGCAGCAGCAGGAAGTATACAGTGAATCACGTATTAGAAACGCTTCCTGAAGGTTGGGGTTTTTTCAGCTTACCACTCCATCCATTGCTGTGGAAGGGGAGGAGGTTCTTGGCCCGCTACCGATCAGCGATGCTACGGCAGGCCCGAGATCTGTAGAGAGCGCCACAAATGCATGTCTTGCCATGCTTGGGGTAGCAGACATGGCTTTTAAATTGCATTTCTGAAGTCAAAGAACAGCTGCATCAGTTGCAGTTGGGTTGCAGGCCACGTAACTCACCAGGAACAGACATCCTTCCAGGTAACTCTGGTGGCCTTCGTGGAACAGGGGGCCCATCTACCACTGTACCTTAAGAGAAACAAGAACCGCAGAGATCCCAGTCAACAGGTGTCTGAGCTATTTCTGGTTTTTGGTTTGTTTTTTTTTTTTTAAAAAAAAGAAAACAAACAACAACCACCACTCATCTGTATCAATACTTAACACTATCCCTAGAACCAAGATCAGCGCTTAGCATTCTTGGGTTTGTAGCGCAAGATCGTTACCACAGAAGGGAAGCTCCACTGCTTACCAAATTCACCTCTTGAGCCTTCCCTTCGAGGAGCAGAAAGGGGCCGGGCAGGAACTTCTATCATCTGTGTGGGTGATGGATTTCCTCCACTCACAGGTGATGGGCCAAAAGAGCCATCTCTGCTTAAGGGCCCTATGCCAAAGAAGAAAAAACACTTGATTTTTTTTTCTACAATTTATCATAGCCTTATTTTTTTAGGTTGTACTGACTCAAAGACCAAAGTTTTGAGAGAAACAGCAGCAGTTACCTCGTCGTGGTGGGACCTGGCGATCGGGTCTGCCTGGAGTTGGCTTTACAATTAATGGCCTTTGAAGCATGACGATTTTTTGGTTTACTTCTATTAATCTAATTTTTAAAAATAAAGGTTTTTTTAATTCAAGTAATACATGTGAGTTACATTTGTTATAATGTAACAAGGCAAACAGCATTGTAAAATGTTACAGCTTTCACCAAGAAATCTTATTTTAACCGTCAAAACAGTTTCACAGTCGGGTAAAATTAGTAACTCAAATATGCACTGCACGTTCTGAGCAAGCAGGCTAACTGAGCACCTTGCATTGCTTGAGCTCCTTCTCTCCCAAGCAACACGCAGCATGTTCTACAGGCAAAATACGGTCTGTACCGTACTTACTTTTGTCTCAGGTTGGCTGCTTCTCTTTTTTCTTCAGCCAGGGCTCTCTCGGCAGAGCGGGCAATAAGCTATTAGGGAAAATTTTGCCAACTGCATTAATTGTACCAACCTGAAGTCAAGTACAAACTGTTTGCGTCAGAAAAGGAAGAACATTCTTACCCAATTGTCGTGTGCCTTTTTCTCATGAGCAGCAATCTGAGAGCAAAGAAGCATTTTAGTTTACCTTCTCCAACTACTGGTACTTCCAATAACTCACTACAGAGCATTGGAATGATCCAGTAAAAGGTGACACAATAACCAGCAAGCAAGAAGTTTACCTGGTTTTTGTAAGATCTCTCTGTTTTTTGCAATTCTTCTTCCATATCTTGGATCCTTTGCCTGTACAAAAGGAAAAAGAGAGGGAAGGAAAGAGGTTTAATCACATTTTCTTGAACAGCTGAAATAAAGGAAAACAAGTCTTCAGAAAATGAAGTTACTTGTAGACTTTCACTTCCTCGATGGCCAGCACGGCTTTTTCATCTGCAGCAGACAATTTCTGCTCCTTCTCCTGACGCTCATACTCTTCCTGGGTTAGTTTTCTGCATAGAGGGGGGGAAAAAAAAAAAGCACCATGTATTCCACCATCCTACACCTACTACAACTCAAAATCAAGGTATTCCCCTGCTAACAATGGCGATATCAGAATTTATGATAATGCCTGAGAATACAGCGAGAGCGTAAAGACAGATTAGTTTTTTTTAAAGAGACAGAAATACTGTGTTTTGAAACCAACAGACAAACCCTTCGTGTATAAAACCTGAAAATTAAGGACGCAGAGTTGACTGGAAAGTTCTGTCAGCATCTAAAGATTTGTCAGAATTTAACAATTGGAGGAGTTCGTCTCTTCAGATCCTGTAGTTTACTTACCAATTCTACAGATGGTAATCCAGATTTACACTGGTACAAACAAGGAAATATGCAGAACTGACATCTAACCAAGGGAAATGAAGAAATGAATGTGTGGTGAAAAAGGGGGAATTTAGGGCCAAAGTGACAAACACACTGAATAGTCATCAACCATGTGGAAAGAAGCTTTTTTCTAACTATTCTCCATACCAATTTATTACATGACCAGTTTCCACAGCCTTTTTATAACCTCATGGTTCACTAATTTTCTCATTTTTGAAATTTTTCTGGAAGTATTTAAGAGGCCCATAACGTGTTCCTAATTTACAAGAGCTATCCCACAAAACTGGAACCATTAAACTAGTAGTAAGTAAACTACTGCTAATAGCCAGTTCAACATAATCCATTTCCTTGGCTACATGTGGAAACAGTTTTCAAGAAAAACATTGAGGAAGTGCTTCGTTCTAATCAAGTAGAAAATTACACTGCCTGTTAGTACCAAAACTTTTGGAAGGAACAGAAATCCTTCAAAGAGGTCAAGAGGAAGTTTTCCTTGAAAGGTGGGCTATCCTTCACCTCTCCATTATGTGTTTACTACACCTGGATCCTGAAGTTATCAGGTCAGGCAGGTTCACTACTGAGGTGCTGTATAGCCTCAATTCCTTAGCTTGTTCCAGCCCTGTGCTTCCCCCAACCTACACACTTGAACCTTAGGACTTACAATTGCTTCTCCACCACAATTTCATCTTTCCTACAGAATTTGGCTGAAAACATCCCCGAAGCTATCGCAAATCTTCCCCACAAAATTGAGATGTTACTACAGACATTTCAGTAAGCAAATAAATGAATGAATAAATGAGGAATGAATCAGAGTTCTTCACTGCTAGCAATCCATTCATCTCTGCTGCTACCATGAACTGAGCCTTAATTTAGCCTTTTGAGAATGCAAAAAGCTCACAAGGCTAAAGATGCCAAGTTTCTACATTGTAAGAATTAGACTCGCTGAACTGAGGTCAGAGTAACTGAAACAAGTCTTAACGGCCACTACATTCTCCTTGACGTTTCTGGACAACATGACAGGGCAACCACAGAATTTGCAGACCAAGCAACCCATCTCCCCTCTTCAAAAGTGGTTTGTTGACTGGTTGGTTGGGTTTTTTACTAGTAGAAGGTAATACTGTGTGTGCAAAGTGACAGCCTTTTTAGAATCTCTGGAATAGTGGAAAAAGTAAAAAGTACTAGCTTCAACCATACTGAAACAGTAGTCATCCCTTTCATTCAAAATACAACTTCAAGTTATTTGACCTTTCTGAGCAAAGAGCATTTCAATAGTGCCTACAATACATATGCCATGCTGTGGAAGAGTAATGAAAGGCTTACTTCTGGAGTGCCATCTCCTTCTGCTGATAAAGTTCACCGAGAATCTCCACTTTCTGCTGTAGTGTTTTGCACTCATTTTCCAGTCGAGCTTTGGCTGACTGGAGCGAACAGGAGTCATGTTCTAATTTTTTTATTTGCTCTGTTGGAGAAGCAAAGGTAAGAGAGGGAGTTGAAGGAAGTTGCAGTGAGAACCATTATTCTACTTAAATGCTCTGTCTCTTTTCAAACCGCATACTGCATTTCATCCTAAGCAATTCCTTTGCTAAGCCTACCTTCCAGCTCATGTCTTGCTGTTACTTCATCACTCAGTTTGGATTGCAGAAGATTTCTGTCTTCTTCAACTATGGATAACATAGTTTTTACCTGAAAAGAGGAGCGGAAAGTTTATGATCTTAGGCATAGCAGTAACGTGGCTGCATTTACTAGATATCTTGCGCAGCATACCCTGGAGACATCCATCATCTGCTTAATCTGAGTCTTCATCTTCTCGCTCTCATTATCTAGAAGAGAAAAATGTATTTGTTTTCCCCATTTCTTAGCCCCAATTCCCTAGACTCTACAGCTGTTAAAAATAACACTCCCTACACTTTAATCTGGGATAGGTCTCCTTACCTGGTCAAAAAAAAAAAAAAAAAAAGAGGGGGATGTGGGGAACAAAGCATAATACCAGTTCCATGACTAGCACAACAGAACTATTAATTTATTCAAAAAGGCATTCAGAAGATTCATTCTTGTCACTTCTTCTAGCCACCACTCTAATATTAATGTGAATGCAGTATCTGTTACTGGACATGGTGTCTGAAAATCAAGAAGTGGGAACTTCCAGCCCACATATACAGTATGGTTAGAAAAAAGATAAAAAAAACAGAAAAAAACCACCACCAAAAAAACCCACAGAGGTTTTCAAAACCAGAGAAGTAGCAAACATGTACAACATCAGGAATGACAAACTTCCCGAGTAGTTTCAAAAATATTTATTTCTGTCTTTCAGATTTAAAAGATGTGATTACCTAAATTAGTTATCTATCCAGAGGTAAGCACAATACTCACTAAAAATTCATATTAAGAAAAATGTAGCATAACAACAAAACTGAGATTCTCAGCTTTTGGAATGTTCTTAATTACTAACCTTTATACGTAATCTTTAAAACTGTGTCATTACACTTACGATATACCTAAAAGGTGATCCAACAGCAATTACTGGCTTTTTTAATGGTTTCTCCCTTCAGTTAGGAGACCTCTTGTGTTTGAGGATTAAAGCTGGCAGTGTCTTAACGCACAAGCAGCTAAATGCATGGATTCCTCTTGTTCCCCATATGACACGACATGAACATACCACCGTGTAAGCTTTAGCCACTGGGCATATCAGCCAGCAGGCAGGATTACTCTACCTGGCACCTCTCCATTGGCCAGATCCTCTCCTGTGCTCCATTCACGCTCCTCACCATCCTTCTTGGCCTCAGATGCCGAATCCATGTCAAGCTGCTTCAGCTGCATAATGCAGTTAGTTAAAACCTAGTAATGAAATCAAAGGGTCACTGGAGAAGAATTGCTCTACATTTTGTAAAGTATTTCAAAGCACTTTGCAATGTGTAATATTTAAAGCAAGCTTGTTATAAAGAACCTACTTCAATTTCATTTTCCTTGTAGGCAAGTGCTTCTTCTATGTCCTTCTGAGATTTCTGATACAGTTTGATCTGCTCACTGAGCTCACTATGTCTCTCACTCCAACCTTCAGCTTCTTTTAACAGCTGTACAAAGCACCAAGCAAGATAATTACTCATTTTATTTTTAGTACAGGGTATATGTAATTAAAGTCTATTTTACTGCCAGCTCTGGTGATAACTGATCATCACAGATAAAGGGTAAACTTCACAGTTATTACACTCATCACTAGTCCATTGGTAGAACCGGATGCTGGGAATCTTTCTGCAGTTTATATTATTAGGTGATTTTACAAATTTGGTATTTTCTTAGCTAATATCCCAACATCAGAACCAAGTCGCTCACATACTTAAAAATACGAGGAATTAACTGCAGTACAGATGTAATCAAACTGCATTCCTTAAAAGGCCATCTACTTCATGCATGGAGAAAGAAAACAGATATTTACAATTATCTGTAGAAGAATTGTCATGATGTTTCAGGGCTACAGGTCCTCCCCATTTAGCTTAGCTTCAGAATTGCTTTTTGGCAATTCTTTACCATTACTTCCTTCAGTCCTGATCCCAAGTAGCAATCTCCTGATCATGCAGTGACCACCACATCAGCATAGACTTTCTGTGAAGCTGCTGACAAAAATTGAATCACTGGAACTGACAAAGCCTTCATACTGAAGACATGTGGCTCACCTGAACAAAAAGCCTGTGCAGGCAGGCACAAGGGTTTAAATTTTATCCTGATAATATGAAATATGGAATTCTGACACGTTAAGAAAACACAGACACACTGAAGTTACGCTCAAGAAAACTAGGAATAAAGCCTTGATATTTTGTTCAAAAGAGAAATAAAGTTGCCTGGCCTGGGCATAACTTACTTGCTCCTTGCTCTTTTTCAGCCTAGCGTTTTCTTCCTGCACATGATGAAGCTCAGATTTCACCTTTTCTTCACTTAGTTTAGCTTCATTAAGGGCTATCTGCACCTACATATGATACAAAAAGGAACAAAAAAGACAAAGTTGAACCGCAATGGAGCGAGAGCTACATATTACTTGGTAACTGAAAAGAAAAAGGTATACATGCACAAACAACTTGGTATCTGCCAAGCTAGCATTTTCAATTACATCCTAGATACAAATTTTCCTGATACAAGAACCTGCACCTGTGACTGTTAATAGGGTGTAGATAATGCTTTACCTCTGAAAGCTCTACAGAATGCACACTGACAGCCTCTTGAAGTTTCTCCAAGGACTTCTGGGTTTCAGAGATCTATATAAGAAAAAGATGAGCGGTGACTTTGTATCAGCCTGGTACATGCCTTCGCCCAAGTGTGTAGTTACTTTACTTGTATATTTTGGAATCATAAAAGGAAAGTTAAAACACTGACAAATTTCCATTTAGAGCAGCCATTAGATTAGCAGCAACACAGCACTGCCTTATCAGCTAAGCAAGCAATAGGAACACACAACACATTAGAATCAACTTCCCTCTATGACTCTGCCTGTCTGCAGTTGGGAAAGTTCCCTGTATACCTGCACCGTCTAGAGCGAAAGTACCACGTGCTGCTGTCATTAGCGACAACCTTTGACCAAAACAAGACCAGAGAACTTGGAGCTTACCATTGTTACAAAAAATCAGGCTTAAGGAGAGGAAAAAAGAACACTAAAAAAAACCCCAAAGCCTCTGGACAAAAAGAATGAGGCAGCTTAAGATCTTCACACTTAATATAGAACTAGATGCATCCTCTAAGTACAAGAAAATGTCTCTTACCAACCTGAAACTTTCAGCCCTCAGTGTTAAGGAACTTCCTGGCTCTGGCTAGGAAGTATTAGACTAGCCTATGACTTGAATACATCCACTTGTGTGCGAAAGCGCATAACTGCAGAAGTTGATCAAGATCTTACTTTAAAAAAAAATATTAATATAATCAAATAGATTCTCCCCCTTGAGCTTGGGATGGACCTGAAATTTCATTTCAGTTCTCTTTTCCTTGAGATGGTTCATCTTGTTTGCTCTACCTCTCTCTATTCACCCATTAGGTCATGACCAGCTTTTACAGCACATTAAGTTAAGGATAATGTAAGACATAAGTGTGATTGCTCTTACCATGTTCTGTTTCTTCTCATTCTTCTTCCTTTCTGTTTCAAGCATTGCGTGCAGATTTTTTACTTTGTCATCTAGCTGACGATTTTCTTCTTCCAGTCCTTTGACAGTGTCCTTAAAAAAAAAAAAAAAAGAAGGAAGAGTAAAAGACCATCTAAGGAAGCTATTTTACTGATATTTTTGCTTTTGGTACAGAGACCGTTAACTGTTTCTTACCTTAAGCCCTGCAGTTTCATCAGACAGGATGTCTTTTTGTTCCTGGGCCACTTTCACAGACTCCTTTGCTTCCTTTATCTAAGCACAGAAACAACCAAACAGAACTGAGGAAACTGTCAACGTAATATTCAGTAAGAACAGAAAATAAAGATATTAGCTGTTGCACTGGCTGCGTCATTAAACCAATAACAGAAAGTTAGTAAGCAAAGGACAAGAACCTAGAACAGTACCTTTTGATCATATTCTGAAATCTTTCCTAGGATTTCTGTTTTTTCTTGCAGAAGATTCTTAATCTTTTCAGCAAGTTGCTTTTCAGTCACTAGGAAGAAAAAGAAAGTTTACAGTAACTGTACTTCATATCCTGGAGGGAAAAAAAAGAATAAAATCAGAGCTATCATTACTACCACTTTAGGGCACATTTTCAAGTAAGGATGAAAGCATAAATCAGGATAGTGTCAATTCCCTAGCAGTCAGCCCTTTCTGCAGAAGTTTAAGCATCTCCAGCTTTCATTTAAAGTTAGGACTGAAAACAAGACAGTAAAGCGTTAAACGCTGACACCAAGCATATAGCTCTGGCATCCACTTCACAGAAGCTGGTCAGAGAACACACGGTAGAGCAGAGTAAGGTGCTGGCTACACGCAGATGAGGTGTGTTCAAGGGAAGAACTGGCACTGAGGACATCAGAGCAGTCTCAGACTGCTGCTGTGACACTCAGGGAGATGCAACACCTTCCTTAACAGCCACCTCTTCCTGCTGTATTGAAACTGAATGTTTGGTCAGCAGTGATAATGGGATGAAAGCTCTGAAAGACCTAGTTGGAACAGAAAACAGACTGGCAGCTAGCAGACAGCATTGGTAAGCCTCAAGGAACTACACTGCATTCTAACAGACCTCCAAAAGGGCTGTGACTGAGCAATAGTTCTTTAGGCACGCATTTGTTTCTCAACCTAAACAAGTTGCCAACCAACCCTTAGGAGTCAAAAAAAATCATTAACATACTTAAATTATTATTGCAAATTAATTTAAAGAACATCCAATTGTCATTCTTTTTCAAGTCCTAAACCACCCCGGTATTTGAACACCCCAAGCCTCATTTGCCTCCAGCAAATCCTGCAGCACAAACAGGAAGCACTGGTTGTTCCAACTGCATCCCACAGGGCGAAAAGGCAACTGCTACTCCTCCCTCCCCTCCCACATGAGGGCTTCTGGGTCAGAGAGCCCTTCCTGCTCTGGGGAGGGGAAAGCCAACAAGCAACTGCTGAGGTACAAGATAATTCTCAGCAGTTTAAGGAAGGCAGGAATCCCTGCATTAGCTTGGTCTCCCAGTTTTGTTACTGCCATGGGGAGTGGATAATAGATTTTATCTCTGGTACTCCACTGTTAATATTCCTCTATTTTGGATAAAGATTTTAACAACATGACCTTTACCATGCTTGAAGAATATCTATTTGTTCTTAGCTTTACTAATTTCTATAGAGTATCATACAGAAGAATATTTTTTGGGGAAAAAAAGAGTATTAGACCCACGTTCCTCATTTTTTCTGGGTGGACTGCTAAGTAATTTCTACACCACCAATACCAATGTTTTTCCCCCTCCAATAACAATAATTGTTTTGCAGTACAGAAATCGTTTTACAGGTCTAAGGCATTTTTTTCAGCTCATCAATTCTGCATTAATTGTATAGAAGGAAACCGCCATATAACTACAAAGAAACTACAGAAGAATGACTCATAAGCAGTATGGTTTGTGAGGAAGAAAGAGGCCGAGTTCACGTGAAGACAATTCTTTCATATATTTGTTTTGTATTTAATTTTGAATTTCAGCAATCACCCTACTTTGAATTCTATTTCTTTTCCATTCAGCACACTTCAATTTTATATACTTGAAGCTGGAGAAATGTTCTTGTAAAAAGTGATGTGCTAGCCACAGGAATATCTGCATATTTAGGTCTACATTTAGAAAGTGTCTTTGCAACTGCACAGCAGTCAGTTTCAGGCTCCCCTCAATCCAAAAAGGCCAGAGGAACTAGCTGCTGCTTTTTGTGAGAAGCAACAAGCAAAAGCAGATCCACTGGCAATCAGAAAGCCAAACCAAACCAAACTCTGTTCCACTACCATCATACCAGTAAGCTAATGGATCACATTTATGTTGAACAAGGTGAAGCTTTTCCTTGACCTTTAATTTGCGGGTATGAGTTGCATTGTTTCTCTTAATCAAAGCATTATCAAAAGCAAAATGGAAATCCTCAGATTCAAGTAAGTATCATCTACTGGCCTAGCTTACACCATAACCTCAGACTTAGCGTTCTCCTTAAAAGGGAGTGAAGATGAATACTTGGTCCTCTAAAACAATCTTCAAAACTTTTACATGCCTAAGCACCAAGTACCCTGAAAAGGACATAGAAACTTACCTTGATATATTCTACTCTTTACCTACAGAAGAAATAAATAAAAAAGAAAAAAAAGAATTAGCTATAAAAAGTGACATGTGAAAAATGTTATTAAATTTCCCTATAGAAAAAAATCATCACTTATACGCGGATTAAAGAAGCATATGGAAAACACATCTAACCCTGCCAACTAGAGTGTTGAATAACACTACAAACAAGCTTAAGCTGTTTTCTAATAAAAGCTTCTACGTTAATGCCCTGTCCTAGAGCCTTAGTAAACGTCTATTTATTGTCACTAAAAGGATAGCAATAACAGTAACTGCCCACATCCAATTTGCAACAAGGAAAATGAAGCCATTTTGCATCAAACAACAGTCATGAACTTGCAAACACAAAAACCACTTGCATCCCAGTTTTGAGCCTTTTAAAGCAACGTGCGTTTAGTGACAGTTGCTCATTTTGAAATTAACATCGTTAAAGGACAATTTCAGCAGCTTTCTTTTTATGTTGTTATATTAACACCAATTTGCATTTGAAACTGACCTAGTATACTCAATATCAAAACTAAGCAGTGAAAAAAAAAATACCAGTTTGTTACAGATCATATTTAGTTTTAATTTATTTTTGTCAAGCAAAGATGAAGTATTCCACAGACTTCCAGAGCATATCATCACTGAACTGGACAGCTGTAAAATAAACCGTCCCATTAGATTTTCATCTCTCAGTTCCCAAGGAGATGCACAGTTATACTTGGGAGCTGGTGATGGTATTTCTCTTGCACAGAATATTATCCATGTAGAAAACACGGGGACAAGTGCAGAGTGAGGAGCAGAGCAGGAAAGGGGCTCTCCAGTGAGAATCAGTATCAGGTGTTTAGAGCCCTAAATACAGCACCTACAAGCAGCTGGACAGTATGATGGGGGCAGGGGAGGATTAACTGCTTGTTTTGGAGATAGTCAGCAACAGGCTCAGCACATGGAAGGCTTCTCGTTTCAAAGACATGCTGATCCTTTCCTCAGCTTTCTTGATTTACATCATACTCCCTTATTTTGCTTTCAAAACTGACCTCCAATTACTAAAAAATCTCCAATTAATAGCTTAAAGGAAACGCTTCTTAGCTTGAAGAAAATTACAACTTAACTATTAAGCCCAGCATTTCGTTCACATTAATGCTCTAAATGTAAAAAGTAAAAACATGAAAGACTACATATTGCTTTGACACCCATAATGCTGAAACAGTTTAACCGTACAAAAGACCACACAGTAAGTGAAATATCAGCAGGCTTGCAAGCATGAAGTGTACTCACTGAAAGGCAGGTTCTCCAGAAAATTATAGCAAGTGTGGCAATTCCCACTAAGGCAGTGATAATAATAGGCTCCCATGGAAGTCCATGGAAATCAGGCCCAGGACGAATTTCCTCAGGCAGCATAGCAACCAGCTGAAAACCGACAACATTGACAACTATGAATATTTTTTCATTAAATACTCAGGCAATCTAAGTAGTCTGCCAAATGCTTTTATTCCTCTCATAAAACCAGAGAACCATCTAGAGCTTTCTTGCAGCTTTTCTGTAAGCTGAAAACCGAAAGTGAAGAAAACCACAAAGCAGCTCGATGCTTGCATTTCAACTCAAAAGTCTGAGTATCTGAAGACACCTGACTAACAATCTGCGGGCAAAGAACAGCTGCACCATAATAAGCTGATACACACATTTTACGTTACACATCACTACGCTATTTTATCTGTTCCCAAATAAAGCTATAAGGACGGAAAAACGTAGAAAAAAAAAACCAAAACAAAACCAAACAGCTTTACATCTGAATGTTTGTTACAATCTAGTAAAAACGGCTCGGATCTTTTCCCCACTGTCACCCTGGTCACAGGGTCATATGCGTCTCGTCATACGTCTTTCTGAAGGCCAGAGAGCACCAACTGCCTGAAAAAGGTGCGGATGTACCTGGTACAGATTACAGGGCTGGTACAGACATGGCGCTCGGAAAAGAAACTGTAGGAGCCACACAGAAACTGCTGCCTTCTCCCTGGCCGCAACTGGCAGGAGCGTCAGATTAAAATGCGGGCACACGCTTCCCCCTGCAAAGCCCAACCCAGGGGCGAGCTGGCGTCTTCGCAGGCACCCTCTCTCCCCGGGTGCCGGGCAGCGGCGAGAGGCCAGGCAGCCATCCCTGCCCCCGTTGACGCCGGCAAACGCCTCCGCTCCCCCGGGACTGCCCCACATCGCCGGTGGGGGGGGGGGGGGGGAGGGGGAGAGGTACACCAGCCCCTTCGCGACGGGAATCCCCTCAGGGACGCGGGGCAACGTCCGCCCCGGCCCGGCTCCCTCGAGGCGGTGGGGGGCGGCTGTCACTTGGGGCGCCGAGTCCCCTCCGTTTGGGCCGGCGAGGCCCCTCCGCCCCTCGTCACGGCCGCCGGCCGTTAACGGCTCCCACCGGCCCCGCCCTCCCTTCCTCCCCCCCCCCCCCGCTCCTCCTTCTCCCCTCGCGCACCTGCAGCAGCCGCCGCGCCGGGGGCTCCGCCAGGCGCGCGCCGCCGCTCGCGGGGTCCATGGCGGCGCGAGCCAACTTCCATGCACACGTCAGCTCAGAGTGACAACCCCCCCCCCCCCCCCCCCCCCGCCCTTCCCACCGCCCCGCGTCATCGCCGCGCGCCGCCCCGCATGCGCAGCCGCCACCTCCGCCACTCACCCGCCGCAGGAGCTGCCGGGCCGCGGGCGCCGCTTCGTCGAGGGCTCCCCGTGAGGCGGCGCCTGCCTCCGCCCCAGGTCCTGCCGGCCGCCCGGCGCCCTCGTCCGGGCCTGGAGGGTGAGGGAGAGAGGGGTTACCTGACGGAGCGGCCGCGGGCCGCGCCAGCCGGGCCTGCTGACAGGGCAGGGCCGCAACGGGGAACCCGCTTCGCCACCCCTCCCCCCGCCCACTCCACGCCGTTTCTGCGGCATCGGAGGCGAGATTTCAAGTCACGGTCCCCTGGTTCTCCAGAGCATTGAAGAAAGAGGCAAAAGTGCTTAGAAAGGATAGCGATATTTCACGGACTGCTTTAGAAGAGGTACCACAGAGAGGGACAGACAGATAGACAAAGTCGCTTCGCCAAGCCGACCTCAGACAGAGCACATGCAACTCCTTCAGCAGCGAGGCAACAAAAAGATGTGCGCTCTTCAATTCCTAATCAATAAACTGACGTCTTCCAATAAGTGTACGGCACTAGCTTTAAACCACCTTTACTTCTACCCTGATCTGAACCCTGCCTCCTCCTCTCAGTCGCCATGAATTCAAGGTTAGCAGATTCAAACAACCACCTGCCCAGCCGGATGTTACATCACGGAACAGCTACTTTGACCAGCAATTCTACAAGCATCTGCCCTGGTTTTTCTCAGCACTTCTGGCAGTCCTCTTAGGGATGCCTGGCAAACAGCATTTAACCACTGTTAAGGAAGGAAGGGAAGATGGTCTAAAATACAACTGAACATCTGATGGTTTAACCACATGAGTAATCCACCAGCCATTTGAAATTCATTAGGTATCTTTGCATTCAACCTAAAGTTTCCCACAGTACTTAGAAGCTGCTCAAAAGTGTTTAACTATGGGGATGGTACAGTCCCTCCGCAGCATAAGAAAGCTATGCAAGATCTGCCTGAATTTTGTCTAAATGCTCAGTGAAATCTGTTTTATTAAGCATAATCAGAGCTGAATGCAGAACAGCAGAGCTGAGCTTAGCACCAGGAGTGGAGTCAAAGGTAGTTTCATGCCAAAACAGAGCTGAGGAAGATGATGGTAATAGGATTCCTCCTTGGCATAATGACCAGTCAGCACAGGTCAGCACACTTGCTCCAGAGGGAGACGGCCTCAGCAGAAGAGAGTCAAACGTTTCTCCTACTCCAACAAACACCTTAGCCAGAAATTACTGAACTGCTTAAGAGAAGCTACACTCTATCTTTTCTGGTAAGTAATATAGCCCAGAGTCACAGGTTAAGAAGAACAAGAAGATAGTGCGGTGATTCAATAGCCTAATGGTTAGACTGTCAGTCCCCCTACAAGGCAAAGGAAATACAGGCTGATGGTACGTTTCCAGTGATTTCTGCTCTTCATCCACTACCATCCTGAAACACAGTACACTGGCCCGAGCACAGAGCTCTGACTATGACACTTAGAGGAGAACTTATTTCTCTAGTGCAAAAAGTTAGTAGAAAAACCTCTCTGCTGAGATGAGTGGTAGTGAGACAACTAGTAGAGGGACTGTTACAGATTAGTGAAAGCCATTAGGATTACAGCAACATACAATGAAAAGATTAGTAAAAACCTTGGCATTTGCCTAAAAAACATTCAACCATGCTCCTCTTTAAGAGCAAAAGAATAAAATGACCCAATTCCAAAAGGTTACCTGCAGCAAAATCTTCCCTGGCAGTCTCTCCTGAATCAACTGACCCGAAGGAACTATCTTCCAGCAGCGATCCTCTTTCACTATCATACCCTTCTTCAGCTTCTCTGTTATCCGCCAAGTTGGCCTCTTCATGCTCAGGTGGAACATTAACAGCCCTCTCCTCCTTCTCCTTCTCAGTAGGCTGTTCTGGCCTCTCATCTTCAAGCCACTGAAATTTCTGATAGCTCTCATCAATGGCATTTGGGTTTCTGATGGAAACTCTGTCATATTCAGCCTCTTTTGCACCATCTATGACAGACAGGGAAACAATTAAGCACTGAGCTAATGTGTATTTCTCACCCACAGTTGTCTCCAGTGAAACACTGCATTTGACAAAGCATTCTTCACACTTTTGAGCACTTCAGCTTGTGCATTGCTTCCAATATATTCTCAATCAACCTTCAGTAACATCTAATTAAATGTTTATATGGAATTTATGCAGGGTATCAACCACTGACCTTTCAATGACATATTGCAAGGTGAAGCATTTTCAGTGTTTGTGACTTTATCAGAAAACACATACTTAACATGCACTACTGTGAAAGGAGCCTTGCTAAGACTGTGTCTTACCACCTTGCGCATTAATTAGAAAAAACAGCAAGTTTGCAGGGGGCTCTACAGCTGGTTCTTCCCCCATCAAAGGAGCTGTTTGTTCAGTATTTCTGCCTACATGCTCTTCCGTGAATGTGGGCAAAAGTAAGATGATAGGGACACCTGAGATTTTTAGGTGCATGGATTTAGTGCCTGAACTTTGCATTAATCACTGGATCTCATAATTAGGTGCTAGCTAGTGCAGAAAAAGAAGACTGCTCTAAACCCTCTAGAAAACTCAGCACATTAGTGTAGGTGAATCCCTGTTTCTCGAGATGGGGGGATAGAGACATGACCTGAATGGCTCCATCTAGCCATATCCGTGCACGGATCCCACTTCCTTGCACAGAACCTGGCCTATAAGAGCAGACATGCTGAGCTCAACATTTTCTCTCAGGGTTCGTCCCTGGGACACCCATCACAATGCCAAAAACATGCATTAAAAATAAGTAAAATCCCAGTGGATTCCACAGGGCATCTTTCAATTCTTCTCCCTCACCCTCCTCTTAAAGCTTCTCTAAGTTACATATGTTGTCTGGGATACAGTTTTACTTCTTTTTCATCTATTTATTAAATGGTTTAACATCCTACCTTGAACGTGCAGCTGATCATGTTCCTGTTCTGGAATAGATGCAAGTGGGACACTCTCACTAGCAGATGAATATTTACTCCTTAAAGAATATATTAATTCTTGAATATCATCCATCAGTGCGCTCTCCTCATCATACAAATCCATCTCTTTCACCACCTCCTCTTTATTTTCTGCCACTCTGGAATCCAGAACTTTTCCCACAACATCCATAATACTCGATTCTGAGAACTCAAGTATCTGGTCCAAGGCTTTTTCTATATCTTCGTTATTATGGCTTGCCTTCCGAGCAAGCTCCATCTCTACCTTCATGTCGTGAAACATAGCTTCTATCCTAACCACGTGTTGAAGCCCAAGGTACTTTTGTAGACGTATTACACGCTTTTCATCAAGAAAATCTCTTATTATTGTGAGCCGCTTTACAGACTCACTGAAGTCTGTTACAGTGTCATTTGTGGCTGCTGAGCTGTCAGCAAGGCTGGGGAAATGTGCAGATTGCTGGTGGTCATTTCTTGTATGCTCTAAATTTTGCACCTCTTTTGAGTCTTTTTGTGAAATGCCCTCTGGGAGATGATCTTTCCTTTGGTTAAAGTCATTTTCGTCTTCCGTGTCAGGAGACTGGAGATTATGTTCTTCCACAGCTGATGGTTCCTCAGCTTCAAAGGACTCCTCATCATCTTCCATGACACGTTCTATCTCATCCATTTTAGCATCTTCACTCACTGGTACATCAACCTCTTTGTTCCTAGTCTCGCTTGCATCTTGCATTCCAATTGGGTTTTTAGCCTCCTTAGAAAATAAATTTGTTTCCTCTCCTGTTTTGTAAGTAGGACTCGCTGTTGCCAAAACAGCTTCGCTTAGTACTTCTAATTCAGGGTTTGTACTTTTAACATTTAGTTTATCACCTTGTACGTTTGCAGCCCTTGCTTGTGACAGCTTTGCACTTGCAGCATTCTCATCTTCCAGTAGCTCTTCCTCTACTTGTTTTAGGTCAGGGTTGTCTTCATCATCTGGCTCATCAGATTGCAATTCTGGTCTTAGTGTTCTTTCTTTAGCTGAATTTGTGCCAAGATTTCTGTCTGAATCTGCATCCTCAGTACGAGAAGTTCCTTGCTGAGTAAGATTCTCTGTATTAGTATTCTGTGTAGTGCTTTTTGATTTTTCTTCAGAGGAGCTTTTCTCAATGCTTTCTTCAAATACTGTCATCTTGCCAAGATTTCTTGAAAGCTCTTCTTTCACATCTGCCTCTGAATACTCAGTCTCATTTTCCCATGGCCTAGGTTGCTCGATAGCTCCTCTATAGCTTGGGTCTCCCTCCCCTGCAGGGGTTTCTTTCATGTTTCTCCTTTCTATTTCAGGTTCTTTGTTAAGAGAGGCGGTTTTTTGATTTTCATGATCGGTGTTCCCTGTTTGTTTCAAATCTTCTTCATGTCTTAGAAGTTCTTTCTCCACAGCAGGCATTCCATGCTCCGGTTTCTCTTTCAAGATGCTGGTATCTCCTAAGTCACTTTGAGATGCATTTTTTACCTCTTCCACTGGTTTGGCTGGAACATCAACAGAAGGCTTGTTCTCAGCTCTTACTTTATCCTTTGTTTTCTCCCATAGCTTTTTGTGCTTTGAATCACTTTCCAAGACCTCTTTCAAGGTGTCATCCTCAAGCTTTTTCTCATCTTTCTCTATTTCAGCAAGTGGCGCTCTTTCTGGACTTCTGTTGATATCACCACCAGGTGGTTTTAAAGCATCTTGCTTGCTTTTAACAAATGATTTGGACTCCAGATCATCTCCTAGACTAGGCAAAACATGAGGATCAGGCACAGCTGTACTCTTTAGCTCTTCAGTATGTGGCTCAGTTCCATCAACTGTGAGCTGCTCTTCAAACTGCTCACTTTTGTTTGTTTTTTCTTTTGAAACTGGATCACCTGTACCCACAGGTTCCTTAAGATCCTCAGGTTGAGTTGTTGCTGGTGCTTCTCTTTTACTAATTAGCATCACCTCATCCTCTGTCTCTTTTGTTTGTTTAGATTCGGACCTGTCCACACTTACACTGTCACCCGATTTCTTCCTCTTACTGAAGGCATCCTTAAGAATTAATACATCTGAATCGGGCTCTTCCTCACTGTCTCTTTGGTTATTTAGCTCTGTAGCACCCTTTGCATCTTCATCAGGTTCATAATGATTTTGTGACTCAATGGCACTATTTTCATCATATTCTAAATCCGCTGGGGATGCAATTTCTTCCTCTGCTGTAAAAGACAGCAAAGGGATTTCTTCAGACTGATCTGCAAAATCTGGCTCCTCCTCTTCATGAGCATTAATGCTCAAATCTTCATTAAAATCATCTTCTGGCGATGTAACAAGGCGAGTCACTTCATCATCTGATACAACAGCATCAGCAGTTGAGCCGAATTTTGTTTTCAAGTTCACAGAGAGCTCTCTGTTTAAAAGTGTATAGGCATTGACTTCTTCATTCTCTTTGTCAAGTTGCCTGGCTTCACCCTGAGGAATACTAGTGTTTTTGGTATTTTCACTTTCTAGCCCTTTTAATTTCCCATGTAGCATTCCTTTCAAGTGCTCATGTGCAATTTGATCTCCCTGAGAGTTTTCTTCATGACTATTGACACTGGAGTCTCCCCCAGTATTTTCAGTTCCTTCTGTAAGAGAACTGTCTGCTCCCTCTGTCATGGCGAGGGCTTCCTTGTCTTCTTCTGTGCTTTGCTCAAGATTGTCTGTCTCCAAAGCATCAAGGGACTTTACCGTATCGACCTTTTCGATCTCCACATCCCTTTGAATTCCTTCAGCTGGTTTTGTCCCTGGATCACTTGATTCAGTCTCCTCTTCATTTGCTATCGTCTCTTGTAATGACTTCAAAAGCTCGTCCACATTATAATTATCAAAATCATCCCTTCCGCCATCAAAGCAAACAAAGTCTGTTTCCTGAAATGAAAAACAGTATGTAGTCACAAATATTTCTTTATTACATTGATGAGACCAAATCCATTTGGTTGGTTAGAGAGAGATGCAGCAGTAAAGTAAATTATATTAATTGTGCAGAATTAACCCCTTGAATCCTTAACCAAAAGCCTCTTTGAAATCAGTGGAAATTTTGCCCAAGGGTCTTAAAAACCTAAATAAAAATCTTATGACTTAGCCCCTTCAAAGACCTCCTAGTGAGGAACACAGCAATGGAGCTGACAGTATTATACTTTACGCATCACATACATCCTGAATTAAGAACAAGTCTACTGTTGAATGCCAGTGAGAAGGAAAACATCACTAAGCTTGCTTGTCCCAATCTCTTTCAGTTGGTCTCTCCTCAAATGACCAAGTCCTCCACGCAGGAGCTGCCTGTCACACAATTTCTGAAAAATAAATTAAACGGCAGTGCAAACCACCGAATACAATTTCATATGGGTCTGAAGCTGCAACCACAAACAGCCTTACTTGCACAACTCCCGGAGTTACTAGCTATTACGGCATGAAAGTCACTTACACGCGTAAGGGTTGAAGGACCAATTCTAGAATCCAAGAGCTAACAGTGTTTCAGGTTTTGTTTGTTTCTGATAATGCTTTAAACTTCTAAAGTTTGGAAAAAGAAAGAATTCTGAATACATACCAAACAGCCTTTGTGCGAGCCAGCTAGCAGCATTTCTAGAGCTCAATTCAAACAGATTTTGTTAAAAGAAAACCAGAGTATTCAAGAAAAGAAAGATCACTGCCCACATTTTGGGCTGATGCTTACACACCCATCCACATACGTAGCTGCACAAACATTCCACCCCCCGACACATATGTGCATCTCTGCACATGTGTAGCTGCTTGATAACAAAAGGTAACTAAGGATCACCGATATTCCCATTCTCCTCCTCAGGATTTTATTGAATGCTGAGGTAAGAAACAGCAAGCAGCCCAATTAAAAAAAAATAACAAATAAGACTTACATCTGTTGGTAACTCTAGCTCCTCATTGGAATAATTATGATTTACTTCAAGTAAATCCTTTGGAAAATATCCAAAATCGCTTCCAACCTGCCAGAAAACAAACACAAGCAAACAAAAAGCAGTAAAGAAGCTTTTGAAATCATGTGACTATGTTAAAATCCTAATTACAGACACTAGTAACAAAACACATTAAACTCACTCTCAAGTATTTCTAAATGAAGTTTAACACAGTGAATAAAAGAAAAAGATTAGTGATGCCTTGTTTATGCAAGAGTTTTCACTGAGGTTTTATACTTAGATTTCACAACACCTTTGTGAAGTTGGTAACTTTTACTGTTCATGTGTTAAAGCCTGACTTATAACAAATTACTAGAAGAGCTGCGAGTGAAGCCCAAGCATTCTGGTTCACATGCTCTAACTGCTATTGTGCGCTCTCGCTGGCACCACATATGCCTCAAATATTTTCTCAAGTAGTAAGCAGAAGAGGATCTTTGGCTAATAAGATTTACATCCACGTACAATATTATAGCCTGAAATATGCTCACTTTGTAGCTTAAGGAAAAAAAATTCTTAAAGCAGATTTTAGGAAAACACAAAATTGTACCTGAAATAGTAATAATCTATTTTAAAACCTGTGTGGAAAATATACTCCCTCTGCAAATGCATTGTTGCTCTTCAGTGACTAATATGAGCAAAAATCAGTTGCAGATGGCTACTTTCAAGCAAGTCAACGTGCTAAGCCAAGGCAAACAGTGGAAGACAAGAATCTCTCTTATCACTCACTAGATAAGATCTACACAGCAATGCGTTCACTTGAGACTTCTGACAACAGCTGTCAAGAAGCCAATATTAATAGCATGCTATCACTACAGAGATTAGATAATCCAGGCAATTAGGGCCTGGTGGACACACCTAGACAGGTACAGAGTTCCTAGACAACCAAAATATCCGGGGGAAAAGAAGTGTTGGTGAATGTTTTGTTATAGGAGGAAGATAACAATTGCCAATTTTCTTGAAAAGTTTATTTGGGAAGAGCACTCGGTTAAAGATCAAATTAAAAAGGAAGCCAGTTATGTCAAAATAATTAGGTATATATCAATATATGTATCGTCACATTGATATCACTGAAGTAGGCTCACCTGACCTGAAGTTTTCTGGATTTACAATGGCATAAAAAGAAGGAAAATCATATCCAGTAAATAATATGTACTAATACCTTTTTTGTTGTTATGCAAGCAAAGTAAGCACCGTTACATTGCGGGGCTTCTTTTTAACTATTTCTCATGCAAATCTTACCTTCCATAGTTGAGAACTCTGAAGTTAGTTCTACATAGATAAAAAAAGAAATCTATTACCTCCCCACCTTTTGTAAACACAGAGATACTCTCTTACAGAAAAGAGATAATGTATGCAGGTATCGGGAATTATTTGGAATGGGGAATTAAACTAGACAAGTCAAATCAAAAGCTTGTCCTTGTGCATACGCTACAGTTTTATTCTAAATTGGCCTGTTTCTACAAACTTCTATTCCAGTTTTAAATGATCTTTCCGAAAACAAAAGCCAAAGCTTCAAAGTAGCCTCCTTAACAGACTAATCTCCGTGACTACCATTATAATTAGGTATCACAATTTGAAACTCATTTAGTGTAATCCAAGCTGCTGACCATACAAGTCCTCTGCAGTGACCCAGTTTGCCACTTATGTGGTTTATGAGCCATATGGGATCCGCACGCCCAAAATTTCATCTGCTGCTCTCCCTACAAGTCCTCTCTTGTAAGGGAAAAAATGCTTCATTGTGCAAATAAAGGAAACATTCTTCATTCTCTACAGACACGATAGAGGAAAGGCATTATGAATGCCAAGTAAATAAGGGAGAAAGAAGCACATCCTTCATTTCACTCCCTTCCCAACTAAAATGCCATGGGTGGACGAAACACGTAGCTGCGTGTACGGCATCTGTCCCCACCAGTGCCCACACGTGCCAACCAACTGCAGCAGATTCACCGACTACCACTGACCAAGAAGCCTGACCCTCACAACCACCTACCTCACTGACAGAAAACAGACAGCTGGGAAAGAAAAAGTTCAAATGCTTTTAATCTTAAAGTCCACATCCCTAAGGCACAGACACCACAGATACCTAACACTTCAGGACATCACTCAAATAAGTTAGTTTGGTCTGCCCTTGCTGAATGCTGGCATTGTTAAGAAAACACAGAAACAATAGGAAAAAATTCCCTGATCCTCTAGGTTCTCCTGTCTTACCTTAAATTTACCCTTCCTGTCTTCCTTGTTATTACCCTATGTATAAGATTTGAAAACAAAACAAAACAACCACCCACACAAAAAAAACACAATTTGCAACCAAGTCCATTTCTTGTCATGCGATGCCAGAAATAGTTTTCTCAACCTTGAATCAAAGGAATAAAGTTCAGCTCTTTGCTGTAAGAAAAAATAATCTTCTGCAGCAATAATTTAAAGCGTCTTTGCTAAAACATTTTGTTAAAAAGCAGCAGTTCTTACTTGGAATTATCTGAAGGAGTTCTGAAGCCTGCTAAAGATGAGGGCAGAGTGCAGGAGAGAGAGTCTACATCACACAATTTGATGGTATAAAGCAATGCGAGGTGGATGCTGAAGAAGAGACTAGTTTTAGAGCTGGACACTGCGCACGGGACAACGAAGAGTACTAGATGTGCTCTGCCTTTCGGCTTTGGGAAACAATCAAGTATTTTCCTGGAAGTGACGTATTCATGAAATTCATAACATAAAATCACTCTTAAGTAACAGCCACAGAATATTGTCCAAGCATTTGGCTTTGCTTTATTAATAAGGTTTAGACAGCTCTGCTAAAAACTGCACGCCATATAATGTATGGAAAGTATATTATAACTGGATTCCAGAATTTTTTCACATGTAAAATACTGCGCTCAATGGGAGTTCTGCAAGAGCAATAAAGTACACAAGACTGGGATCATAAAATAAATAATCTATTTTGTTAAAATACAGCATGTTTGCTGGCACAGGGAAAAAAAAATAAATCAGCAATGGCTTGAAAAGGGTGGAGTGAATTAGAAAAGCAAAGGCAAATAAAGGCCAGACCCAACTGCTATAGATTTTTCAGCCTTGATGAAAGGGTTCTTTCTTATCAGATCATCTCCCTTCAGGTCAGAAATACTATTCTATTTCTCATGGCTCCTCAAAATCGATTTCAGAATTAGAGCCTGTATTTACAACTTGTTTGGAATAAGCCCCAGGTTGCAGTAGTTGAAGCTTCTCATACACACATTCCCCTCACCTCTGCCCCCCATCTGAAGATCAGAATAGCAGTTATCCTTTGATTTCATAGTTTCCATTATGCCCTAGTAAATACTTTCCCCCGAAACTTTGGGGAATGGAAAAAGGCGGTAGGGTAGATGCATGAGATCAAATGATGCGCATGAGCACATACAAAGTCACGCCATGAGATCCCAAAAGGGCTGCGGCAGAAGGTAACATGCCTTCCATTGGCATTTGTTTGATCGCAGACCTCACTAGGTAGCCTGTTTTTAATTAGCAAGCAACAGCCTCCCCCTAGCTCCAAGACTGCACAGAGCAGGCACGGCTGGTCTGCATAAATCAAGTTGCCCGGCCGACCCTGGCATGGGAAGTCATGTTGGATGAGAGAGACCCCAGCGCTATCTGCAGGTCAGGGACGGGGTCAGACACACCAGTGCCCTACTCAACATGCAAGGGTGGGCAGCCCGGACCCCGCTGCAGCGTCTGCACCCTGGTTGTTGCAGTATCACAATTAATGCAGAAGCAGTCAATCAAACCAGGGCAGGGGAAAGAAAAAGAAATAAAGATTATAGCCACCAACTGAAAGGAATTAGTCTGTCATCACTGCCGTAAAAGGAACACAGAAAATAGTGTAACACAATTAAAAAGTGACAACAAATAAAATGGAGTCTTGCAATTCTTTTAGACCTGCCAACTTCAGCTTGTACTTGTTAAACTCAAAGCAAACATCCTTTTAACTTGGAGACACACCTAACTGTTGCATGAGCTTCCTATCAGTGAATAGTTAAACTGATTATTAACTCAGCAATTACCTTAAACCTGCTGTCTGATCTTGCAGCCTGCATTACACCTTGTTAGAAGATGCAAAATTGGCTCCAGGTTGCTGCTCTGCGTCTCAGTACTGGCAGCCCTGGAAACCCGTACCAGCTAATTAACCAGATTATTTATGGTACAGTACATGTCAGAAGGGAATTACCAGCATGATACAATTATAAACTCTTTTTTAACCACGTGCTGCAGTTTTCTGCTCTCTTCTGTATTGTTCTAATTGGATTCTGCTCCTGCTGAGAGCTTGGCTGCCCACACCCAGCCTGAACAGGTTAGAGAAAGTGATACATCCTGCTTTTCTCTAAACCACTAGTCCCACAGTCAACACCCAAGCGTGGCTTCGAGCAGCCTAGACCACTGTCGCAGACAATTGTCGCTTGTAGAAGACCAGAGTAAGAAAGGAGGTTGAAGTAAACGATTCGGACACAAAAAAGTGCGTAGGGGAAGCATGTGGAGGGGGCAACAGGGACGAGGTCTAAGCAACCTCCAAACTGCCAGCATTTTCAAGGGAATTCCACAAAAACTGCTCTTCCTCCAGGGTATCCCAGTTCTGCTTCTGTCAGGCAAATAAGGTGTTTGCTGCGAAAGCCGAGAGGAGTTTTCTATGAAATAACTGCAAGTCTGGCAACCCTCCTTTCCCATCAACAGCATGCTCTCAGATTGCCCAAAGACAACAACTCAGACAAGGCCACTGCTCTGCAAGCTGCTACAACGTGTTACTAAAGCTGAAAGAGAGACAGACCTTTTAAAAAAAATCAAATTTACCTTAATTCTTTTTAGTTTTACTACTTTTTTTCCCACCAACTCTGCATGCAGCTTAGATTAAAAGGGGAAGACGGCAGCTGAATATTAGGAAGAGAAACGCGATTAAAACATGTACGTGGAACGATCTTTAGCAGGATTACGGAGCGCAGGATGAGCCCGCATCAGAGGTAAACGCAAGCGCAGGCTTAAGCCTCCCGAGACGGGAGGGGAGGCTCAGCTTCCAGGCAGGCTCACGGGCCATCGCTTACAGTGCTGCAATGGGAGGTTTTCAACACACAGGCAGTTGTTCCAACAGTTTTTCGCAGGCATTTGTGCTGCCATTTTTCACAGCACTTAATGCCTTAGGTTTGATCAAACCGCATCCCATTGCGCGCCAGTCTCAAGACAAAAAGGCCTTCATTACGTTATTTAGCTATGTTCAAAACCCTAAGTGTTCTCCTACAAGGCAAAAGGAAGGAAAAAAGACTACCAACAGAAAGCCCCAAGAAGAGCATGCAGAACAAATGCTTTACAGTACTTACACTTCCAGCCCAAAGCTCGGTTGATTTTCCTATTAGTTTGTAATATACGTACACCGCTTCTCCCTTCTTAAAATTTACAAAGCGACAGTCTGGACCTTTAAAATCCTGCATTGCCTTCCCTCGGCACATTAACACTGTCCAAAGAAAACAAAACGAAGTGTATTACTTTAAAAATAATAATAATAAACTAGTTTCATGAAAGGGGTCTTTGCTAACTAGCAGAAAACAAGACCTCACGAAACGCATCGCTTTCCTATTTTCTAGATTGGGTCAATAGATAAGAACTTAACTGAAAGTATAACTAAAATAAGAGATTATTTTAAAAAACAAAAAGAAAAGCGAGCTCACTGATCAAGACAAGCGTTTGACAAAGCACTTGAGAATTACATTTCAGAAACGCGCTATGAAGCTAATTATTAACATTAAATTAGACGGGCTGAAAGACGACATCTATGTCCTAGCGAACCAGCCCTGAAACCATGCAGCGCATAAACAACACCCAGAGAGCACGTTTATCACAACAGCGTTTTGCAGGAAAGGGGGAAAAAAAAAAAAAAAAAAAAAAAAGATAAAAATAATTAAAAGAAAAGGAGCTGTAGGGATCGGAAAACTTGGTGAAAAAGCGAGGAACGCCGCGGGTCGCCGCCGCGTTTCCATTTTCCCGATTCTCCCCAATTTCCGTGCCAGAGCCAGGGGAGGTTTGGGAAATGCCCCCGCCAGCCGGGCGACGTTCGCATCTTTTCCCGTAACAACTTCCCGGGCGCGGGGGACGGGGGAGGGGGAGAGCCATCCCGGCCGTGCCGAACGCCGGGGACCGGGCAGGGACCGACCGGGCAGGGACCGACCGGGCAGGGACCGACCGCTCCGCGGTCCCCCCGGGCCACCCCCCCCCCACTCACTGCTGCACTCGGGGTCGGCGCAGCGCTTGCGCTCGGCGAAGCGGCGGCCCAGGTCGGTCCCGGCGGCGGCGCAGAGGAGGGAGGGCGGCGGGGGCAGGAGCAGCAGCAGGGCGAGGAGCAGGCGGGGGTCCGGCGGCGGCAGCGGCGGCGGCGGAGCTGCGGCCATGTTGGCGGGCGCCGGCGGCGGGGAGGGAGCAGACACGTCAGCAGCGCCGGCGGGAGGGCGATGTGGCGGGGGAGGGACCGGCCACGGCGCGGGGAGGAGGAGGAGGAGGGCAGCGCCCGGACCCTCCCTCCCGGCGGCATCCCAATCCCAATCCCAATCCCAATCCCAATCTCAATCCCGCCGAGACGGGTCGCCTCCGGCCACCTGCACCAGGCGAGGGTCCGGCTCTTTTCCAGGGTCCCTCCTAGCAGAGAGGGGCTCCTGCCTCTTTTTTTTTGTGCTCGTTAGCAGCATTTTTCTATAGCAGAGGGTCACTAAAGTGACAAGAATGGCCCGGTGGCCTGACCAGTGCAGAAACGGTGTAATCACCCCCGCACCCCCCCTACTTCCCCCCCGTAAGTGTGAGGGTGCCACAGATCCAAACATCCACCCCGCTGGCTGCTCTCCCTCCCGCTCCACCGAGAAGGTCCCATCTGGGCTTGAGAGGAGCGACCACCACCGAGCAAGCATGGCATCCGCCCCGGCGACCTCCCGAGAGTTTGAGGTTAAACCTGGAGGAACGGGGGCGCAGGAGCTCACTCGCCCGCAGCCCCAGCGAGGGGAGCGCAGGCAAACGAAGGGCTGCAACTGCTGGAAACGCAGGGGCCTCCACAGGCCTCTTCTTGCCTCTCGCTTCGGCTTCCACTTGCCGCTACATTTTAACTATGAATGTTTGCAAACCAAAAGATGTGCCACTTAGGAGCGTGCCTGCCCTTTTTTATTGGCTCTTGTTTACATCCATCGCATTTATATTGCTTTAGAGGTCTAAAATGGTGGAATAACAGCAGAGGTCACAACGGTCACATACAGGAGAAAAATAAACAAAACAACTTCTCCCTCCTCTTTTCAGACCCGTGTGATTCGTTCAGCACAGCCCCTGACTGGACAAAGGGAATAAGAGATGCACCCAAGAAGGGACAGGCAATATAATAGTCTTCTGCTGGTTTATCAAATGGTAAAACAAATAATTCATTTTCCAAAGGGCAAATTCTGAAGCTGTTCCCAAATTGAATAGGCACTCAGCAAAACTGATGGTCAAAGTGAAGGATTCTGCTGTTTTGTGCACGTCAAAGAACAACTGTGGACAGCTGAGGCTTTTTTTCAAGACCCCTTTTAAATGATATATTTGCAAGCACTCTTCAGCTACGTGGGGTTTGTTCTGCAACTATGATAGAAGCAGTTGATCCTACTGCTCCACTTATTGCCAGCTCCCATCACGAGAGTTAGCAATCACCACTGCTAATTACATTAGAGGCACTGCTCGTGTTCTTATCATATCCTCATGATTGATTTTTGCTCTACACTCTTATTTCTACAGCTGCATTGCACAGGGCCTGGGATCCAAGCTTAGTTACTGCTACGGAATCTCTGAAATATAGGTACTCATTTCATTTTCAGCCCCCATCTACAGCAGTTTAATATTTTAATCACTTTATGAAAAAGCATCAAGACAGAAACAGGTTATCTTCCTTAGTGCTGGCATGAACGGCTTTGGTATCTCTTTGCCAAACGCACCTCGGACATCCTGCCGTTGCTTACAGCCCGATCTATCCCAAGGTTAGGGAAACATCCACACACTACAGGGATGCAACGATTCATTCACCCAGTGCCCACACAGGTTCTCCGGGCCTAGCGCAGTATCGCGGCTGCAGCACGCAGGCATTGCTGCCAGCCCCCCCTGGAATTTTGTTGACATTTTTTGTATTTCACATCCTGTAAAATGAGGTGATACCTATTTGCCATTGCCAATGTTGGCTGACAAAAAGCTCTCAGAAAGCCTAGCTCTTAAAATTTAGAGGTGAATTTAATCACAATTTACAATATGGAAGTAAATATATTCAATGTATTTATGATGACTATAAGAATGAAAGACAAGGGATTTTTCCCCTGACATTAACATTTCTTGTGGCTTAATTCCCAGCCTGATCTTTAGGTCCACTTGCTTGTGAAGACAGAGCCGTTTAGTAATTTCCTGTCAGTACAAGGTTACCAAGCTTATCTTTATTAAAAGACCAAGATAAAAGGTAACGGTGTCTGTGGTCATAGAGACAAGGGCAAGAAAGGGAGATGTGAAGAGAAACAAGATCATATACTTCTTGCATAAGTCACTGCCTTCATTGTGCAATAACGAGTAGCTTGCAGTTGATACGTATACACGAGTTCACCACTGCAACTGTCCAGCATTCCCTACAATTTCAAGTATTTAATAGTTATAATGTACCCACTTATTAACATACCCAGCCTTCCCCAGTGTGTGACATAAAAGAGAAATACTTCACATAGTTCAATTTAGATATTTCAGACAAAATTTCCTTCAGTCTTCAACCCCAATCTTGGAAGCAGGCTTATTCAACTGTGAGACCAGTGCTGCCGTACGTGAGGAATCTGACATTTTGTATGTGTCCACAGTTACAAAGCAGTTCTCTCATCTCTCCTGCACTAAAGTATCTACTAAAGTTACTAATACCCAGTAACAAGATCAGTTGGCTACGTTTACATAAGAATCAGCAAAGACTCTCACTCATGTATGACACAGAATGATAAAAATAACAAGCCACATGTAAACATGCTTCTAAGCAAATGTGAGAACTGAAAGAAATAAAGTGGGGTAAGCCAGACAGTGAAATTAGGGTACCGACGTAACAAAGGATCAGAAATGTTGTAGGAAGTGACACCACGCTTGAGGAACACCAATGATCAATGAGACGCTCATACGAGGTACAAATTATAAAGGACGGACAAAGAAGATGACACTGTTAAAGAAGTGGTGCTATGTAACAGCTTATCATCACGTTAGTCAAATTAACTATCAATTAATAACATAGAATACTTATGAACCAAAATGCTGATCATATACTGGATGAAGATCAAAAAAAAAAAAAGTAAAGGGATACTTCTGTTATCCCCACATAGATTTATTACATGTCATATTAAGGTATGATACTGAGGTTAAATGTTTAGACGCTACAAAAAACTGTTCTGCCTTGTACTATTCCCTTGACACTCGTTACTGATCACTGTTGAACCAGGATACTGGATTACACGAACCTTTAATCTGAGCCAGTTTATTATTTACTCACCCTCACACGACAGAGCTGTTCTGGAAAAAAAAACCCCTGTACGTTCTTACTTGGAAAACTGGACTTTACTCATACCAAAACACTCTGTGGCAGAAAGGATTTAAAGGAACAAGTTCCAGAACAAATTTGTACAAACCAGGTTCTGTGGTGGAGGCAGGTGGATTTCTACAAACCGGGTACTCTGCAGGAGCACAGGCAGTATTATTGCTCTGCAACGCACAAGATTTTCATTCAGAACCCTTTTCTTCTCTAGAATGTGATTCTTCTAAATTACAAACTAACAGAAAAGTACCAAAACAGCTAACGGAAAAAGCGACAACGGGATCTAGTTAACTATCACTCTTAAAGAGTAACCATTGCATCGTGGTTCTAGTAATGCTCTGATTGCGCTAAGCGTAGAACTAAACAGCTGTCTGCCACACGACGGAGCACACCCAGCCAGCCCCCCATGCTCCTCCGGACCCCTCCTGCCTCACCCCCTGCCAGCCCTTCCTCTTCCCCGCACGCAGAGGGAAGCCCGCACGGCCTGCAGCGCCTGCACAGGCTTAGCCGCTGGCTCCCAGGCAGCCATGGCCAAGGGCTCAACAAGCTTCCAGCCCCTCCACTACCCGCTACGCTGACAGCGCTAGGGCAGTTGTACCTCCAGAGTTCACATCACCCTTAGACCCACCACATCCCCCTGACACCACCCTTCCCTGCCCCTTCCCTCATGGCGGCACTGCCGCCATCTTCCTCAGGACGCCGGCGCCTCCCGCGGCGCATGCGCGCTGCGGACCCGCCCGTTCGCCGCCGTGAGGGGGCGGTCGCTGTTGAGATCGAGCTGCGGTGAAGCAAGCCCGTTTGGCCGCCTCCTTCACGGGATGGCCGGCTGGCGGCGTTCGGCGCGGCTGCGTTAGCTCGGGGTCGGCCGGAGGTTCGTGAGGTGTCCCGCCCTCAGGCTCAAAGATGGCCGCTGTCTGCGGCGGCAGGGCGGTGAGGCGGTGAGTGCGGGCGTGACGGCCTGCCCGTGGCGCCATGGACCGCTTCCTGGAGGAGGAGGAGGAGGCGGCCACGACGACGACGAAGAAGGCGGCGGTGGGGAGTGCCCTGCTGCCGGCCCTGCACCTGCCCTTCCTGCCGCCGCACCTCTACCCAACCGGGTAAGGGCGCAGCTGCCCGGCGGCCCGGCGCGGCCCCGGCAGTTCCCCGCGCTCCCACCGTCCCCCAACTCCGGCCCTGAGGCGGGGAATGCCCACCCTCTGCCGCCGGTGAGGCCGGCCGCCCCTTCCCTCCCTCCTCCCTTCTCGGTTCGCCGTCGGTCCACCCCCCGGGGAGGCGGTTGGGGCTCCCGGTGGCCGCAGTGCCGCCTCCCGGCCTCTTCCCTCCCCTCCCCGGCAGCCTGCGAGGCGCTTGAAGGCGGCGTGTTCGCTGCTCGTAAAATAAGGGCTGATGAGGTGACCGATGACAAAGGGCGTTCTGGGGGCAGGTGACCACGAAACCTCTGGAGAAGTTCTGGTTTCAAATTAACTTTGGATAGTGCAACGCTTTACATCACCTCTGTGCGGATCGGGTGACTTCTCAGCAACTTGCGCAGTAGGACTTAACCTACAGTAGCCACCGTCCTCCGTATACTTAATCCTGTGGTGGTCGCTGTGGGTTTCACTTTCTTAGTGCTTGGAACTTTTGAGGTTAGAAATAGGTGTGAAAACCAGACCTATAGGTAGGTTGCTTGGAAGTAATTTTGTAGAACGCACGGTAATAAAACTGCCCCAAGCCACGGTTTGAGTTACTCGTTTGCCTACAGCGTCCAGGTAGGAGGTGGTTTGGTGAGCTCTGCATGTCTTCGCAGAAGGGCTCTATGGCTTGAGCATTGCTGTAGGGGCACGCTAGACCATGGGCATACTGCCACAAGCTTTAAAACAGGTTGTGGAAATGAGGTGTCGGTTTTGTGCTGTAACAGGAGTTGAACTGGTATCCATATAAAAAGGGTTAGCGGCTTCTTTCCAGTCTTGTACTCAGAAACGAATAAATCTCTACATTTACGTTTGGTTTTAGTGGGAATTGCTTAGTCTTTGATACTGGAGTGGTCTGTTTTTATGTGTGTATGCAAATTTTCAGCACAGTGCGGTCACAAAATTAGATGATGATTAGTAAGGGAAGAGTGGTCCCCAAAATATAACAAAACGTACTGTGGCGTTATCAAAGCACTGTGGTCTTCTAATTCCAGGAGGTTATTACACACAGTAGTGTGTAATAACTGGCTCTTCATTGTTTCAAGTGTCTGTAGCTGTGTGCTGCTTGTGGAAAATGCTATTTTGTATTATATTTCCAGCTTTTTTCATAGTCTTGCTTCCCTGCAGAGTAGTAGGTGTATTAACTTCAAAACCACGTAGCTTAAGATCCCTTTCTGTAGTGTCTGAGAGAGATCATATAAGAGATACTCAGGTAACAAAATGCCTACCATTTCAGTAAGGGCTGGGATAGTTGTGGGCTTGGTTGATTTTTTTGTTTGTTTGTTTTTAGCATCTTCCCATGAATACAAGTTAACCTTCAAGAAGAGCAAAGAAATGTGTTTAAGTTACATTCAGGATTCCATGCTACAAAAGCAGTGGAAAAGGGCTGCAGAGTTTCTGACCTTCTATATTGAGTCACTAGAGAAAGACTTTTCTACAGAATACATGGGTCCATCAGAGGTAAGCCAGCGTCCCTTATCTGAGTTCTTTTGCAGTTGAAAAAATACTTGTAAGAAGCACCTATAATACTTCAGGACCAACGTTTGTCTTAACTAATCATAGGCTTGATTTTTTTTAATTAAAAAAAGGTATTGGAGGTAAGACCTGAAAAGTTAGGCAACTTTCATAAACTAAACTAGTTTCTTTAAAAAAAAAAAGACACTGAAACTTCCAGAAACAAATAAGCAACTATTCAGGTGCTGATGTAGAAATTCTTGGATGTCAGGCTGTGGAAAGTACACCAGACCTCATCACTGGTAGTGCTCAAGGCAGCGTGCTGTTCAATTACTCACCAAAAAGTTTGTGCTGCACAGGCATGCATCTGCTCTGGGTTTAACCAGTCTTGCTGGAGCTTGAATTTTGCTGAGATCTCACTTTCAGGGGTGCTGAGAGTCTGCAATGCTGTCTGGTTTTCCTGACAGAGCGCTCCTGAAAAGTTCTCTGGTCTTGGTTTTGTGGGGTTTTGCTGGGGGTTTTTATTTAGTTTAGTTTTGGGTTTTTTTTTTTTTTACATTGGCCCTTGACACAACAGATGAAAACTTGGCTTGGTATAAGTTAATTCCATCAGGAGCATATATCTGAAAAGTTGTCTGAAAGTAGTCTTCTAAAATGGAAAACTGGTAAATGTGTTTGCCACAGGCATGCCATCAGTCAGAATCTGTTTGAAAGTTAGTGGCTTATTTATGTCTTTACCAGCTCCTCCAGTACTTATAAAACTCCTAGCAGGTACTGAGATAGAAGGAGGAGGAAAGGGGTCAGGGTTGTTATGAAGTAGATGTTACTGAAGTTAATGAAGTAGAGTATTTGAATATGGCTAGCCTGCTGGAATATTTGGCTCTGTTGTGTATACAGGCCTTGAAAACAAGTGCATGTAGATGGAAAGCTACATCTAATTGGAAATAGTCTTTACTGCTTCGTTCAAAGAACTATATGCATCTTGCATCTCAGTGGAAACATATCAAAGGAAAACAGAAGTTTTTACTAACTTTGAAACATCTGGTTTTCAGTAACAGGAGGGGGAACCTTCTGACAAATGCAGTTTTCATAAGCTTTGAAGTGTTGTGTTTGTAATGAACAACTATGAAGCACCTGCTGAATGATTGTAAAAATACTACTCAATGAGCATGTAACTGTAGCAGTAGACAACACTTAGTATTAATTTTTATTTACAATTCAAATACACGATTTATTTATATGTTACAGTAACTACAAATTTGATAAGACTGTATGTATGGTGACAACTGTTGCCATTTTTGTACTAAGGTTATTTTTAATCTCTTTCTCCCCATTAATAGATGATTTGGAGAATAGGAACTGAAATTCTGTGCCATCATTCCCACAGCAGCATGAAAGAGTTCAACTCCTTCATAGAACAGATGAAAACTCTAGGAGTAAAAAGGTATTTGAAGGTGGTGTACTTAATGCAATCTGATTGATTTTCCACGTGTTTACCTGAACACTTTCTTGAGTATTAGTTTCTGAATCTCTCAAACTGTATTGCTGACAATAGTGTCAAAAAAGATAGTACATCTGGCATGATATTTTAAGGGCTATTTTACACCTAACTGTATCTCATTTGGTCTATATATTTTATCACAGGTGTGTATTGTCAGTTGTTAGAAGTTCCTAGATACTTTAACCTTTTCATTTCAATTCTTTTTACATATGGCCCAGTAACATCTAATTATGCATTAACATCTGCCAAGTTTTGCTTCCAGGCCTTAATTTGGCCACTGTGCTCCTGAATAAACAGTTGTACTTAAATTTTGCCATCATTACTTGATCACTTTTCAAGTAGCTAATTTGTATGTAAAACAGTGGGCCTTATACCGTGGACCCCTGTGTCACTCAGCTATAGTTCTTTTTCTGTGGTGGCTCATTCAAGCCTATATTGTTTTGGTTTCCTTGACTGTTTCTCACTTGTGGCGGTGCTTCTGTCTTTCATTCTGTTGTATTTGTTCAAGGCCTTCAACGGAAGCTCTATACAAGAATTTATTAGAGCTAACTGAAGGTTTAGACTTCTATCCAATTGCTAATCAACATGATAGGGTGGTAGGACATTCCTCTTTCAGGTGTTCTGCAGTTGGGTAGCCAAATCAAAAATCAGCAAACAAACCCAAGTGGATTTCCTCAGGTCATTTCTGGATCTTCTTAAATAGGTACAGCACTTCTTAATGATAAGGAGATTTTTGAGACAACTGCTTTCTGCTGCTTTGATAAGTACCACTGAGTGCCTACCACCTGGTGGGTGACTTTCTGCCACACAGATTTCAAAAGCTTCAGCCCTTTCACTTCCCAGGGATACATCTTTGTGTATCAGATATGCTTTTGGTTACTAATGTTTCTCCATCATCTTCAGACAGAAAAAATTACTTAGGTTATTGGCTTATCTCCCTGCCCTCAGTGACACTTGTATTCTCCCATTCCTGCATTTTTCTCCAAAATTCCTTGTAAAGGTACTGTTTGCCTAAAAGAATACATGTAAAATGCTCTTTTAATTAAAATACTTTACTGAGTGTTTGCAATATTTTATATGCATGTCAGTAATAAGTCTCTCTTCTTTCCCTGCACATCTGTGTAGAACTTTTCTGTATTTCTGAGATTCTGTCTATTTATGATGTGAAATGCTGTGGTTATGGACTGTTTGAATTGCAGGTTTGTTTAGAGCACGCCTTTCATCTCCTTTGTAATGGACTAATAGATGAAGCTTACCAAAACCTGTCGCTGGCAGAAAGCTGGAGGTTTGGAGAGCAAACAGCTCTTCAGGATAAAGAAATGAAACTGATTCAGGCTTACAGGGGACTGTTGGACTACTATAGCTGGTGTAAGCAGAAGAACATCCTGTTAGAGCATGGTGAGTTGTATGGACTGTAAACTTCAACTCGCTTGTGCAGAAACCCCGGTTTGCAATGACACTTTTTCCATGCGGGCTGTTCTTCTACTTTTATGTGCCTATGAATGCACCAAAGGGGAAAAAGGGAAATATTAGACTTCAAAATTTGATGGTGTGGATGGTACATAATTCTATATCAGCAATGATGGTGGTGCCAAAATGGCACACTGACCTGCATTTTTCTGAAGTGTCCTGAAATGCTGTTCTGAAACTTTTTCTTCTCCCCAAATCACGTTTGTTATATCCAGCCAACATCACCTAAAATAACAGTCAAAGGAATGTATCCACTTATAGCTATGTCTTAATAGGTGCATAACTGCTTGACTGATTTTGAGTGCTAGGAAAAGCCCCCAGAACTTATGTTTGGATGGCAGTTTCTTTAAAGAGACACAAGTTGCTACTTGTGCATGGTGTCTAATAACGCACAGCCAGCAGGTATACGCACTGTCAGTTACACTGGATCTCTACTTGCTTCTGTAGAATCTAAATATTGAATTTGATTTACGGACCTTGTCCTGGTAGCATCTTGTCTTGGAATACTACCTGTCATGCCTCATGAGTGGAAATTGGGTGATACTACATTTGAATAAGAGCACTGAAAACTTCTTATTTCAACACTGAGGAAACTGAGGCCTCTTTTCTTAAGCTCTCTGACTGGAGTCTTTGCTTAGCAAAATGTGATCATCTCTTCAAGCACTTCTTCAAGATCCCTTTTGATTAGCAGAGCTAACGGTGGCATTCTTTCATGTTCTGGTAGGTCAGGATGGATTTGAAGACTTGTCTGTTGAACAGGAGATGCACAGTTGCTTTCGGAAGGCAGCAGTGAACTTAAAGGAGATCGTTAAAATACCTGGAGTCTGGGATGTCTTTGTGAAATGCTACGTGGATGTAAGGGCATGTTTTACAGATATCTTCCTTTTGTGTTTCCCTGTCTAACTTTCATTAAGATGTCTGTCTGCAGCTTTGTTATATGTGTGTGGGTGACAACAAAGTATTTTAAAAGCAACACATCTATATGTGTATCTTGCTGCCTTTGATTTAGAGCACGGTTTACTCCTGGTAGAACCGCGGAGCCTGCACAGAGTACAAAAAGGGCTTTATCTGTGTATTGCCAAGAAAAAGAAATAGACAACGTGCATATTTTGTTTTTGTGGTGCTAGTACAGAAATTGGAGCACAGCTGCTTTGTTTAAATTCCTGAAAGCAAGTTAGCTCTTTTTGGCAGGGCAGTGTTTTTCTGGATACACTAAATGTTAAAGACACTAAACATGCAATCCCTCTGTGTTCTGGTTGTTTTTTTAAATATCTGCTTAGAATTTGTAATTAAGAAATAAAGTCAATCTTTAAATTTCTTTTAAATAATTTACTTTTTGTAAATGCTGATAAGCTCTGAATTCTCTAAGCACATCTTATGGAATTTTACTTGGTGCTGGCAGCTGCTAGGTTTTCTTATTGAGTTCTCTCTTTAAAGACATGGCAGACTGCTTCAGTGCCTCTTTCCAGTGAGCAAGTGTTGGTAATTCTTTGACAATTAAATAAATGTTAAAAGAATTTTCTCCTGTAGTGGCTTCTATGTGTGAATTTTTGTCTATTTGTGATAAGAGTAGCTAGTAAAATGAAAATATGCTAATGTTAGTCTTACCTAAATGCTGCGCTCTTAGGTACAGACTGTGCTCTTAGTTCTGTGGCAGTCCAAAATTAGTTGTAAGAGTTTGATTCCTAAATGATCTATGACTCTATGTGGCAAACTAATGACAGACTTAACTTCTCTTAGTTGTTGGAGTTCTATGGAGACCATAACGAAGCCCGCCAAGTATTAAATGAATATGCCTACAACTCAAAGTTTCCTGCTAATCCCAATGCTCATGTTTACCTCTATGAGTTCCTGAAGAGACATGGTGAATCGAAGAAATCACTTATATCTGCACTTAAGGTATATATTATATAGTAGATACAGTCTGTGTTCATTCACGTTGCACAGTGGTCTCGCAGTTTGGTTCAGTTCAACTCCTGCTGCATTATTTACCCTATTGTATTCTTTGTGGGAAGCGGGGGGTTAGAGGAAAGTTAGTAGGAGGGATGCTAATGGGTGGAGCAAACAGGATCCTTTACTGTCTTTGAATTAAAGTCTTTGTTTTGCCTTTAACCAATACATTGTATAACTTCTTTACACCAGTAAACAAGCTCAGAGAATGTGTTTGCATGGTTCCAGAAGTCTGTATCAGCAGTCTCGTACATAAAATGCATTGATTTCTGTTACAGTTTGATCTTTACAATATTGAAGAAATGATTAGATGCTTGCTCTTTCACATATTGATCATGTCTAGCAATTAGTTTCTCTGCTTGTTTTCAATGAGCTGTGCATTCAAGCTAAAATAGAAGTTAATTTCTGCTGGCTGTTGGCAGACAAGGCCTTGCTGTGTTAACCATTTGTAGAGTTGCTTTTAAATTCCTACTGTCCTTGCCCTTGCTCATTGATCTCGGTAGCTTCTTGCAAACAATGTTTTGCAAGCTGTTTTGCCACTTGATGGCGCTAACGAGCTTTTGTTAGGGCAGATGTTTTAGAACTGCTTCATGAAGTTTAGGCTTTTAAACTGTAGCATATATGTATGAAATTCCATCTTCTCAGTGCTTTTTAGCCGTGATTGTATACACTAATCTCTTACAAGATAGTGACAAATCAAAACTGGTCTGGAAGGTCCAGAAACTGTGATCCAATGCACAGAGTAGTAGATGGGGGAGCTAGAACTGGCCTAGGAAACGAATGGTGTTGCCTTCTAAAAAGGGGACACTGGATATGGATTTGAGCTGTTCCTTGAGAATGTTGTATTTGTCACATGCAGTGTTTATCAGCAGCCATCAAGGTATTTCATGCATTGTGTCACAGTTGCGCAAAATCGACCTAGATATTTGTTCTTTATATCAAGACACTAAGGTAACCAGATTGCTTAATTTTATCTAACTAAAACACCTAAAACTCTGAAGCCTGTGCTTCTCTTGATCAGGTAGAAGTCTTCAGAAGTTTTCACATTAAAATAATGTATCTGGGTTTTGTGTGTGCTTTTATTTTATTTTTCAGATCTTGCATGATATTGTTCCTTCTCATGAACTAATGATAGATTTTAATATCATGCTTCAAAAATCAAGTAAGTCTTTAAATATCTTTGCTCTTTTCCTTTATGTGAATCTAGAATAATATTCTGAAATTATTCTGCAGCCTTCTGTCTACTTTCAAAGTAGTTTTGTTTAAGAAAAAAAAAAACAACTTTCCAATCGCAGGAACCTTTAAGTTCGATGTGCGAGCAGGCATTTACAAACTTCTTTAAACAAATGCCTTTCTCATTTTAAAGGCTGATCAAAGAAAATTGTTGTAAGGCACAGACAGGATCTCAAAATGAAGAATGCCAGGGTCTGTATTCCCTTTTGGGGGTCTCTGATTTACTTATTTGTTCTTTCTCTTCTGGAGGAATTGAGATGGATCTATCCTTTAGTTCATTGTTATTTATCAAAGAACAACATCTTCCTCCTCTTCAAGGGAATTTTATCTTCAAGCTGGTAGAAAAGTCTTCCAACTTGGAGACTTTTTTTCATGCTGATCAATTGTATTCCAAGCTGTCTGTCAGTCTTGACCTGGTACGTTCCAGCAGGTCAGCAGATTGGTGAAATGTCCTTGAATCAAGATTGTTCTCTCTTCTTCTTTTCCTCTTTGGGAGGGGAAAAAACCAACCTCCTGGCTGAAACCTCATTTATTCTGTTCATGCGTGACACATTTGATAACTTTTTGTAGCTAATGATGACAATTTTATTTTTTGAAGATATTTACGCTGTTAAAATAACTTTTCCCACGTTTACCTGCAGTGATATGTCGGGTAGTTGTTTTAAGAACTCTGCTGATGCAGAACTGCGGATGCAAAATGTCTATTTCATTCATGACAGTCACACATTTTATTTTGGGGATTTTTTTTTTGGTGGCATCTCAGAATTTGAAGTGTTTCAGAGGCACTGTGTTCCCTTCTCATGGGAAGGACATGTTGAACAGTGGTGCTCATTGGAAGCACTGAGTGAGCTTTGGAAACAGCAGCTATTGTAAGCAAGGCAGTGTGGGATAAGTGAGCGGTCCTATGTGTGCCTCTTGCGCCAGCAGTGTTTGAGCAGAATGGGAGCAGGGACAGAGTGTCTCTGGTATGAGCTGTGCTCTAGAGCTGGGAAGTATTCCTTAACTGTGTCTTTTGGAAGAGGCAGAAAGCAATGGGGGGAACCTTCAGTAACAGGGAAAGTCACAGCATTTGGGGAGGCAGGATGGAGAACTGTATTTCACTTGTTGCTTACTACTGAGTTCAACCTGATCTATTTAATTCATTGATTAGCCTAATCTTTTTACAGAGAAAAGAAAAAAACGTCAGCTGGGGCTAGAAGTTATTTTTGCAGCCTTGGATTATGCGGGCTGGAAAGAAAATGTAAAAGCATGGAGCTGTTTGGCAAGACAGGTGAAACAAATTGTAATGTAAGTATGGCATCTCTGATACGATGTTCTAAAACCAAATGTGTGTCAATTCTCCACCTTTGGGCGACTGACAAAGTGACCCGTTGTAGCCTTTGTCTTCCCTGCTGGTGAATGGAAGCATCACCTGGCCTACCTTGAGTTCCGTGGCAGTGCTTGGCTGCAGTGTACTTTCATTGTGAGAAAAGACAAAATTATTATTGAGGGGAATTCCCAAATTTCCAGTATTGTCATCACCTGAAAAAGTTGATGGTTTCTTTTTTAACCATGTTACATGCTTACGGAGAAAGTTTTTCAGATGTTCAGGTAGCATTTGCTGCCCATCACTGATCTCCCTCTTTAAGGGGGTGGGGGGAAACCAAGTTGTTGGGTCTCTCGCTCTGTTGCTATGTGTGCATTACTTGAAGCTGGTTTGAGAATTGCTGGGCTGCAATAGGGGCATGGCTGGTACTGTACAGACTGGTGTGTCGTGTGATGGTGGTAACTGGTACAGAATGCAGACAGTGTATTCTTAAAAGCCGAGCCAGCATGCCTGGGGATTGATGTGTCCCCGCTGACACTGACAGACGTGGCCTCTGATTTCAGAAGAAAGCATCTTGGGCAGTCTGTGCCCAGAAGGCCTTTAATGTCTAGACTCTGCTTTGCCCAACAAACAGGGTGTTGTGTTTTTTAAGCCTTAAATATTTACAGTAAATTAATTCAGTACTTAATTTGACCTGTTTTGCTGTTTTATTGCCACCTCCACCTACACAGCATCTGCTGTTAAGGTCCAGAAGCTAGTGGATTAAAGCTAGGAGTGTTGTTACATAGAGTTAGCAAAAATGGTATGATAGTCTAACTTGGCCTGCATTTTTGTATTTGAAGACACGACTTCAGAGTAGCTTGAAATATACTGGGCATCTTGGTTGTTTTATGGGAATATCGCTTCTCTGTTGTAGGTAGCTTCTATTTCTGAAATGCTTGGTTTAAGGTCTTCATTGCATAACAGTTATTGGGATAAGTATTTGGGATGTTAGTCTTTGAGTTATGCATAGAGTAACACATCTTTTCAGAAAACAAACCCCTTCAAGTTTGTCAACAAATGAGTAGTATGAAGAAACTTTCTTATTACTATTGACAAACTGGCACACAAGTCAAAGGCTTGCTTCATTTCACACCATAATCTGTGTTACTGCCAAGTCTAAATAAGACTGCTAGAGTTCACCTCCTGCCTCACTAGTGTTGCCAGGGATTAAAAAAAGTTATTTGTGTTTAGATTAGTGTTTCAGTCTGCAGTGTAAGGTCAGTGTGTCTTTGCTAGCAATTTGAGATTTGTAGCAAGTTGATTATAAAATTTGATGCCTCCTAATCATCTTTTCGTCCCAATTTATGCTTTTATGTAACTTGTTTTACCTTTTTTCCAGGTCTGAGAAGCATCTTGACTGGATCAAGCAAGAGTGGAACTCCAGGAAGGACTGGTGGCCAGCCTTCCATTTTAGCCGTTACTTGGCAAAAAGGAATTGGCAGGAAAATGAAAGCCTTTCATATGAAAAAGCTCTGGTAGCTGGAATCTTACTGGGAAAGGGTAATACTAAATGTTCTTTCCTTTCCACTATGTAGAACAAAAATAATGTCTAGTTCTAGCCCTAATGAGGTGGGATGCAGCTGATCTACTCCCTGGAAGAAATGCAGTTTCTTTCTTCTAGGAAAGATTGTTGTCTTTGAAGCTGAACATGAGAAAAATTTAAATATTTAAGAAAAAAAGAAAATATTTAAATTGGTTTGCTATTTGACAGTGAGGCACATTTTACATAACATCTCTTATCCTGGTTTAGAATTCTGTTTTATCTGGCATTGTTGAGCAGTCACAATACTATTTAGCTTGTTGTTTAACCTTCAAACTACAATTTCAAAAATACACAACATGCTCCTGAGTGAATCTTGTGAGGACTGAGGAGAGTTTGCTTGCTGGATGCCAGTCTAGGCAGTGTCTCAGCAAATACTGGGGAGCAGCTGGTCCTTAAGGACCATGGGGGTGTTACAATGCAAGAAAGAGGAGAAGGGGGGCAGGTCTTGAGTGAAAACCATCAGTGGTTTGGTGAGAAGGTGAAAAATATGACCTCCCTAGTAGCATTCTTTGAAATTCTGCCAAAACCAAGTGGAGTATTGGGCCAAGAAGCAGCTGCTAAATTGAGAATGAGAATACACTGTGGAGACCGTGGCTCGTACCCCATTTTGGACTTTTGGTTGATAGGCAAGTTGTTCATTGTCAGCTTTTCTATAACTGTATCTTCTGGACTTCATAAAATAACTTCTCCTGTTGAAAGGAATCTTTTTTTTTTGCATTCAATAATACGTTATCAAATGTCTCCCAGCTTTTATTACCACATGGCTAATAAAATTGTTACAGCTCTGACTTTCTTTAACGAGGTTTCTATGCTTATTGGTGTCAATATGAGCCTCTATTTTCCTTATCCAAGGCAGTAACTTAATGTATGAAATCAATGCTGCTTTACACTCTTGAGATTTTACTTTCTAATCTATTTGAAGACTAAAAACAAAAGAGAAAAATATTTTGCAAGACAGCATACAGTTATATATATGTGGAATGTTTTTCTGGGTCAAATAAGGATAGATTATTTAATGCTGCAGTTATGTCTCTAATGTGCATGTCTTGGATCACTTTATTACCTTTCATTACTGAAAACCTTCTTAGATGTTTGCATGTTATTTAAACAGTGAAAGTATTCTGTATTTACTTGTATCATGGTATAACTTACATTGATTTTTCTTTTTTTTTCCCCTCAGATTGCAAATACTTTAAATATATATCACACCAAGGCTGCAAAGCTCAGGTGAAAAGGTTTCGGATACTGAAGAAGTTTGTGAATAAGCACAATCCTGTCTACCTGAGAATATCTGGTCTTTCAGATTCCTCTGTACAACGCTAATTGGAAGGGATACTTAAGGTTCTTGCTGTATCTTTTCCTCTCTGTGAAAATGACTTCTGTATTGGTGCTATTCTAAAACTTCTAGGCAGACTCTATTGACTCGGTTCTAGAATTTTTTATATATTTCTGTAAAAACGCTTTGGTTTGTATTTTATAATAAAATGAATATAAATCAGTGGATAAGGTTGAGGCATTTCTTTAAATATTTCTCAAGATGTATTTGAAATCAATGCTGTTTGCATTTCACACAGAAATACGGGACTAAATTAGCGTTGTGGTCTGGAATTTCTGTATCAATAGTATTTTAGGGTTGATCATTCGTATCTTCAGATGTGTAGATGGTGACTTAAATGTCTGCTGGAATGTAGTTCAAAATCTATTCGGAACTAGCAGTGGCATTCCTAATAGGTGTAGTGTCTTAACCTGGGAACAGTAGACAATGCAGTGTGAAAATGCATTCTGAACCTGTGAAGGTTACATAGCTTGCTGTTTACAACTGATCATTTCCTGAAATCCATGGAAAATGGAGAGGCATGCATTACACTTTTTTTCCATTGTATATTGGGAAGAATTATAGGTTGTGAAGATCTACTGCAGCTTATTCAAATAGATGATGCACTTCAACATACCCAAAGGCACTTTTCCCACATGTTCAGGGATCAGGCATTGCTTTCACATCGCTGGTAAGAGAGAGTGAAAGGTTGCTGTAGCTGCATGGCTACAGAGGGAAGCTAGTGTTGCAGTGCTTTGAAAGAGCAAAAGGCACAGAACTACTGAAAACTTCTTTAGCTGGTGGAAGAGACTTTCTAGAATCTTTTTGTAGTCTTGCCTAAGAGCTGAAATGTGCACTGTTGCTGTCTTAGGAAAACAAATGTTAATGTGTTGTCACAAACTAGCATTCCAGTTTGCTTGAAAACAACAACAAAATGGTTTGCAAATACTACTTCTGTTTTAATGACAGGTCTGTAGAACTCTGGTGGATAAACTGCTTGAACTACTTCTGTGAATGAAATAAATCTTTAATAGCATAGTGGTACATGGAGAAGTACAGCTGTGCTTTTAAAAGCTGAGTGTTTATCTGGGATTTTTAGTCTGGGTTAATGTGGGTCATGTGATGTGTGCCTTGAGATAATGTGTCTTAAACGTTAAGTGAGATACTTGCCATAACTATGTTCTATAAAACAGTAGCAATTATCTGTCATTCCAGACCTGTGTGCTAGTTTATTTTTGACTCCCTAAGAATGCTGCTGCCTCCTTCTGTAACAGTCTAGGTTCTGTTGGAGGTCTCCAGCTGAATTTTGACTGTTTTAATTTAGACTGTGAAGTTTCAAAACAGTCTCCCCCCACATCCCTCTTGTAATGTGTCCCACACCCCTGGGAAGCAACCCCCCCTTAGTCCAAAAGGTGATCCGAACTGTTGCTCCCAATGACTCATCTTGATGAGTGCCACACCTGGACAATGGGGCTAAAGCTGTCCTGGGAGAGCCCTGGGAGGCAACCAGGCAGGGTGTCCTGTCCCTGGAGTCCTTAATTTGGTTTCCTGCCTGCCGTTGTGCCCCTTTGCTCCTTTGGACTTGCAAAGATGAGCCTTTGATGGACTGGTGACTCTCCTGTGATGGCCCTGGCAGTATCCCAGCAGAGTATTATTTGGGCTTCTCCCTTTGCTCCTTTGTGGGTGTGCAGAGGAGCTTTTATCATATAACTAGCACAGAATAGTACAAAAATTGAATGCTAGATCCCCTGCTGCTTGTTGAGAGCTCCCATATAATTTTCCTTCTGTCCCCTTAGCTGCCTGTGGGAGACGTGTGTGCCTTGCAGCAGCCAAGAAACTGTCTCCTTATTGAGGAAGAAATTTTAAACAAAACAGCAGAGATTGGGGTGGAGGTAAGAAGACTGCAGTAAGGAGAATGAGAGGACAGAGGAGCTTGATGTCTTTGAGAAAAATCTGTTAATCCATTGTGCTTATAGCTTTCTCCTATGACCTGTGGAAGCAGGATTGCTGCAAGGGATCATGTTCTCTCCTGGTGCTAGAACTACCGTGCTGCAGTCAGCAAGTAGAAGAGCAGCACAGTCCCAGCTTTCACATAACTATCTCAAGCATTGCTCTTTCACGTTGTGCAAGAAACTTGCTGTTCTCTTACACCATAGTACTTACACCTGAGACAAACCTGCAGATCACAAGTTCCGAGTGGAATTTCCTGTGTAAGTTACTCAGTCGCATACTGTGTTTTCAAGCTTGTGTGGTTTTTTTTGAATATGGTAATTCCTAGTGGACTGGAATATTCTGCTTTGGCTCTGAATCCTGTGGTCTAGGTTTGGTTTTCTTACGACTTGACATCTTCATCCTGTGTGCAAAACTTCTGTGAGGTGTTTTTTTTCTTTTCCTTCTGTGAAACAAATAGCACGTCTCTTCTTCACTGATCTCCTTTACACAGAGGCAAGGAACTTGTTCAGGGACTCCACATCTTCTGGTCCACAAACCCAGTGTCTGTTGTCCTGTTATTCCCCCTGTTGTTCTGGTATTTTTAATATTAAAACCTAATATAATGATTACACAAAATTGCAATTCTCTTCAGCTCTATCCTCTTCTTTCCCGGTGGTTTTGTTAATGTTTTTGATTGTGCTTTCCTGTTCTAAGAATGTTTTTACTAAAGTTCAAGAGAAGCAAGCTAATGAAGTGTCAGCCACTTTTAAAGCGTGTCGACTCTGTGTGTTTTGACCTCCTTCCTCTTCCCCATCATGTTCTCTGTATTCTGAGCAGCTGGCTCGTACTGGAAGCTTGGGCAGGACTTGCCTTGGCTTTCAGAGCAGTGTAAGCATATTGTCAGCACTGAACAGGTTCATGTCTTACCATTGGAGTAGTCCCTGCGGATTTAGAGGATTGATGTGCTTTGTACTGGTTTGAATGTACAGGTTTTTTAGGGCTTTCTGTAGTTGGTGTTCTTATCTGTGATGGTAAACGGAAAAATTCTGCTAAGTCTTGTTGCATTTAAAGAATGGCTGGAGGTTGTATGCTGGCTCAAGGCGGGTGGGGTGGGTGGGAAAGACTTCCCACTGCAAGGAGTCCTTGGGTAATGTGAGCAGCAGGCTCTGCGGGAGGTTATGCATTCTCTCCTTGCTAAATGCAAGTAAAGCTATTCTAGCTTTTCTGCCCTCATCACAGAGCAGCAAGGAGTGCTCTTGCCTCCTGGTCCAAAGTATTCAGTAATTGGGAAGTGTAGTTCTCTACACAGGTAAGTATTCTGAGGTTTTTTGGCTGCAAGTGGCATGTCCCTAGGGAAGGGAGAGATGCACTTACATTCTCTTAACAGGAATGGGTTGAACCTGTGAATAATGTCAGTTACCCCAAAGAGCTCAGTAATGACAAAGGAATTAAAAGCATAGGGAACTTGTAGGCTGTAGTTGCAAATGAAGAGTATGTGAATATCCTCGCTTATTATCCTTGCTGTTAATTGTTCTTTCAAAATAAGTCAATTGCTAGGGAACACCAAAGTGATGCCTTAATTTCACTGATTCTCCAGTGTATGGGAGCAATAACTGAGATAAGGTGATACTTCAGCAGGTTTAAATACTTGGATTTAAAATGCTTTATCTCATGACAGTGCTGAGTCTTGTGATTGGTGTGTTTCCAGTTCACTGAAGTCTGAGCAGAGACGGTATTATTGGCAGGCTGCTGGACAGTCAAGATGCCATAAATTAATCACAGCAAAACAGGTGATGGTTAAAAACCCAGAGGTTTTTTAAAACAGTCATTTCCCAATAAAGACTCTGAGATGACTTATCACTCAGCTGTCGTGTTCCACTGGTTACTGTATTGAGAAGCAAGGGCTGGGAGCTTTGACTTTCCCCTGAGCCACGTGCAGATAGACCCTGGGAGTAAATGGTGATGTGTGGGAAGAGGGGAAAGAGTTTTGGATGACTGGAGGAGTCCCTACATGTGGAATTCTCCCTGTAGCTTCTCTTTCCTTGCTTTCTGCCTGTGTTCCATGGAGGGAAAGCAGTTAAGTAGGAAGCTGCTAGAAACGGCACAAAGGATATCTGCATTGGCCATAATCTCCTAGGATCTGTGGGGAGGAGAAATAGCTAATTGCTTTTTGTTAGTTGCTTGGCTCCTCACTAATGTTTCAGAAGCAATAGAACAGATCACAGAGCCTTGCTCTGCGGTAAGCTTTCCTGGATGGAAGTGTCTAGTGAGTGAGTGCATGCTAAAGCTTCTTCCTAACAGCATCAGAGTGGCTGATCACCTCTGCAGCTGCACGGGGAAGCACAGCTTCCTCCTCTTCGTTGGCTCCCTTAGGCTCTTGCTGTGCTGCTGTTCTCCAGCTCGTGTCTTGTCACAATGCTGATGAGTGCTCTGGGTGTGCGTGGGTTTGTTGCCTCGCTATGAGTAGCGAGGTGTACAAAAGGAAAACACTTTGGTTTTTTGTGAAGCACTAAAGGAGCTTGGTTGTGATCAAAGCGCTCTTGGTCCGCTTGTGGAAGAGCAGAGTTAGGGAAGTGTCACTCTCAGAAAGGCAGGCTGAGTACACTGTGTACGAACACGGGACACCTGCATATGCAGCTGATGCTGAACTTCACTAGCTAACTGGTGGGATCGCTCAGGCGTTCTTCACTGGAGGGATAAGTGGGCAAAAAATCATCTTGTGCATCTTTAAATCAGTTTAACGTCAGCTGATATAAAAACCACTAAAATCAATTAGCTTAAATACAGGGTTACCACAGAATATTAGTCGATCTCACGTTGTGCTGGTGCCTTAAATGTGTTTTCTCTTTTGCTCTTTCTGAATTTCTTCTCCTTTTAACCCTGAATTTATATCTGGATTTGTGGGTAACGACAATATACCTGTAAAGCTTTTTGTCCTGAATTTACTCGTACCTATGGTTAACTGCTGCCTTAATTAGGTTGTATTTTATGACCCCTATTTAGTCTTCATGAAACCAGGCCCCAGTTCGGTGCATTTTAAGAGCTAAGTAAAACAGTAGTTAGCAATTGAAAATTACTCATCTTCTGTTTTTGTAAATGGAGAGAGATTATCAGGTTTTGTGTACAGATATCATGTGCTGTATTTTTGTCTGTTGTTCGTATTTCTTGGTGAAGGATTTCTCAGCTAATTTAGACTAAGATGCAAGGATTAGATTTATGAGTGCTTCTAGGGGCATGAGAACTGCCCAGAGGGGAGGGTTCAGCTATGTGACGTGTGAAATGCCGAAGAGGCAGCCCGGAGGGTTTCTCTCCTGCCAAGTAGTAAACTTCAGAGGGGAAAAAGGTAGAGAGAATGTAAGCAAACCTGAACGAATGCTGAGCTCTGTGGCTGGCAATTAAGAAAGCAGAGAGGATGAATGAACCATACTGCGAAGAAGTCCAGGATTTCTGTACATCTGACCTCAAGAAACATACACTGAAGGAAACGAATGTTTGGCCGTGCCCTGGGAGAAGCATCAGCAGCTCTGGAGTTTCCTTTTCTTGCCCACACGTCTTTGTTTGCCTCTCCTTATTGTGCCTGATAGGCAGTCTCCTGGGGCATCCTCAGTGTCTGGATTATGGGCCGCCTTTCCAGCCCCCTTTTCACCTGGAGTTCTGCTCTGCCTATGAAAATTTTGGCTGCTGTGACCAGGAGAGAGACAACAGCATTGCAGCAAAATACTGGGACATCATGGATCATATCGATCCCCGGGGGCATAAGCTGTGTGGAACGTATATCAAAGATATCCTGTGTCAGGTAGGGCAGAAAAATAGTGTCTGCATCCTACGCTTTGGGCTGACTTAGGGGTCAGTTGAGGGTCTGATAGCCTTTTATAGCTAGCTCTGTTGCTGTGAAAAGAGGTGTGGGAGCAGGGGAAAAGTGGGCTGACGGAGTAATGGTATCTAATGCTCAGCATGCATTTTGCAAAGTGCTTTGTGTAAGGTGCATCACTCTGTGGTATCTGGCAATATATAGTGACATCTGTGAGCAATTACAATTTATGAAAGCAATGCCCAATTCAGATGATGATAAGAATCCTGCTGCTTTGCTAACTTTCTCCTAATGAAAGGGAGAGTTACAGATCAGTACTTATTTTCTTCTTGCAGCTACTAGGTGCTGGATTACAAATTCTAGAGGATCAAATGATATGGGAATTATCAGGCAAAAAGCGTTTGGATCCCTGGACCCAACGAAGTTTGTTTTGATTGTGTTCCTGCTGAGGATGCTCCAACTGGTGTGGTTGTTAAAGTAGAACAAGATTTAATAGGCAGTGGTTTCTCACAGCTGCTGCAAGGTCCCGAGGCTTCGGTCACTGCATTTTCATCAGTGCTGTCTGCACACTGTCCACTTGGCTCACAGAAACAGGCATTGTTCAGTGAGAAAAGACCAAAGGCACCGTTCTTCCTTAGCTCCCCCCCTCCTTGTAATTTGAGGGCAGAACTGACCTGCTGTTTTAACAACTGTTAGTCACGCAAAGCTGGACTTACTGCGTGCCAAAACACAAAGCTGCCAAAACACATGCTTAATCTTACTAAGAACATGTAAAACTCTTCTAATTAATATTTCTTTAGCCCTAAAATTATCGATGTACCAAAATGTTTCCAATCTTTTTGGATGCTGGCAGGATTCTGGCATCTCCTTGGAGCGAGGGGGGCACCCTTTCAGCACCAGGGCTGAAAAAAGTAGTATCAGGGTTGTTTGTCATTTTATAGTTAGTAAACCAGAAAAAGATGTGTTACAGGTCCTAGCAGAACCACCAGTCTTGGTGTTACGAAGATTTTTCTATATGTTGCAGGTAGAAAAAAATAGACTATGAAAATGTGCCTATTGCCTCTACTCATTCTGTGGGGCAGAATTTGATTTTGCATGTGTTGTAAGTGTATGTTGTAGCAAAAAACCAAACCCACTCTATATATTTTCAAGTAATAAGTTATTACTCTTTTCATATCTTTCTAGAGTAAGATTGCTGTTAAATCTTTGGGGAGGAACTTGTGATTGTGTTACGTGTTGCTCTTCCTGTTGAAGTTGGTGACAACCATGGAAATAAGGTCGGGTTCTCTGGCAAATATTATTTGGCTGTTGAATTAGTGGAGGAGAAAAGATCTACCAAATGGTTTTGCTTTAGTGATGTCACTTTGCTGGGTCAAATTGTTACTGATGATCTCACGTGGAAGGGATGGAAAATGATGATATCCACATTCTGCCACCTCCACAGTATCCTGATAGTTTGTAGTCACCACCCATGAAATGTTGACTACTTCAAATGTGCCATGTCAAATACAAAGAGACAGATGCGTATACGTGATCAGGATGTATTGTGCCAAGTGCTTATTTCTGCTGTGCACAGCAGGACTTCAGATAAACTGCTGTCGGTAACAAGTGCTTTTATTGGTATTATTTGTATGGAACTTGGAATGCAAAGATTAGACTCGGAAGCAATGGTAATATTAGTAGCTTTTGTCTTTTGAACAAAACAGATTTCAGGAAAGAGGTGTAGGTGCTTATTGATAAACCTGAATTATTAGTAGCTGCTCTAATTTAGTGAGAACAACATTATTTCACGTCTTTGGGGGAGACCAGAGTAGTAGCGATGTGGTATAACAAAGCAGCTCATTCAGTCAGGTGTTCCTTCAGAGCACACCTTACCTTGGCAGTGGAGCTGTTTGTTTCTTAATGGATAGATGATTAAATGGGTATGTGTTCTGGACCACGGATTTCCTGCTGTCACTCTAAACCAGATGTGTTTCTTTTGAAAACTAACAGGCCTCTTCTAAGAGGCATCTAAAGCAATCTGGCTCTGCTGGTAGAACTGCTTCAGCTTGCATCTGGCAAGATCTGGGTCTATTTTTGCTCGCTAGGCTTGTTCTAAGCATTTGTGTTTCTAGGCGTTTGGTTTAGAGTCTGACCATCAGCTGAGCTGTTCTAGGATTTAGCTTAAAAACTGAATATGAGACTCTGAAAACTGTCTGTAATATTCTTAAAGAGGTGTTGTGCAAATTGCATGGCTATAAAAATTCCCTGGATGCAAACCTTGCTCCATGTGCTAGAACAGCTGTTTGGCTACTGGCTGAGAGGATGTTTCTCTATTCAGAAAACTGCTACAGAAGAGTCTCTTAAAAAAACCCACACCAAACCAACAACAACAAAAAAACCCAAAACCCAACAAACCCACAAAACAAAAGGCCAATTAGGCCTTGTTCAAGCTGAGTGAAAACCGTGATGTTAGCATGGGATAGGAACTAGTGCAGGGGAAGCAACGTACTACTTAAGCCAGTTTTAACCTGAGGCCTGACTTGAATGCTGTGCAAGTGTATACTGGTGAAAGTGGAGGAGGTGAGCGATAGTTAATGGACTTAGTAAGTGTCAGGGGAGGAACATGTCAGCCAAGTGTTACTGCATGCCTGCACCCAAGCGGCTCTCCATCGAGAACGTAAGAACAGAAATGCACTTACCTGAAGTTGGCTTTTGGGGATGGCACTCAGGGCCTAACGGTACCCTTCCTTCTTCTAGGAAGACCTTAAATATGGGAAAAACAGTGTGGTTCTGCCATCTGGGGCTGGGCTCAGGCTGCAAGGACAGGCCTCCTGGGGCACTTGGCTCCCCTCTGCAGGCTGGAGACTTCTGGTCTGGGAAGAGGAAAGGAGAGGTTCCTTACAGATACGATGCAGAAGCAACAGAAACCAGCTCGTTCTGTGCAGCTTGATAACCAAATGGCAGCAATGAAAAGTGAGACACTACACCATCCAAGAGTTGAAAGGGCTTTATTGCTTACAAGTCATATCTGTTCTTAGTACGGCCAAAAGCCCTCAGGATCTTCTGTGAGCAAAGGAAACAGTTTGCAATGCTGTTTGGAAGGAGGGTCTGTAGCCTTCACATTAAATATCCTGGAAAGGCTGCTACTTGCACCAAAAATAAATGTCAGTGCTTTTATAACTAGCCCAGATTTGTTTAATGAATTTTGTTTAATGCAGCAGACTTGTTTAATGAGGCAGAAAAAATACTAATGTAGTAGTTCTTCATTCTTCGACTGTCTATGTGCTTACCTTCCTACATATGTGCCCAATAAAAACTCTGGATAGACCGTTCCAGGCTGCTGGCATGAAACCCAGTAAAATAATCTTTCTGCAGAATTTAGCTGCTTCTGTTTTAACTTCTGCAATTAATCTTATGCTGATTAAAATAGAGGTGGGATTTTAATGGACATATTTTATAAAGTTCTGGCCAGAATTTTTGCAAGATGAGGAGTTTAAATTTGGGTACAAATTCAAACGCAATGCCTGACTTTCAGTGTTTAACCTATATTTTGCAGAGCTAAAAACTTAATGATATTTGAAGGGACATAATTTTAGATACGCAACACTTGAAAATGTTGCTTGCAGTATTTTTTTTTCCTAAAGATCACACATAGAGTCAATGGTAGCTACATGAATTGCGTAAGATGATATTTACTCATTTGAAACAGTTTAAAATCTCAACTACAGTCTGCTTCAGTGATACTATGCATGCAAGAACATGATCGAAGTTGTACAGCATCAGACCAAAGATTAACTTAGCCTGTACGTTTAACCAATGTACATCTTTAGCACCTACAATTTCTTCTGGCAGCGTTTCACCTCCTTTTTTAACCTGGCTCTTGCTAGCTTTACCTAACGCTCCCTCACTTTTCTTCTGGGGCAAAGGGTGAACAAGTGATCCCCATGCATCTTCTCAATGTCACTTGTGACAGGTTTACAGACCTCTGTCAGGCTCTTACCCTACTCTGATCACCTCTCTGCAAGACTTCTCAGTCCCATCTTAATTAGCTCTTCTGTATCTTTGACTGTCCTTGTGCATTTGTTCCCCTGTGTTGCTTTTGGGAAGGGGGACCAGAGCTGCGTGTAGTGTTGAAGATGCGGGTAAACCTGTACCTGTTTTGGTTTTTTTCTTCCTTTCCTAACACTTGATTAGACCTAGGTATGGGCTTAAGTGGCTGAACAAAGCAAAATCTTGAATATGTCTGGAAAAGGTAGTGATGCCTGCTGATGTGAAAGATGTGTCCAGGTTTGGGACTGCTGGTCAGGAGAAGCCTGAAGTACGAAGGCTGAGATTCTCCATACTGCAAAGGGTTGCTGCAGTGAGGGAGTTAACAAATTCTTCTCATAACCTGTTCTTAAGAGATTGAAACTATCTAATTTAAAATCTAGCAGGGCAAACTAATGGCAATGTCTAAAAGCAAAGGTAAGACTAGATTGCAAGAAGAAATTGCCTGTCACTGCCTTAAAAACCTCTGGTAATGGAGAATCCACAGCCTCCACAGATGCACTTCTGTTGGGAATAACTTAGATGCAGCTGATCATGCTTTGGTAAAGGAAACAACTATTGACCTCCAAATCCTCTTTAGCCATATTCTGAGTGACTTTCTACTATTCCACTTCAAAGATGACTCATCATGTTTTCTCTGCCTTACTAATTTTTCATTTTTTTAACTGGTTTTCTTCCATGAAGGTGTCTTGGCTTCTGCTGGATGTGTGTACACACCCACATATTTAGTTTCTTTTACTTTCTAGGAATGTTCCCCATACGCCGCACATCTCTATGATGCGGAAAACCCTCAAACACCTCTAAGAAACCTCCCAGGACTTTGTTTTGACTACTGCTCCGAGTTTCACTTCAACTGCCGCTCTGCCATCAGCCTGCTGACAAGTGATAAGCACATCCAAGAATGCTGCGAGACAAATAAGACGCGCTTTTGCAACCTCCTTCACCTACACGATGAAGACTACTGCTTCCCCAATGTGCTGAAGAACACGGCCCTCAACCGCAACCTGGGCTCGGTGGTGGAGGACCGCAAAGGCTGTCTCCAGCTCTGCCTGACCGAGGTTGCCAACGGCCTGAGGAACCCGGTGCTCATGGTGCATGCAAATGACCATACCCACCGCATGTTCATAGCTGAGCAGGTCGGCGTGATCTGGGTCTACCTACCTGATGGCAGCCGTCTGGAGGAGCCCTTTCTGGATATTAAAAGTATAGTGCTGGCTACGCCATGGATAGGGGATGAGAGAGGCTTTCTGGGGATGGCTTTCCACCCCAAGTACAAGAACAACGGGAAGTTTTATATCTATTACTCATACATGGATAAAAACCGAGTGGAAAAGATCAGGATCAGTGAATTGAAGGTTTTAGCGTCTGATGTCAACAAAGCTGATCCACTCTCAGAAAGGTAAAGTTCATGTTGAATTCTGTTGTATGCCACGATGACAAATTATTTTTCTTTCTTCCTGTCCTTCCCCCTTGCAGAACCTGCATGTTCCCAGTCACCCTGTGTCATGGTTTAGGCTGAACTGGCCACGGGGGACATGAGGCACCCCAGATGGGACCAACCTAGTCCAGGTGTATGACTGGCTTGCTATGAAGCTACCAGAGACACGCTGGCTCAAGGTCACACAGCAACTAGAAACAAAACTGAAAAGAGGACCCAGGATCTAGGCTTCCAGGTCCTCTTCTCTCTCTATCTTGTAGTCTTGCCTTCCAAAGAACAGTAACAGCTTTAAGCCTATTGTGGAATTAACTGCCCTAGGAGAACTGGGATGATTCACTACAGTACTACGCATTCATTTTATCTGACATGTGTGCTCCTGCCCTGTCCCCCCCGCTAATAAAAAAAGCTAATTCTCAATTATGGAGAAGAACTTGTTAATAGTGGACTTATGGTGACTGTGAAACTTGAGAGAAAATAAGATGCTTCTGAAGCTCTCAAATTCACAAACTGCTTCTCATATAAGAAAGCAGAACTCACCTGTCGCAATCAAAGTTTAGAGGGCAACAAGTGTGCCCTGCAGACAAACACGTTATGTATTTGTAGTCGTGTTTTCAGATGAGCTGTGATGCTCCTGTGCTCACGGTGGTGGGTGAGCTCTGTCGCACAAGAGGTGTTAATGCAGTGCAGGTCAAAGTTGTAGTGCACGGGGCAGATGTAGTGCTGCATGGCTCATGGGAAACGCGTTTTCTCAAGGGATGCCATACTGAAAGGAGCTCTGTCATGAGACAGGCAGACAGCCTTACGCTGCAGCCTCACAAACGCAACTCAGCACCGTATTTGACAAAGCTGACAGGTCTATACGGCTGAGAAATCTTGCTTTCTTCTGCAGAAGTCATGCAATATTTCTGCAGCCTACCTGAATGCTCAGTCCTTTCCTGTAGCTACATATGGAGTTATTTCTCTTTTTTTCAGGAATCTTTTGGAGCTTGAAGAACCAGCTGCAAATCATAATGGTGGGCAGCTGCTCTTCGGGGTGGATGGCTATATGTATCTGTTCACAGGGGATGGAGGGAAAGCTGGAGACCCTTTTGGAAAATTTGGGAATGCCCAGAACAAGTAAGTGGGACAGCAGCTGAAAGCCTTGAGCTTGTCCACCAAGACATAAGGTTTGGAAATGAGACAATGTGGAAGAATAAAGGAAGAATGCTTCCTGAAAGTGTTTGTGCATCTGCAAGTCTGTCCAATGCAGTATTTAAAAAATTTAAATTTAATATTTTGAAAGCTGAGGGAACCCAATTTGTTGAAAGGGGGAAGAGTCTTCTGTGACTTAAACAGGTTGCAAGACATACCAGCTGTTGGTTTATCTCTTTTGGACAATAACTTTTCCTTTGGAAAAGGAGAGGAGGGAGACAATTATTCATTTTCAGTTGGCTCTAATGCTGGGATTTGTCTTTTTCTGTCCTTCTCTTTAGGAGTGTTTTGTTGGGGAAGGTCTTGAGGATTGACGTGGATGGAAAAAGCCCGGAGGGAAAGCCTTATCGCATCCCTCCTGATAATCCATTTGTGTCTGATTCCAAGGCCCGCCCTGAGGTTTATGCTTATGGGGTCAGGAATATGTGGCGCTGCGCTGTTGACAGAGGGGACCCTGTCACGAAAAAGGGAAGAGGGAGGATATTCTGCGGAGATGTCGGGCAGAACAGATTTGAAGAAATTGACATCATTGTTAAAGGAGGGAACTACGGCTGGAGAGCGAAGGAGGGATTTGAATGCTACGAGACAAAGCTTTGCCACAATTCCTCTTTGGGTAGGGAAGAAATTTCTTTCAGAAGGTTACTTTATTATACACATGTATTTACTTGCCTACAGATCCATTTTTCCAGTGAAGCTAAATAATCCAGTGTTGTGTGTTAAATGGAGTTTCTTTACGTCTTAAGAGCAGAATATTCTTTATCCCCACCCCTGCAGCATTGGTGTGAACTGCTGCCCTGCCTATTCAGGGAATTCCTGTCATACACTGCACTGGACAAGGTGTTCAGGGTTAAGGGCAGACAGCGTTTCCCCAGTGAAGTCAGGAAGGCAATGGATTGGGTTGAAGTAGAAAAGCAATATTGTATTTTCCTCAGAAGCTCTGAGCCATGGCTATGGCTAAGGAGAGTGGACCAGGCTGATGCTGAGTCCCTGAAACAAATCCTGTGGAAGAGGCAGTGTGTCCTAGCAAGTATGGTGGTGCAGCAGAACACCTAAAAGCTCTGCTCTGGGTCTGACTGTGGGTGCGATAGACAAACTCACTTGCTGCCTTTAAAAAAGAGTAGATATTGGCAGTCTTCGTAAAGCTCTTCGGAAAGCATAGTCGTAGAACTAGGTATTATTAGAATGTTCCTTAAGCTCTTGGAAGAAAACACCTGGTCTCAGGCTCGTGTAGATGTTTCTGAAACATTTGTATGAGCAGGCAATGGTAGAGTATGTGTTGCAGTATCACAGTATTGTCAGGGTTGGAAGGGACCTCTGGAGATCATCTAGTCCAACCCCCCTGCCACAGCAGGGACACCTACAGCACATTGCACAGGACGGTGTCCAGGCGGGTTTTGAATGTCTCCAGTGTGGGAGACTCCACAGCCTCTCTGGGCAGCCTGTGCCAGTGCTCTGCCACCCTCAGAGTAAAGAAGTTCCTCCTCATGTTAAGATGGAACTTCCTGTGCTCCAGTTTGTGCCTGTTACCTCTAGTCTAGTGTTATCAGCATTTCTCCTCTGCTACACTGGTACCCACACAGCTCTCAAGTTTTTTTGTTTGGTGGTTTTTTTTTAATGGCCCAATATTCAATTGATAACAAAACTGAATTAGATTTTGCTGTTAATCTGCATTTTTTAATGAATTACATTTGTGATCTTTATCCTCATCATTAAAGACAAGCTACTTGATCCAGGGCAAAAAAAAGCGAGGACAAGACTAAAATTTTGTGGGATCTGATATTCAACCCAAAAAAGAGCTGAGAGGCAAAGCCTTATTTTATGTCTCATGACGTAAAATGGAGGTAGCATACTTATGCATGTTCCATGCTGAGAATGTCAGCAAACCTATGAAGATGTTAACTTGGAATTGTTTGATTTTATTCCTTTCTCTAAAAATACTGGAATTTGTAAAGACAAATCCTGCTAAAATGATTGGTACAATAGCAAACCTGTAAGATAATACTTCCTGCAGGCTGACACCTTTCTGCATTGCTTAATGCAGAGAATCTTGGTCCTATGTGTTATGGAAGCTCATAATGACTAAGCCTTGATAAGCAACTACACAGAGAGCTCTTTAAAGCCCCGGGATCTGTTCTGTCCTGGGGTAAATTGCTGAATTCCCACTGAAATTTAACTGTGCTGTTCAACTGCATGGTCCTTCTCTTCATTTTTGTGCCTGTCAATGTCATCGAGCAACTGCTTTTTGATGCTTTCTGAATGTAAATTTTCTTGCTTCTCATGCTTCTGTATTTCACAGATGACATTCTTCCAATATTTGCATATGGCCGCAATGTGGGGAAGTCAGTCACTGGAGGTTACATATACAGAGGATGTGAATCACCCAACTTGAACGGCCTCTATATTTTTGGTGATTTCATGAACGGGTGAGACTAATTGTTTGCTCTGCGGCTCCCATTCTGTACCCATATTTGCCTTATCTGGGCAAAGAAGCATATCAGAGCATCCTGAAACATTTTAAGCTGGAGTAAGTGAGAATCTCGGATGTCTGTGTATTAGATTAAGGGCTCTGTTTGACCATTATAACAATGTTTTGGTTGGAATCTAAACTTCCTCCAATTTAGAGTTTACTTTTGTTCAGGTTTGTTTTTCCAAAAGTCAAACATTAAAGCCAGTCAACAGTCAGGGTCCTCACTGACACTTTTTTCCAGTAATGCATGATTTTGGCAGGAACTAATTTTGATAACGGAAACATAAAACACAGGGTTTTATTTTTCATCTAGTCGACTTATGGCTTTACAGGAAGAGGAGAAGACAAATAAGTGGAAGAAGCAAGATATCTGCATCGGTAGCACAAAAGCTTGTGCCTTCCCTGGAATGATCAGGTCTTATAGCAAATTCATCATCTCATTTGCTGAGGATGAAGCAGGTAGGTATCATGCCAGCCACACTTTTATTGGAAACTCTACTGTCAGTTCTGTATTGTAGGGCAAATGTGTAAAATTATGTTGCTCCTCACATGCTACTAGAGAGTAGGCACTGCAAACCAGGTTTGTGGCTACCTCAGCACGGCAGGTAGGGTTGGTATGGGGTTCAGAGGTCTCCTGCCCTGTGAGGCTATTGCAGATAGGCTTGATGAAGAGCTCAGGAGGCAGATCCTCATGTGGACTTGCAGTCTGAATGCTCCAGGTTCTCTAAGGAGTTTGAACTCCTATTTGTTTCAGCCTTTCCCTGTCCTTTTGTTGTTGTTATGATGTTTCCCTAATAAAAAGACCGTATCAATGCAGTTTGTTCTTTCATTGTAACAGCTCATCCTCACTTGAGTTCTTACAGCCCACCTGAATTTCTGCCTCATCATTACTATAAATTCCTCAGTCTCATTCACAACAGCAGCGCTTCACACTGTGGATTATACACCAAGGCTTGATTTGGGGATGAGGAAAGCCACTAATTTGAAAGTTGAGTGGCAATGTCTCAGTGTGTAGGATTATTGCTAGGGTCACGGTGACCAGATCTCTCTCCAAGGTGAAACTACCAATGCATATTTTATGTGCTTTTGTACAGTCTTCTGACAAAGAGCTAGGTAATACAAAAAGTGACTGCAAACTTTTTTGAGAACCTGATGAGCTCTGATGCATCACGATTCAGCAGAAAAGAGATTTGCTTGTAACAAAAAGATCCCCGATCATCCGGCTAGCATAGTCTGTCAAAGATGCAGGATTTGTTGTGAAATATGTACAATTTTTAACTGTTCTAACAACACGTGGAGTAAGTGGATGTTAAATGTCTCTTCTCCTGGTTGTTCTTTTAGAAACCAATACGGTATCGTCGTGTAATTTGAAAAACAACAGCTTTGCCTCTTTAGCAAGCTACTGTAATTTGCCTGGATGTTGTTCTAGTGGGTGCTGAAGGGAAGGCATGAGGAGCGGTTGCTGTCCTCAGCAACCATACAGGAATAAGAAGCTTCTGTCTTCCGTGGATTACCCAATTTCGCCCTTGTTGAATTTTTTTGGTATGACTATGAGATGGCTAAATATTTGTTGTGTGGCCTTCCCCTCTATTTGTAGCTCCTGACTGCTTCTTTGGTACAAACAAGTTTAAAAAAAAAATACATATTTATACAGACAAAAGTAACCTTTTGGAGGGCCACACTGACATGAGGTGATGCAGGGCACTGCTCAGGCACTGTGCCTCGAGCGTAGGGGCTGCTGGTTCTTGCCCTGGAACCCTGCTGCAACCAAGAGATCACTTGGTGTCCCACCGGGAGTCCACCTGCACAGGCAAGGATGAGACAAAGCCCACTTCTTGAATTAAGACATGACTCGAGGGATTGGCTGAAGGGGTGTTCTTTTCTGACCCATGTGAATTAGTGAAGAGCCAGGAAAGAGGGAATGGAGAACTTGGGCACTTGAATCTGAAACCTGGTTTTCTTTTTTCAAGTCCCATCTTAGGCTGAGCTGTATTTTATGTCTACTTCTTATCCCAGTGCCCTATGCACCCACATGGATCGCTCTACAAGTTTATTGATCCTGCAAGGTTCGTATATTAAAGATATTTTTCAATGCCAATTTCCTTATATAATCACCCCATACATTCTCCAGCTATCAACAGTAGAAAGAATGCTAAGTACTACTGATACATAATCTCTACTGACCTCCACATCCAGTCCTTGGTTTTTGTTTGCCTCACTGTACATCTGGTGCATTCTTTAATCAATTTTAGCTGACTTTATTCCTCAGTCATCATATCTGTGCACCCGGAAATAGACAGAGTTCAGACATCTTAAAGGTCTGGGACAGTAAGGATCAAAAATAATGTCTCCTTGGTTGCGTATCTGAAGTATAGCACAGTGGTGTTTTAAAAATGACAGGTCCATATTCTTCAGGGTCATGACATCAAACTATCTGCAGTGCGCTTTCATATAAATAAACAAATTGCAGTCCACAGTTTTGTTTGCTTCACAAAGAAGAGTGTAAACCTGGTGGTTCGTGCAGTGTTCAAATAATAACTTGGAGCCTGAACCTGAATTTTTCCAAGCGAAATGTTTTTTCTGCGTTAAGCAGTCATCCCTGCTGAAGTCTGGTTTTAGAATATTATAAGCAAGCTCTACTGTAAGTTTTTCCCCTCCCAAGCTTTTGGATCTTGCTAAAAAGCATTAAATGAGTTTCAAATCACCCTGTAAAGTAGATAAAGCTACTAATGTGTCTGTTGCTGTTGCTGAGATCTCAGACACTAACAAAATGCAGCAAGAAAACAAGGTATGTTTTCTTGGGCAGTTAAATCCAAAGCTAGTTAGTTAACTCAAGCTGTATACCAAGGTGATGGAAATAGGAAATTGAGTCTTTTACTTGCTGTTACTACTTGAGGAGGACCTCCTGCCTATAACAGCTTATTGTCTGCCCAGAAGCTTTTGAAACTGCATTAACTGCACGATGACCAAAATGTAAACATTTTCAACTTAAAAAGATAAAAATAAATTGTGAGCTAGCATAAACATTGAGAGCTTGAGCATGCTCTATTTCACCAAAAAAAGACTTGCAGTCCCTATGCCACTCCTTAATGCTCCACGAAGACTATCAGAATGATAAATCCTCTCCTCTTTCCCACTGGTAAAGGGAGAAATGCAGCTTTCTGTTTCACAAACAGCCCAGTGCAAGCCTTTTCTAGGAGGCTTCCTGCACTGAGGACTGGCGTGCAGTAATGCACCATGTTATGATGACTCAATGAGGGGCAGCAAGCCCCTGCCAGGAGTGCCATGGTTTCACTGCTCAGAAGGGCTTTCTGGAAGGAAGCCACCTCTTCCCTGTGCTTTTGGAGCTTCATATCCCATCACCTTCTAGAGCAAGACCAGGCACTTATTCCCTCTCGGTCTTGGAATTTATTCTAGTATCTTTTGGTTCCCCCTTGTCTTACCTTAGCCCGGGTGCTGCATTTGCTCAGTCTTTGCACTCTGCCTGTTTGCTTATGCACTTCGCAAGCTAATCACAGATGGTCTGGGTTGGAAGGGACCTCTGGGAGATCAATCTAGTCCAACCCCCCCTGCCACAGCAGGGACACATACAGCAGGTCTGCACAGGATGGTGTCCCAGAGGGTTTTGAATGTCTCCAGAGTGGGAGACTCCACAGCCTCTCTGGGCAGCCTGTGCCAGTGCTCTGCCACCCTCAAAGGAAAGAAGTTCCTCCTCGTGTTAAGATGGAACCTTCCTATGTTCAAAGTTTGTCCAGGGTGAGCAAAGCACTGGACTGCTTCTCTGGAGGCTGAGCTTGCTTAGCCCTGGAGCAGAATCCTAACACCTCCCAGATCCCTGAGCTGTACTCCTGTCATCCTCCTGATCACGCCGGAAATTTTCTCCTTTCTCCTTTGCATTTTAATGCTGTTTATTAGGACTTCTTCTGTTTCCATCTCACTGAGCACAGTGGCTGGGATAACCTGGGCTCCAACTGTTGTATTGTAGTTAGAATCTTAGCCATTTCGTTAGCATTTAAAGTTAGTATAGGCCTGTTAACTGTTGGCATTAGCTGAACTTTTGATACAGGGTCTTGCGATACAACCATTTTTGTTATGTACTTGGCAAGCTGGTCGGCCCTTGGGAGTGTTTTTCACAAGTATCTGGGCTAATTCGTAGAGGAACTTTCTGAACGTTCTCATGGATAATGAGGATTTTATCCTTGAGTCGTATGAGAAAGAACACATAACCAAGGAATGCAAGTATTGTTATCTGTCTTTGAAGTAAAACATCCTGGAGCAGATGAGCACACAAACATTGAGCACACAGATGAGCACACAAACTACCTTCATTATAATACTAAAAATCACACCCATAGGCCAAGAAGACCCTTGCCCAGGTGGAGACCCTTCCCTTGCACAGGCGCAGTAACTGAAGAGAATGATATAGCAAAATCTTATATCACTATGTAAATTACTAACCAATCATTGTAACTGGGAGTGTGCTACCTTGTAACTTTGTGTACTAAATATGATGAGGAAACCAAGCATGGGGCTGTGCATGTTTTGTGGAAACTATCCCACTGTGCACCCTGGCCAGAATAAAGCAATGTGTCCTCATCCTTAAACCATAGTGTCCTGCGTCTTGGGAATCAGAACTTAGACTTCTCTTTTTCAGGTAACAACTCCGATGGGTGCAGTCCCAGTCTGGCCACGTCCCAGACACTCCCTGCTACCTGCCCGTGCTTCAGCAAACGCCCCCCTGACAAGGGTCGCAAGCCAAACACGCCTGCTCCAAAACATTGGCAGGGCCCGCTGCCATCTGCCTGAGGGCAACTCAAACTTCCCGAGGAACTCCCCAAGGAAAAGGGATGGCAGCAGCGCCCCCATGTTCCCACTTCAGGCTTGCCTCTCCAGCAGTGCTCATGGGAGACAGCGGAGGGGCTGGAGTGCCTCTGCCTGCCATGGCCACCAAATCCCCAGAAGTTAGAGAGGAGAGACGGGGTGGGGAGGAAAAACCCACTACACCAACCCCCCAAAAAAACCCCCCACAAGCAATGCCAACAACCCTGCTTCGGTAACCTTTTTTTATTTAACTGAAATGGTATGGAGGAAGCATTTGGCTGTTGCCCCTGTCTGAAGAAGAATGCTAATCACAAGAAATGCTAATCACAAGAAAATGTGATGCCTCAGGTCATGCTTTTGCTTTTTGCCTGTCAAGCATGCCAAACTGGAAGAGCCGCCTGTTCCTTATTTGTCCTACAGCAGTTCCTTTGGTGGGTTAACAGAAAACACAGGTCTGTTGCTCCTTTGTACCACCCCCCCCCCTTCCTGTCATTTAACATGTGGAGCTTTATCTCAGGGAAAATGTTCTTTTTTGGGGGGGTGCTTTTATACTGTTGAGAAGTTGTACAGGGAGAACGCGGGTACATTTCTCTGCAGTTGTTGCTTCCTCCCTCCTTGCCTGTTCCTCTCCTTTCTCACTCCTCTTGCTGCAGCACTACGCTGGGTCCGAAGCGGCACCCTTTGAAGGCCACCGCACTAACTTTTGTGGGGCTGTGTGGGAATACGCTGCTGCACGTACAGAGATCCTTACGCTAGCAGCACAAAGCGAGCGGGAAAGCACTGTCACTGACAAGCCTTATGCATGAATGACACTCCTCCACTTCAAGGTGGCATGCATGGGCCAGTAGTGGTGAGGACAACCAACCCAAAAGTGACTGACTAAGCATGAAGTTCAACCAATGCATCTCCACCAGGCTTCTAGAAACAGCAACCGTGCTGTGCCTCCAGCAGCAGGGACACGTCAGCTGAACACACCTAATCAGCCCCCTTCAGTTTGGTGGGGGGCTGCAAGTTCACGCAGGCAGGCCAGCATCCCACACACAAAGAAACCAGCTTTCCGATGTGGATAAAGACAGTGCTCAGACTGCCTGATGGCCTGAAAGTTGGCCAGAAGGGTGGTAAGAAGAGAAGCCGCAGCCTTCACAGCTGCTATTGCTATTCAGACAGGGATTTTATGGCTTGCAGCCCTGTAGTCTAGGCTCTTAAATCTCCACCTACATTGCACTCTAGGTGCCCTAAAGTGCTCTCGTGCCTCTTCAGCAGAGGCAAGTGACAATGAGGGACTGTATGTGCCTCTGAACAAACCAACTTCCTTAACAATCTCTATATGGCTTATCTGTTTTTCAAGGAGAGCTCCCCAGGGACGTGTAAATACAAGCCTCTTCCAGTGAAAACAAAGAGTAAACGGATCCCCATTTGTTCCACGTGCAAAGTAAAGTTGTTAGGCTTTAATTTTACTGCAGCAGCTAAACATATAACCATCTTGTAGGCATGCGATTGAAGTCTTTAGCGGTCTTAAAAACTAAAAGCACTAAGCAGGAGCAACTCTTGAAGTTAGGTTGTCACATTTAATGTGCGCTTCCGTCATCTACTAGATGCTCCAGCCTTTTCCTAATCCTGGTCTCCAATTTTTCTTCTAAGTGTTGCCAATGTAATAGCGTACAATGGGCATCAGAAGGGAACTGATGGCTTTGATTCAGGCATTGGATTTGGCCCTGGGAAGTTTGGGATGCTTGTCCCTGGCTCTCTGACAAGTCCTTGAGTCAAATAATCACCCCTCTGTAAATGTAGGGGAGTCAATCTTCTTGTCTCATGGCCTCTTTTCTGCCCTACGTCCCATGCAACTAGGGCAGGAGTTACATCTTATTATTGAGTAGAAACAGTGTTGAGCAAGTTGAGGTTATCTTGTCTGGATTTCCAGATATTAGTGTAACATGAAAAATTCATATTGTAAGTCTGCCAAAGAAGCGTGCAAGTTTCTGTCTGGACTTATTTTCCCTTAAATATACATTATCGTTTTTAAAATTAAACTTTATTTCTAAGAAACCTAGGGCTCTTTTGTCTGGAAGGAGAGAGGTTTATATAGTGTGTATTTTTTCTTTCAGAATGTCAGCTGTTTTTTTCCTTCACTGTAGCTCTAATAAGGGTTTATATCAGTCATATCTCTGAATTAGCACTTTTGTCTTAAAGCAGGGATGCTGAACCATATTAATTACTTTACCTCAGAGACTGTCCTTGAGCTGCTTAATGAACCTTCAACAACCCAAGCCTCTGAAAAAATCCTCTACCCCCACTGCAGCCATCCCAAACAGTTTCTTCTAAGAAAGCTTAAAAAGACCCCACCCACCAAAATAAAAGCATCAACGGTGTGAAACCAGCTCCCATCTGGTAAGAACAGACAGAAAATCAAAGCTGAGGCTAAACATCACAAGCCAAAGCAGAAAGAGAAGGTTGCACACCATTCCAGAACTACACCAGAACCTCCTTTGCAAAAAAAGAGGAGCACCCACAATAACCAGAACCAAGATGCTTCTCCAACGAAAGCAGCACGAGCTAATGAATAACTGAAGAGGAGGAAGAGAGCAGATTAAGAAGCCAGATTTTTGAAGCTCAGTGATTTCCGGAAAAGCAAGTAACTTGTAAGATGAGGTCGAAACAAATGTTTTTGAATAGTGACCAAATAACAGAGAAACAGTTGGCTCCCTGTGCCCGTGCTCCCAGGTGCGCCATCCATTAAATGTACAGCGTCACCACAGTCTCTTATATGTTCTATTAAACCTTAACCAGCACCAGCCACCTCACATCTAACTGGTCTTTGCAAATCATGCTGTGATCTCCTTTTGATGTAAGTAGTTATAAGAGTCTCTGGACGTTCACTGGTAAGATTTGACTGTGTATGACTGTCTAATAAATGCAAGTGCCTCCAACTTTCAGGGCTTGCATCTTTTATCCAAGAATATGAAATAGACATGTCAATGACCTCACCTTTCTCTTTTTTGTTGTTGTTCTTTTAACTGAAATGCAGTGAGAAGTATATTTTAAGAGTAGTTGTCTTTCAGACAATGAAATTAGAGAAATTTTTTTTAAGCAATTTTTTTTTTTTCAAGGTATGATCACCTGCCCCAGGTTCCAAATGATTCAGCAAGGGCTGGAATCCTAGAATGGTTTAGGTTGGAAGGGACCTTGAAGATCCTCTAGTTCCAACCCCCCTGCCATGGGCAGGGACACCTCCCACTAGACCAGGTTGCCCAAGGCCACGTCCAGCCTGGCCTTGAACACCTCCAGGGACGGGGCCTCCACAACTTCCCTGGGCAATTTGTTCCAATGCCTCACCACCCTCCGAGTTGAAAAATTTCTTCCCTAATGATTAATCTAACCTGCCCTCTTCCAGTTAAAAGCCATTCCCCCTCGTCCTTTGTAAAAAGTCCTTCCCCAGCTCTCCTGTAGGCCCCCCTTTAGGTACTGAAAGGCCCACTATAAAGGTCTCCCTGGAGCCTTCTTTTCTCCAGGCTAGAACAGCCCCAACCTCTCCTCAGCCTCTCCTCACAGGAGAGGTGCTCAGCCCTCGGATCATCTTCGCTTCAGCAAATCTTAAAAAAACAAACAAGCAAACCCAAAGTAACAGAAAACTAAGCGCACCCCCACAGAAATGCTAGCCACAGCTGAGCCATGGGCTGGATGGAGCCGCCACCTGGCTTCTACCTGAGCACAGGTTGGGCCTCTGCCCTGGGGAGCAGAGAATGGGCGCGCGTGGCGGTCATGGCCTGCAGCTCTCCATGCCAGACCACTCCTCTCCGCCCGGTGTTTCGAGCTGACCCCGAGGGAGTGCGGGGGTCCCCGGCAGCGGCGGTGCCCCCTTCCACCCGCGGCGCAGGATGCCCCCATGGATTTGCCAGGGGCGAAGCGGCCCGAGCCAGGAGCGTGGGGCGGCATTGACCCAGGGGGAAGCGGGGCCCTGACAAACCTCAAACGTTCTTTTCCAGAGAAGTGATATTTATTCGCGTAGCAGAGCCACGGCCTGGTTTTACACTCCCACCCTCTGGCGCTAAGAGGGACCCAGAACAAATTACGTCATTCTGCCGCTCATCTCCTGCCACACACCCTCTGGTCATGCAAAAAAACCCAGCACCCTGCTGCCGCAGGTCGGGGAGTGACCACCTGGGGCGGCTGACCGTCCTCCCCTCGCGGAACGAAACTCCCGGCCTTGGTTAGGGGAAGGAAAATTAAAAATTGGGGAAAAAACCCCAAGAATACGGCCTGAGGCCCCCAGCGAGGATCGAACTCGCGACCCCCTAGTGTTTTACAAGACCCAGTGCTCTAACCACCTGAGCTATGGAGCCACCTATCACTACTAGCCCCTGCGACGGCTCCTGCGCTCTGCCGGGCCCGCCCGCCCGCGCTGCCGCCCGGCTGCTGGGGGACCCTAGGGGAGCGCGGCGGGCCGCGGGGCTCGGCACCACCCTCCTGCCGTGCTGAGCGTACGGCGGCGGGCAGGGCGGCGGGTGGCCCCCGGGGCGGGCACCTGCGCAGCAGGCCAGCGGGTTCGCCCTGCCCGCCGCTAGGCCTCGGGCTGCGCCTCAGGCCTCGGCGGCGAAAATAAACCCAGCTCCGGGCACCCAACCACCCGCCCCCGCGTCCCCGCCCCTCCCGCCCCGGGCGTCTGCCCCGCGGTAGCGCAAGCAGCGGCGAAGCTGAGGAAGCCACCACCCGTGTTTCCTCACCACCCCGGCTGGCCCAGGGCCGCGTAGGCCAAGGGCGGTAGGCCCCATCGGGCCCGCCAGCCCCTCGGGGCTGCCAGGCCCCCCTGAAAACAGCCCCCCGCACCCCGTTCCTCCAGCAGGAAAAGCTACCCGGGGTGGGAGGGCTCCCCCTCCCCTTTATCAACAAGCAGGTGCACCTGCTGCAAATTTAGGGGGTGATAATCGACTTTGTGTTGTAAATCTTCTCAGGTTTTGTGAAACAACTTACAGAAAAATGGGTTTAACTGTCTTACAAATAAACCACAAGTCTAGGCTGATTCGGATATGAACCCAACCGGGAAGACAGGCATTGTGTAGCTCTTATTTTCTCTTTTAGTTTTTTACAGAGCAAGTGAAGATGTTCTTTCTTTCTGCATAAAAGAGCCAGCCTGTCACATGCAGCCCTCCTCCATGAAAGTTTAGGTGAAGGTGAAAAGGTACGCTGTGGAGAGGAAACTGACAGACATCATTCTGGAGTAATAAATTTCTGCCTGCTACACTGCAGTCACATTCTAGAAAAGCTGACATGATTTGTTGGGTGCAAGCCTCAAACTGCGTGGTGACCAAAAGTAAAGCTCCCTTGAAATGAGAATAGACAGAAAAAAGCTGCATTAGGGAGTTAAAGACCTTTCATCCGTCCCCACACTCCACCAAATCATGAACTAGATCCTCTTCTTTTTTTTTTATTTTATTTTTTTTATTTCACCTTCTCTTTAAATGGGTATGATCCTCTGTGGAAAACCTAGACCAGTCTCTGGTGAACATCTGTCTTCTTGTTTATGTAAGACACTAAAATTACTCTAAAATATCTGCTTTTGACCTCTAATGTGGCAGCTGATAAATTAGTGAGGTTTCACATTGCTTTGACAGTCGCTTTTTTCCCCTTCCCTTTGAAGATAGTGAGTTTTTAGAGTTGGTAAAGCTCTTCCAAAGAGGGCTAAAATGTCTGTAGTGAGCTGTTCTGCTAATGCCTCAGGGAACTGAAATAGAAGCATAGCTTGTTGTATAACCTTAACGTAGGTTTACGCTTTTCCTGCTGTAAGACAAACCTACCTTCATCAGTCTAACAGAGACCGAGAGCAGGGGCAAGATGTGTTCTGAGAACAGAGCAGTGTTGAAATCAAGTTTTCTGTGATAGTATGGTTACCTGTCGCTCTTGTTTTTAACTTAGATGCAAAGTCTGAAACTGCTGTGGTTGCCCTGCTCGCAGATTCCCTTTTGCTGTCTGTTTAGCGCTCCCTGCAAGGTGGGCTAACACTTCAAATGCTGTGTAGCACACAGTCTTGGTCAGTCACCCTGGGTGGGATTCAAGATGTGTGATGGAGGCACCATCCTCATCAGTAAGCCCTCTAGCTTCTCTTTGCCGATGGAGATAAGGAAAATGGGACACTTCTAGGATGCAATTCATCTCACCTGAACGGCAAACCTCTACAAGAAGTCATCTGAATCACTGTCCAGAAGTGCTTGTTTCTCAGTTGACTGTGAAGGGAGTCGATGCTGACAATGTCAGCAGTTAAGTGAGACACATCTTATTGGATGTGACAAGTTTGTACCAACTAAGTTCGGTTAGTGAGCAGATACTCTGCTGAGACCTGGCTGGGAGGGACACAGCAGCTGCTTTCTTTAACAAGCACAGCAGCACTACTTAACTCCCTGTCTGCAAACTGCCTAATGCTCTTAGCCAGCCCGTCCTCCTCAGTCATGTTTGCACAGGCATAAGCTATAGTTTAATTTTAATACCCTTTTGCTTTAGATGTTTAAACTATAAATAACTGTAGCTGGAAATTTCCCCATCAGAGGACCAAGAGGATTTTTAGGGAAAATAGCAAGATAAATTATACGTCTAAAGAAGACTCTATGAATATTTCTGCAATTAAACACACAGATTTTGAAATTAAGCATTTAGGCAATACAAATGGCATATTTAGTCTTCTGTTTATTGCTTGTTGAAAGCCACTAGATGGAACCTAAGTTCCATCTGTGGAACTGCGTGAAAGGGTGAGGAAAAATTTTTTTAACAGACTTCAAATGCTGAAAAGAGTGCATTTTTACCACACACGTTTTTAAAAAAATCTGTAGGACAATTTACCTTTAAAGATGTGCCAAGCATGTAAAGATCCACGTTTATAAAATGCTCTGTAACATTTCTGCTGTTTTGCAGTAAGGTTAAACTTGTGTTGTGTGTCCCCCCCTTGCTAAATCAGGGCTTTCGCAAGCATGCATTCTTTTCTATCTAGTTCAGTGAATTAATGCTGATAAAGTGGAGGGCGAATAGCAGCTGTTTAGTAAAGGCCCTCTGAAGGCAAGCAGGCAGGCCCCTTTGCAACCCTGCCTTGCTGGTGTAAACACATTTGGCTTTTTCTTTCATATAGAAGAGTTTTCTAAAGCAGACACTCCCCAGGTAAAGAGGAATGCTGACGGTTATTTGCAGCAGCGCGCAGAAAAGTTTCCCTTTCCTGAGGAAAGCTGTTAAGAAGGAGCAGGATTTGAAAGATCTATCCTAGACTTTCTCTACACCAAGGACAGGCATCAAGCTAGGAAATAGACTTGCTAGTGTAAGAATAGATGTAGTCTTGCACTACGTCTGGACCATGGCTGTTATTAAAAAATGACTTAGTTTTTTGTGATTAGCTCCCTGACTGTCCTTAGCAGACCCACTGAACAAATATGTGTTTAACTGTGTGTAAAGCTGGTGTCAGTCCGCAGATGTCAACCATGTTGCTGTCAATTTACATCCGTCTCATTGTTAAGAGCAGTGAGCTAATCTCATGCATATTCCATATGATCTTATTACCATATCTTGCATTCAAATGGTAACAGGAGAAGCAAACCAAAGGACATGACTCTTCAGACGCGGGATCATGAATTATCCCTAGAAATTCTACTTATACTATTAGTATTCTCTTTTTCTAACTCCTTTCCCTGGCTTGCCCATCCACTTCCCTGCTGAATTCAGTTTTACTGGTGTTTTGTGGGATTTCAGTTCTTTGTTGCACAAACCAGCTACCAGCTTTGGGCTGCGGGGGGTATGAAATAAAAAGCAGCGACGGTCTTTCCTCTGCAAGACATGGCTGTGCCCTCCCTAACAGGTTGCTGTGGCTTGCCTACCTTTGTCCTCTTCACATCTGATTTTCTATGTCCCAGGTGCAGCCTAGTGCACTGGGATTATCTCAAGCAGAAGTACAGATCAGCAAAACTGGTGTGCTTGCCTTTCCTTGTCACAGCTCCAGTCTTTTTATTGAAATGGGATGTTCTGGGGTGTTTTAATCGTTTGACAGTACCGTTGGTTTTGTTTCTTAGAGAAACTCAGTAGTAACCTAAAAGTGTCTGAGTTTACTGTATTCATTTTAATTCACAAGTGCTGATAGATTATTTCGTCTTGTATAAATCCAAGGTTGGTTTTTTTTTTTTTTTTTAGTAAAATGTTATTAAAATCAGGGGAACACTTCCTGCTGAGTTTGGGTGGCTTTTGGAGTGGGTCCTTGGGGTATTTTAGGCATTGAAGGATCTCAACATGTGGTCGAGGCCTGCCTTCTCCTCTGCATGAGAAGCTTTAAGTCCTGTTTGAGTGAGATATGCCTGAGGAAATGTCCTGTTCTGCAGTTTTGACCCAATCAATCCTTTTAAAAAACATTGTTGTTCAAATTACACAGGAATGATCCACTTGTCCTTGAAAAAATTGGATAGAAAAACATGAGCTAGAACTAGATAAAAATCAGCAAAATTAACCTCCTATGATTTTTCCCACTAACAGTTACCTTGTGTAACAGAGGCTGGATAAGGCTGTTTCCAGGTTTGAGCCTTGTGCACTGCTTGCATCCCCTACTCCATCCTAGCATGGGCTACTGGTGTGCACCCTTCCCCTTCTCTGGTACTCTGCTTTCCATAGGAAAGAAGTTCAAACATGCAACAGATATGGTGACCTTTCAAAATTACTTGGTAGTCTCAGTACTCTTCTTTTGGACAAGCATCGCATGCAAAAAAAATTCATCGCATATTGAGCATCGGTACTTTTTCTGTAGAAACGCCATCATTATTCTTAAGTCATATTCCAGAGTAACGGTTCTGTACTGCCTCATTGTGCTCTCCTGTTGTGGAACATGATACAGTTACTTTTTTTTTCCTTGAAGCTAACATGTGTCTTACGCACTTTTCTTAATGTGGGGGGATCCAAGCAGAAGAGATGTTGTCTTCAAATGCTTTATGGTTTTCTTCCTGAAACAAGAAAGGAGTAATCTAATTTTGCTTGCTTCAGAGTTATTTCTCTGATCCAGATCAGATTTGAAAGCTATTTGTTATAATAAAGTGTTTCTAATTGTGATTAGTAAGGTAGCTGGTGGTCCTTGGCATCTTTGAAAAACAAGATGTTTCCTGCTTCAGGCTAACCTGGCTGCAAGTGAAAGATGTTTTCATGACAGTTATGTAGTTTGAGAAAGAGCTAGTATATTTCTTTTTTTCCTGTCCTGGATTAAAAAGAAGTTGTGTCTATTTATGTTACTATCAAAAAGGTCTCCTCCTTGTCGAAAACATTTAGGAGGCCTGCGTCTTAGCCGAAGGACATAGTGTTTTTCAAAGTGCAGAAAAGGACTTGACCATGCCTGGCCTTTGCCTTGAAGACAGAGACACTACTGGAGCCCAGCTGGGGAAGGGACAGAGATCACCTAGCACTTCACCTCTCTGGGAGAGCATGAGGGCTTCCCCCTCCTGGAGCCACCAGAGAGATCAGCTGTCTTCCAGCGGGTGGGTGAAGAAAGTGCTGTGACACATGTCTCACCGTGCTCTGACCAGTGAAGCTGCATGCACTGTCCTCTGGCTGGGTGTGCTTTCCACACCCCCCGAACCACGTCGAACCTACCCAGAGCTCCCACCAGATGAAGCATGGCTGCACGGTGGCCCTCAGCCCTGGTCTGCATGTCAGCCAGGCCAGCTGCCCAAAAGGTACAGCATGTTGAAGGCTGTGTGCTGCCATCGCCCAGCTTCTTGTCCTCCTGTGTCCCCTGTAGAAGTCCACAAGGCAGGAAATAGCTGGCCCATAGCTGTGCATGTGCTGGTCGGTCTGTCGCTAAACCTGTATGTTTGTGTCTATGTATGTATATACACATTTATGTATGTTTGTGCTGCCAAGCAGAGTGTAGAGCAGCTGCGTTCTCACTCTCTGGAGACACTAACCTGAAGGCCTCTGCTAAATTGTTGGTTTTCAAAAAGTGCGGGAATGTAAGACTGTCTTCGAGGCCATTAATCCTCTCAAATTTGGCTGAAACCAGTTAGCAGATTTGAAAGTTACTTGGGAGCGGGGATGGCAACCAGTGTGGTTACACGAACCTTTTTCCAAGGAAAAACCAAGCTAAAAATGTACTGATCACATTTTCCAAGCAAGCTTCTTAAAATTCTTTGGAAAACAGGCAATTCAGGAATGAGTGTGAGACGGAGGAACCAGGAGATCCAGAGTCCCCGTCCCTTACTCCGATATGGACTCTGCTATTTAACCCTGTGCCCTGTTTCCATTGCTGTCCAGCACTTCCCTCCCAGCCTCCCAAAGGGATGGTGAATGCGTGTGTCGTATCGTAGCATGCTCTATAAATGCAAAGTCATATTATTATCAGCGTAAAAATAGACTCAGAAGATTTCAAGTGGGCTGTAATGGAATAAAAATGTCGAGCAACAGGATGGCCCAAAACTCCCTGCACTCTGAAAAAAATATGATCAGGTTCATTTTTCTGTTGCTGTTTTTAGACACAGGGAACAAAGCTGCTTAATAGGCACCAGAATCCTTGTTTTTAAATGATTTTTTTTTTTGTGATGGTTTCTTCCAAGGAGCTGTAAAGCTATAGGTACTAAGTCCCTTCTTGCAACTCAAGCGGGAGGTAGGGAAATGGGAATGTGTCCCAGTGTGGTCAGCACTGCTGTAGATGGGAGGCTGTTGTCTCAGCCATGGCCTGTTTGCAAGGATTTGAATATTTGGCTCAACTGAGGATGCAGCTACCCAAATGAGACACAAATGTGTGGGTCTGCTGTGGGTTTCAGTTACTGAGAAAGGCAAAATAAAAGACCTGTCACAACTATCGGACACCTTCCTCAAGGGCTTCCATTCCCTTTCCTGTGAACCACCTCTGAGTCCCAAAGGCAGACAGTCTCTATGCCAATCAAGGAATAAATTGTTCCTTGTTCTGGAGCTCTCTTAAGGTAGATGGAGGAAAGATGCATGTATAATAAATAATACATAAACTGGGAAAAGGCAACTGTTGCTTAATTGCTGGACATGATAACTGGAGCTAGGTGATTTTTTTTTTTTTTCCGAGGAAAAGTAAATGAACTGAAAATACGGTTTTGTTCCCAGCTCTGTGACTGATTTTGCCATGTTTGCTGCTAGAGACAACGGTTTGTGGGTTAGAGTCACAAAAGTAGCCGTGTGTTATTCTTCTGTGCAGTTAGTTTAGAATATCCAGCATCCATTTCCCCGTGTGCCTGGGGAGAGTCACGCTCTGAGCTGCAGGCGTTCAGAGACCTGTCCTCACCACCCTAGGTTGGGCAGCCTGGGACATTTCTGCTGAAGCAGAAACACACTCTGGAGGAGCGACCGGGACCAGGTGTTTCAGCCCCCAGGTAGGGTTGGTGGCCTCTGGACACCAAATGAGAATGGGAATTTACCGATTCCCTTCTCTGTTTTTAGGGTTAAGCTGGATGGACTTGCATGGTCCTGTCTACGTACAGACCTATCAGTTGTTCTGTGGATGAAATAAGTTCCTCAGCACCTCTGCTCTTCTGTCCCAGGAGAATATAATCATTTTCCCAGTTATTGGGCTGAACCAACTTATGCCACAGAACAAACTGAAATGAAAAAACATTGGATGGGACGTTTCTGTATACTTTCCCACTTGCGAATTTTCATGTGGTATTGAAGCCCTCCTCTGCAATGCAGTCCCTTGGTTCCCATTGCTGGTTGAGGTTTTGAACATGGATTGTGCACGTGGCTGCAGTTCTGTGCACTCTGGTTTTGTTGTCTTCAGCTGCCAAACTGCTGAGGGTCCTGTGTACACTCTGACCCAGTTATGAGTATCTACCGTTTATGAGGTGAACAAAAATAGCAACTAATACATAGGTATGCTGCAGCCTCACTGCATAAAATCTAACAACGGCTTTGTTTTAGGATAGCAAACCAGCTGAGTATCCTTTCCTTAGATCTGGATTCCATTAGAAATGAGCCAGAAAAGAATCTGAGAAGTGATAGGTCCTGAATGTTGGGAAGCTGCAATTCTGCTCCCAACCTTATGCTATCCCAGTAATTGGTAGAAACCCCTCCTCCCAAAGTTGCTGCTGTAAAGCTTTCCTGAACCACATTTTGGAAAGGTTTGAAGACCAGCTTTTGAGTGATCAGCTCCTCTTTTGACACCGTTTCCATAAGCCTGCCCACCAAGCCTGGAAAATCTCACTTCCTTCCGTTTTTAGGCAGGTGCTACTGTTTCAGAATATGCTTTTGCTGACAAAGTATTGTCCAGTTTTCAAAGTAGTGAGTAATTGGCTGTTTCCAAGTCCCTTCTTTGCTTCTGAAGGACCAGACTGTCTGCAGACCCTTGAACCTCCCTTCTTTTGAGTAAGCTTGGACCCACAGTTCAGCTCTGTGATTGGGTTTGTGTCTCCTTTGCCATTTTTCCTGCTTTCCATTGGGTTGGAAATACTGAGAGCACAGCGTTCCTCAGGGTACTATCTGTTTTCTTTGGTTTTCCCAAATGTAACATGTCGTGCAGAGCTGAAAATGAATGGGAAGAGAATTAATGAAAATGTTTTGAATCTTGAAGATTTGGATTAACCCTTGTGTAAAGCTTTTGGGTTGAGTCTTGTCTCTTTTAAATTAGTTCACTCTATTATAGTGCAGATATATATACCACTGAGGTCCTGGCTAGCTAATGAAGGCTAACGCAGGTGATACTACATCCTTCAGACACCGGCATCCAATGCACACTCTAATGGCTTTGACAAATCCCCTCAAGCAGAACTGTCAAGCTGACTCCATGATCAAATGTGCCTAAAAGCACCACTGAGAATGTCAAACGGGACTGATGAGGTTAGATCGCATCTGCATGACGGGATAAATGGTTCTTGAGCGTAATTCACAAATCAGAACATTAGACTATTGTAATCAAACTCCAAGTGAGCCTCTCTGTGGGGCATAAATATCAGCAGCTGCTCTTCATACATGACAGATCTGTTTCAAAACTTATACATGCCTATGAATTCTTCTCCTGACCAAAATGTATTTGAAGGGTGCCTTAATCTGCCATAGAGTAGAGAAGATACATTAAGCACCTTAATTCACTTAGGTAACTGACGTATTAATGCTTTTATTGTGTTGGGAAATGCTAGTCCCAATTTACTTCGCTATTATGTGAGTAAATTTAGAAGCGACTCCTTTGTAACCTCCAGTCAGGACTGGTTGAAGGGCAGTGGACTTATCAAGCCCACAATTTCCGAAATGTGGAGCGGAACTGATTCAACTCCCGTGGAAAGACTGGGTCAGTATTTCTGTGTAGTCAGAAGTAGGAAGTGATCAGGGTCAGGATGCAGAGGCACTTCTGCAACATAAATGATAATCAAATCAGTCTGCAAGTTATATTGGTAAATACAGGACTTACACGTCCAGTGGGATTGATGAGTTTGTATATACGAATCTGAGCCTGTTTAGATCTCAGATCAGCAAAATATTTAAGTGGCGTCACTTTCAATGGTATTCAGAAGTGTGCTGAAATGTCTGGCTTGTACCGGTCCATAGTCCTTTTCTGTACCTTTTAGTATGTCTTCATTTGAGAGGTGTAATGTCTTGCTGCCCTCCAGGAATCCTCATTTGTTGTTGTACTGGTTGTTTTTCTTTTTTAAATCTCCACAGTCATTCCCATTGAGAATGAGGAGAGGAACAGGGAGTCATTCCATTCACTGAAATACAGGCTGTGAAACAGCTGGGTCATCTGCTGTGACCCAGAGCATGAAACCCAGTGTGTTAAGACCACATTCCTTATCAGCAGGGCAATTCAAATATACATTAGATGGCATATCTTTTGCCTGGTATTTGTTAGGTCTTACAGTGGCTTTATACTTTCTGGGCTATCAAATCCATCTTACCTTACAAAGTAGGGAATAATTTAGCATTTTATCTATGAAATGTTCTTAGTCTTCCAGTTGAGACATTACTGGATTGAGGGATTGTGTTGTGGGTGTGTTTATGAGGCATTCTTTTCTTGGTAGCATTTCCTCTGCACAGTGGAAAAGCTCTATATCAGTGTCCAGAAAAATCACAAAAAGAAAGGATGAGAAGTGTCTTACCTACAGAGGACCCAGCTCTGGTGACCTTTCCACCAGTGCAACCCTAGGCAAAAACTTACTGAAAATTACACTTAACCTTTTGCTTAATTGGCTGTTCTTCTGGTGGAAGCAATTCTGGCAGTGGGATAAATCTGGCCAGTGGTGGACTGTTGGTTTCCCGTAAAAAGTATTAATCAACTCTTTATTTAGTTCTACAGTTGAAGCAGAATTGCTTCAAGGTTGAAGACAATAGTGTCCACTAATATGGTACAAGAGATTACAGCTGGGAAATGTCTCTTTCAAGCAGTTCTGGAAAAAAAAACGGTCATATCTTCAAGTAAATAAAAATTGATCCATTCCTATTTATGGTGAATAAATAAGTACTATATGAAGGAAACAACACTAAAAAGAGAAATGCTTTTAAAGACTGACTCAGCTATTGTGGTTTTATAGGACAAGTGAATGAAACTTGTTTGGATTCTTCCCAGAATAAATATATACACTTTTAAAGTCCTCTGGAGAATAGAAAAAGAATCAACAGTAATGCAGAAGCACTAGTTTAATCTCCAGTCCACCAGATAATTTTGCTTTACTGTGCAGTGCACATGGTCAGTCCTAAACCATTTTTATGCCTCACATACATGTTTAACAGTTGGAGTCCTTGAACGTGTCTATGAAGCAAAAGTAGAGAGGCCTAAGTTTTTCTTAGTGTACTAAACTGAGAAAGGCAAAGAAGCGTGGGTTTGCTTGTACCCATCCCCTTAGACATGTCCTTGGGCTGAGAGTTCTCTATAAGGAGAATTCTTGGTATATATTGTGGGATGTCTGGAAAATAGATGGTAATAAATACATCATTTTATGTGGAAGATGGATAATTCAATGCCTAAGAATGTGAACTGGAAAATAAATCAATGCAAAGAGACTTTCTCTTCTTTGGTGTTCATTTCTCCTTTTTCTTTCCCCAGTGAATGTTCCTCAGCAGTCCCAGCAGAGGGATGTTTTTACAAATCTCATGCTGAAAATCTCAGATCTGCTGTTTTTCCTCATGAGAATTGAGAATTGCAGACCGGAAGGTGGATCATTTCAGCTCGTGTTTAAAGCAGCAAGTAGCAAGTCAAGGTAATTTCAATACCAAGTTGTTGTTTCTAGTTGAACCGATGGTCACTTGTTCTAAATCACTCCGACATGCTTAGTGAGAAGTAATAGCACATTTCTGTCTCCTCTGAACTCCTGAATTTACAGTGATAATTGTATGACATGAATCTAGGTTTAAGCTAATATCCAGTTACCTCTTCCATTTTCATTTTACGCTTGCTTGCTCTGCAATGATCCCCTTTAGACTGGTAGTTCTATAAATCTTTGTCACAGAGGGTCACTGGGTTTGAGAGAAAGGAGAAAGAACTGTGAACAAAAAGAAGTCTAATGTGCTTTCTCCACTGGATGCTGTGCCAGAGGTAGGTGTGCTTGCTCCAGTCTGATTTAGCTAGTGCAGATGCCACTGCTAAATGTGTAAACTAAATACAATCTGGTAGGTGTTTCTTAATTAGTTTGTTTACAGAAGCACTTACAGAAACAATTTGGTTCAGCAAGAGCTGATCAATCAAACTTCAGCTGAAGAAACCCCTGAGTGACCCTTTCCACCTGACCTGCTGGGGGACAGGTTAGAAAATATCGATAACACCAGCTATTTGCTGCTGCAGTGTGCATTTAGTGTCCTCTGTGTGCATTTGGGGGAAGCAGGGAGGAACCACTTTTTCCACCTCAGTTGGAATACTTCTCCTTCTACAAACACACCTTTGCCAAAGCAAAAAAAAACCTGAAAACTTGGCAGTCTAATAAATGTGAAGATTATGCAGATGAGAATCCCAAAGCCCTGACCACAGCGTTGTTTAGATGAATTGGCAGAGTCTGAAAACCTTTATCTCATCCTTCTGACCTAGGGTTATTCCCTTAAATGCCTTCTTCAGGCTCATTCTCCCAGTTCCCATTTTAGTGTCTCTCTTGTGGTGTAATAGAAGGAAGCACGAAGCTCATATTCTCTTAAGTGTTGCTTGGAAAAGGAGTATCAGTGAGACTGATATTTTTTCTGCAGATCAGTGTGTTGTGGCGCAGGCTGGATTGACATGTAGATGCTGTTCTAGTACGTAGTACCCAAATACAGCCTCAGAGGCTGGAACTGTGTTTGCATGAGTGTATGTCCTACATCTGTTTTGAATGCTTTATCATCAGTTTTACTCGTGCTGGTTGTGCAAGGAGCCCCAGATTTGTGGCATCAGTCTTCACCAGTGGAAGGCCACAACACTTTGTCCTTGAGGAAGCTTCTTCCTTAAATCGTCCTTATGCTTGGATATAGCTATCAGACTTTAGATGATCACCTTATCTGACAGTAGCTGCCTTGCAGGTCCCCGTGGGTGTACCCTAGATTCTGGGTGCTCCTGTGACAGGCACAGGTGAAGACACTTTGTACTCTTGGCAGCATCAATTATGCTACGTTGTAAATGTGGACTCCTTTACTCAATTAACATGACAGGTTGAGCCTGGCAAAGCTCTTGTGGCTGATCATGAGTTCAACTGGTCCCTGTATTAGAGAAAGAGCTATAGTACATCCAGTTATGTACTTTGTGGAGGGTGAGCAATTTACATAAGTTGCATAGCGGGTCAGAGTGGAAGTGAAGTACGTAAGAGTTTCTTCTAGGAGCGAATTGGAGCAAGTAGTGTACTGGATTTACACTATGAAGCTCAGATCCTGCCTTATACTATGCTGTTCTAAACTATGCTAGCTGACAATCTGAGCATATGACCATCTAAGCCAATGATTTTAAATGACAATTCGAGCCGTGTAACTCAGGATCTGGATGTTCTTTTGAGGTGCTTACATTTCAAACTAGACTGCTTATGTTTAACATCCTTTCTGTCTCTCATAACTGCTGCTGGATGGAAAAAAACATTTGGTTTGTGGGATGCTATTTAATAAAAATAATTCTGTATGTCTGAATTTATAAGCTCTGATCAGTACCAATGGAGAAAACTGTAGGTGATCCCATCAGCAAAATCATCATCAAGTGCTCCCCTCTGGTTTTCATTTTTGCCTTAGAAGCAGGGGAAAGAAAGTGAGACCTTTTCAGACCACTAATCTGCAATTGTCCAATGAAATTATGAGATTTGAATTTGACAGTGAGGTTGAAAATGTCCTTGTTGTGCAGGAAAGGACGTAATCTGAAACTGTCAGAGTTGGAATAAAAATGCACATACAATAATTTGTCCAAAGTTGCTATCAAAAAGAAAATAAGGGAGATGTCTTTGTCAGCCAAAATGTCACACCTTGCAGATTTAGAGCAGGATGAAGTGATTTGCCGACCTCCATACTACTCACAGGGGCCAAATAAGTCTTTTCCCTGTATAATCCCACCTGCCTTTCTCTGACACTCCAGCCAGGGCTAGGCAGCCGATAATGTATAATGTCACTAATCTGCTGGGTCACATACAGTATGAAGCTCAGCATTTTGCAGGTTGCTGTCTGTCTTTGAAAGAAAGACCATTACACAATGCATGAAGACAGTATTCGCCTTTTACTATTTGTCTTCATGATCCCACTGACTTTCATCAGTAGTTCTGCTGAATAATAGCAGTGCAAAAACGTTATGGAAGTGTACCGGGGGACCCTATCTTAGACTTACCTGTTACACTACCTAATAGATACATCCTTCTCCTAATATAGGCTGTTTATCAAAGCATCTGTAGACAAGGATTTCTTTGAAGCAGCTGCCTGGGGAAGGTGTTTTTCATGAGCTTAGGGAAAGAGGAAGTATAGCAGGTCGAGAGTGGACCTGGAGCTGTGTGTAGGGGTTTTTTTGGCAGACGTTACATGCAGGATAAGATCTTGGGACGTGAGAATGTGGAGCACAGGAAACTTGTAAGCAACGTGTGAGACAGGTCATCTGAGAAGATTACAAGTATGTATTGGAGAAATTGGAGAATTATCTCAAGCTCTGCCGAGCTTTGTGCAACTGCCTATGTAACACTAAAGAAAGTTCCGGTATCTATGGAACTTATTTGCACATAATCTGCATGAAAACTCTATAAATTTAACACTGCTTGGCAGCTCTAAAGAATGGAGTCGCTTGCTTATGTATAAGATCATACCAGGTTACTTCTCACCCCCTTAAACCCGTCAGCCTAGTACAACAATTCAAGGAGAAGCATGGCAACGTCTACTGGTGGGAACAGTGACACTTCAATCAGTACGGCTCCTGCAGTTCTTGTATCTGTTGCTGCATCTGCCAGCTTGAGCAAAGTGTTATGGTGAATTTGTGGTGTGGGAACTGGAAGGGGAGCTCATACTATATCCAGTCTTTGAATGAGACAGCTTGTAAGTCGTTTTGACCGGGTGACGTTTCCAAATAGTGACCGATTCATGTGCGCTCATGTGCAGCGTAATGCAAGGAGGCATGCAGTCTCCGCTTAAGTGCTCCTGTTAAATCCCTGTGCACTTGCCTTGCATTCAGCAGCAAGCCTAACACCCCAAACACTGAAACTTTGTCATATCCTCTCGGCATTCTGAGAGAGATACAAAACATGGTATTTAAGGCAGTGATGCATGAGATTTTTTTAGTTTTGATGTGCCACAAACCTCTGGTTTTAAAGGCTTTAAGGTACCCTTGACAAGCATTTTCAGGCTTGGCAATCCCATTTTGTTAAAGATATACTTATTTAACTGAGTTCTGACCTTCTGGGACATTAGGTAGATGGGGTCTTCCTAGAAATACCTTCTACAGCCTGTTTACTCTTTGATTGTACTCTAGCATCAGATTCCCACCTCTATTCTTAACAGGCACAATTTCCATTTATTATACATAATAAAATATGTTGTAGGAGGTTTTCACTTGCTTTTAGGTATGCTGTCAAGTGTAGCGCACAGACGTTTAACCAGGAATAGCTACATCAGAAATCTTGCACAATGGAAGAGGATATTCCGTGTATGCATAGTTATATCACAAAGGAAAACCTGAAGCAGAAAAGAAATGTATGAGAACCAACACCCAGGAGTTTGGTGATGTAAGGCCTGTTTGGTGGTGAAGGCTTTCATTTGTCCATGTGAGCATGTGCAACAAATATAGTTCTCAATACAATTCTCAACTGCACAGTCTCATGGGTTTTTTTTCCCCTCTGGTTTTTGATCAGTACATAGTATGGTACTTGTGTGGCCACACAACAGCCTCCTTCATGATCTGCAGGGTCAAAAGGAAATGTTGTGTCAAAAAAAAAAGTGCTGTGAAGCTCAGCCTAGAGAGGAGGCCATGGGGCTTGGGAGAAGCATGGCATGCACCATTTTGGCAGGAAGAGTCAGAACTGTGGACCACGAGGTCGGTGTGAGGGGTAGGAAAAGCAGTTGCATGTATATTTTAAAGGCAGATGAATTTAATTTGGGGTGACAATGCCACAATCACCTCCAGCCTCACACTACCACCTCTGCTTCTCCAATTCCACTACCAGTGCTGGCACAAACATTCATAAACCAACACAGCTCGATGCAGCTCCCAGTTGCTGGTGTGAATGGGAAGGAGTAACAGGAATGGGAAGTGGGAGAGTTGTTTTTTTGTCAGCAGCTGGTGGTTATGTTGGTCATGGAACCACAGCTCATGACTCTAGGCACACACAGGTATTAGTTGTAGCTGTGCAATTATAATCTGTTTTTTTCCAGATCTAACATAGTTATATTTCTTTAAACTGAATATCCTGGATTTTCACTGCTTGTTTTGGAAACACATGTAATAAGCTTTATGTACAGTGTACCTCAAGTTATTGGTAAGCACTCTCAAGCTCTTCATGTATTTCTTCTTGGGGATCAAAGAGAATGAATCCCTTCCTGGAGTGAATTTGACTTACCCCACTATGGTGTTGTGGTCATATCCCTGCTGCCCTTTAACAGATCACAAAGCACACCTGGCAGCAGATCTTGAACTCACCCATGGATACTAGTTTTCAGCTTTGTGCTACGGCAGCTTAGCCTCTCAGTTTGACTCTCCTCCACCCATTTCCTTTCCTCCTCCTGCCTATGTGGGCATATGTTTTAGGCAGTAACCCTCTCCCTTCACTCCACAGTAGACAAAATATATATGTGAGAGGTGTCACATGTGGGATGGTTGCTACCAGTACCCCTGTTCCTGGTACTGAGATACCCTTGTTGGTGTGATGATTGACAAAGGGTAGTTGGGACCATGTATCAGTGTGGTTCTGTTCACAGTCACTCTCCACTCAGCTCTGCTGAAATGAAGAAGCTGAAATGAGAAGTGTGAGCTTGTCCCCTCCAGTGGGAGTCCTCTGTCTCTCCTGGTGTCAAAGGCAACCTGTCTTCCTGAGCTTGAGAGATTGTTAGGGGTTTGTGAGCTGCTTCCTTAGGCTGATGGTGGTGCAGATGGAAAGCAAAGAAAGGGAGAAGAGAGTGAGCAAAGAGGAAAAGGCAGGCAGGGCCCGTCCGCCTGGATGGAGACAAGCTATGTAGCAATGTGCCTCAGTCTTCCTAACTGCCCAGTAGGTATAATTGCAAGTCTTTGAGGAGCACAGAGAGAGTTAATGTTTCCATTGCTTGGATGAAAAGCACTGTGCACATAAAGTGTTTGCTATTGAGAAACTGATCCTATTTCATGATGTTTGTCAAGAGTTGATGTTCTGTTCCTCTGCTATCTTGCCCATTACAGGGGCGAGAAGGCATTAACGAGGGGTTCTGTTTGCTTCTCGTAATGGCTGATTCCCTTGCTGTTGGCTAAGAAATCATTAAGCTTGTTCAGAAGGAGACTGTGCAGATTTGTTTCTGAAACCTTTACAGAAATCTGTGGACAAATTGTCTGAGCCCAGGGCATTTCCAGATTGCATATCCTTAATTGTATTAAACACTTCAGAGCCATCTGACGGATGGTCTCACAGTTAAACCATCTGGTCTGGAAATTTAGGCAAGCTTTACTTTATGGAGAAACTCTGAGTCACTCACACCGGAGTGTCATTAGATGGCCCCTGGGCTGCTCTTTGGTGGAGAAAGGCTAGTATAGTGTCACTGCTGATAGTATGCTGATTGAGAGAAACATAAGGTTTTAGGGGCTCATTAGTTTTGATTAATTAGGCTAAAAATACAGCTTTCTTGCCTTTCTTGTCTTTGCAAAAAGACTAGTTACCCCCCCCCAAGTCCAAACCATAAAAATTGGCATTGTTATTTTAGTTGCTTTGTATTTGTTATTATAAATCTACAAAGCCCACTCTGCTTTCAAAACAAATTCTCGTTGTCTTTTAAGGTAGCTAATACTTGTTTACTTGAATACCACAGGGCTTAGAAGCTTTGCTGCACCTCCTGTTGCAACACCCGTGTGAGGTCGGGAATATGGTTACCCTCATAGTAACAACGGGAGGATGTACAGAGAAATAAGGTCATGTAGGAGAAGGTGACTTTCACTGAGGACTACACCAGCTGTGAGGACTACACCAGCTGCATGAAAGCCACTTTAGCGCTGGTTTCATGCCTGCTGGTTCCTGTGTGCTCACTCTCTTTCCCCGAGGCAGAGAAACTCTGTAAATAACTTGCTAAGAGATTCCCGGGGGCAGATTGGGTGCCATGAGGCCCCTCTTGTTCCCAGGCCAAGTGTGCACATGTGGTGTGTGGTGGGCTCAGGAAAGCCCCTCTTTCAATGGGGAGCTCATTAACGTCCTCTCATCGTGTGGTCGGTGTGCCCTGTGCTGGCCAGCTCAGGGAGTTTGAGGATGTTGGCTTTCCATATAAGAGAGCTCAGCAATAGGTTTTCATTCTCTTTTGTAATGATCTGTATTTAGTGCTGGCAAGGGGAGGCAGGGTGACCGATACTGAAAGGGAAGAGAGGCAGTTAGAGAAATGCTTTCAATTGCATACTGCAGGCACTGCAGACTCAGTTTTTGAGAGTATTTTGGCCAATAAACCAAGCATTTCTATTTAAAATTATTTGGAGACTAGGGATCTATTTGTGTGCTCAAGTCTGTCAGTTAAGCCCAAGAATATTCCCAGAATATTTCCCAGAAATGCCATGGATCACAGAAGGCTCTACAGGCCTGAATCTCTAGAAAATCACTTTTAAATTTACAGGAGGAGCCTAACTTTGGTTTGGTTTGAAATAAAATCCTGAACTGTCATGTCTTTGAACCTGAATTGTATCTGGAGACATACCTGGAGGCCATCCTGTTTCTCCCAAGGTACGATGTGAGTCCAAATGAGAAATTAACTCTGCTAAGCAAGAACTTGTGCCCCACTGTCAGATGTTCAGCAGTCAGCAGTGGCAGGAGGGAATGCTTTTCTTCTGTCTGGGTTTGCCAAAGTCGTTCACTGGCAGGGCTGAGCGACCAGGAGACTGTCTTAGAGGTTGTCTGGGACACAGCAAGCTTTCCAGCTTCCTGCTTCAGCTTCTTTATGTTCACTGCGTTGTGGGACAAATGTTGAATTGCCTTTTTTTCTTCCCCTTTGCTCCCTTCTCTCGCCCTCTCTTACCCCTTTCCCAACTCTTCCCACTGAGAGCATATATTATTAGGGAAGAGCAGTTTCATTTACGCAACCAATCTAATCTATCAGACATGGGCAGTCCTGCTACCAGGGCACTGTGCTTGATTAAGATTCATTACTTCTGAGACACAGTGGAGTTCTTTGCTTGTTACCCGCTTAACCCTCTTTCTCTAACTAGGAAAAGTCCCAAAGTGATCACTCTGACTGTCTGGGATGATCCCTAGATCAAAACTCAAATTTTGATCAGTTCTGTGTGCTGAAGGACTGACTGCTCCTGGTTTCCTAGGGGTAATTCAAAAGCAATGCTGTGGAAGTGAAATGACATTGTTCAGTGCTGGAGCTGGGATAAACATGGTCAGAAACTGAGCCTTTTCCCTCTTCCTCGTCCTTATTTAGGTGACGCAGCAAGCAATGCTAGCTTGCAGCAGGGCTACAATTTTAGAGGTGGTTTTGATGTCTAGGTAAAGGAAAACTTTGTTGGGTGAAGAGACTTTGTTCTGCCCAGCTTCATTCCTGGCTCTCTTACAATCTGCTGTTGTTTTCTGCTGTGCTTCAGAAGGTGCAGTTTCAGGAAGAGTACAACAGTGGCTTGAGGCCATCTCTGCTTCTATTCCTCAGCTTCTCAGCTGCTCAGGGGCCAGTTTAAATTAGAGCAGCCCCCGTGGGTACTCTTGCAGACGCTTTACCCAGCTGCTTCTGTTTCTGGAGCACAGAATGCCTCAGTCACACCCCCGTCCCTGACATTGCCCCTGTGCCAAGGACAGAGATGGTGGCACTGTACAAATATATGCAGGCTGTGTGCTGTTTTGTAGTTGTCGCTTTATTGCTGGAGCAGTGTGTGAAGGCTGAAATGGGTCTCAGTTCTGTAAAATGCTTATGTTATCTCTTTGGGGTGTTGCAAGGGTTGGAGTCTATGAACTTTAGTGTTACAGAACCCAACTTTTAATATATTGGGGGCAACTTTTGCTGTCTGTCTGGTGGTGGCTAAAAGCAGGGTGGAGGCATTCCAGCTACACTTGAATTTCCTGTGAGTTTGTGGTGCTCTGCATATAACTAAGGCCTTGCTGTATGTCCCAGTGCAGCAATACCAGTGGTGGGAAGCTGGAGAGAGGAAGCAATGGATACATTGCTGAGCTGCCCTCCCATTCCTCAAGTGGATGAGCTGGAGAGCAAACAGGTTCTTCAAAGGTTTTCACCAAAGTCAGCCAAAGATTGTGTTTATATGGACCTGTTCCCTCAAAAAATTTAGCACTTTGGTTGTTTAAGAAAAGAACTTGGCTGTCAATTTTCTGAGGGTATTTTGACGGAAAATATGGCATTGCTTGAAAAAAAAAAAGAAAGAAAAGTCTCTGAGTTGCAAAGAAAAGAAAAAAGAGGCCATTTTTCATGAAAGAACTGCACATGAAGCATTCTACCCAAGTCTTAAGATTGCTTCATTATTTGGGTGAATTTTTTATAACTGGGCTTTCCTTCACTCACGCCCCTATAGTTTTGCACAATAAAAGGAATTTTCCGTTACAGAGGCACGTGACAGGGTTTTGCGCATAATATTCATGCAGTGTGGTGTGGGTCTCTGAGTAAAACATCCTGCCTGAACATGAAGTGTCAGCACTAACCTGGTTAAGGAGTACATTGAACCCCTCTCATTATATAGGTCTAGTTGTCTGCTGTGTGTCACGGACGTAAGGGAGTGAAAACTAACCTGTTGCAATCCCGTAGCTGAGGGGTATCTTGTAAAGGCACCTCAAGGTTGCTCTAGGTTTCCTGGTGGATTGTAAGAGCAGCCCGCAAGATGGGCTGATGCTCCAGACAACGTTGTGTTTTAATAGTCTCATTGCTTCAGTGAGGCACGTATTGGCTGTACCCAAACAGTGATTTCCCCTTCCCAATGAAGATTAGGATGTCTGTGTTTCCCTTTGCCCCACATGATTAACACAGACCTTAGCAGGCTAAGGACTGAGGTCTCTCCTGTGACCCACGAGCATATAGTTCGTGCCCTTCTCCTCACTGAAGCTGCTTTTCCAAGGTGTAAACACTATAGCAAAGGTTATGCACTGCTTGAAACAGTTTTCCAGCAACTACTGTGCTACTCTCATAGCCTCTCCATTTTCTTTTTAGAATTTTGTTTATATAAATACAATAAGCAGGTAGATATATTGCTGGTTTGGAAGGATAAAAACTTCTCGTTTTCCACTTAGACCCACAAACAATTTTATTTCTAGTCTTTTCCTATATTTTTCTTCCAAGTACTGAATTTTGTAGTTTTTTCCTTAACCTCATGAGGAAATTGCTGTAATACTTATAATCCATTGTCTCAACTGAAAGAGGTAGGAAATGGCTTGCTGACCTAAATATCAAGTGTCTAATCGCTTTCTCCCACAGAAATGGGCATGCAAAGACTGAGAAGGGACTAGTTTAGAAATATATTTTTTCCCCATTCTTTGTCCAGGATAGCGGGAGCACGTCCCTTCTAGCTGAAATGGGGAATTTTCTTCCAAAACTTTCATGCAGATCCCACAGGACTCTCAGCTGGCGTGTGCCCATCCAAAGGATGATGTGAGTTTTGGACCCATTGCTGGATTCTTTGCTGTTGTGTTCAGGTCCCACTGAAGCCAGTGGCAGTCCCTTCCAGAGGCACACATTTAGGTCAGATAATGATTAGGCACAAGCCCGCCCAGTCTTTTCTATTGCTGTTTGCAGATGTATGTTTTCTGTGAACTTATGGAAGTTCAGGGAAGGCCATTCTGGTTTCTGAAGTGTAAGTCCTTGAAAGTTTGTCTCATGATTTACTTTGTGGAAGAATGAGTGGTGAGTCTTTCAAGACAAGGTGTGCTATGTACTTTAAGAATCCCATGCATATTTTATAAAGCCAAGATTTGGCCTCTCCTGTCTCCCTCTGCCTTTGCTACTCTCTGATGCAATGCAGAAGTTGAAGAGTATGCTGTTTACCTGGCTGAATTTTAGTGCTGTTGTACACGCAGAATCAATTCCTGTATTGGTCAGCGTTAAAGAAGGGAGAAAGAATAGTCGCAAGACACATTTTTAGTCCTGACAGCCTGTTCTGTGGGATAGGCATCCCTGAGAGATTTACTTGAGGAGCAGTATTGGTATCGATAGCTGTAAGTATAGCCAGTTAGAGGAAACCAGCTCCTTCTTTCTTCATTGCAGCAGAACCAACGAGCAGAAACCCCTGTCCCAGGAGCAGGTTGTCACCAGGCTGTCAGAGCACTTCAGAGTTCTAGGGCCATATCTCTACATGATCCAACTGCAACCGGGGTTTAAACAGGCATCTTGTCAACTATGGAGGTCTGAAAAAGTACTGAGAAGTCTGATACAGACTGATGCTGATAGCGCTTTAACCATGGGGTTGTTTGTACCTGCTTTGAGCACCAAATGTCTTATTTTGTTTAGCAAGCCTGGAGAATTTATCAGAAAAGTGAGGGTTAAGACAGACATAACTGAGCTCATTATGGAGGGGCCCAAATAATTGATAAACTAAAAATTGAAAATGTTGATCAAGAACAGACTTTGGAAACAGCTCAATCTTGCCAATTCCTATGGTACTAGAAGAATTAGCTTCCTTCTGGTCGTCTGGGTAACAAAATCTTTGGGGCCAATTTTCAGCCAATATGAGTCAGCAGAGCTTTTATGCTGACTCGTATCAGTTTGTTTATATTTTCCTACAGCTTGCGTAGCACCATGAACACTGCCAGCTCGGTACAAATAAGCCATGTTTCAGTATGCCAACAGATACCTCAGAAGGCAGGTCCTAGTTATAAAGTCTTGTGTTTGGCACCCATCATTCTTGCCTCTTGCCAGTCCTTGTCAGCTAGACACCGTTCCAGTGGATGTAAAGCATCTTAGTGAACAGAGATGTCATGAGATACTTGGTTGCTTTAGCCTCCGGACTCTTTGTTCGTACCTCTTTCACCCTAGGCTAGTGTAGGGAGGGTTCTAGTGAGAGAGATGTCTTTGAAAGTGAGAGTTTTTCCTCTTTTCTTTTGTAGAGTGTGTCCTCCCAGTGTCTTAAAATGGATGGTAATGGGCTACTGATGTGATCTTGTTTAAAAACTATTCATCTGTTATGCAAATGAGATGTGAAAAGAATGTGCTTGGCTTTTTGTTTTTGGGGTGTGTTTTTTTTCTAGTCCTTAAAATACAGAGCATACGGTTGTCTTAATGCCAACAGGGAGAGGGAAGTGGTATGAGATGTTCTTGCTGAATGTGTTTTTATCATCCATGCTTATAGTTAGTTTGTTCTCTGAGGTACTTGCTCATTAAGGGAACCTATTAAGCGATAGCAGAAGCAAAGAGATGTTAAGATGCATTATTCTAGACAGCAATGGAGAGATTTTCAGCTCCAGATCTCAGTGCGGTGGTAATTTAGGTGAATACAGGATTTGACAGCCTTGTTTGCAACAGCTGCATTCTTCCTCCTTTCTCATTATGTGAAGAGAAAGTGAATCCCTGGGAAAATAGTAATGGATGGAAAGAAAACTCCTGAGCCACATTGCTATTATGGTGAGATCCTGTTAGACCTTGCAAATCGTATGGGATTAGCTGGGGTCAGAGCTTTGGTGGGAAGCTGTGGGGCTGCTGTGCAAGCCCACGAGCAGTGCTAGGGAGCAGCAGGGGCAGGGGAAGCACAGCCACAAGGCTGGTAGATGCAAGAATCCTTACCAGCAAGGGTGCAGCCCTGCAACGCCGGGGCGATGCAAGCTGAGAGGCTGAGTGATGGCAGCCGAGGTCAGGCAAGAGCCCAGTCTGATGGATGAGTACAGCGATGAGGCAGGTCTGTGGGTCAAGCTGAGGAGTTAGCCGGTGAGTTAGCCTGGCCAGGACCAGGTCAGGACAGTAACTGGTGTCAGACACAGTGCATTGATTGCCAGGCAAGTCTACAGTGGCAAGGCATGTCAGAGGTCAACCTGGGAAATCAAGTCTGCCAGGGTAGTGTCAGGGTCCAGGTCAGTGGGGTGCACGGCCAGGCGTGGGCATGGCTGTGATGCTGCTGCAGCATAGCTCTGTCAGGACCAAGGGCGAAAGCCCTAGCTTAAAAGAGGCTCCTATGCAAAAGGTGTTTTTTACTTCATGATGAGGCTAATACAGAGCTCTCGTGGAAAAAGAGGGCCTTTTGGTTCTCTGTCCAAAAGCAAAGAGAAGGTGGTGGTGGGGCGGTGGGGTAGGAAAAGGAAAGGAAAGGAGAGAAATGGGTTTTAATGGAAATATTTATTAAATTAGAAGAAGAGCCTGAAGCCTAATTTCCTTACCCTCACACCTGTTTTTCTCCATTTTGCAATGCACAGATACTCCCCTGGTCAGACATCTCTTACTTAGCTGCCCACAAAACAAATACAGGCAGGTAGTAGTAGCAAGGCTACAGGAAAGCTTTTGCTTCCTTACACAGCCCCTGAAAATAGACTTGTATTTGAGTTCTGAGTACTTGTTTTATATTAGCAATGCAAAATCTCATGCCAACTCAGTATTAAGACTACATGTTTAAAATAGCTAAGGGTCCGGAAGTACAAAATTCAGGTTCCAGTTGCACTTCTGACTCACAGTCCTGTTGCACCTAGCAGGGTTTACTATTTTCCCTTCCTGTTCAAGTGTATAAATGGATGGTACAACATATGCCTATTTCGGGATTTCTTCTTCCAGTTCCCAGAAGAAGACAGAAGTGGAATAGAAATTAGAAATAATTTTGTTAAAATTAGAATGAATAGAAAAAACACCACCACTATGTCTAAACTTTGGCATGCTTGGAGTCCAAATCTGGAGCTGAGTTTGGCTGTGACCCAACATGAATGAATATGAACATCCTTTATATTACTTTTAGTTGCTCCTTATCATTAAAAAGCACTCAAATAAAAACATACTTTGAATTGCTATTTGGACCTATTTCTGGTAGGCTGTCAAGAGGAAAGAAAATGACAACACTGCTCCAGTGAAAACATTTGGTTTAGTTTGTTCTGATTTTTTACATGACTTTTTTGTCATCATCAGCTGAGCTGTTATTTATCCTTGTCGTTGATGTTTTCAGGGGGCTTCAACCTATATTCCCCTTTTGTCCTAGCACAGTCGGTAGGTTATGTGAAAGTAAAATGCAACAAGCATTGTTGTATGTTGATTCTGTAAATTGCATATATTTGTGGATGTCAATTTTTTTGTTGCAAAGAGACAAACCTGCATTTTCAACTTACACCTCCAAGTCAGAATTCCATTTAATGGCACTTTTCTTAGTCCGTGATGGTGAAAATGCACTGTAGACACACCTGTGGATGCTAGGTTTTATTCCTGGTGGAGGAAGTGAATTTCTTTAAAGGATGCCTTTGCTTTTGTCAAAAACTAATTTTGTCACACACTTATAAAGTGTAAGGTACTGGAATATCAGAGCAGTTGTCAGACAAGGAAAGGAGAGCAGGCATCATCAGATGCTTTAAAGCGGAGATGTTTTCCTCTGGCAAGGAAGATATTCGACATGTTGAACAGCACAATTTTATTTAAACTGTTTACTTGACAGGAGGAGTTTCCTTATTAGATGTCACATTTACTGCTGCTCTTTCTGAATTATTTTTCGGTATGTCCACTTAGAAAAGCAACAGTTTTGGTCAGAGGGATGTTCTTTGTGAGGTTTTTCAGTTGTTGCTTCAAAGAGTTTGAACTCTGCTCCCATTTACAGTGATATAACAATGGAAATCTTGCAAATTTACAGCAGAGGCTGACTCTGACCACTTCTGTAACCTGAACTATTCGGAGAGGAGATGGTTGATAGTCTGAGCAATAGGATAAACTGTTTTGTAGTTTGATAGGGGCATTTGAAGGTACCAAGTCTAAATCTCAGCTTTCAGCACCTTGAAGTGGTCAGGTCCTCCTTTGTACCTTCTAGAATAGCCTCCCATAAAATTGGACTACTCTATCTTAAAGAAACCCACCACTGACAGTTATTTTCCTTACAGAATGATGTAAGCCTGAAAATGAGAGAAAACAGAAGAAACAAACCAGTCACAGAGATTTGCATCTGAAGAATAGATTAAAAAAAAAAAGGTTTAAATGTCTACCTATATTAAAAAGGGAGAAAAATGTTCTTATTCTATGGAATGCAGTAGTGTATAAAAGCTTATATAATTTCCCCAATTAGCTAGTCATAATGACATCAGATTTGATTGCACATATTTCTGTTATCCCCTCAAGCAAAGAAGAGTGTCTCTGTTAAAGAGGTGTTGGCTAGTACTGACAGTCATTCATATGGGCTAGATGTTCAAAACTTCTCCATTCCTCAGGATCTCTTTTCAGCCGCAGTTAAGGGAAGAAGCCACACAGGAACAGAGAAGAGACTGTACATGGTAATTTACCAGGCCAACATGGTAAAATACAGCTTTTGGAAGAAGCATAGCATAGGGCAAATAGTTACCAGCAGCTTCACAGCCGATTTTGATACTATTATTTGTATTGTAGAAGTACCTGGTCTTTCCACCTGCGCTGGGGGTCTTCTGAAAGACACTGTGTAAAGGAGGAGGAAAGCTTTGATTTCAAAGAGCAGCACAAACTTTTTTTGTTTCAAAATGTATGTTTTGTCTACCTCCTACAGAAGAAAAGCTTTACAATGTTGGAAAGATAGTTCATCATATTAAATTACCTCGAGTGGTTTGCCTCACAACATAAAGGTTACTGTCCAGCATCAGGTGGGTTGTGTGGTATGTATTGCGTTGTTGCCATGTCATGGAAAGTAGTAGGTATCCTAAGGTGCCTGACTGCTTGATGAGGCTGGGATACAGGCTCTGAGTTGAAAACAGGTTAAATCTAAAAGATGGTCCTAGCATCTTCCCCAGCAGGGAGGAACTCATACTGCAGGGACTGTGGGATTTAGCGTCTGTCTGTCTGACTGGGGGCCCGTCGCAGGCAAGGAACAAGGCACGCCATGGATCAGAGAAGATCATGACCTTGCCCTTGCAGACCCTTGTGCCTACCTGCACATTCGCTTGAGAGCTGCCTGTTGTGTAGCCATGCTGATGGGATATACAGACCTGCTGGGCTGCCGGGATTTCTTCCTGCCTTTGCTTGACTGCAGCTCTTTCTCTAGAGCAGTTCAGTCACTGACTGTTTGCTAGGATCAAACCGTGAAACATGCCTGTCCCCAAAGAACTGCAGCTCCCACTGTCATGGGATTTCTCAAGAGGATGAATATGACCTTCAGACTGAGTTTGACCAGATTTACAAGTACTTGCCCAGCTGAGTGCAGAGATGGCCCTGCGTAACACTGGGATATGCTCCAGACAAGTGCTGTTCCCTGTCCTTTTTCAGCTTAGCACTGTAGCAGAGCATTGGGGCTTTTGCTGCAATTATTGACCCCATTTATTAAAATGTTAATAAGAGCTGCCTACTCTGTGGAAGAGTCATGCAATATCTGGAAAACGTCTCACAAAGAGCCATTACAGTTCCCAGTGCACTCATAGGGTATTAGCAGGCACTTAACTGCACTCAGCCAGTCACGTGGCTGCACCATCTGAGCTGTCCTTAGCTCAGTGGAGTAGGTGGATGTGTCTGCACTAGTGCTTGGGCATTCATATATCATCATGAGTTGTCCCAGTTCTCCACAGGAAAGACAGTGCTCAGAGTGACCTCTTGCTAGCCTGTGAGTGTAGAAGAGCGTGTGTTGTGTAACTCGTTCCCTTTGTCTGGTCTTGCCCTGTATTTCACAGGACTACCCTAACTGTCCATCTGATCATGTCCCTGATCTTCTGCATAACTGTTACATACCAGCTTGCTTCCTACTCTAGCATGCGTTTCCTTGCCTAATACATATACATGGTAAGGGGCATATTAAAAGAAACAAGATCGTTAGCTCTACCAAACCAAAGCTGCCTTCTGTATTCTATGTGGTTCTTTCTGGAATGGGATGGAAGGACAAACCACAGGAGGGAGAAGTTGTCACTGCTGAGAAAGAGCTGAGATGCTACAGTGATGACAGTAGCGTAATAGCACTTCTGTGCCCTTGTCCCTCTGTACTCAAATTCTACCACAGACCATGCTTTACATTACCAGTGTAAAGGCTGTTGTGGAGTCAGCACGCTAAGATTGCTGTAGACCAAATGTCTCAGAGAACCTGTGGAAAAGATATCTTGAATTGCTCAGGTACAGTCTTCTCGGAAACTCTTAGGCCACTTCACTGGTGCTTTGGGAAGGTCTCAAGAGGCTGAGAGCTGGTGCTGAGAGCAGCTTTTTCTTTATCTAGAACATGAGCATGAGCAGGTGGGAGGGAAGACCCTTGAGGGCAGGCATTTGTGAGGTGGTTACTGATTGTGTCCCTCAGTGTCTTGTATCTAGGATTTTTCTGGGGCTTAGAAGACTGTACTCCTGTCATTACAAAGTTCTCAGAAGGCAGAATAATTCACACTGTCTGAGGACCTGCAACCTGGGGAATATCTTTCTACTTTTTCTTACAAAGTTTGTTCCACCCTATCTGGATTTGGAGATCACATTATTGGTAATAGCAATGAAAGACTACAGTGGCCAAAGTACACCATTAACAGTAGAAAAGAACCATGTGATTCATTAGAAATGCAAATGTAATGTTTAGAAGGCATAGAAGGGGAGTCAACAGCTCCTCGTAGAAGAATACATCTTGAGAGTGGTGTTTAGAAGTAATGGAATGAGACAAAGGAAAAGAAAACTTCGGCTGAGCAAGTAGGAAATTTGCATAGCTGTGAGATTCATTACACCAACAGATACTTTCCCAGGACATGAGGTAGAAGAATCCATCGCTTGAGTAATAGGAAACTGATGGGTGGATAAGCCCGGGGGAATGATCCTTCTTGTTGGACTGGGAGATGGACTTGGACTTTCCCATCTCTCATTTCAAGGACTGTATGTTTGAGTGAAGAGAGTAACAGGACTCCCTTTCCCTGTGCTGAAAGATCTTGGCAGTCTTGTGTGGTTCTGACAGCCACAGAATACCAGGCTCTTGCATGTGAAGGTACCTTGTTGGCTGCTTTTAACTTTTTTCAAAGTATTTTAAAAACTTTTAGGGGAGTTATAATTCACCTGTGTGTGGGTGACTGCATGGAATATTTACAGTAAGTTTAGAAGTTGCTCTGAGCACCTGAGATACTAAAAATGATACGATTTTCATGCATACTGAGAAGTCTTACCTCATGTGGGTGTTTGAAGGGGGTTGATTTAGCATTTTGAGCAGCTTTCCTTGTGTGAGCTATGTCATGTGTTTTACAAGGGAGAGAGATGGAACTTTTTTATATTTGCAAGTCTGTTGAATCTGGGATGAGTAACAAGGGCGTCTGGTCTCGGTTATGGCTCAGATGGTGCCTTATGGTTGTAATCAGGCAGAACATGGTGACTTCTGATGATTTGGGTGGGGACGACAGAAGAAGAGGTTTATAGCGTCAGTCAGTTTGTGACTGGTGATTTTAGATCAGCATAGAGCTTTTGAGGTGTCCCAAGCAGCATACAGTACCTTTAGTGTAGATGCTCAGGAAACATAGAAAAAAAACTTTAGAAGAAAAATGAAAATGGATTAGGGGAGATGGTGAGAAGACCCAAAATATCTACTAATGCGCACTTGCCTCTGTGAGAATTCCTCTATAAGTTCATTATTTCTTACTTCTCCTTTTTCGTACTGAAGGCTAGAATTGCAAATTTAGGGTCTAGCGTGAATCCTGTTTTTCCTAGGATTTCTAATCCAGGATAGCAGTTCAGATAATTTGAGAGTCAAGAAAGAATAGAGGGATTGCCAGCAAGCCAGACTTCTTATATTTAACACCCCAACAGAAAATTAGTCATTGCTTTGGAAGTAATACCTCTGTGCTTTGCTTTCCCTAAAGTACTGCGTAAGGGGTGCAGGGGACACGGCCTGTGTTGCAGGAGTGAGGTGATATTCCAGTACATGAATGCTGTTTGACGTTCCTATATGATGGGCATGAATGACGCTGAAGAAGGAAAGGGACCTGGGAGTCCTGGTGGACAACAGGATGACCATGAGCCAGCAATGTGCCCTGGTGGCCAAGAAGGCCAATGGCATCCTGGGGTGCATCAAGAAGAGTGTGGCCAGCAGGTCGAGGGAGGTCATCCTCCCCCTCTACTCTGCCCTGGTGGGGCCACATCTGGAGTACTGTGTCCAGTTCTGGGCTCCCCTGTTCAAGAAGGACAGGGTACTGCTGGAGAGGGTCCAGCAAAGGGCTAAAAAGATGATTGGGGGACTGGAGCATCTTTCTTATGAGTAAAGGCTGAGGGACCTGGGTCTTTTCAGTCTAGAAAAAGAGAAGACTCAGGGAGGATCTTATCAATACTTATACATACTTAATGGGAGGGTGCCAGGTGGATGAGAAGAGTCTTTTTTCAGTGGTGCCCAGTGATAGAACAAGAGGTAACGGGCACAAACTTGAACATAGGAAGTTCCATCTTAACACGAGGAGGAACTTCTTTACTCTGAGGGTGGCAGAGCACTGGCACAGGCTGCCCAGAGAGGTTGTGGAGTCTCCCACTCTGGAGACGTTCAAAACCTGACTGGACGCTGTCCTGTGCAACCTGCTGTAGGTGACCCTGCTGTGGCAGGGGGGTTGGACTAGATGATCTCCAGAGGTGCCTTCCAACCCCTATCATTCTGTGATTCTGTGAAGATATCTATTGACAAACACAAATTTGACAAGTTTGCATTTGTTTTTTGAAACGAGGTGTTCATGCACCCACTTTGTCTGTGCTTTTTTCTGAAGTTTTACCTACCTAAATTTGTCATGCATGACTGTAACTTTTCCTGACAAGAGGCAATATTTCATTCTTGTATTTAGGTACCATTAGCTTGAGCTGTCTACGTCTGGGTAGCTGAGTACAAGTGGAGTCATTTTAATAGTGTAGCTGCAGAATGGGGAGAGCTGCTATAACTTAAGCTGCCTGGCTTTTGCCGCAGATCAAGCCTGGAGCCGGAACTGCTCAGACATGGCAGTTATATTTCAGTAGAGATATATTATTTATGAATTCCCGGTTGTCACCATATTTAAAAACATGTGAAATCTGTTGGTGTGCAGAAAATAAGTCTGGGAGAGGTCAGCCAAGATAGCAAAGTGTGCGAAAATCATGGCAGACATCCACTTAGTGCTGTAAATCAAGCACTTTCCTTGGTTTTCAGGCAGATACTTGATTCTGCTGGATTTGTCATATGATGGTCTCTTAATCGGATAGGAATTTGAGGCCATCCTTTTTAGCTCATTCTTATCAGAACCACATGTGCTGTTTTATTAATATTATTATTTTACTTATCATTATTAGGGGAAACAAATATTTCTTAACAAATTGCTGAGGCAATTTGGATTGCTGTGTGTAGTGGAAGAATCTTGGATCTCTGTAAATGAGCAGAGGTTGAGAGTTCACTGCGTTGAACAAACAGGCAAATTTGTCCAAGGCTATTAAATTTAAATCACAGTTTATTACATTTCTTCATGTAATAAACTAGTCATGCAGTTAACTTTCTGTATGTGGTCATGTACTCACTGGAGGGTAACAATCATTTGGCCAAATATATTTTCAGATAAAACCAGTCCCAGAGTTCAGAGGTGTTCAGATGAAGGGGATTGCTTTGGCTCATCATATTATCAGAGAGACAGTTGTATAGCTGTCTGTAGTTTTGGTGCAGGAATCTGGCTTCCAGCTAAATGTAATATTTTGCATGTGCTTATTTTTAACACACTCTTAGGAGCTCTGATGCAACTTTGAAAGTATTTCAGTAAATATTAGTTTTTAATACAGAACATCTGCGTGCGATTATGACAAGGAATGTGACAGGCTTTATCTTGCTCAGTTCTCTTTCACCCCATGCTAAAATGTCCAAGCTGAATCGTACAGTTCCTTTTCAGTCTGTGTATGTACGATAAAGGAAAAATGAAGGAGATCTGGATTCATCCTGTCTGATTTTAGGCAGTAAATGGGCATTAGGGTTTCATGACTGCTTTAACCAGGGAGGACTACTGGAAGAAACAGCTGGACCCCTCCCCGTCGTTCCTTCCCGTACAGCCCTCTGCCTTGTGGCACTGCAAGTATGATGGATGGGTTTGCTTTAACCCATTTCTCCCCTCTGGTTCCCTGCCTGCAGGCGCAGCCTCTTCTGTCAGCACACGGGAAGGGGCAGCGCGGGAGTGAGGATGGGTAGTTGGGGCAAGGAGGCACAGAGCTGTAAATATCGCCAGTTTAAAACTCGAAGATTACTTTTGAGCTTTCTCTGTAGTCAACAGGGAGCGAGCGAGCAGATTTTAGCTGGCTGTATTTCTTGCTGGAAGGCACCTATCTCATGCCTAGTATCTTCCACATTATTTTTTAAATTAGGATTGGTCCTCAGAAGTTGAGAAAACAGCAAGTGCTAGCTAAGTACCAGCTAAGCTGAATCCTGTTTGACATCTGAGAGCCGATAAGACCACGGGGGAAAGTTTAAGATAAATATGCTCAAAACCAGCACTATTGATCCAGCACCTTTCAACAGTCCTGAACTTCACTGAAAATTAAATGCAAACACAAACCAAAATTAAACCATTAATGCATTTAGCTAGTATATTATCCTCCAAAGTGTTAGCAGCCTGAACTAAAACTGCCAAGAAATTTAAAGTAGGCCTATGTCTCAGTGTGAGGGCCATATATTACTTTAACAGATCAGGCATTATTTATGCTTCTTTTTGTTAAATTAGGGTTTGTGAGATGGAACTGATTAATAAACTGTCACATGAATGTTTCCACTTAGCCCACTGCTGGCAACACCCGCCTTTCAACAGCAGTGTTAAAGTTATAATGACATTGAACAGGCAGACAAAAATACTGTGTGTAAATTAGGCCTTTTATAACTTATTGCTTATGTAGGATGGACTGGAGGTGAGGTGTTTTACCAAGGCAGAACTTTTAAACCTTTGAATTTCTCTGACCCCAGTCACATAAAATTAAAGCTCTTTAAAAGATGGAATTTTGAAGATGTCCTGCTTTGAGTGACATTGAGTGAAATTGACTAATTTCTCTTCTAATACTTGGGAAGACTGCACTTTTAAAAGAGACTGGTGTCTGAATTTGTGAAATTATTTACTTTATAGCCAGCTATGGTGTGTGGGTTTCAAGGTCTCAGTATTTTTGATCTTGCCAGGTGCAGGGATGAGAAGGAGCAAAACCAGAGCTCTTGACCCAAGCTGGCCAACAGGATTGTTTCATACCATCAATGTCCCATTCAATATAAATTAGAAAGTTTGCTATGGAGCTCTCTCTCTCCATTGATGGTTGCGATCCTGAGAACTTCGTGCCTTGGTGCCGGACCCCTGAGGCCTTCCCTTCCTCCCAAAGCCATAGTGCTGGCAGTGTCCGACGTTTGCTGTCCACTGCTGGGAGTGCACAGCTTCCTTCTGATATAGTTGGCTGAGTATAATCTTTGCATATTCTGTATTGGTATTGGGATTAATATTGGTTCTTTAGTGTTATTAATGTTAATCATCTAGTCTTATTAAATCTGTTTATAGTTCAACCCCCAGGTTTCCTTGATTTTTCCCTATTCCCCTTTCCCGGAGGGCGCATCGGGTGATAGAATGATTGTCTAAATGACACTAAATTGTTATGGGTTTCTCAGACCATAACAGAAGATCCCAAGGGAAAATTTCTATCAGTATGACACAGGCTAGGAATAATGCCTAGAACAAATGGTCTTTTAGATGAGGGCTGTACTGAAGTGAGGGAATAAGTAAAAGGAACTGGAAGTTTTGATACGTGATAAACAGTATGATTTACCTGCCTATCTGAGACCTCTTGGGAGAACTATACGTGAATTGGGATAAGAGGGAACATCACTTGCTCAGAGAGATGAGATGTGACAAAAGAGGAGGGTTTTCCCCTTTTATCAACGGTATGTATACTTGCTTTGAAATCCAAAATATGAAAGGAGTTATAAAGAAAGAGGGAAGAACGTGGACAACTTTGTGATGAGGACCTACTCCAGTTTACCACACCAGGAAGATCAGAGAGATGAAGATTTGTGGCGTTTTTTAAACCACGAGGAGAATCCTCTGAAGTACAAGGTTGGTGGTAAGGGAATTTGAGGGAATCTGAGCCATCCGGACATCTGTTGAGAAAGGGATGAAAGGAGAGTATGAGCCATCCATGTAATGAGGAAATAATGACAGTCTTAGAAGAAGAAGAAAAAAATCTCTTCTTTAAATCAGTGATCTTAATCTGCAATAAGAAAGATTTAGGACAGGTACTGGATAACTAAGAAAAGAGAGCAGACAGAGATATTGCATGAAGATGCAGTGGGGGCCATTGGAAGACAATAAAGGCTTATTAGACAAACATTTGTCAGAAAGGACAAAGGTGCAGCTGATTCCTCCTTGGGGCAGAATGTGGATTATATGATCTCTTGAGGTTGTTCCCAGCTCCATTTTTTGTGATTCTGTTACTAGTGTAGGAATCTGCTACAAAATAAATGCATGTCAGCTTGCATCAGCCAACTTGCAAACAACACTGTCTCCCTCCTCTGCTTTGAAGACTGCTCTCCCGAGCACTGTACTCTACTCTACGTGGTCCTTTTCCCTAGGAAGTGAAGGGGGAAAAACCCAGCATGTAATAATAACCATTGTGCCAGCACTCCATGCTCTACAGTATAAGAACCCAAAAATGACAGAATTGCGTACTGTTACTACCAAAAATGTCAAGACGTCATCCTTCTGGAATAGCTGATTCTTTGGAACAGTAAAAGAAACTCAATACGAAGACTAAATTCAAGCGGTGAATCCGTATCTGAACCTGCATACAGGTGTTTTGGGCCCATCTACCATGGAGAAAAAAAGAAAAATCTTCACATTTACCAAAATAAAATGTTGATGCATGAATGTAGATAGCTTCAAGGTTCTCATGCCTCTATGAGATGCTTTCATGAGATGTATCTTGAAATCTCTTCACTATGGCCATGCACTGAAGAAAATAAAAAGCTTATTTCCCCTGCAGGATATTAGATAAGAAGATAAGGACAGATCTGTAGAAAACCTACTATTCACTGCTTGAGTGGTGAGTAGAGTTAACTGAGAAAATTATTTTGAGTAACATACTGTTTGTCCACTTCAAGCTAGGTCTTGTGTATAACCCTGAGAGCAGTCAATCTAGTCATTTAGAATAAATTTATTTTTGCATGCAGTTTGCCTGGGCAATGTAGTTTTTTTCCTCGGTATTGTTAGACAAGTAGTTCTTTTCTGCAGAGCACAAACTCATGCCTGGTATGTTTTATAATCTGTAAAATATATATATGTGGAAAAAGGTCTTAAATATTTATTCTTGGAAATGATTGGGAGCATTTTGGGATTCAGGATTCCAAACTCTGGAAGAAATTTCAAATTCAGAAATACTGAGTCAGAAACTCAGTAATTAATTCTTACTGAGTTTGAAATTGTGAAAATATTTAATGACACTTAATTATTAAAATATTATGAGTGTGTGTGGCTAAGGAACATGTCTGAGTGAAAGGTTATAACTATCTCTTATGCCAGTGGAAGCTGAGGAGTCATACAGCCTTGGAGGAACAGCTTTCTAGGTACTTGGTGTTGCAATGTGTTGAAAATATGTGTGTGACAAAGCTCTTTGTTGATTCCAGCTGGTGATTAGCATATGCTCTTTCAGATAGCTGCAAATGCTGCTCTTTCTCATAACTAACTAATTTTAAAAAATTTTAACTCTTAGTTAGCTTAAGAATGTCTTTAGGAGTGTCACATGTTGATGATACACTTTAAAACTTAATTTTTGTAAAACAAGGGGAACGGGGAAAAACTCATAAATTGCACAAGAAAGTAATTTATAGCTACATGTTTTATGGGGAATAGCCTGATATAGTGAAATAGCATACCTTGTAATCAGTGAGTCATGCGTACTGATGGAAACCATTTATAAAACAACGATCAAATAGAACAGTCCACGTAAATACCAAAGACCAACCCATAACTCCCTCTAATAGCATTCACATTGGCTATAGGATCAATTCAAACTTCATTTTTTATTTCTTTGTTTCATTTAGTGCTTTTCACTTTCTCTACCAATGTGCTTGTTTCTGGATTAGGATGCCCTGGGGCTTTGGAGTTATTGAAAATGAGACTGCCGTGCAGAGGTTAGTCCGGACTCTCAGGATGCCGGTGACGCACAGCAGACAAAGCATCCTACTGCTGTGGGGATTTCCTGCTACAGAGAATTGCCTTCTGCAGTGAATGGCGCAGAGCTTTTTTGATAGCGTCTTGTGACCATCTTCTCTCTGCTGCTGACTGGGAACATAGCCAGGGAAAAGGTGGCTAGGTTTAGATTCTTAATCTACTGATCTTTTTCTTGGGAATGATGCTGTGGTCAAAGCTGGTAAGTTTTATAAGTGATTTTCAGACTATTACACATAATGTCAATACATGGTCTGGAGTGCACTGTTGAATCATAGAGGAAACAAAACCATTTCAAACCCTGTTTGTTTCTGGGTTAGTGCTTTTTGGTTGTGCAGAACTTCCATTTCTTGGACACATCTCCACCTTCACTACAGATTTCTGTTGTTCATTAGTTACAGGATAGTGTGAGTGGATTATTCTTCTGCCACATGCTCTGTGTTTCTGAGGCAGTCTCATAGTTGTCTGCTCTGTCTCCCTCTTTCTCCTTTATTTCTGTATGTGGCCAAAAAGTAATATATTCCATAAACAGTGAGCTATCTGCTCTCACAGACCTACCTCTGCACTCATCTTCTATCTAAACTGCAGTTTTGGTCACCCTGTCAGGGGTACAAGTCACCACTAGCTCAAGCTGAACCTTATTTATGTGGAGCTTTTCATCTTCCCCTGCAAGCTCTTCAGCCTGTGTCCTGCTTTGTGTTTGATCCCTGTGCAGGGTGCTGCCCTCCTATCTGTCAGCTAGATTTGTAAGCAGAATGACTTCTGTTCAACGTGGGTGTGACCAAACGAGACAGGTCTGTGTCTAAGCCTTGGTTCTGTTTGAGTAGGATCTCCAGTGCAGCCCTACCCAACCACACAGCTCCTTATTTCTCTGTTACTAACATTCTTTGGCCCATTTTTTTCTCTTTTTAAGTTTTGCTGTCAAACTTTCCTAGTCTGTCCCTTTGGCTATGTCACTTCTTTCTTTGTGTTTCTCACCGCGCTGTCCAATTGGTTAAACATTAAATTGTTCACCTTCACTTTGAAGGCCCATACTAGCCTACTACCACTCATCTTTCCTCTCTCATTTGTTATTGAGATGTCAGGATTGCTGTCCGCTTAGGCTGGACTTAGGTCCCCATGCCCATCTTGGTGTTCGGACTCATGCTAACTCTGATGTTTGGGAGGAGCTCTCCGTAAACATTTTTTACCTCCCTTCATAACCTTCCTTAAAGCTTTCGTTATTCACTGGTGTCTACAGTGGTCAAGCCAGGCCACTGGTGTCTTGTGACAACTTGCCAACACAGACCTTGCTTTCCTCTCTTTAGTTTAATTCTTTTTTGAGATGGAAACCATTTCTGCTGTACTTGTATAGGTCTTAGCACAGTGGCGTTTGTTTGTGACTGAGGTTCACAGGTGCGGTGTTAGAAAACAGTTTTGGTTGTTACACAGTGAATTCTGCAGTGGGACTCTTTAGGGACAAATCCTTTTATGCCTCTGCTCAGCCTTTCTGTGGTAAAAATTCAATAGATACCAGTAAGACTGCCTGGGTAAGGACTGAATAATAACTTCCATTTCTTCCTTGAGTCTATTTGTTTTATTCTTATTTGTCTACACTCTGTGGAGTGCTAAGCACCCTCAGCTCCCATAGATTTAGCATCTTACAAGATTCCTCTCACCTCTTCCAACCTGACCTCATGATCATTCAGAAGGAGGGAAAATGGCACCAGAATAAAATATGAAATTCAAAGTCTGTGTATTATAATAGGACAGCATATATTCCTGTTTATTTTAGTAAGGCTAAGAATCTGTACAGTTCTTATTATAATTATTTATGTCGTTTGTCTTGTTAAATATTCAGTGCTGAAATGCTGTATTAGTGCTGGGCACTGATGATAACTCTGTGGTCTGGTTCCTTGGGACCCGGCAAATCATTTGGAGGTTAATTAATAAGTGGGTATAGCAATGCTACAATCTGCTAATCCAAAAAGTCACTACCAGGCTCTACATTTACATGTGCAAGGTGAGGATAGAGATTTTTCTTTTTTCCAGAAGAGGATGACTAGCAACGCAGTTTTCTCTTCTACTCCCATCACTAATCCAGAGTGACTGACTGTCCTGTAGGAAAGAAGGGTTCGTCCCACTTTCCCATCCTGCTCTTTCCTTCTTTTTCACCAGCAAGAGCAAAGGTTTGTCCTCCAAGCAAATGGACTACATGGAGTCTCCAGCTTAAGTTAAATTCTGACATCCTTTATACATTTTTATATTTCTGTAATGAAAGTCTGGGATTTAGATATAATTAGCTGTGATACTTCAAAAAGCTGTAAACTCTGGGGAATCTGAGCTTTGACAGTTAATATGACTTCATTCTTCCAGCATCTCCACACGAAACATAAATGCTTGTTTGGTTATAGCAAGAACCCCAAAGCTTTTCTGTATCCATCCAGTGTTCAGATCCATCCAGTCAGAGCTGAAGATAAATTCTGTGGAGACCTAAAAGTAAACAAGGAAAAAGGCATGTGGGCTTACTTCCATTTCTGATTTTGTCAGAAAGTGGATTCTGAAAGCCTCATAATTACCAAAGAGAGTGTTGTTTCTGTGGATAAGAGAAAGGCTGTAGAGGGAGAAGGCAGGGTAAACGATGTGGCAGGAACAGACACAGACAGATGTGATGAGAGATGAAAGATTGTAAGATCAGTTCTGGTTTTCTAGAACTGTGCCTATTTAGTGCTGGAGAGCCTGTCAAGAGGCACCTCTCTGTTGTAGCACAGGATTTTTGGAGGATCTTCTTTCTAGAAGGTGTGAAACTGGAGATGTTTTCACAGCAGTAACCAGTGGATGTGTTGTGTGACATCAGCTCTGGAAGAAAAGACTGATGAAGTGCCTGTCAAAGCTAGAAATGGACATGACAGCAGGAACTGCAGGGGACTTAGGATTGATTATAAAAGAAATTGAATTCACACGCTTTTTTTATTTTTATCATTGAAAATCTGTGTAGATTTTGTTTCCTTGGGAGGTAGTTACAGAACCAGATCTCATAACCGAGGTGTCTGTAAGCAGTGCATAAATCCATAGGATTTATCTAAAGGACTGCGGGCTGGGTAGTGCTGTAGCCCATATCTTGTTCTGTTTCTCTTTTTCATGATTTGAATAACTTCAACCTGTGATTCATTTCATGCAGGAATTCCTCACCTACTGATTTGGGGTATTTTGTCCCAATTCCAGACAAGATGTCAGTGAATGCTGCTGTTTTTGTTTTCAATCCAAAACGATTATGAAACTGAGAACAGGGCTGTCAGCTGAGGACATTTGTATCTCCAACAGCTGTGGTCAATGAGCCAAGCTTGTGCAAACCCAGTGGTGAATCAGTTGGGGGGAATCTGCACATCTTGTTTGCCTGAGTCAGCTACCTAAAGGATTTGCTAATAGCTAAAAGTTTGCCTGAATCATTGGGCTGCTGGGTGCAGTAAGCATCTGTTCACATCCTGCCTGCTGTAATTAAAGAGACAGGGATGTGCTATTTAAAAAAAGAAGAGACAGCAGTGCATTGCTGGACTGAGGATAATCTTTTTTTTCCCAATGTTGTTAATATTGTGTCTTGTTTGTCGTAGTGTCAAGGCCATTAGCTGTGACTGTTGGTGATGTATATAGCTATGTTTGAAGTTTGCTTGAAGACTGCTTCTTCAGTTCTTAGTGAACAGAGGACAAATAATGTGATGGATAATAGTTCTGTCAGCAGTGTAGGAACAGGGCTTGCCACAGTGAACCGTGGAAGGTAACAACCATCCCCCAGGAGGACTGTCAGCTTGGGGCACAGGTGAATGAAGTTCAAATTACAGCAGTTCTGTAGACCTCAGATGTCTTTAGGTTGATCACTCATCTCTCTCTCTATAAATGCCTTAGCTGCAAACTAGGGATGATGGTATATTCCTAATCTTGAGGAGATGAGTTATATTCAGAGAGATTTCTAAGATGCTTGGGTATTGCGGTACTGGGACTGTAAATTGACACATGCAAGCTGCGGGGTAAAGTAGCCTCTTCTCTAAACGTATGTATAATATGCAGTTATTTGTATGTTAATGAAAGTTTCTGCCACTGATAAAGTCAACAGATCAACTCTTTAAATCTATTGGAGGAAAAGCAGTTAAACTAGCTCTGTTATCTGTCGTCATATTTGAGAACTTTAGACTTATGTTTATCTCATAAACTTAATACTGTTGGATAGCTCTGAGTTCCCATGTAAAGAAAATATCTTTACTGAAGTATAAATGACATGTTAAGTCTTCCAGAGTGTGATTCCCTCTGTTTATTTCTGTTCTGAAAGGAAACATGTTCATGAAGTTGGATTCTCAGTGTTGGTAAGATGCTAAGTTATTAAGAACATAGTGTTCTTGTAGCTTTGGTAGCCTAAGGATATGAGGCAGATAAAGTTTTTTTAGGTCCACTGATCTAGCTAGAACAAAATAGATCCTGTAGAAGGCCTAAAGCTTTTCTGTTTTTTCTGACTATGTCATTTGGTCTTACATAAGCCATTAAATCTTTCTACCCTGAGCTATTAAGAGTAATGATTGTCAGTTTGGAAAAAAAACATATAATGAGCCTCAAAACTTTTGCAAATCCACTTGGGAATATTCTTGTGATATTTTTAATTGCTTCTTTCCTACTGTGATATGAAAAATCAAAATGAATCGGGGCTCCTGGTTTTGTGCTGTCTTGCAAATGCTTTGCTGCTGCTGGCACGTCGAGCAGGGTAGGCAAAAGCACAAGCCGTATGACAGCCCGAGACTGGGGCCTGATCTAGTTGTTCTCGATAGAGAAATCCATCCACAGAATTCAGTGCATTTTGGATGAAGGCAATTTGCTTTCTTTTGAACTGATTCCAGAGCACGTGTGGGGAGTTAATGGAGACTAGAGGATGACACATTACCTAATCTGGTTACCATGCTGGTCTCTTGGGAGAGATGGCTCTTATGTGGAAATGATCTGCAGATTTCAGTTTGTCTCAACACGGCTGACATATCTGTCTGTGTCTTAGGTGAAAAAATAGCTTTAACTGTGAGTGCACACAGCTGGCAGATAATTGGGCGTGCGTGTGTGAATGTCTGAAACTGAACTTTCGAACTCTCAAGCAGAAGCCTGTTAGTTGCTAGCTGCAATCGGTACGGAACGGTTGAAAACTTTGATAATGTGGACAAACAAGTAGTGGCACATCTCAAATCCTCCAATTAATGTCCCAAACCTTCAGATTAATAAACAGGCCTGAGAAAGACCCAACAATGAGGAGGCTGACATACGTTGTGCTTCTGCATTAGGCTGTCTAGATTGGGAAAATCAGAAGCTTGGGATGCTGAAAAGGAAGCCAAAAAGGTGGATTCCCCAAAAGAAGTGGCCTTGAAAAGAAGGGGACCTGGAAAGCAGCTGACAAAGATCCTGTCTGTAGTACAAATCCTGGAAGTGGGGGTAGATCCTGGAGATCAGAGAGCGACATGGAGAAAAATCCTTGGGGATGTGCAGGGGCCTTGGCCAGTTGTACCTGAGGCTGGTGACTGCAAACAGCTGCACAGCAAGAACTAAAAGAACTTCATGCCTAACTTTCTCAGGCTAGCAATGATCTTCCTCTGGGGAGAGGCAGTCAAGACTTAGTGAATGTATAAAGCTTGGAGGAGAGCAAGGGAATGCATGTGACGTAATCAGTTAGGGTAAAAGCTCTAATCTCTGTTTCTTAAATAAACCCCAGTATCTAGTTCCACTACTTCTTGTTTACTCTGTTTTGCCTGGGACTGTGCTACACTACATCTGTAGTGGGAGAGAACTGGTCCTCTCTCATGGAATGAGAAGTAAAGACAGGCGCCATGCAGGCTTGGCATCTCTTCTTGTCATTGTGATGTTTTTAAGAAACAAATGAATACAGTTTAATGTCTGAGCAACATGATTGACAGACCGAAGGGGAACAGCCTCTGTTTTTTCAAATAGTTGCCACTGTAACTATGTCTCAGTGAAAGCCTAGAAAACTTTGTGGAGTTTACTTTCTGTTAGGACTGTTAACGAGGTGTTAACTGTGTTCCTTGTAATGTAGACCTTTCTTCTCAGAATGAGACATCGCACAGGACCCTCAAAGCTTTTGGAGAGCCATTCATTATTATTTATCTGGGAGGAATTTAAAGTGGGAAGCTGGAGAAGAGAGAAAGCAAGAGAATGTATTGAAGTAGCTTCTTCAAACTCTTTCAGTCTTTAGGGTGGGACTCTGATTTGCAAAATTTTGAGGATCTTTGGAAATGCTAGGTACCCTAATATATAAAAAAGAGCCCAACTCTTCCTGTACATATAAAGTTTTTGTAGCAACCTGGAATTCTTTTAAATCAAACCATTACAAGTGCAAAACACAACCCACTGCCTGCTGAGTGGAAACACACCTACATACCATTTATTTGTATCTAAGCATGTCAGTAAGGGTGAAGCCAGAGCCCAGCTGAGCTGTACTGGAACTGATCAGAAGACCAGGATTCATTAAGTTACTGTACACAAGATCAGTGGGACTACTGCGAAGCGGGGAATAGCGTTGGCAGCTTACTGCTTCCTTGGCTTAACTTCAGCAAGGTTTGATCTGTTGTTGCCTCTGTGTTACAGTGGAGTGTTTCTCACAGCTGGTAGGTTTTGCTGGAATCACGTTTTTCAAGCAGTTCTTCATAGGTAGCTGTGGAATAAACTTATCAAAGGCAGCTTTATGAGAGCTGCTAATTATAGTTTAGATGCAGATGGAAACCCGTCTTGGATCTTGCGTGAGGTTGAATGCTGAAGTGTAACTTACTGCTTGTAACCATCCCTCAGAGGTTTTGGCCTTTGTTGAAGGTCACAGTGAAATTGGTTGTTGTTGCAGAAGATTAATATTGCTTAAAAATTACTCGAGGCACATTCATCTGCAGATTTCAAAATCTTTACAGAAGTGGATATGCCACATGTTCCCCCCACCCCCCCCGCCCCCCGAGAAAATTGGAAACAGAGATGGAGAAGTTCACTGGATTGTGCATGTTTCTGCAGTCAGCCAGTGGCAAAAACAGCAAGGTAGTCCAAGAGTCTTGGATTGTGGCGGGTCATTTGCTTCACGTGTAATTTAAGAAACTGAAGCCCTCCTTTACAGGTTATTTTTCAACATCTCCCTTTTGATGGGACCTTCTTCAAACATTTCTCTTGTCTTTTTTAATTACCAGTTGTCTCTGAGTCATTTTAGGCTCTGCAACTGGCTCTGTTATGTCTGTGCTTGAATCTCAGTGCTATAATTCTGTCACTGAAAGAGCTACCTCTATGCCCCATGTCTTGCCTGGGATACCCTCTATTTGCTGCAGCGTAGATAACCTGAACAAGCATAATCAGTGGTGTCTGAACCTGCCAGCTCTAACAGGCTCTGCTTGCAGCTTTGCGTTCACATTTGCTAGTCGTGCAGCGGGTGGGTTTGCTTTCAAGACCAAACTCATGACAGCTTTCAGGAGACATTGTAGATGCACATTTCTGTTTCTTTTCTGTTAACCAAATACTTGACTTTGTAGACAAATAAAGGAGCATTAATCCAGCTGGTTTTCAAGGGGACATTTGGTTTGATGTCTGTCTACAAACAGACAGGTAGGGAACAGGGGTAATGGAAAGAGAAACAGAAAAATCTCTGAAGTGGGCAGGTGCTTGGTTGAAGAGCATGACACAAAACATGGCACGTCAAAGAGAAACATCAGTCTAGCTGGAGTTTATTGGTGGAGTTCATCAATGATTAGTCTATTTCTGATCTTGTTTATCACTTTCATTAACAACCTTGGCATAAAAATATAGACTGTGTTAATGAAATTTCCTGATGACACTCCACTGGGAGATAAGTCAGAGCTCCAGCCTATCTTAGTGGTATAATTAAAAGCTCACCTGTCCTCTCTGAATGCTTATTTGTATCTGTGCTTTTTAAATTTCAGTAGTAAAAAAACATTCCTTGTGCACCTCCCCTTCTTTCATTGGTCATATTAAAAGTTTAGTTTGGCCCAACTGCTTGAAAAATTTAGGATTTTTTTAAGGTGTCTGTCAAGTTGGTATTCATTAATTTCCCCTGCCAAAACCCAAATGAATAATGTAACTTGACGCAAAAGCTCCAAATGAGGGCTACAGATAATTATTCATGTTCAAGACTGGCTATGAATCATTTCTACTGTGCAGTCTAACTGCTTATGTAGCACCATCAGTTTCATATTTCTTTGTTTCTGATGTAAATAATTTTCAGTGATATAAAATGTGAGAGGGAACACATTTGTGTTGAATACAGGTACCTCTGACTAAAAGAAATGAAAACCTTTAAAACAAGAGTTATAGGGGCATCTAAGTGACAATTAGAATCCTTTAAAAATTCATTCAGGTTTAGTGAAATGTTGCTGGCAGTCATTCATAGAAGTAATTGCCCTGTGCACATGAAAAATTTAAATGTGGTAATTTAGTAATGAATCTGAGCTGTCAGAAAGCATTTTATGGATAATCAGACATTCCTGCAGGCATAGCAATGACTGAAGAAAATTTAAAAATAACTTTGTGGAGGCAAGATTATCTCAAATAAGTGTTTTCTCTGGAAACAAAGAACCCTATGATTTTTAGAAATGTATTACACTGTAAGTTGACAAGGGCAGCCACTGGAAGCAAATAAAGAACCAATTGTGTCCCTGTTAGTGATTCAGATTAGTAATTTTAAGTAGTGGTCTTTGAGAAGTGAGTACTTCTAGATTCCCAGATACTCTGAGTGCAGATGCATTATCCAGCCCCCAGGAAGGGGAAGCAGGAATTCTCCATTACAGCTTGCAAATCACATTGTCAGCTTTGAAAGGAGAAGCTCAGTTCTCCTTTCATTTTGCTTGAAAGAAACTGCTGACTGTATTGGAATTAATTTTTATTTCCCCTAGAATAAGTAAGGGTATAGCTGGCTATGTGTTCTTGCAGGGCATGCAAGGGACAGGCAAAGTTGGACGCTTTGGAAGTTTAGTTGGAGCTACTGATGCGTAGGAAAGTCAATAAAAAACCCATTGCCTTTGGATGTGATAGCAGTCACTCCCACTCTGTGCGGGTGTTAAAGACTTGAAAGCGGACAAGAGCAATTATAAATCTCTCTTACCCTAAGTCTCTAAATCACTGTGGGGACAAGATCTCATGATGTTTCTCTCAGTTGTGTTATTGCTGTTGCTTTTGCTCTTGTCTAGGTATTTCTGGGGGATTTTGAGACTGTAAGGCTGTTTGGGAGGAAAACTTTTCCAAAGATCAGATCCAGTTGGGGTTGTTGCTCCATTCAAAACCACTTTTGCCAGAAGTGATTTGCCAACTGATCTATTAATAAAGAATATTTATGGGTTTTTTATCTTCTCCAGTGTTAGATTGCTATGAGGAGACACTCCTGTATTCCAATTTACATAGTGATTGTTTAAAAATGCTGATCTTGGATGCTATTTCAAGTGTTAAAATAGATAGCTCTAGATGTCAACTTTGCCTTTTGTGGTTTATGCAGCTGGTATTCCTTTTCCGGATTTTTGTTGTTTACTGAGTTTATTGAGTGCTGAAAGGGGTCAGCTCAACTCATATTTCTGGTCTGCTTTACTTTATGGTGTAGTGGAAGGAAGTTTTCAAAAGAAAACAAAGATTTGCTTTTTGCAGAACTGAAAATAAAACATTTCTGTTGATCTGTGTTTTTTTTTAAACCTATTTGGGTCCTCTTTATTCGCTACAAAGCTTAAATATGAGCTTAGATCAACATGACAGGTTCTCTTCAGTGCTGTGAGAAAGAATGTAAAGTCTTCTGGAAAACTTCTACAATAAAAAAATCATTAAACATAATTAGCAAAATAATATCTCTCATGAGAAACAATGAGATGAAATACATCAGCTGGCAAGAAGCAGCTAGCTCCAGTGTTAAAGTTCTTCAATATTGTCTCCTTTTCCCATAGATCACTTAGAAGATAGATCACTTGGAAGGAGCGATGATATTGAGTCTATGTTCTTATTCTGTACTCAGGAATGGGGCCCTGCTCTTTTGTTCTGGCTATCTGGTGAGGCTCCCCAGGCAAGGAAATGGAAGACACTGCTGAGAGAAAAGCACCTTGAAGATAATTCGCTTTCCTCTCACAATGACTTACCTAAATATTGCTGCTGTAGTGTTTGGCCATTTTAAGGTTTGCAGAGCTATAAAACATTGATCATCCCAGGGGCGGGGGGAGGAGCTGAAGGACGTCTCTTACTTTTTATGAAGCACTGAGGAGAAAGAACAGTGTAACAGAAAGACTATTTATAAAGGCTGCTTGCCAAATCAAAGCCCAAGCTATAATTACATCTGTGCACACTGTAGCCATGTTTAATAAAGATCTAAATGCAGTATCATCTTCCTATTTGACTTGTTAACATTTTACCTTTTTTCTGCAAAACCTGCCACCTGTTGATGTGATTGACGATGAGTAAGAGCATGGATTGAGGCTGAAAATCAGTGATGTGAGCTCATTTAACATCGCCTTTTTAAAATTGTCATAGTTCTGCCTGTTTGTGAAGCATTCACTGATGGTTACAGATTGTTTTGTGTCCTAAGACTGCCACAGTCGGATAGGAAGACTCAGTACCTGAAGGGAACTAGGGAGTGGGCAGAAGCTCTTTAGGGTTGTATGGGAATTCAAGGGTTGCTCCTGGTGTATTCTATTGTGTTCCGGGTTTGATTTCCATAGAGGTTTTCCATTTAGGAAGAATGATCAACACTAGCACTTTACAAAATCAGTTGAACCTCATAAGTAGGCTTGTCACTTCAACAGAGATTCTAAAAAAGTCCAGCTGGGCTTGAAATCCTGCTTCTTTTAGATAGTCTTTATCTAGGTCAGGGTTGAAGTTCTTGCTCAGAGCACTGCATGATGTTTGCGCTTTCCTGTCACTGCCATTAGATTGACAAAGACAGATTTTCCAGTTTCTAGGCCCCAAATGCTGCAAAACAGTGGTGCCCTTTAGGATTTCTGTAAGGTCTGGCAGCAGCCTCTGGTCTTGTTTCAGTCCACATACAGGGAGCTTAATAGAGAACTCCTTGCTACAGACTTAGGCCTTTCATTTTTTCACTCTTCTGTCAATATTACATTGCCTCAGTGGGTACTTTTTTGACCTCACATCTCATCTGCTTCCCCACTATTCGTTTCAATCAGGACTGAAATCAAGTGCCAATTATTGATGCATTGCTGTACTGAAAATGACTTGTGGCTCCCTGGATGGCAGTACTCGCATCTGTGCTTATGGCATAAATAGCTGGGTGCAGGTGTTCAGGTGAGAAGGATGGGGTGAGAGCCATACATTGCTGTCCTCTCTTGGACACTGTTGGTTGAAATGGGGACCATAGGGAGTCATAGACCTCTTGAACTAATTCCCCACCAAACACTTCAGTCAATGTCTGAAGTTTGTCTGCAATGTCTGCAGATTCCCTTTTCTGTGTCAGGTGATAGCAGAAGGATGCACTTTCTGTCCCATGGCTGTTTGCCTTTCAGTCCCTGGCATCTGAAAAATTGCCAGGGCATTAGCAAGGGTGCTGGCTTCCCTAAAGCTAACCAAGGTCTATACCCTGGTTTGTTTTGTTTTTTTTTTTTAAGCAATGTAGTTTTCAAACTCAATTAGGCATTAAAACCTTTATTCTGGAATAAGGGGCAAATGAATGCTGTTCAAAATTGAAGCTAGTTTGTGTTGCTTTCCTCAGAGAAACACATCTGTTCTGGGTTGGGTTTTTTTGCCTCCGTTGGCACATTTATTTGTTTGTGTTGCATAGGGAACTGAGTATGTTATGAAGCTAAATCTTTCCTACCAAGCAGCAGCTCTGGCTCAGCTTTGGTGGTTATTTAAAATCTCAGAAGAGAATCATCAGCTGCTCCACTTCTACATTCAAACACACAAGGTGATATGCTAATTGGGCTTTCATTAGTGCTTGACTGACGTCACCAACAGTGTAGAAAGAAAGGGGGCTAAGCAGATGAAGTACTTTTCCACTGTTGAGCTGGTACTGACGCAGCTATGTACTATAGCTTTTTTTTGCCTTTTTTTTTTTTTTGGAGCAGTTCTAATTTTCTGTGTGACTGCATCTGTGCACTGTAGCATTCAAATATTGCCCTGGTGTATTACGCTCAGAGCTGAGCTTTTTATGAAAAAGGGAAAAGGAAAAGAGGCTGTGAAATTGTCTTTAGTGTTATTACTGTCAGGGATAGATTCAATTAGGTAAGACAAGTAAAATTTCATTATGTGACTCATTGGTGCTGTTCACATATTAGTACATATCTGCATGTTTCAGCAGTCTGTCTCCTCTCAGAAACATAGATACCTCGGATAATAAACAGCTGCGTGTCATTTAATGAGCAAGTAAGAGGCACAGCCCCTTTTTTTCCAGGAGGGTGTCCACCATGTGAGCTCAAGCAGAAATTGTAGCAGAATTGAGACAGAATCTGTTCTTTTTTCAGAGCTACCAGTAGAAACCTTCGCAAACTGAGAAGCTTTTATATGGGTACAGCAAGCAGCTTTAGCAATATAGTACATGAAGGATCTACATCACATTATGGGGCTGCATCAGTACTGCATCAGAAGTCCACAGAGCTGGGTTCGAGTCCTATTTTCATCTCCAGAGGTGAAATACTTCATCTTCTTGTGCCTCAGCTACCCCATCACTTGTACAATAGGCATAATATCTTCCTGTATAAAATGTTGTGCTATGACAAGTCTAAGATGAGCTAAGTCTGCATCTTCAGGAACTAAAAAAATCAAAATGCATTTTGGTCATGATAATGACTAAATGTCACCTAAGAAGGAGCAGATTTGCTTGATAGGAAACCACTTTTACTCAGCATTAAATGAAATAAGTTGATACTGGAATTAATTAAATACAGTTACTATTGCAAGTGGATGGTTATGAGTTGGAGAAATATTTTTGTCTTGTGATAAACTAACTCAAATGTAATAAAAAGGACAAACAAGGGAACTCTGAAAAGGCCATAGTAATACTATTAGGATTGTTTCTTTTCAAATCAGAAATCAAGAATGTAGAGCTATTTTTTGCTTTAACTTCGGCAGAAAAATAGTGACAGTAGGGACCTTGTTAAACTGGGACACATATTTCAGTGACTAGAAGCCTATTGTAATCACAATTACAGAGATAAAATCTTGGGCTTTAGTCCATATGTCTGTCTTAAAGAGAGCTATTAAAACCTTGGGTTTGCATCCAGCTTGCAGTCAAAGATACTTAACTAAACATTTTCTTTTTGCTTCTGTCATTAGCTGGGGTGCATAGACAAAATGGCTGGGACTAGCTTATTCCTAGGTTCAATTAATAGACCTCTACTGTTTCTTGAATATAAAAATCTGACAACACAGGATGAAAAATTATTCCAACGCCTGTCAGTGGGATGAACAAATGAAATCCATCACAAATTTAAATGGAGCCATGTATTATAACCTCTTGCCTTTCACTGGACCATGGATCTTTTTCCTGTGTAATGTTTATATTTTTTTTTTGAAATGCAAGTACAAGGACAAATTCAAGGAGTTGCTGAATCTTTTGTCATGAGCTCCTGTTATAGTTCATTTACTTCTCGTCCATCTTGCTGGGGAAGACCTAGATGAGGTCTCTGAATCATAGAATCATTATCGCTGGAAAAGACCTTTAAGATCATCAAGTCCAACCGTTATGTGACTCTATCAGGCCCACTTCTAAACCATGTCCCTGAGCACCATATCTAGACAGCTTTTAAATATGTCCAAGGATGGTGATTCAACCATTTCCCTGTGCAGCCTGTTACAGTCTTTAACCCTTTCAGTGTAGAAGTTTTTCCTAGTGTCTAACCTAAACCTCCTGTGGCGCAACTTGAGGCCATTTCCCCTTGTCCTATTGGTTGTAACTTGTGAGAAGAGACCAACGCCCACATCTCTACAACCTCTTTTCAGGTAGTTGTAGAGAGCAATAAGGTCTCCCCTCAGGCTCATTTTCTTCAGACGAAATCACCAGAAGTCCCTCAGCTGCTCCTCATAAGACTTATTCTCAAGACCCTTCACCAGCTTCGTTGTACTTCCCTGGACCCCCTCCAGCACCTCAGTGTCCTTCTTATAAATTGCACCCCCACTGCACATGTATAACTCCTTCCACTCTTCCAAGCAGAATCAAATCTCTGGGTAATGACTGAAGAAACTGAGCCCAGGTACTCTACTGTGGTTATGCACAGTAGTAACACCAGATAGTCGACTTGTAGGAATTGTGTTTGCTCCATTTCTGCCTAGGAGTTGCTCATGAATTGCTTGATGATTGCTATCACCAGGGTACTTTGAGTCCCAGGAGTGGTGATTGTAAATATATGCTGGTTTTTAGGACTGTAGTTTCAGTTGTCTGGGACCTGTGAGGGTAAAATCTGCTCTATAACTGAAATACACAGAAATAGAAAGACATGTGCAGTAAATAATCCCAGCCAGCAGTGATGTATTTTACTCTCTATAAATTGAGTTCTTCACAGGAGAACTACTGTTAATGAAGACAGCCTCACTTAATAATCTCTTTTTCTCATAAAGGCAGTTAACAGTTGTCAAAAGGGAGTGGGTGGTTGTGGCCCAGAAGCATCTTGTTTGCCCACCAGATGGAGCTAAAAAAAAAAATCTGTCCAGGCTAACTGGGTGCTGGTCAGTGCTCCAAGACCTCCTGGCCTGAGGTCCTGCAGTACAGTTAATGCAAGGATTTGTTGCCAGCAGCTCCAGTATGTGACCCCCACTGCAGCTCCCACCTCAGTGGCAGGGACCACTGAGATGTGCCATCCCAGGAGGTGCTGCAGGGACACAGTGGCTCTAGGTTCAGTGCCTGTGTTAGCACTGCTACGCTTTAGTCCATCAGCATTTCCATTTCAGTTTATGCTTTTTCTTTCCTGATAATGCTGTTATTAGCTGTAAAATTGCTGAGGGAAGAGGGCTGGGAGGTCCACTTGAGGTCCGCAGGAGAAGTGCTGTGTCAAGGATGATGGTGGCACCAAGCCTTGTGGAAGGGCGTTGAAAAGGTACCTTTGAAACTACTTTTGAAAAGGTAATTTACAGAGGCCTTGGTCTCCTTTGAGGTGTGCTGTCTCTCCTCTGAGGTGACAGCAAACCTCTTTTGTCCTGTTGATGAGACACCATGGGAGCTAAAGGCCACCCCCCTGTAGACAAGCACTACCTTTTTCTCTTAAAATGAACCTGCTGCTAACACCCAAGGTTTGCCATTGTGGTAGTCCTTGTGTAGTCTTCTGGGTGAGTGTCCCTAAAGGCTGACACCCAGGTGTGAAGACATGTAAGGAGGAGTTAATTTAAAATAAGATGAAATAATTGTGGGAAAGGAGGGCAAAGGTAGTTACACCAAGAATCCAGGTATTTAACTTTAGCTCTTTTTTCCTTTAAAAGTTAACATCTGTTTACCTAGTTTGTCTCAAGAAGTATTTATTTTTTTTTCTCAGTGGTGTCATGATTGTTGGATATATCAGCTAGAAGGACAACGAGGCTTTTGAAGCCTTTGGTTCTCATATTTTTCAGGGTTACAATGGAGTGGAGAGAAAGGTTTAATTGACAAAAAACATCTGTTATTCTAATTAAAATTACTTGTCAAAGTAATTTTGACAAATCTACTGATTAGTGAAGAAAATAATATGAATGGCTTAAACATTACAGATAGGGAAACATAACAAGGAAGAACCCAGCTTATGTACTGTTTTATAGGAGTTTTGATTGAATATAACCAGGGGTGAAGTAATAGGAGAACTTAATTCACCTATGTTGGAGGTGAATTAAAGTAGGTGGATTAGGTTCTGGCTCCTAAAACCACTACTCTGAACTCCTAGAGTAGATGGCTTGAACAGAGATTTTGTTCCAGAAGCGAATTTTTTTTTCCCTCTCAAAAAAGATCATTGCCTCTAGCAGCAGGACCTGAGCATTTTTATGTGCAATCAAAAAGATGGCTTAATTAGCATAACAGAGATTGAGTGGGATAAATCACGTGGCTGAATGATGCTATGAAAGGCAGCAGCACAGGGGTGGAGGAGGTGAGGGAGGAGGAGGCGGTGGGTTAGGGAGCCCATGGGGTTGTTCACAGAACTACAGTGTGGTGGGAGCTGGGCCAGCAGAGTTTCAGGGTAAAGAAGAAAGGTGATGTTATATTGTCTAGAGATGGCTGGCAAATCGGAATAAAGCTTCTGTCTGAACAACAGACTGATATCAGGGAAAAGTGTTTAATGTGGTGGGTTGTGTTTTGTTTTTTTTGTCTCCCTAGCCTTCATATAACAAAAACACCTTAGCAATGGTCAGGCAGATGTTACAGCTGGCCTTGGTGAGAATGGATAGCAGCTCAGATTAAAATAGGGAAATAACAAGTTGGAGAGGAGTTAGGGTTGAAAGGGGAATGGCTGACTCGGTTAAGAGCCAGCAGGAATTGCTTCTCAGAGGGTGAGGCCAACATCTGAAACAGTTTTGAAAATTGAGGTAGTGGGGTGGGGAGAGAAGCAGAGTTCTTCAGTTTTTAGAACAGTGGAGCAAAAACAAACCATCTTGAATATGATGAGGTGCTAATAAACAGCCAACAGTGTTAAATCACGACAACAACCTTAATTTCCTTCCACATTAGGCTAGCAGACTGTGTCAATAAAGAAGAGACAACTTGTATCTTCACTGCAGGAGAGCTTCTTGATACTATTTTGAATGACATTCTCCTAAACAAGATAATGATGCACAGAGTGACATGAAGTGATAGTAGTATAGTGGGGAGAGTCTTGCAGGCTAGCTATTTGTGAATGGGGAAGATGCAATGTGTGGGATTCCTTGGGAGCGTGTAGTGGGTCTAGTGCATGTTGGTACTTGGCAGTAATTTGTGTGAGGAACTAGAAAAATACGCCTATTGTGTTTCTAGTCCATGCTCAGCTGGAAAGGCTGCAAACATTTGGATGAAAGGATTAACATTCAAAAGAATCTTGACAATTAGAAGAACTCATTTGAATTAAGTGGGATTCAGTTCAAGGACAGGTACAGGTTCCTATGATGAAGTATAAATCATTTGTGAGATCAAAAGATGAGGAATGAACGGCTAGCTGGCAGTCTCTCAAGAAAGGATGTGGGGTTATAGTGGATAACAAGCTGAACACTATTTGAGGCTTTCATAGTGATGTAAGGACGCATAAACAAGACCACACCATGCAAAACACCGGTAACAACCTTTGTGCTGTGCTTGGCACTGGTATGGCCACAGCTGGAGCATTTGTCTTGTTCCAGGCCCCACACAGAGACTTGGACTGAATGGAGATCAGAGATCTGGAGAACACAGGCAGTGTGGAAAGGTTGGAAGAACTAATTTATTTAATCTAGAGGCAAGATAACTGCGGAGCTGTGAGAATTCACAAAAGAAAATCGAATAAAATGGCTACCTCAGAGAAAGAAATATGGTTGTGTGTGGTACAGATAGCACAAGAAGTTATAGGCTTAAACTCCGCTGGAGGAAATATCTATCAGGCAGTGGGAAAGGCTTTCTAACAGCAGGGAAATGTAAACTACTGATATATATATATTTTTTTTTTTTAAGACCAGGGTAAACAAATTTCTGAGGAAAAAATAATGGATACTGTTGCTGTTGGAATGAGTCAGAGAATGAGCAAGGCTGCCCTTTTACCCTATTTCTAGACTTCTTTTCTATAGTTGTCCTGTGAAAGAGCCATAGACACCTGTCTGGGCACCATAGGCACATGAGAACAGACAGTTCGTGTGTTTTGTTTTGGTCAAAAAAGCAGTAGTCACCAGAAAAGAGGAAGTACCTGCTTGTCCCTAAGCTGGCAGGAGATGTTCAACCTTCCTGCAAAACTTAGTGTAGTGAAAGGTGGTGAGGAAAAGGAGAGCATGGGCCTTTCCCCTGCTGAAAGTTGGTCTGGGCAAGAGTCAAGTGATTCTGCCAGTCTCTTTGGTGGTATAGTCATGGTTGACTTTTATTTTTTTTTTTTTTAAAAAGAGGGTCTGAAATCCAGGTGCTGCTTTGCAGGGTCAGCTCCAAAGTTCTACAGGGCGCTGTGTGTGGCATGTGATAAAGCAAACACCCAACATGTATTATGTGAAACTTCAGGTCAAAGCAAGCCTCTGTGCTGAATTTCTAGATCCTGGAAAAGTGGGATCTTCTGATTGAAATCACAGAACATCCCAAATGGACCTACATTTAGTATTATTTTGGAAAATACTATTTGGAAAAAGTGTTCTATAGTTATGCAATAGCTATCACCTTGATTGTAATTACATGAATAAAAATTAGATTCTAATCAAATAGTTCCTTATGATCCTTGTAAGCAAGATGCTAACTATTGCAAAGCACTGACAAATGTAAATAGTAATCTAACTGATTATAATGACATAGTCCACTGACTATATCTTTTTTACAGATGATATGTTATACTCTATTTCTGCATAGATAGAATTGTATCTAGTATGAAAGAAAGTAGTTGGGAGCGCCTGCCCTATGTATTGCTGCACCCTGCCACTAGCTTGTTGTTATGTGTGCTTTGGAAAGTCATTTGTCTTTTTCGGGGAAAATGGGGTAAAAACCAGTACAAGCGGTGCATTTATAACTAACTGGAAGTTAAGTATACGTAATAATTGGAATAGTCTGAGAACCTTGGATTTAAAATGTCATAGAAAAGCAACATGTTGAAGCTACAGAAGCCAGATTTCTTCCTCTTGGTTTGTGGTGTAGCATTATGCTGCCTTGCTTTTTCTATATCCTGTGTCCTGTGCCCCGGGGGAAGCAAAAATGATAGTGGGCATCTCAAGTAGATGGTCTGGTAAATGGAGAATGATTTCCACTTTTAAAAAAAAAAAAAATACTCTTGCCATCTTTCTTCAGATGGTGCCATCATCTTGGATTAGTCTTGTATTTCACGCTGGCTTGCTAACAGAAAACAACCCTTTTGCAGTGTAAAGGAAAGAAATTCAGTTGTAGGTTTGTTTTTTCTTTAAATTATCATATTGCTTATGAGAAAACATTACCTCAGTGCTAAAAATACTGCCAGATAGCCATTTTACATGTAATCAAATTGCTTTTCTTCTGATACTAGTCCATCAAGTCTAAAGAATTACATTGGTTTTGATGATGGTGAGAAAACAGTATGGAAACTGAGGACTCTGTTTTGTTTGGAAGGATGAGTCTGTAAGAACAAAACTGTGAGTGTGTGAAAATCAAGGAGACGAGGAGAGATTTTTGTATTTGATTCCCACTAGAGCAAATTTTGTAGGCTTGTTAGTATTTATCTGGTCAAGGAGGATATACTGTAAGAGAAGCTTTTCTTATAGTATTTCAGGAAGTTGGCTTCTGACATGGTGAGTCAATGGAAGTTGTACTGCTGACTTTATCAGAGTGCTACTTATGGCCAGGATACAAAACACATAGAAGTGATTGGGAAAAGGGCAGCATGGAGATAGGGGGGGAAAAAACCCACAAACCCACTGCATTTTAGGACCTCCTCTAACTGTCATTTGTAGTTTTTTCTCAGTTATGCCTGTATGCACACATGATTTGTTATGCTATTTTGTATGTCTGTATGACCTAAAAGGCACAACGTCACGAAACACAGAGCTGTCTTTATTACATACTGTGTGCAGGAACTACTGTGTCTTCAGTGACCGAGAAGAAAAACTGCCTACCTTTCTACATGTTTTCATGGGTCTTCCTTTGTATTTAAAATGCAACCTATGCTATCACAGTGAGATAGACCAGCTGCTAATTGTGTATGTGTTCAAGGGCAGCTTGGAAACGATAATGGAACTGGATTATTTCAAATTAAATGCAGCAAAGGATTTGAAATTTAAATTGGGAGGTGAAAAAAATGTGGTGGAGTCTATTCCAAAATGGATGGCTTAAAGGAGGAAGTGGTTAGAAGCTGGGACTGGAGCTCTGGAGAGCTGGGTTTGGGTCCTGGTTCTGCTATACACTGGCTGCGTGAACTTTGGCAAATCACTTCCTAACTTGCTCATGCATTTCATCCTTCATTTTTGACTTTATGCTCCTCAGTATAGGGACTAAGTCCCAGCGTGAGGATTTTGGTGTAGTGCATAGTGGGAGCTCTCCTCATCTGAGGCCTCCGAGTGCAAAGATAGTTTAGAGGATAAATGATGACAATAGAGTGTCTGAAACCCACTCAAGAACTTGTCCAACGGAGTGAGTGTTTGGGGCTATCTGGAAAGATGACATGGAAAAATAATTTTCCAGTGAATGAGACTTTTGTTTATCCTGTGCCATCCAACTAAGCAGGAAGAAGTTAGTGTTATCTGAAAGGGGCAAAAGTGAACAGTAATGGCTGGAGGGGAAAAAGCATTGACCATCCCTGTCTGGCCTCAGCAGCTTCCTGTACTGCAAGTAAAGATGATTTTGTCAACCTATTATCCTTTAGTTATCACATAGACCTGGTTGAATAAACACTGCAAATAGGCACAGTGTTTTATACCTTTTAAGATGGTTGGGGAAGGAAGAATAGGACTAGCTACTTTGACAGAGTGCAACCAAAGAGTGAATAACTGAGAGGGAAAGCTAGGAGAACAACTTTAGACAAAACCTCGCTGTGTGCTAAGGCAATACAAATACAACCCAGACAGACAACAAAGTAGTTTGCATGAAATCTGCAATCACTTAAATGTCATTGCTTCAAGTTAGGCCTGAATGGAACCACAAGATAATTCCCACTCCAGAGCATTGAGAAAGTTTGGAGGATAGTATTAAATTTGCATCTAAATTCAGATGCTTAGATAGTTCTGTTTCCTGGCCCTGTCCAAGGAATGTGAACGTCCATCAGATGCAATTATTTAATGTAAGTATTCTGACTTGACTGCATATGTAATGTCAATCTGCATTCACACAACAGCGCGGATGATGAAAGATCCATGCTCAAACTAGACCTCTGTGGGATGTTTCATGGTTGTAAATGATTTTTTGAAATCTCATCCGATAATGTTGTTTTCATTCCTTGTGGAATACAAGTAGATGGGATCACAACTGGTGTGCTGGAAGTAATCCACATGCTGAAACAGGGATGGTACAAATGTCTCCTATTCTGACAGGCAGAAGGATGGAAATACATCTTTCCTGAATCTCATGTCTAGAAAATGTCTTTGAGATACATACTGTACACTTAATACTTAGATTGGTGTGTTGTACACTTACTTTCCACAATACCAGCACATGCAGAACACGTCCTCTGCCGTACACTACTTCTCAAGCACATTTGATTTGCAGAGATCTAGTCCTTTCTCACTTGTCATCTAAGATGGCCTGTTCACAGCATCACAGCTCATGCTGGATTAAGTAATCAGGCCAAGATCAAGCTCTTCCAGCACCAGAGACTAAAGATAATGGGGAAGAGAGTTTTAACGACAGGAGGTAGGGACATGCTTGGGTTCTCTGCCCAGCAAGACACTTTCTTGACTAGATACATCAGGTAGTCTAAGAAAGGAGACTTCCAATTACAGGGCTGATAGTAGCTTAGTCTCTGTCTATAAATCATCTGTACTCTTACTCAAATAATTCTAGTGTTTTTCAAATAAGGAGTTAATATTAGCCTGGAAACAGTATATCTTTCTTTATGGATTATTAAGTTCTTTATGTATTACTTTACTTTGAGACTCTAGCTTGCTTAGCCTGAAGTTGTCACACAAGATTTATCAAGGAGAGGCATTGGATAAATTAGATAAGATTATCTAGATATGTGCCTGATCCAATCCAACACAGCTAGGTAATAATTGATAATATATGTATTTTTTTAATGTCTCGTGTTTGTTTGGAGCCAGTGTTATGACTTGGTATTACCTTGTCTAATTTCTAGATAAAGTTAATTCAGTTATTTAAATGAGAGCCTGGAGGATTAGCTAACATAGAGGGACTCTGTGCTCACTCTTCTTCTCTTTAAAGAAAAAAAGCTCTTGATAAAATGTGTGAGCATATTTTTAACAGGCTCAGCCTCTGACACTGTTTGAAATGGTGATGACCCTGTTGATCGTACATTAATGAAGAATTATAGTAGCCTACTCTTGGATGGATAATTGAAATTAGGAAAGGAGATACAGTGGTGCTTTTGAGTCCTTGGGACATAACGGATTGCTATTTCACAGAGAGATTAGTGAAGGCACTAATCCAAGCTGCAACTAAAATGTGCAAAAAAGGCTGAGGCTTTGTAGTGAATCTGTGGCTTGTGTTTCCTACCTCCCAAATTTCTGTTATTCTGGGACCAAACAATAAAGGATGCTGTGATCACAATCTTTCTTTTGCTGCCACTTAGGCCAGCATGTTGTAGTCCTTCAAACATGCAGGAATTTAAAGCATGTCCATGCTTGGGTCTTCCAGGTTGATTGGTGAGGTTTGTATAGATTTATGATTAGAAATAGAGCTATTTAAAATTCCACACCGTCGATATGTGGTTACATTTATTTGACTGATTCTGTAATTAAATGGATTTACATGGATTACAGACAAATTACTTTAAGAAGTGACAAGGAGATGGCTAGTTAAAGCTGAATTATATCACAAGCTTAGTGGTATGTTATGAGCTCCTCTGTGAAATCTAGCCATAGGTTAAGATTTAAAAAGTGGAGCTGAAAACAATTGGGTTCTTCTAGCAATTGTAACTGCTGAATGGTTTGCCTTTTAAAAACCTGTCCTTGTTTAGACATCTAGCTAGGAATTTGAGACTCTACAGTTGGGCACACATTTATGAAAATAAACAGTCAAAATTTAAGAAAATTAAGAAAGGTTAATTTTAAAAAGAAAGAGTGGAGCTTGAGCTTAAAGAAGGCTGAAGAAAATAAGTAAAAGAGGGACAAAAACTGTGAAGTAAGACAAGAGTGACCAGTGCTTTTAAGAGGGCTCTAGACTTTAAATCTAGATCTCTTAAAACCGAACTATAATGAATAGCAATGCATACAGGTATGAACTACATTTTCTAATTTTTTGATGATAAAATATGCGTACTATTGATTAGATGGATTTAACTCCAGCTAGGCTTGAAATGACCAGTCCGATGAAATCCTATTTTATTTTTATGATCAGTGTGGCCAGTTGGTTCAGAGCATATTTCTCTTCCCTGTCCCTGCAGAGCTGTCTGTTTAAGTACACATGTTCCTTCTCCCAAGTATGCCCTGAAATATGTGGGGTTTTCTTTCAGCATGGGCACCTTTTCGCAGTGTTATTTTGATCTCCTGATAAGATCAGTTTAATTGGTAAATCAGTTTGGAGAAAATCATGATGTAGAGAAACTTAGCAATAGAAAACAGACCTGCAGTAAGATTAAGGGCTTGAGAAGCACTGCTGTTTCCTATACTGATAACCAAAAAGCTTTTAATTCTGAGATTTAAACAAGATAAGTATGTTACAGCCGCACCTGTCTCAGAAGATTATTTTTTTCCAGCATGTGAACTAGAAACACAGTTTTATAGGGCTGAAAACTAAAGTACTCTTATTATCAACAACTTATGTTTCATTATTGCATACGCATACTTTGACCCAATTTGATATCTTATCAGAACAGCTGAAGGGCTAGTGTAAGGCAAGAGCTCAGTTTAATCTGAAAATATGGCTTAAGATATTTTTAACTTTATAAACTGATCACCAGAAAATCAGTCTGTGCACTGATGTACTCTGGTGTGTCAGAAAAGCTCTGTTTGCACTTGGCTGTGGCTGAGGGAGATGCTGCTACCCATGGTGCTATTGGTTGTTTGCACAACTTGTATGGTTTGTTCAGTTGTTTGCCCCTGACTACTGCTGAGTGGACAGGTGGCTTAAACGGGAATTGCAAATACTTGGCGCATCTTAGATTTTGTCCATGGTGAAATCTGGGAAAACATTGTGAAATGTGACCTACCACTTCATTATCTTCATTTTTCATCATAAGCTTGAGGCATCTCAGTTCTGTGAGCCACCTAGAGTACAGACCAAGATTTAATACATGTCCTTCTCTCATGGTTCTCCAAGCTGTGTTCTTCTGTTTTAATTAAATACTTCATGTATAACATTGAAAAATAATGATATCAAAAGAAAATAGGTTCCCTGGGGGTTCTTTCTACTGCTGCCAAGTGCTTTGTAAGCCATCACTAGGAGAGCAGTGCCAGGATGATGTATGGAGCTAATAGATCAGCATGATGAGGTGGAGCTGGAAAAGAGAGGGTTGGATTTTTAAGAATATCTGTCTTGCTACATTCTGATTTCCAAGCTAATTTCTCTGTGAGGACCTGGGCAGTATGGTCAGATTTATACAGGGCAATTAGGAGCAGAAAATATTTCAAGTGGTTGAGTTAATTAGCACGATAGGTTCTTGTGTAAATTTCTCCACAGCTATTGAGATGGCTTAGGATCCTTTAACTTCTTTCTCAGCAATGGTAAAGGAACTCAGTTTTATGGACTTACATCATTAAACATCATTTTAAGCTCATAACAATTTGACTTATGAAAATGGTACATAAACTAAGTGCTTATGAAAATTTGATGATAATTCTCACTGAAAGTCAACAGGATTTAGTATTTCAAATGGCAAAGTAACTTCTGAAAATTATACATTACTACTTCATGTATTCAGGAAGCTATGTCTTATTTGTCAACCTGGTTTCACACTAAGAAGATCAGAAGATTTTTTTTTTTCTAGGAGGACTAGTCATACCAGCCCTCATCTGTTGCCAGGTTTCACACATGGGGATGAAATGTGAACAGCCAGTCAAAATTTTGCTTTGTAATTTCAGTGAAGTCTTATTTTAGTCAAGGTAAGAATGTTCAGTTTGGCCATGTATTTTCTCAGATCACAGTTTTGTTCAGACCAATGGGCCTCTGTCAACCATCAGAAATTTCACAGGAATCGCAGCACTCCTTTATCATTACTGTTGTAATCAAATGTGAACCATAATATTCATTATGGCTTTAAAGACCAGCTGCAGACCACTTCTCATTACATCATTCAAGTCCAGTCTCAACTGTTTTGGCTGAGATTTTGTGGCTACTTGTGAAAGAAGAGCTTTCTTTGTGTCTTCATGCACCAGAGAGTGCCAAATGAAACACATAGATTACAGGAGGAGGATTTTTAAGTGCACGCACATGGAGAAGATTTTTCCGAGCAAATGTTACTGATGCTGACTCTATGATATGGTGGAAACCCATGGGAAGAAGGCTTCTAATAAGCAATAACATAAAATACTCCTCTTGTTATTTATAGTGGGATTAATCAGAAACACACTTTTCAAATTGAGGATGCCCTTTTCATGAGCTTTGAACCCAAATCCTGGAGCCTTGACAAACCTCACTGCAGACAATAACAGCTTTGGAGCATGAACAGGTCTACACAGTAGATAAGAAACTGATTAATTTAAGCTCATGAAACAAAGTTCCTGCTACTGTAAAAATTTGTCATGGTTGATTTTTGAAGGTCACTTTCTTTTTCTTTTTTTTTTTTTGCTATGGCAACAGAGAACCCTTCCTTGTGAAAGGAAGGATCATAACTAAACTAACGTGGAGAATACACAGAGGCAAAAAGAAGCCGTGCTGGGATTTGGTGGAGGTACCAGCAATCCCTTTGGAGAACATGCAAGATGGGCCCTTCTTCCCCATCTTTATCTAACCGGTTTATCTCTCTGGGTATGTTTACACTTGGCTTTTCCTGCTGAAGTTGAGCTGTTGCTCAAGATAAACCTGAAATACCCAGTTAACCTGAAGTAGTTAAGTCTTTCTAAAGCAAGTGGGTATGTTGTCTTTACTATTTTGGGTGAAATACATGGACAATCTGAAACCACAGTGCTTTCTCCTGTCAGATTAGAATGGATTGAATGAAAGGAAGAGAGCTGTCCACTGAAGCACCAGGGCTTTGTCGGTACCTCTTTGTATGTGTGTGTGGGATTTGCGTAAAGGGGTTTTCATCAGGTGCTTTGGTCAGATTTCCCTTTGCATAGTTTGATTGTTTACAGGAATGCAACCCTGGCTTGAAAGATATGTGAGAGAAAAAGGGAGAAGATGCTAGATGATCTGATGACCTCAGCTGGATCAGATCCCAAACAACCCATCAAGAGTTGGGGCGCAGAGGCGGAGAAAACAATATTGGCATTCTCTGGTGCTGAATAATGTCTCCTTATAGTAATCATATTCATGCCGAGAAGAGGTTAAAAGCTGAAGCGCTATAGCAAAATGATTACTACACATCATTTTAAAACAGCATAAATAACACATTTTCCTTATATTTGCCATCTGATCTGACTGCTTGGTTAAGGCCAAGTGATGATCTTGCATTTGTTAGGAATAATTTCCTGTGTGAAAGCCCAGAGCTGGTACGTAACCTAAACCCCATGTTAAAGTTCACTGCTAAAAGCATTATTCCTCTGACAATTTACAGCATGTGATGGCTTTGCAACGTAACGGCTCTATTTACAGTGTGTTGCTCTGTATCAGGTGCTGCCAGCCATCTGCAAAGTGCACTGCAGCTTGTTATCACCTGCTTACGGGCATTAAAAAGACTGATGGACCAGATTCTCCTTTACAAAAAGCCCCTTTATGTCATTCAGGCTGGTTTAATGGGACTCTGAACTGCAAGTAATATAATCTATTCCTACTTTATGGTCCGTCTGTACTTCCTGCATTGCGTAAGGGACCCCAACAGAAATGAAGATGAGGTCATTGGGAACCTGGTCATGTTCAGCTGCTAGGTGGACAAAGGATCTCTACAGAATACTAATAGCAGCTCATTGGTCTTTCCACTACTATGAACGCCAGTCCTTAAATTCGTAATCTCTCTGTGATGCATCTTGCCTGCCTTGCAGATGGGGAACACAGCGCACAGAGGGAACAGACGATTTGCCTGCAGTGGGGAGCAGAACCTGGGTCGTGTCACCAGAACCAAGCGGGAAGATTTAATGCCATTCAGAACTAAGGTGCATGTGCAGAAAGCAGTTTTTTTTGACAGAAAGCACTTTTTTCTTTTTCTCCTGAATTCCCTTCAGAGGGAAGTAAATCCAATCAGAGTGTACAGTGGGACTGTCAGAGGACAGAGTTGTGGAAAGCCACAGGACAATCCATTTGCCTGTCTCTTGCTCGTTCCTTGGTACTGTAGCCTCTGGTGTCCTGGGAATGGGAGACGGTCTGCACAGCTGTATGCTCTGGAAATGTTGGGCTCCACAAGCCTTACCTCCTAAGCAGCAAGGAGTGCATTAATTTGCTGAAATCTAATGAAATTAGATGTTTTTCAAATGGTCCTATTGGTGCTGTTCTCAGTACTCACTTCCTGGACTTAATCACCCAAGAGTACTCCTTGTCTGTGTCTCTTGCTTTTTGGCTCCTACATGCATGAAGGGGAAATGCTTCAGCAGATAAAGAAGCAACTGACATAAAAAACAGTTATCTCTTTTTATTAGCTTGTCTCTGCATTGCCAAATTTTAGCACTCACTGATCATTGTTCTGTCGTTATCCCTCAGCTGCAGGGAACTAAATCCACACTGTACTAAGACAGGAAGGTTGTAAATGGAGTACATAGGCACAGCATTGGCTTGTCTGGAAATTGTCACATACCTTCGTGACTGTCACTCTTGGGGAATGACAGCAATATAAGTGGTGTAAAAACACTTAAAGTCAACCATGCACTCGTATTAAGTCTTCCCTGTGATGCTGCTGATAGATCATAGCGTGCTCTGCAGTGCTTCACACAGGAGAGGGCAGTCAGGGGGTTTGGGAATACTGATGTGGGCATTTTTGTTATTTGCGAGAAGGTGAATGCCAGGTCTGAAGGTTGGAGTGAGGTCATCCTTGCCACCCTTGCTGGGGAGCGCCTCTATGACTACGCTGCCTGCATGCCACATTTCTGCTCTGCTCTGCCTGTGTCCCGAGTCACAGCTCTGCTGTCCACAGTAAGTGACCAGGGCCCGTGGGTATGGAGAAGGGCAGAGGACAGGGCAAACCAGTGAAGAGGAGTGTGCAGAAGGAAGCCCCACCAAACTTTTTTCTTTTGCTTTGACTTCCATTAGTGGTACGAGTTAAAGCTGCCTATTCACACCACCCCTCAGATCTCAAAACGTTTAGCTTATGCCAGGGCTAGAGAGCAGAAGGTCATCTGGTATTTCTCCTTGTTGCACTTGGAATGCTCTAATTAGTATGTTTATTGTCTCCTTATACTCAAAACCAAAGAGAGGTAGGAGAATATCTGCCTCTTTTGAAATAATGACATTCTTCTTCTGCAGTGTTACCCATGGTGAACTCTATTAAGAGTGGCATAGAATAAAACTTTTCACAACACTCATTTGGGGATACCTGTATCTCAGCAGCAGTTGAAGAGGCAAATCAAATGTTTGCAATGATTGGGAAAGGAATAGAGAGCAAAATTGAAAATGTCACTATGCCGCTGCATAGATCTATGATTCACACACACTTTGATTACTGTGTGCTGTTCCCCTCATTTCTAAAGGATATATTAAAGCTGGAAAAGGTTCAGAGAAGGGCAGCAAGTATAAAAGTGTTACCATAGATATGGAATAACTTCTGTGTGAGGAGTGACTCAGAAGACTGTCTTTTCAGGCTGGAAGAGAGGAGAGGTGGGTAGACAATGTCTGTACCTCTGGGGCATCTGGGTAAGCTGCCTGTTCCCTGCTGGTGATGCATGAAGCTAGAATCTGCCAGCCCTGGATGAAGTAGGTGACTTGACTGATTTCTTTCTTCTCTGGTTCTGAGTTGCCCCAGGAAAACCTGAAGTCCATCTTAGGTGCTGTAGCAGTTGGAATACAGTTCATGGTTTTGCAGGACTCCTGTAAAAGTGCATGGTCTCCTTCTGTTATAACTTGTTCTTCAGCTACTCGGACAGGGAGATTATGAATATGAATAGTAGACATGTCTGGAGGCGACATGACCATTTGGTTTTTTTCCCTGTCATTTGTTTTCCTTTTTTTTTGTTTTAAATTGTGCTGATAAGTGCACACAATCAATTATAACTGTGTGGCTGGTGTAAACAAAATGGAGGATCAGTGAGCTGGAACATAAGGTCAATGGAGACAGAGTTATCTTTTCTGAATCTTACAGATATTATTGCCTCTAGTTCACAAAGGAGATTAGTTGATGCTGTAATTAGCAGCACGCTCCTCATTGCGTTCTGTTACTGGTCCTTCACAGCAAAGATTCTCGCTTATTTCTCTTTTTATTATGATCATCTGCATTTTTCAGATTATGACTTGGGATGTTTGAATCTGCAAAGGTTCACAGCTGCTTTTGCAGCATGGCCTGCCTCTCAGAAGTGCTGAAAATTAGCAGCTGCTCTTGCATTCAGTAGGAAGTTTTTCTTGAACCTCTTTCAGAAATTTCTCTCTGAATTTCTTTCTGAAATGCTGTTACTCTACAGAAGTTATGATGCCTTCTGTTACTGCAGCATGCTCTGTTTATTAAACAGTGTTTTTCCCACAGGGAATGTACGTAGTGTTTACCCACAAACCTGCATCTCATGGTGTAGCATTCATTGCTTCAGTGGCCTGGTTGTAGGATGCTGGTCTCGCATCTATTCAGGCAGATGTTACAAGCCTGAGAAACGTGTCTCAAATTTCCCTCAATTTGAAAGACGCCTCTGTATTCTGGAGAAAGTAAGGGCAAATGGTCATGTAAAAAGAAATGGCATGGGAAAGGATGCATGCCCTCCCCTGTAGCAGCAGTTTTCTGTGGAGTGCTGCACAGCTTGTGCAGGTAGGGTAAATCCAGCTCTCCTAGTCCACAGCCTCTGGGACAGTTGTCACAAAGATAGTGTCACTGTCAGGATCCATCACAGGGGTCAGTATTATGCTTGGATGCCGCTCCACCTTGCCATGGTCAAGTACCTGGAGAAGCACCTCAGAAAGCAAAGTTTCCAACAAGACCGAAAGGCAGCTGGCCCCAGTGCTGTCCAGTTGGTCCCTCTTCGTCTGAGTAACAGCACTGCTTGGGGACACGGACACATGCCTGCCACCAGGCAGAAACAGCAGCCTGCAGCATCCTGAGTGATCCTTATTTTGCTTTTGACAGAGTAGCTGTCTCTCCTCCTGTCTGGAATAAATAGCTCTTGCCCTGATTAATAAATATCAAGTGAAGTCACCTGAACATCTAGGGGGAAAAAATCTTATTTCCCCTTCCACTCCCCCACCTGCATCCCTGCTCTTAACAGCTTCACTGAGCTGCGTTATGTCCTTCCCCTTCCCCATGTGTCTGTAACAGCTCTCCCTGGGTAGCTGCAAGCTGCTCGCTCTTCTCATCATATGAATAAAACATCACGGCCTTACCTCATGATAAAACCTGCCTGACTGTGCTTTCTTAATCTTCTGTTTATTTATTTATTTATCTATGGCATGCAGCACTAATATACTTTAAGTGGTATATTAAAGACTGATGTTATGAAGCTTAAAAATGTGGGTTTTTTTTCCCCCCCTTATTGACTGGTGTCAGAGTACTGCTGGGAAATATTACAGCATGTATTTTATTTTTCAAGATGATGCTGATATAGAAGTTTCCTGACTCATCTTTCACCATTTCTCTGACAGTCAAGGAATTTTTTGCTTGCAGCCAGTGTGATATACACTAAAGAATTATTGTAACAATGTATTACATTATACAAATGTGTTATTGTAAACCTGTGATATTTTTTCACTCAATAACTTAACTGATGGTCTCTATCAGAGTGGGCGAGTCTCAGCTTTTAGGTTTTGAAATGCTGAACACCGTCATTGAAAAGAACGGTGTTTTCCTGAAAGAAACGAAAGTATACTTAGATACAGAAGTGCCTTTCTCCTCTTCCCGTTTGAGCTAATATGAAATTTTTGCATATGGTCTAATAGGAAGAGAATGGGTAGGATGACGGATGATTAGACAGACTTTTGCAGCCACCTAGTTTTATGTCCATGTAAGATTACTAAGTTTCTGAGGGGAAATATCTCATTTATGTCTCAAACCATTTCATCTTGGATGTGACAAATGAATCAGTGGGTTTCTCAGGGTGTACTTGTTCTCGTCAACAAAAGGAAACCATGGTTTATCATGGGAAAGGGAGTCTGACCCAAAAGTCCAGCCCACAGTTGAGAGCAGGATGATGAATATGGTAGATAGTTGAGACATGTTTTAATGAGGGAATATGGCTAATGTAAGGTAGAATCTCCTCTGGTTCCTGAATGTAGAAAGTACATACTCTGTTAGTGGTTTGGGTTAGAATATTTTGATCTTTGGCTGAAAAATTGACAATTTTTCTGGAAATTTTCTGTCTTCTGCTGTCCAAATTTTATAACCATCTCCACTTGACTTGTCTTCGTGTGTGTCTAAGTCATAACAAAACGCGGAGAATGGGGTCTCATGGCAATCAATGAAAACATCCCATTGCCTGCAAGGATGCAGATGTTTCACTCCTACATATATCTCTATATCTTACACCAAGTAATCACATGCTTTGGTCAACTATTGCCTGTAGTTTGCTTGTCCCTGGATCTTTTCCTGGTTCCTTGTCATTCTCTCCCATTTTATCAGTACTAAAAGTTGGTTTATACATTTTATAGCATGTCTTGTGTCTTTTCAGGGACTTTCGAATCCAGCTTTGACCCAGATAGCATAAGATTTAGGTAGGAGATCCAGTTTCAAAAGCAGCCTCAATTAGTAAAGGTCCAGGTTACCCATCTTCCAACATGCAGAGAGGACAGATCCTACTGAGATGTTTATAGGGCTGGAGAAAATGTGACGATGCTGTCCAGGTGTGGGTCTGACAACTTACCTTCTTCCAAAAGGTTCTCTGCACTGCCTTTGATACTGTAAATATATGCATATATATAGATGTATGTATCTGTGCATATATATATGTGGCAAAAGGCAGAGTTTTGCACTAAATATATAAAGGCCATTTACCAAAAGGATGGTGTTGCTTCTTTTGGAAATGCATGTGTGAGCCAACATACGTGAGACAAAGCAGAGCAGCCAGTGGCCAGGCTGAGCGGGGTCTTGCCCTGCTTCTGAAGTCATTAGGACATGATAGCTCTGGAGGAAGATTCCCAGATCCTTGTATCAAAGTTACATCAGAGGCAACCAGAGCCCTGCCTTTTTTGCTGGGTGCAAGCCTTGCTCTTTATGTACATACCAAATTGTGGTTTTTATTAATGATACACTTTGAAAGCACTTGGACTGGCAATGTTTTTTTTTCTAAGCTGTAGAGGTGTTTAAACTGAGGTCAAGCAAATAAAGTGCCATGATGGTTTTGTGGGATCAGGTCCAATTTGATAAGAAGAATGAAATGACTAAGCATGTGCTAAGCTTTATTGCTACTCAGTGCATTATCATTTCAGTTGTGTCAGTGTTTCCATTATAAATACCTCTTCTCAGGGGAACTCAGCTGTACATCTCATTTGGGGCTGGAAAATTCCATTTAGAGAATGCTATTAATTATTTAAAAATACACATTTGCTTTTTAGGTCAAGATTTTCAAAGTAGTGACTTCCAGTGCTTGCCATGAGACAGTTTGGAGAGGCCTGATTTTCAGGTGGTCACTGGAGATAGGCCACTAATCAGAAAAATAATAATCCTCCCTCTCTGCCCATCCCATTTCCAGATGCACCTGCTCTAGTTAAGTTTCTGAAATATTCATATCTGTGTTCTACTTTTTTCTTCCTCTCTTACCTTTTTATGATGACCAGAAGTTCAAGATGGGTGGTTTGATTTATTTCTCATGAAGAAATAAAAGGCCTAAGATGCAAATGTGGCCTGGAGTAATATTTGAACTTCTTGTATAAAAAAAGAGCTGGAGTTCACTCTCATGTCCCTGCTGCTGCTGTTTGCCATGTCTGGCTGGCTATCCTAAGGCAGTGCTATCTGTTTTATTAGATGTATTTATCCAGTGCTATGTACACTTGAGGTGAGTTCTCCTGCAAAAGATCGGGGTCTTTCAAGATGCGTGCAGGTTGGTCAAGGCTTGTGTTATTCTTCCCATACTGTGTCGCTTGCTTTCTCACAAATAGTTGGCTGCCTGCAGACAGCATTGCCAGTGCTGAGGCTTTGTACCTTCTCACACGTTTGCATTCCAGACTGAAAGGACGAGGTGAATAGCATAAGTGCTTGCTTCTGGCAGCACAGCAGGTAGCTGTGCAGTTGGCAGGCATTGCTAAATACCAGTGTCTGGTGAAACCATTACAGCTGGTTAGGTTACCACGCGGTATGTAACTGGAGAACCATTTCACTGGCTGATGGTGAGCAGGAAACACACTGGCAGACAGTGGCACTGTGGGATAAACTACAAAGAACCAAATGTAACTGATTTTGAGATGCATTGCATATTTCTCCCAGGCAGCAGAGAAAGTCCGTAACCTCAAACCATAAGAAACAGCATCTGCAGTGGCCCTTTGTGTGTGCAGAAGCAGATTAGCAGATGGCATTTTCTGTCCTTAATCTATGAAGAACATTGAAAATTCAGGAAATTCAGATCTATGTGCCTTTACAAAGACAATATTGTGCCTGGTAAAGAGTCTGTCTGTTTGCCCAAACTCAGTAGCATTTGCTTAGAAGAAGGTGCTAGAAGAAGCCATTAGCTAATATTATGGGTAGGCCCATACACAATTCAATATATATTCAAAAAATACTTGAATGAGAAAACGCTCTTCTTCAGGGTAGCTGTAAAAGAAATATTTGCAGCTTGACAGATGACTGTGTAGGATGTTATTCTGCAGTGAGCTTTGAGACCAGAGTAGTAGCATGCTTGCTTGTATATTCCATACTGTGAGCTTGACGCCAAAGCACTGACACACAGCTGTCCCCGATCATTCTGTTTTCTTTTTTTATGGCTTTAACAGACTATTATAAAACTAGCAGTGAGATTTTTGTCAATTCTGATAATAAAAATAACACGTGTTTTTGCAGTGTTCTTTTCTTGTCTCCAATGTGCATTCTGGAAATTTATCTATAGCAGTATCCTTTGAGAATTGTGGTCAGGGAGCATTTTGAGGCCTCCTGAAAGTAAAAGATGGGTAATGCATGATTTTTTTTTTTTGGGCAGTTGCTGAATTAGGTTCCCAAAACTAGAGTTTTTCTGTATTTCAAGGTAATATCTAACAGATAGAAAATGCACTGTATTGCTCATCATGGGCAATATGGTGCATTGTCTTAAGCAACGTGACAGTGAAGTGCAGTACATTACTCTTTGGAATGGTAAGGGGCTGACAGGCAAAACCTGTCTTGGCTTAAGAGCCAGAGGAAGCTTGAACCCAGACAGCTGAGGCCAACCCCATGCATGAGGGAAGAGGTTTCAAGTCTGTTCTGAGGAGATGGGAAGGGAAACTATAAGGGTGCTCCATTGTATGCTGGGAACAGGTCACTGTCCCAAGAAGTCCTGAGATGAAGACCATGCCTTTCTTCTGTTCTTGGTACCTACAAGTCTCAGCAATGCAAAATGGTGAAGAACGCAGTGTGAAATGCTGTTGCATTTTGTAATATGGTTAGTGTATAGACTATAATCATTGTTAGAGTTTATTGTCTCAAACAGCAAAAAACTTTGAAGCAGAAACATGAAGCTAACACTATATAAACTCTTATCGGGTCTTACGAGCTTGTCTCCCTTAAATTTGAAATAACATTTCTCGTTTTTGACTTGCAGTCCATACAGTGCACTTTTCCAGTTATTTCTGAGAATAATTATCTATATTTAGGAGGCAATGCTGTGATTTTCCTCTGAAATAGGAACTGGTTTTGGAATTGGAATGACGGGTCTCTGACATTTTGCTTCAAGGACATTCCAGTCTCAGTTTTTCCAGACGTAACCCAATGCACTTAGAGTTGGAGAAAACGATTTTTATCTTTAGTGCCAGAGGTTTAGCTAGTCAATGCAGTTTTCAAATTGCTTTACTCGTGCAAATGTTCAGTACGACTTGATGGCTTGAGCTCTCCTCATTTTGATTTTGGTGAGTTTTTTTCAGTGTGTCAGCTACTTGATGATTTTTCTTCTGATGACCAGTTTGGGATTAGTCCCATAAGGTGATGTTAAGAGAGAATATTTTTACGTTATAAATCATATAAAGGGAAGACGTCTTGGTGGAGCTGGTGGATGGCTGGTGAGGTGTGATTGAGTATAGTGACCACCATACAGGATGGAGAATCATCAGCACTCCACAGAGCACCTCCTGCAGAGACCTTTGTGGAGAGTATCCACAGGGCACCAGGGGAGAAGTCTGTTGGGAAGGGCTAAGGAAATCTTGCATTTGTAAAGCTTTGCAAGTCACTGAATCTATTCAGTGTCTTGTTTCCCTTCTCTTTAACGAAGGGAAGGATGCACATTATTTTGGCATGTCCTTGTCACATGTTTTTGATAGATATAATTTGAATCTTAAAAAATGAGCTTAAAGGGAAGGGAGATCAGAAAAACGAGCTGGGAATTAATTCTGGGTTCTGTTTCTGCTTCTGCTACTGGCTTTCTACGTGACCACGAATGAATAATATCATATGTAATTTCCATAGAAATAAGTAGTAGAATCCAGACCCTCATTGCTCAGAATGAATGTGAAAATAATGCTGTCCTTCCACACTATCTGTTTAGCTTAGTCATGCCTCAGGGCAGACAGAGACCATCTCACAGAACATGTTTGTCAAGGGTATTCTTATGTGTTTTTATAGAGTCCTGGATGTGGTCTGGAGGCTGGAGAATATGCTGCAATAAAAATACACCTTTATTAATAATAAAAAGGGGTTCTGCTGCAACCAAAGAATTCATTAAAGATTAAGCTGGTATTAGTGGAGGGAGAGTGTCTGTGTTTTATATGCATTATTCGTGTAGACCCCCTCCCCAGAAATACATGTTATTTGTTCCTTACTTCTTCCCCGAGGATTTCTCAAAGATTTGTTTTGCTGTCTTATGATAAAATCTCAAGGTCACGGAAGAGACACTTTTAGTGATGCTCTTAAAACTGGCATTGTAAAATTTTATTTCTTAGTGAGGTGCTGCTAGTGAAAAGGCTGATAAATTTTAATTTCTATTTCATACTGGTGTGTTGGCTATAACTGTCTAATCGCACCTGCACAACACTGTTGACAAGCTTGCTAATGGATTAAAGGGAGCTGGTGTCATGATAGCCGCAGAGTGGAGATACAAACAGAACATGTAGTTTTCTTGCCCACTACACTGGACAAGAGCAGACCAGTTGCCAAAACTTGCAAAGAAATCTGAACAGTTCAGCAGTCTTATCGTGCTTCACACACGTTTTTCAGCTTTCAGGACAAAAGGGCCCAATCCTGTGGAAAGCAACAGGAGTGTGGTGGAGATGATGGCTGTATCAGAGGTGCCCAGGGAGGTGTTTAAAGGGGTAACAGCTAAACCCAGAGAAAGCAGTCATGGAAAGCAAGAGGAAATAAGATTTCAAGGAGAGGAGTATGGCTAGTGGTATGTTGGGAGGCGGGCAGCTTGAGGAAAGTGAAAGTGAGCTGCCAGTTGTGAGCTTTGAGGCAGGGGGTTAGTGACTTCCATGAGCTGTTTCGGCACAGCATAAGTGGTGGGAGCTGCCACGAGACATCTCCAGGAGAGAAACTCCAAGGAGTTGCAAGTATAGACGCCGTGTCTTTCTAACAACAAAAAAAACCTGTTGGGTTGTTTTTTCTTTTTTTCCCTTTCTCCACCCCCCCTTTTTTTTTCCCTTAATTCAGTAATGCATGGAAAGCAATTAAACTCCCTTGCAAAGGAGCACAGAACTTGAAGATACAGGACTTCAGTTTTACTAGCTGTGATAGACAGTTTGCTGGGTGACCTGGGCCAAGTGCTTTTTTTTGGGTGTATGTGCCCTATCTTGCTTATGGGGATAAAAATATCACTTTAGCTTTCTGGAGCAGGTTAAACATCAGTATTTGGGATATACTGTACTAGTGATAAGTAAGTTCTTTCCCAACAAACTTGAATTCTCTTAGGTTTCAACTATCCATTTTTAATGGCCAAGAGGCTACCTGAGAAGCATTATGTAGCTGATTTGTACGACTTCACAAATCGCACTGTTTGTGTTTTCTGTTAATAAGAGAGGAAAAATCTCTCTTATAGGTCTCAGATGATTCTGGTGCTTAGATAATCTCTTCTCTTGCTGTTCTTCAGCACAGCATTGTAAACCTAATTAGTCCTTTGCATTTTTCTCATTTAATTCACTCCTCAATGCATGCATCTTATCATGCATTAGAAACAAGTTGAAACATTAATTAATTTGAGCCATTTCATAGAGCTGAAGGAACTCATTTAGCTGTCTTATCACTTCAAATTCAGAGGTGAGGCTCATAGTGCCTGCTTGCTGGCTTCATGTGAGAGTAGTTTCTGACAAAATTCTTCACCTGAAATGAACTTGCAGACATGTAACTTCTTGACTGTCATCTGCCATTTAATACCTAAATTTCCCATCTAGAAATACAGAAGACTTCACTATGTATTCTGTACTGTGTATGGTTTAGCATCTATGTCTCCGGATTCTATTTACACTACCTTAACATATTTTGTAATTCACATGGATACACTGATTTTGAAAAACAACCACCAAACCCCATATATTATCTTTTATTTTCATTTCTTTATTCAGTGCTGAGTATCTTCTTGCAAGCATTTCTGTGGATGAGCGAAGACTTCCTGCTCTTCCTTACAAGACCTGTTTTTAATCCTGCCCACATTATGGACAAAATCCTTTCTTCAGTCAGGAAAGCATCCTGCTGCAGATATCAGCCTCTGTGCCAAATACTAGGTTATAAGCAATCAACACTGTATGGGAAACAGAGGTGTAATATAACTTTCAAAGGGTAACCAAGGCAAAATTGACATCCTGTCATCTGGCACGTTAAGCGAGAAAACAGGCTGGGTCATCGGGAATTAGCTTTGTGAAAAGTTAAAAATGAGGAGGGGGGACTTTGGAAGACATCCGTACTAGAACAACCTGATAAATGTGTGCATGTTTAATGCCTCACAGGTGGTAACCAACTTTGTTAGGTAGGGTAGGGAGGAAGCAGTGTTGCTACTTGTGCAGCTGGGGCTTGATTTGATTGACTCTGATTTACACTAGTGTAACTGAGCATGAACTCAAGGCACCTGATCTCTAGGTTTCCATTACAAGCCTAGAGATATAAGCTATCTGAATATGAGAGCTCTGGACAGGCTGAAGCTGTGGAGTTGGAGGCTGTGTGCTTTACAGATTTCAGGAGGTTTGTTAGCAATTGTCATTAGTAAGATCTCTGTCCATGACAGACAGTGAACCATGACTGTATCAGTCTCTAGCATTTGGTGGGTGGAAAGAGAGTCTGGCTGCCTGCATAATGAGGGCTTATGAAGCTTTTTACTGTCATCTAAAGGTTAAATCATTAGCAAAAAGAAACTTAAAGAACAGAGGAAACTGTGTACAGACAAGTTTCCTGGAATGCTTCGCTGAATCAGAAGGAAACCAACTGTTTGCATTGCATTTCGTATCTTTCTTTATGCCTATGGCAGATGTTCTAGGGTGCGAGGCCTGAGCGCCTTGAAGGGGATGGGAAGTGTCCTTCTGCATCTTGGATTGTGCCGTGCCCTGGGTCTGCTGTGCACTGGAGGTCGCACAGATCTGAAGGCACACTCCAGCTCGCTTGGCCTTCATCTTGGTCTAAAACACATGTACTCATAGCCGGCTATCAGAGCCATGCCAGTTTCCCAGTGTAACCTTTCCTCCTGTTTTTATACCATCGTAAAGAGCAGCAAGGTAAAAGGCACTGGACATTTTTCCCATGTTAATAGTAATTCAGTTGTGCACTCCTGTTTTTATCTGTGGCCAGTTTCTCTTGTCTGTTATATCTAACTCGACAAGTGCTGACATTCTTCTCTCATGCTTTGGACTATACTGTGAATGGATTTATGTGTGTGTGTGTGTCTGTCTCTCTTGCTCTGTGTCTTATTTTATGGCTTGATGGATGGGACAATTTCAGAATGATAGGATCCACAGTAATGCTGCTTTTAGTTGCCATTTTTGTCAAGTCTCCTTGACGAATTGCAGGTGAGTGTTTTGTAATTAAAATGGTTTGGAAATTTTGCTCACTGATCAATTTAAAATAACTTGGTTATTGCTAAATTCTGTGAGACTCCAGTAAAGTAAAAGCAACGGAGAGTGTATTGTTATTGGAGTGGTTTTGTGTTTAGTGTGACTTGCATAATTCTTGACTACTCCTTTTCAAATATGATTGTCTGAAAAATACTCTGGGGTAATTTTCTGGTTCCTCCTTCTGTGCTCTAGGAAATTAATAGAGACTAATCTCTTATGTCTTATGCAAGTGCTTCGTGCAGTGCTACCTGCGAGCTTGTTCTTTGGAAGCGTTTTGGATCCGAGTGTCAAACTCGTGCTCTCTGCAGAAATTTACAGGGCCACTGTGAATTTTCTCCTATTCTGATAATTCTCATAGCTTGTGGCAAAACTGTTCACTAAAAATTTTTCTAGAGTACTGAATTAGGTATAACGGCTTTACTATATTCCTGTTTGGAGGGAAAAAGGAGGGCTTTGGGGTAACAATGGGCCTGGCACTCACAGAATCACAGAGTGGTCAGGGTTGGAAGGGACCTCTGGAGATCATCTGGTCCAACCCCCCTGCCACAGCAGGGTCACCTACAGCAGTTGCACAGGACGGCGTCCAGGCAGGTTTTGAATGTCTCCAGTGTGGGAGACTCCACAACCTCTCTGGGCAGCCTGTGCCAGTGCTCTGCCACACTCGTGTCGCATGAGCTCAGTTCCCATTTCAGCTGCAGTCTCCTGGCATGCTTGTGGATAAGTGACTTCACCTTTGTTTTTCTCAGTTGTCTCATCTTCAAACTGGAGACCTTAATGATCCCTTATTCTATGAGAGGGTTTTACTATTGCATTTGAATTCATTATCATCTGCAAAGGGCTCAGATTCCATGATATCGGTACAAGACAGCAACTTGCAATATGCACTATCAGGTGTAACACGTGAATGGAAAATGGTTCTTGCACGTAGCTTAGCCCCTTCCATGGTAGAAGGCAAAAAGCCCAAGGAAAATATTTCTCTTGTGACGGCTTAGTCTACTTGTCAGGTTATTTTTACAGGTAATTTTTGGATATATATTTAGTTGCCAGTCTGGTCTGTAACCAAAAGTGTTGGCCATGGGAAACTTGCTGTGAAGCAGCAATATTAAACAACAGCAGATCCCTTTGCTCTCACGGTGAGCGTCCTTCTTGTCTGATAAGAATAATGAGCTTCCCTTTGAACACTGTGACCCACGTCTGCAGGGCTCTACACGTTTCCCTTCAGTTTTACTCTTAGTTGACTGCCTGCACCATGGGAAGGCACTTTGCAGGGCAGCTTGGTGCTGATACTAGGGCAGTGCCAGAATCCCCAGCCTATGGATGGATGCTCCGCAAGGATTTAGGTGGTCTTGTCTCACTTAAAGGCTGTCAGGCTGTTCCTGGCATCTACCTTCTGTGTCTCATTACTTTTGTTGTATTATTCACCGGTAGTTTTGCCCCTCCTTGCAGAACAATCTTGAGAAGATATCTGCACTGAAAAGGGTAATGTGTCCTGTGTGTTTGGATGTACATAAAGTGTTTGACCAGGGAGTTCCTAATGTGGCAGGCAACATATAATTTGTAACGAAACCACTCTTCCTCAATGTTTTGTTCCTCTCCAGGTTACTTTTTGCTGTCAAAATGAAATGTACCATCCTTCTAAAGTGGATCTAACACTGCAAATGAGGCCCAAATGCCACAGAATGATCTCAATTGATTCACACATTACACTCTCATTAATGCAATCTAATGCAACACTTGCGTATGCCGAACATGTTTGCTAAAGATGGATATTTACAGACTCTTCCTACTTGCATTACTCCTCCTTTGCCTCTGCAATAAAATAAAATGCAATTACTTTAGCTGTCCCTGTATCCTGCAGAAGTTATTAGATGTTAACGAAAATAATTTCTTTCTTTCCTCTCTTTAAAGCAAATCTGGAATAGCTTTGCTAGGGGAAAAATGCTGTTGTTTTGCCTTGATGCTACGGTTATGCCCAAATCAGAACACGAGACCTGAGAATCCTTAAACTTGGGTTCCAGACTTGGTTTGTAATTTAAAGGATGGGACTGATACCTCTTTTGATGGGGAGAAACAGCAACTGCCTAGTCCGGAAACTGGATATCGCTGAACTCTAGGAAAGACTGCACGTGGACATAGAGTTGAATTTTACAGCTGAATCCTGCTTTATTCTGTACAGAGCTTACTAATTAATCTGATGGCCAGCTTCTCAAAAATGTTCATAATTTGCTTTTGTACAGGCCTTCATTTGGAACTGTGAATGTGCAGTAAAGAGCCTGACTGAGCCATTTGGAAAACCAGTAGATCCTTTAATTTTATATTCCAAAGCTTGCCTTCCCCTGCTCATCTAACAGTAGAGCTCCTATGTTAACTGTTCAAATGAAGTTGAAAGTCAGGGAGATCTTTGTGGATGTGAATGACAGGTTTAAATTCTCAAACAGCTATGCAAGATTTAGAGCACAGTTTAATTTGTTCATCAAGGACTCAGAATTTTACTTGCCTTATTTTTCTGGACTTTATTAAAAGAACTGGGGTAATTCCTCCCCCCATATCACCCCAGCCCATGTGAGGATAAACTCAACCCTTGTGAATACTTACAATCAGAAGGGAGAAATGCTGATGTATCAGTGCAAAACGAAACCTGAGGCGCTGTGTCTGTTCTTTAGGAAGGTAGCAGATACCTCGAAATGCAAGTGTGGGGCCCAGTCTTGCACTTCTTTGGCATTCAACACCTGCCACTCTACTCTGGGGATGATTATACTGCACCTTTAAATGCGGGAAACCTTTCAGGTTGCTTTTGTGATGGCACTGATCAAGTGATAAATATTCCATGCCTGAAAATGTAGTAGGTGCTTCTCATTTGCCTCGCTTGCAGGAAGCAGATTTGGGGTAGTTAGTGTGGGTCTGGCATCTCTCTCTCCTTCTCAGTCAGCATCTTGTAGTTTTCAACAGCTGCCAAAATACTAAAATGCTTGGTCAGGAAGAGTGGAATAGATCAGGTTGAGAGGATGACAGCGGAGCCATCTATATGACCATTAAATTAATTGGTCAAAGTGGCTGTAAAACAACAATAGGAACAAGATCTGCTTCTAACTTGCTCATGACCTGAACTATTGGTGTAAATTCTCTGCTTGCAGCTACAGCTCATGGCCAGGCAGTAGTGTTGTTTCCACAGGTGGAGTCAGGCTGTTCTCTTAACACACCAAACTGCCTGTCAGGGCCTCCAGCGTAATCATGGCAAGTCAAGCTGCAGTACCTGAAGTCTGGTATTTTCTTATCAGATAACTGAAGAAGGGCTTGTAAGCTAAAAGCTGGTGGTCAGTGAAGGAAATAGCATGTCTGAGGAAAGGTCATTTGCTTCACTTGTATTAACTTTGTCATCTCAGTGCTGGCATTTTGGTTTTTTTTTTAAATTCTGTAGTGCTGTCTCTTCCATCACTTACTCTGCTATCCTTCTTTAACTAATAAGAAAGGACAAAGAAACTGCGCAGTGGTTGTCTGCTTTCATTGATTGGACTGTACTTGCTAGCGCTTGCAGGTGTGCTGCCCTTAGCCTGGGCTGAAGGGGAAACTCCCTGTGCAAAAGGGGACTGTTGAACCAGGTGAATCCCACCTATGCCAGTACTGCAGGAGGACAGAGCTAGAAACGCATTCTGCGCTTATCATAAAACATAAGTTAAGGAAGTGTATCTTGCAGTGGTTTTTGAATATGATCTGGTTTCTTTTACTAGAGAGTTCCTGAGGTGGTATTATCTGAGTTGTATAGCTCCTAGAGTCACAGTGCGGTTTCAGGAATGGGATTAAGTGACCTGCTGGGGAATGGGGCTGGCATTAGAGCTCGGTTTTCAAATACAGTGACGATAAGTATATGCTTACTGCTAGGCATCAAGTAAGAGCTTTCTTCCTTTCCCTGTGTTGAGCTTAGCTGCTGATGGTGTTTGGCCCTCTGTACAACTAATCACCAGTTTGTGATTATGCTGTATAATAATTATGCTCTGGAAAGTGGAAAAAATTACATGGAAAATACCAAAATTACCAGGAATTGCTAGAAAAAGTTAACAATTGAAACTATAAATCTAACATTAAATTTCTAAGGTGTATTCCTAAGATAAAATTACCTTTATAAACTATTTCCAAACAATGAGCTCTTAATCTGTCTATCAGCTTGAACAGTGAAACCATCTGAGAGGTTTGGAACATGAAAGGTAGGAAACGTAGTGCTTAGTCTTTTAAGGGGATTGGATTTTCCCATTGAAACCTCACTAGTTCATACCACAACTGGGTAGAAGATTTAGTCAGAGACAGTGAAAGACCTCCTGAAATTGTCCTGTGAAATCTCCAAGAATGGCGGTGTACCTCATACTGAAAGTTACAACTGAGCGTAAGAAAGAAGTTTGCATTGCAGCATGATTTTTTGAAGTGTACATATCTCCGAGAACAGGCGTACAGTTACAAGTATGTATTTGTAGTTGCAGCAGTGGGGCATCTGCATGAAATCCGTGTGCAAGTTTCCAAAGAGGGCCTATGGGTTTGGGTGTGCTGCAGCTTTGGTTTTGACCCTTTGTCCAGTGTTACGGGCCACACAAACAGGGTGAGCGCTGTAGTGTTGTGCTATTACAGAGGAATTTGGAGCAAAGCAATCCTGTTGTACTACTGCAGCCAATCCCAGTGATGGGAGAAGAAGTCATCCCATTTAGAATAGATGTGTGAGTAGGTTCAATTTCTTCACAACCCTCCACAAGATTTGAGAAATAACGTGTATTAAAATGCTGATAAAACAGCTGATCATGGAAGAAATGCAGAAATTTTTCACAGTGGCAAGGCATGGTTAGCCATGACAGTAAGAAGATCCATAAAGGAGTTTTGCAGTATATCATTCAGGTGTTGGATTTATTTTGCAGCCTCATGAGAGGTTTTGCCTGAAGCACTGTGAGTTCAGTGGGTGATAAACTCCCAGCATTTTAATTGGAGCTGGATGAAACACACTTGCTGCAGGGCTCAGGGTGCTGCTTCTGCTAAGATGTAGCTATTGCACAAAACTAAAGCTTGCATGTATTCTCTTTAGTATATAACTGGAAAAAAAAATTCTATAAAAGTTTCTTCCCTTCCTCCCACCGTTTTTGTATCTGTAAGTTTCTGTGTGCCAGTTATCTTGGCAGGGACAAGAACATGCTGAGAAATGATCTCAGTACAGTTGGTAAGCTTTGCATGTGGGGGTTTATTTAACAGCAGGGATTGCCTTACGTTGTGAAACATGTCTATAGAGAGTGAAAGGAGGCTGCCCTTTCCAGAACCCGATGGAATATAAGACTTGGAATATAATATCACCTCTCTAGTAATGTTAAAGTGATCCACCAGTCAAAGGAGGGAATTGCTTGGGTTCGGTCAGACCCTAGAGTACATAGGCCACTACAGAGAATAGATTTCCTGGCAGTTTTCACTCCAGTCTTCGAGAAAGTCTCTATTCTTGTCTTGTGAGTTTTGCACCCTTCATGCTGAGACTCATCACAGGCTCTATGGAACCAGCAGGCATGATGAAAATGGTGGGGAATAGTAGAGGAAGCAGCTTAGATACAGGCCAAGGAAGTGGCAGGTGGGTGCTTGGTATACACCCCATAAAGGCCTGGAAAACCCTGTGGGTGTCCTGGTTCTTAGAGAAGCATTGCCCTGAGGCTCTTAGAGGAAAGCTCTTGCCACCTTCACAGTGGTGAGACTTACTGGTCTTTCTGGCCCTCATTATGTTTTGAGTGCATGGGGGTAATCTTGGTGCTTTGTAATCATGGCCTCACCTCAAGGTGAGTGATACCAACCTAGACAAGGGTATTTGAAATTGGCATGTTAACAGGCAGAGATTACTCCTTCAAGTCCCTGACTAGAGAGGTGAAGCTAATAGAAAAGAGACCAATCAGCCCAAGGTGAAGCAGGTCTTGTTTTATAGGGCATGCAGGAGATGCTGACACAGGCCGTTGGGTGTGTAGGCAGCACTGAGTGTTCACCTCGCTGCTTGCTCGGAACAGACAATTGCGTTTCTAAGCCACATCTTTATTGAACCTCAGTATTTTCACTCTGGAAACCACCTGGGGTCAGGAAGTTGAAACCATTGACTGAACTAAAAAGTGTATAATTTTTTTAATGTATAGGTTAAACGCCTGAAAGAAAAGCTGGTGAAACCCATTGGGCAGATCACACATTCAGGAGTGAAAATTGCAGCTTCTTGTTTCTTGTCAGCATTTCCCAAAGCGTGGTGGTGCAAGGAGTATTTGGGGCACAAACCTAAACCCATTCATCCTAAATCAGCGTAGCTACCTTAGCTTGCCACATGGCTGATGATGGCCATGAACAGTAGAGCTCATTTGATGCGCTGTGAGTAGAGGAGTAGATAGAACACGCTGGCAACACCCCTGAGAGTCCTGCATTTCTCCTGCTTTAATTTGTAAGTCTGGCTATTGGCACATCTGTGAAACAACTGATTAAAAATAGAAGATATAAGACAGATAGTGAAGCTTTGTGTGGTACATTGTACAAATGAGCTTAAAAAGAGACATCCAAGTTGTCTCAAGCAAAAATACCCAGTGACTCTGCACAGTATGACTCCTGCGTGGCCACATTAACTTACCCTTGGTGAATTGCTTTGGATCCCTGTAGTGTTCTTGCACCTGTGCACATGCTATTGTCTGCTATAAAAAGGGAGAAAAGAGGAGTGTTGTGAAACTGTTGTTAATGTCTCAGAGGATTCCAGTGGTAAAGACTTGCTAAGCTTTGGAAAGAAGGTGTTGTTTCAGCACTAATCTAAGCCAGTCCAAGAACATACTGCCCCTGAAAAGGGTGGTCCTGGTCCTTATGAAACAGTATTGTGAGTTCCTGGTGTCTCCCTTGGGTTTGAAAGAAAGACTGTGTTGGACTCATGTTGTGGGTAGATGTGATACTGCCTTTCAGCAGTTCTGCTTTTCCTGCGATCTTGATTTGGCGATATCTTCCATTTGTTTCATTGGGAGTTGAATCAGGTCCTTAGTGATGCCTAACAATACAAATGAAAAAAGTAGTTTTGTGAAAAGAGAAATAGAGACCTGAAAGGAAGGCCATCTTAATCTTTGCTCAAAATCTGAATACTCTGGTCCCTCTTTTCTGCATTAGTCTTTGCTAATGAAGATTATCCAGCGTGTAGAGAACCCCTGTCAGGGAAATAAAAATAATCCAAAAATCCCCAAACCAAAATAGTATAGAACGAATCTATCAGCACTTTTCTTGGAGGAAGATAACAAAATTAGAATGTCCTTTCAAATTCAACTAGACTTTCACTTAAACAGAAAACTTTTCCCACATAAAGAACCTTCAGGGATTTAGTTAAAATCTGCTAAGATAAAATATATACCACATCTCACTCTCCTCAGAAAGCCTTATTATGTTCATTCCCATTAACTCCCTCCTCAGGGTATTTTGTATGTCTGCAGAACATATTATGGCCATTTGGTTCTGAATGTTTTTGCAGGACTGTCACTGAATTCAAGTCAGAAAATGGCTAAAACTGTGAACGACATTCCAAAGACTATAACAAGAGCGTTTCAATAATAAATAAGTCAGCAGATAGAAATGTCTCACTAATTCCCTGTCAGGCCATGCACAGTCAGCGCTTGAAGGAGAAGGTAAGACATATTTTATTTGATGTATCCTGATATGGCGCTATCCAAGTGAAGCTCTGCCAACATTTTCACTTTAATTTTGTATTGCAGAACCCTGCTGAAAGTTGTCAAACCGCTGTTCAGTCACTAATTTCTTTCCAATAGCAGCCCTTTTGCCCTCAAAGGTAAAGTTGGAAAACTGGCATTGACTCGGCTCTATCCATTGTTTTCATGTTATTTACCCTTGAATATCTGTGTGGTATATCTGTGTATGTCCAGCTTCCTCAGTGGGTAAAGACATTAATCATATTGATGAGGAAGCAGCATGGTGATTCATGTACCAAGGAAGTTCTTGTTGAAGTTTAGGTAAAGCCTTTTCATAGATACACACAGCGGAAGAGTTAAAAGACTTCATGCTTATTGCCTCAGATGGCTTTTATATCTCAGTAGGAATACTTTCATTTTGAAGTTTGGTTCTCTAGCTTTCTCTTGCAAGGCTGAATATTTTATCCATGAATTTCCTACCGGACAAAGGAATGCCAAGCTCCTGTTTCTCAGGAAAATGAGCTGCTGGGTTCATTATCATCAGCTCTGTACAAAATGGTTTGCCAGACATTTCAAGCATGAGGTAAAGTCCCTCCTGGGCCTGTGCTGCAGTCCTCACAGTGGGGAAGAGGAGCTTTTGAAATAACTTCAATTTTTATTCATTAGTGTGTATAAAAATAGGACATTCGATCCATCCAAAAGCAAACAGCCAGAGTATAGTGTGTCACCCAACAGGAGTACAGGACAAAAGGGCTGACATGCAAAAGAGCACAGCAGCACTGGTTCAGAGCAAAGGTCACCTGCCCCGGTATCCTTTACCAGCAGCAGCCACTGGCAGATATCTGGAGGATAGGCATATACAGGACTTTCCACCGACTTTTATATTTTTTCAGATTCTTTTTCTCCTCAGTAGCTCTCTCTTCCAAGTAAGTGTCTGGTCTTTGCTTGGACCCCTCTAAACTATTTGCAACAATAACGTCCTTTGGCAAGACATTCCACAGACTGACTACCTGTTGCATGAAGGACCATCTCCTTTACCTTACCTTGAGGCTGGCTCCTTCTAGCTTCATTCTATTACCTTAATTTTTGTATTGGAAGAGAGAGAGTGTAATTGATGCCTGCCTTTCTGAACCTGGCCGGTCTTGATTTGTAGATCAGTATTATACATGCACTAAGATTTTTCCCTATCCATACCAAAGGGGACATATGGAAATTCTTCCTTGTGTGGAAGCTGTTCCATAGCTGTGGTCATTGTAGTTGCCTTTCTCCGAATGTTTTTGGTTCTAATACAGCCTTTTTCAGATGAGGGAACAAGAACGACACGCAATATTGAAAATGTGGAAAAGCCATAGATAGATTCATACAATCACATAATTAGGTTTTCTGTGTTGTTCATTTCATCTCGATAATGTGTGTTATTTTATTTTCTTCTATTTTATTTTTGCTATTTTAACGTTTCTGTGGAACTAACAATCCTAATGCCAAAATGTTATTCCTGACTGATAATTGTCAGGCTTGAGTCCATTTCCTATGTGAAGTTATGATTTATTTTTTTTCCCCCATGTACATTGTTACCTCTATTGTCATTCATCTGCCATTCTGTTGCCCAGTCACCAAATCTTGTATGGCCTCTTAGCAATTTTTCCTAGTCTGCCCTCATTCTTACTGTCTTGAATATTTTTTTTTATCAGCAGCAAGCTTTCTCACCTTTTGCCAGTTATTTATTGGCATATTGAATATCAGCACAGTTCCCTGAGGAAATCAGCTGATGATCTCTCTCCACTGTGAAAGCTTACCCTTTGGTTTTTGTCTTTTAACCAGTTATTTTTCTTTGAAAGGACTCTTCTCTTACTCCATAGCCATGCAACATTTGCACAGATAGGATTAAAAGAAGAAAAATCAAAGTAAATCATCACCAGAAGCAAAATTTCTGCAAATCAAAAAAATTCCACGCAGAACCAAGCTGTTCCCAAACAATAAATGCAGTTGCATAGCAGTTATAATTAATGTCCTCCCAACAGAATCATTTAAATCCATACAGCCTGTATGTGCTTATCCCAAAATATGATACGTTATCCTGTACTCCAGACAGGGCATCCACTGTGTCACAGAATGAACTGCCAGACGTCTGTAAAGGGGCACAAATACCCTGTTGCAAAGGAGAAAAGTGTGTGTGTGGTTGTTTTGTTTTGTTTTGTAATTCCACAAAACCACCACTCTGCTTCTGATCTCTCAGAATCATCCTAAAGGGAAATGCTGAAGTGTGATCCTAAAACTTAAATCTCCGCTGAAAAGCAAAAATCATGCTGCTGCCTCTTTTATTGCACAGGGAGTTATTTCCCCATTGCTTTTTGTCTCTTCCACAGGACTGTTCTCTAGCTACATCCTCTCTCCTCTACCTGTTCTGGCAAGCAATTTCTTTCAAGCTGATCAGGGAGGCTTCATAATCCAGACACTTCAGTAATGCAGAGTAGTGTCACCCACAGAGAGAAACATCAAAGCAGCATGGTGGAGCAAAGTGCAGTTGTCCCTGGGAGGAGCCGCCTGGAGTTGGGGGCTGAGCAGGGACAGGAGGAGCTTTTTACACTGGTTTTGCTGAAAAGGAGCATGATTCCTATGCATAGACTTTTAGTATCATTGCGTCTAGACCATACATTGCTTAGAGTTTGTTAGTTGCTTGAGAAAATGTGGAAACTTGAGCCTGAAAAAGTGTTTTTTCCAAGCTTTATCAGATGGTAAAATGAGGATATTCCCTCTCCCTGAAAACCTCCCCTCCCTGTTAAGCTGCTTCTCTACTTAAGCTTGCTCTTGTTTAGCAGAGTTGCCGTGTTCTTCCAGGTCTCTTGTTCTGGAGTTGAGGTAGGTAACGTGCCCTGATTTTGGCCAAGTTAGCAAGACACATATGTGGCAGAGCTGGGAGCAACAGTCAGGCTGCCTAATTCTTTCCTCACATGCAGTCGTGGTGGCTGTGGACACCAGGCACTCTCCACTCAAAGCCTTGTAAATCTGCAGCCAACTGGGAGTGGGATCATCTAATGGAAAGCATTGGGCAACCTTAATTATAGGCATCAAAATGGAGAGCTCATGTGATAGCCACAAAATGGCTTTATTGCTAAATGAGCTTGGTTGCGCCAGGGTCTTGGTGCAAGGACCGCTTTGCTGTTTAACATATTTATAGGCAAATCTTCTCAGGTTTAGGACCCCCAAAAGGCTAGCCAATATTTTTTTATTACAGGCTTTGTGTGCTTTCAGTCAGTGCATATCCCCACTGTTTGCTGAGCTATGTTGTATTTGTAGGCATCTCTGATTGGAAGATGTTTGTTATTTATTATCTGAACATCTATTCAACAAACAGGTAGTGAGTCAGTGTTAACGGATCAGGTCAGTTTTCTAGCAGCGCAAGTTGATGCATTAAAAAAAAAAGTGACAATGATGTGGATATTCAGGCAATACCTGTAATGTTTCTTCATCCAAACAATTTCATGCCACTTGAACACCACCAGGTATTTCTGGGAACCAAGAGGAGAAGGTCTAAAGGATCTTTGCCTGGTGCTGAGTATACTGTTTAGAGGTATTTGAAATGTCCATCCTTATGTCATCCCCTACTCATCTGTCTGGGATGCTGAAAGGACAGACTTCTGCCTTGCTCGGTCCCTATCCTGATCCACACCCTCAGACTGAAGACACGATCGTTGTACAGCATTTCTTGAAATCAGTCTCTGTCCAGATGGTGCTACAAATAATAGCTGTGTCAGTCCATGGCCTCTTTCAGTTTATTTTGTTGGGGGAAGCACTAAAGTCTCAAAAATGTTTACTTTTAGAAGAGTATGTACTGGGCATGTCCATACGAATAAGTGATCTGTAATTGTGTACAAGTGCTTCTACTGGCTTCAAGCATATTTTTGCAGGTGCCCCATCTGGGGGAAAAATGGCCACGAACGAGACCCTAAATCATGCTAAATATTGCAGAGAGCATATCAATGAAGTATTTAAAGATTTAAAAAAAATTTCCCGGATTCTGAATCTACAAAACAGCATTTCCTCCATCTGCACTCAGTGCTCATCATGTTGTTACAAAACCACTTCATTCCTTCATCGCTAATAGCTCTCTTTGAATACTGAATCACCTCATTAAGCTCTTTTATCCCATGAATGAAATTCTTCCTCTGAGTCAAATAGGCAGTCCTTTATTTTTCCTATTGATTTTTAGTTACGTATATCAGACTTGTTCTAAGTAATCAATAAAGCAGCGTGGGAGGACTTCTGATCTTTGAAATTGTGTGGCATAGGCCTTTTTATTATAATGCCTCTCTTTTTTGAAATCTTGTGTTTAATGGAAGCTATTTGCCACCAGGTTATGCATACAGCTACCCTGTTTGTTGTTCGAAGACTTCCTCCTTTCCCCACAAGAGGGAATGGCAATTCCAAAAGCCTGATTCCTACTGTGATATAAATTGGCAGAGTCACCCCTCGTGGGGGGGGGGGGTCACACTTGTGTGAGACAGCTGGAGGAGTCTGCAAAGAGTTGGACTGGTTTGCTGAATTAGCATCTCAGTCAATGGAGAAGTTAGAAAGCTCTGCCTCGTCCTTTGATGCAATAGCTCTTCTCGGTTGTTAATAGGAGCTAAATAACCACTGTTATGATGATATAGTCTGCTGTAAATTTGTCTCCCTAATTGATCTGTTGAGCAGACTGTATGTTTCTAAATATGGGTATAAGTGTCTTCCTTCTGTCTCACTGGTTTAACAGTTTAAGTAAATGAATACAGATGTTTTATTGCCCCTTAATGAGTGAGTGGAAAACCACGGAAGATTTTCTCAGTGTATCATCTCTTGTGAAGTGCAATGTCTTTTGGGACCTGAAAGCCTGGATTTGGTAATGAAATAGTTATAGGTTGCTGGTTAAAATTCTGCCAAAAGTGGGCCAAAGGACTGTCTGATTTATTGCTCATGGCTTTAGGGAGAGGTGAGAGGGACTCAGGTTGTGGGTACGCCAGAAAATTGTTGCAAGGAAAACTAAGACCATCTTCGGTCCAGTGTGTGCTGGTGGAGAAAAATAGATGCTTTGCTCCAGGACACAGCTGGGAAGTTGCAGTGCTGCAGTGTGGTGATCAGGTTGCCTTGCATCAGTTTAGCTGCCAGAAGCCATGACACAAAACTCACCACTGCCAAACGGTACCTTTATTGACCGCCAATGGGAACAAACTCTTATGTGTTAGATTGAACTAAGTGTGGCCATATGGGAAATGGGTGGATAATAATTGCTGGTGCATTTGCCCTCTTGGGGTAGCTAGATAGGTAGTTTCAGCCAATGTGGTGCTTTCTGAGAGTATGTGAAACCGTAAAAGACAAAGGCAAAAATCCAAATAAGAGCAATTTGTTTGGTAGTGCATAGGCAGAAGGAGACATGTTTATGAGCTGTCAGATCATGACAGTCTCCTTGAAATCAGCCCCAACTAATGCAGACAGCACAGCATGTTGTTGTGGCCAGCAAGGAGCTGATGCAGGCACTCTGTGTCTTGTCACTTGGCATGAGACACCAATTCTGATATACGGGTGGGCTGGGGTGAATTAGTGGCTGATAACAAGATAGGGTGTCTTCACCTTCAGATTTAATTTCTGGATGTGTTTCTGATGTGTTTTGTGATGCTCCATAAGTTACTTAATGCTTCTATGCTGAAGCTGACAGAGAGGATGTAAGACTTCAGTTAATGTTTTGGAGCTGATCTAGAGTTTCAAGCAGAGCTTGTCTACGCTATCACTGAAAAAACTGTCAGCGTATTGTAAGCCAGCGCTTGCTGTGATATAACTCAGGGCCTACAGCTGCCTGACCTAAGCACCTGTTATCATGCAGTTTCTAAGCTCGGGGAAACAATTAGTGTCCTTAGATCCAACGACGTGAAACCCAGTGGGGCCATAAGCTGTTGTCAAGGGTCTGGTGCAGCTCCTTGAAGTGGTAGTGTTCTCTGTCCTTAGTGAAAAGCCCTTCCACAAAAGCGTTTTGCTTTTCCAGACCCAGGATTGATACTTCACACGAGTCAACAGCTGTTGAGCTGAACTCGAACCACTCCAGTCTGCCCCAACAAGTTGACAATGGAAGCAGAACAGCGCCATGTTGAAGAGCTGGCAAAAGGGAGGAGTCGCTGCTGTGCAGCACAAAATCGGAAGCCCAAAATTACCGTGCGCTAAAGTCGGTCTTTTTGAGAACACTGTAAACACTCATAAGTACATATGTCCTCAGCGTGCTGGACATGTGAAATACCACATAATTAAAGTCAAGTGGATTCTTATGGCTGTTATCCAGCACGAAAGCAAACCTTGGAGCTGGCTTCTCAGCTGAGACATAAAACAAAGCTGGGTGAGGCTATTGAGAGAAGTGTGCATGGGACTGAGGGAATAAAATGCTGTTACTCAAATCCCATCTTTGTGGGTGGCTGTGTGGAAGCCAACCTGCTTCCCTCTTGTGGGCTTTGGTAATGACCTCCACTTGCTGGTAGTGGGGTAGTAACACTGGAGTCAATTGAGCGATACCAGTTTACACCTGATGGGAATCAGTAAGATGGGGACTGGTATATTTACTGCCTACGTGGCAGTCGTGAGAAGGGATATTTGTGCCATTTACAAATGTGTAGGATATAATTTCTATGAGTGTTCAACATGATAACTTCCTCCTGTGTGTCAAAGCATGGTGGGCAGTGCCAAGGGAGTGCTGCTGAAGCAAAGCTGGGAGGTTGAGGCGAGGTTGCTTGGGGAATGGAGGGCATAGGGAGAAGAGGGAAGGAATAGGAGCTATTTTTCAAAGCAAGGGGTGAGGAACACTAACCTAAGGAAAGGAAATACAGAGCAATGAGTGACAAGAATGAGTATAAAGAAGCAGATGAAACTGAGATGAGACTGGTTTGATGTTCATGATTTTGCCATAATCACTAATCCTGTTATTGCACCTTCCTGCCATAAATATGCCTTGACTCAACATGCCTGGGCTGCAGACAGAAAGGGATGGAGTGGCTTCCTGAGCTTGTACATGAATACTTCTGCATCAACTTGCTTTTACAGTGAAGTAACTATTGGAGCAAATTAAGAAAAGGCCTTCAAATCCAGCTCACCTCAGCATGGTTGTTTGTCCTGTCCATCAGTCCTATACATGAAAGGTTGCCCCTTAACAATTCTGTTAGAAATATTAACTTCCTACCAGATCCTGTGACAGAGAACTCGGCAGTGTCTGTTCATAGGAGATGTCAGCAGGACAAAGATGTCCTCCAGCCATGTGAAACAGAAACAGGTGTTTTAGTCTGTTGATGTCAATCTAAATAACCATGTGAACGTTGATCCCCATGTATTGAAGCAGTGTCTCTCTCTCTGCATTGCGGTATGAGTTGGGGCACCAGTCTATGGTGCTTAGGGCTATGTCTAGGGTGCTTAGAAGAGGCTGGTTGTGTAAGATGGTCCAGTGAAGAAAGTACCATAGTCTTGAAAGTTAGTAAGCTGGTTGGCATGGATAGGTAGTGAGCGAGCATCTGTACTGCCGATTGATAACCTTTACCATCCCTAGGCTGTGCCTATGTGGCTGTTTCCTTTTGGAAAAGGGCTGATGGCTGCTTTGTTATGCAGTGCCTCTGGTGTTCCCCAGAATTCAGGATCCTTGGGAAACCTTCCCTGTAACCCTGGCTCCAGCTTGGTGGGGGCAAGCAAAAGCAGGGAAGCCTGTAAGAGGAACCTGATTTCAGCAGAGAACCCCTTTGGACAAAAAGAACTGCTTGTGAGCAGGTTTAAGTATGAAGGTACTGCAGTGTGGTTGTAACATGCAAAACAGACCTGGTCCATTTTAGTTATACTGTTAAAAATGGTTGTGGCTTAAAATGCTCTAAAACTGAGACTTACTTTGCAGAAACAGGATTTGCTAAAGTGATCCCCTTTCACGGTGGCATACTGAGTTGTGAGGCAGCTGCAGTTATTTACACAATGTGTAAATAAACTTGCTCCCCTGACTGTAAACTGTGTCCATTAGCCTGATGCCCTTGTAATGAATCCTTTTAAAATATGTAGCTGGGCTGTGCTTCAAGAATACTAGTATTCACCTGACCAGAGTCTTTTCGTATTCCAAGATCTCTCTTGTATTCCTCCTTTCCGTCATCTGCAAAGCTTCCACTTCAGCTCTTGTAAACTGTCTTCTCCTGCCACGCACTTGCATTCTGCTTCTCCAGTTGCTCCTCTGACCTCTGCTAGGGCAATCTAGGGCAATGCCAATTTAGAGCCACAGCCCAATGCCCTTTTTTTTTTTAGTATAGATTGCTCTCTCTGCCTACCTACCTACAACATGTCTTTCAGTAAAGTGCATCTGACTCTTGGACATGGAACGCTTATGGAAGTCATGAAAATGTCACTTAATGGGCTTGGTCAGATAGGGAACTTTTTGCAAGTTTATTTTCATGAACAGTGCCTGATATAAGGAAATGGTATTGACTTATAGTTTAGAAGATCTAGATTTGGCAGGAAATTTTGGAGAGATTTTCCTACCTGCTGTGCTTAGGTCTGGGTTCACTAAACAAGACAGACTTCCCTCCTGTCAGACATCGTATTGCTGCCACTTGTAAATACTGTTGTAGAAGAATGACCCAGGAGCTCCTTCTGGAGGTCTGCAGAGCTGGATTTATTGTCCCCTGCCTGTTTGCTGCAGTAGCACTTAAAATCTCTAGGGTTTATGTTCATCTTAGCTCCTTGAATCCAGAATGAATATCTAGATGGCTAGTACTAGTATAAAAAAGTTGTTCCAATGAGTAAATAACAAAGTCACTGTTGCATAAAGAAATAGATATCTTCTCTTCGGTTTCATGTTGGTCATTGGGTTGTACTTATCATTATGGTGTCTGAATGCCTGTCAGTAGTACATGAAATTGTGTGGGAGTACCATATCAGGTGACGAGTGGCTTGGCTCCATCCTCTTCCTCATGCATATGCAGAGGAGCACTTAGCATTTGTTATGTAAATACAGGATGTGTATGTTTATCTTTCAGAAGCAGTTTTGGCTTTACATTTGGCTGAGAAAGTGGTGACATTTGCAGTTGTGTGGCCCATTTCTTGTGAACTCCGGTGTGAAATTTGTCCCTGGTTGAATGAAGCTGATAAAAAAACTAAGCTACCGGCCTAGCTGGCTTTAGCTTTCTGCATATCCCATTAGCTCTCCTAGTTTTTAGGACCTGAACAGGGAGGCAAAGCCCCCACTGCCTTCTTGTCCCCTGTGGACATATTTAAGGGGAATGCTATTAAAGAGCATCTCTAGAAAACTTTCCACACCTTTACTTCTTCCTGCAGGCTTGGCCACGAGAGGGATTGAGCCAACTCAGCTTTCACCGTGCCCTTGCTCAGAGCTGTGCTTGCCAAGGAAGGACCCCACAGGATTTGACTATTGTGGAGTAGATGCATTACAAGGAAAAAAGAGACAGCTTTTACGGGAGTGGGGCTGTATCTTAACTACTTCTCAGTCACTTGGGAAGTCTGTAAAAGCTTTCTGAAACTACCAGGCTCCTCCCAAAGCACCGCTTGATCTACTGCATTTTCAGATTCAAAGCTGAGCCTATAAAACCTATCCCTGTACAAAGACCACCCAACATTAGCAGGGTGTGCAAAGAAATTTCTGTTTATAGTTTAGTGCAAGGGTCAGATAGCTTTGCTATGGTTCAGGTTATCCGCCCAGAGAAAGCATGCTCTTTTGCTAAGCATGGGATACATGAGTCATTTCTATTACCCAGACCTCTAGACATAACATAAAATAGATGGCATGAAATAGCATTAAAGATATTAAAGATGGGAGGAAATGAAGTGTTTTCCCCCTTGCATTCTTGAGCTATAGAGTAATGGATTTCTAGTGCAAACTCAGCTACTAATGCACACATAAGAAGTGAGGGCAAACAGTAGAAACCTCAAACTGTGCTGTAGGATTCAGAAAACTCAGTCAAGTAAAAGGCAACACAGAAGTGCTTTCGCAATACAAATTTGGTGATTAATTTCCTAGCAGGGAATTAGCTTTTATCTACTTTTAAAAAATGTTAGTAAACTGGGTTTATCTTAAGCTGCTTAGAATTTGTGACCCTGCCAGTATCTGGCGTATTGCAGATTTTTTTTTCCTCTTGGTTTGAGAATGACCTGTAAGCCCCTGAATCTGTATTTTTCCTTTTTCATATGTAAAAGTGTATTCTTTAAAAAATAAATTCCTGCTCAACTTGTGCATTCCCCATTAAGATCTTTTCTATCTGTTTCTATCTTTTCTATCATATCATCTCTGTTATGATCGTGTGGAATGGCTGGAGGATTCAGAATAACAAACCTCACACCCACCTAAAACAGAAAGACATTATTTTTATCTCCTTTTTTTTTTTTTGAAAGGTGTAAATTGGAAACATCAAATTCCCTCAAAACTGAAAAGAAATTATTTGAAGGAGCCCCTCCCCTCATTAGAGACTGCACTTAAAAATACTGGCTTCCTTGAATGCTTGGGAACACTTGGATTTCACTTTTAGGACTTTTTCCAATAAGTAATTAATATTCATCCTTATGTAACACTTGTGACTGAAAGCACTGTGCAAAGGGATAAAAATGGGCAGTCTGCACCGTTAAAAGGAGATGAACTTACAGTACGGCTGATGGACTTGCTCCCTGAAATTCTCTAGTGCAAAGAAGGTTAAAAGTTCTATGTCAAATGCAATACTCTCGCTCTGTTGCACTCGGTGACTGCAGACAGTCTTTTAACTATTAAAGTAGTAGAATTTAAGGCTACGTATTTTTAGCAGTTTTTATTGATGGCTTTCCTAAGCTTCTGTTTCAGAGGTTTTGTGATCATAAAGCAGGATGGAAGGAGTTCCTGTCTGAGTAGTGTATCAAAACTTTATTCGTATACGATCAGGGACATACATCCATTTAGGGCCAGTGCACCGTTTCCAGTAATTAAGATTGCCTGACTTTTGTGATTGCTCTGGAAGTCAGAAATACTTCCCATTTGTTGGCCAGAGAAAATGAATATATTTTGTTACAGCTGGATTGGGTCTTGGTATGTAATTTATTGTAGCCTAAATATGTTTATTATAATTCTGAAATCTATGAAGTCGTATCGATAACATAAGCTTCAAGTAATATCTCAAATACATAGCTATTATTTTATATCTACAGGAAATGTAAAAGAAATGCAAAATAATAGAAAAGGAAGACCCAGTTACTTGACTTACCTTCAGCAACAAAGAACGTTTCCTTTCTTTGTCTAGATGAAAGTAAAAACAGTCCATAATCCAGCTTCTTGAAATACTCAGTAATTTTGTTTTCTTTATTTTACTGTCTGAAAGTACACACCGTTTATGTAGTGCATCATGTGTGTAAAAGGTATTGTGAATGAACTGAGACTCAGTGATCAATGCCAGCCCTAATTTCCCCATCGGGAAATTAGTTGGGGCAGAGCTGGTATTGAAACCTGTGAGATGTCTGTATTGTCTGAAGTGGAGCATGCATGGTTGTTTCTGTCTTGAGAAAAAACAGGCTCGTGTTACTTGGAAGGTGCAACTGTGTTTATGCACTATTTTCTCCTGGGCATCCTAATACCTTTGTATGTGTTGGCAGCAGAAGGCTATGAATGTCTTTTTTGGAAACCTCTGGCAGAAATATCTGTTTTCCTTGTAGGTGACTGAGCCCAGGACCAGCATGAGGTCTTGGTCTCTCTGGCTGTCCGTAAATTGAAGCATGACTCGAATAGTAAGCTATAGGCCTCTAGGAGGTTAAGGTGGTGACTCTGGTCTTTCATATTCACTCTTCTGGCGAAGGGACATAGCTGCATTTGCACTGCTGCAGCTGAGTGTGATTCCCGAAGGAGATGCAGTTGGTGGAGTGATTATACAGGGGAAGAAAATATCAAGACAGCACAAAAGTCGTCACAGGTAGAAAGACAACTCTGAGATACACCTTTTTCTAACGGAAATGGGGAAGTTGTTCTGAGTGAAGACGAAATGAACTTCAGCGTGCAGTTACTGATGGGAAGTGGCCAGTCTGTAAGATGTACTTTCCGTTACTGTAGTACCACAAACCAGCTCTCAGGAGATGAATACCGTGGTGTGGAGTCAAACCTTCCCCTGATGTATCTAAAGCTGGTGAAGCAGTGTGGATTCAGGACTGAACGTGGGACACAGATCAGGGAATCCCAGATCAATACAACTTACGCCCCTACTTGTCTGTAAGTGCCTAGGCTCCATCCTGTTCTCATTTATCCTCAGGTGACCAGACGTCTCTGACCCTCTACGCTTTTTCTGACAGACCCCCTTACTGCTAGGAACCAGAAAGAAACCATCCACTTATTGCACAGTAAAGAGCAACTTTGCCTTGTATATACAAAATTATGTTGCTGAGCTTCAAAGGCTAATCAGACTTTTTTTTTTTTTTCCTTAAGAAAGAGGCCAGTGGCAGGGGTTTCTCTGCACTGGCGATCAGCAATCGCTACCAGGCTGGCACTGTATGCAGTCTCTGACACCAGCCCCTTCCACTGCTTTGCATGGCATCCATAATGGATGGTGATGCCAGGACTAGTTTCCTGATGTTGTATGGTACTAAGGAAGACACTGTCTTCTCCTGTACTTAACCTTACAGATTTTTAACCTAGCCATTAGCCTTCACAAATGATATTGTTTTCGCCTTTGGCATGAAGCACTAAAGCCTGTTGAAAACCATGGCATCCATTGTAACGATGGACATGTTCATCACTTAAGCCTGGGGCTCAGCTGTGAACACAAGTAGGACTTCAGAAGCCAAAATATATTTGGCCAAACTTTTTTGTGTAATGGTTTCTTCAGAACTCCAAGCGGTAGTCAAACGTTTCATTAAGATGCCTTGGGAACGCACAAGAGAACTCTTGACTGTAATGTTTGCCTAGGGAGTTTTGTTTCAGTTTTCAGCCTAGATTGTCCTTAAAGCCTATTGTACTGCATGAAAGGTAACAGAGCATCTGGAGGGAGAGTCACAGGCAATTCAGATTCATGCCAGTGAGTTTCTGTACCTCCTGCCTAGAGCCTTCCAGCAGCCACAAATTGAGCTGGGTATTATCATCATTACTACATCTCTTCTTCAACATGCTCACTGCAGCCAACATGAATCTTGTGTTGGTTATAGTGGCATTTCTGCTACATGACCTCAGAAGCAGGGAATGTATCTTAATGATTTTGGTAAGGAAACGGAAGCACTGATGTCATTATTACTGTTATTTAAGTTTAGCCAAAGTCCTCTTTTACCAGTCTATCCAACTGCCAGTTATACCAGTAATACCAGTCTGTCTAACAGCCCATCTAACAACCTCCCCAGCACTGTGGCACCCAATTTCTGTGAAACCCTAAAAAGATACAGGGACTGGTTCTAGCCGGTGCTCTCACCAGGGCAGCAGCATTTTGTGCTCGACTTCACCTGGACCTCATTTGTTTACAGACAGACAGTGCTTTTAGCACATTCAGTCGCAAAGCCAGAGCTCAGATGCAAAAGTAGCTCTCTGTATACTCCCAGGCCCAGCTTTTTGTCTGGCAGCACAAAGTGATTCACAAAGAGCGTGGTTTCAGCTTTCTGCAACTTTATTGATTTGTTTATTAGCAGCCAGCTCCGGGTGAAGCATTTAATGTAAGTTTATTAAATAATGAGATACTGTTTGCCTCTTATCCCAGCGACACGACAGGCTGGCTATTTTCAAGTGACTTGTTCTTTCCCATTAACAAGCAGAATAATTCAAATGAATCGCTTCCAGAAACAAGAGAAACCGTAGTGTCCGCAATTATTCATGCTTCTCTTCCATCTGAGCTTTGTTGCAGTGGGCATGCAGTTCTTCTAAACGTAGGATATGTTTTCTTTCAGGACTGTTTTATCCTTGACAACCCGTCAATCACCTGGAACAAAAACTCTGTTCCAACTTTCATTATTTTTCTGATCATAAGGTCTTTTTCTAGATCCATAATTGTTCTTCATGGGTTATAAAGCTGGCTTAATTTGCTATATTGAAAAACATTGGTACTGATTTATGTGGTTTCGGTTGTGCAGTGTGCATTTCATTTATGTCCAGTCTGGGGGGGTAGAAACCTCTCCAGCCCGAGTATGTGCTGTGCAATAGGGCCTCTGCTTCTTTGCTTATTACTCCTACAGAGACAAGTATGTTTTCTTTCAGAAATGTTCCTGAAGCTTTGTTTCTATTGACACTTTTTGCCTTTCACAATCACTTCATTCCCTTGTGGGATGCTAGGGCTAATTTCATGGCTTGTTCTGTGGTTGTGGAATATCTGCTGTTTCCCAGGATGTCTGTAAAACAAGCTGACAAACCAACCTGGTGCTTAGCACACCCCACAGGTTGCTTCATTGCTTTGGATGGTTTTAGCAGCCTTTGAAACCCATTAACGTGCACCTCCCTCATGTGAGCCCTATTTTTACCATAATCACCACTAAATACAATTTTACTTTCACGTTTTTAAATTGGAGTTGAAAAAGGAGAGGGTAAAAGCACATCTGCATTGTACATCATGCTCTGTAGGCATACCACCACGCTCCATGGGCATACCTCTGTGCTCAGGGCATAGGTGTCCTCCACGGTGCAGAGTCGTACTGAGCTGCGGAGTGCAAAGGCAAGGCGTGAGCCTGGCTGCACGCTTTGTAGCTCACTCCATGCTGCTTCTACAGGGATGGCTGTGCAGTGTTGGCAGCTCTCTCCTGAGGAGCGACGCTGTCAGGTGTGATGGCTGAGAGTGCACTCCTGCTCTTTCTTGGAGATGGTGGTGGAAACCCTGCTAGTGTGGCTCTTCTTTGCCATTTCAGATAACCCAGTTCTTACCTGCCACTTGGTTGTCCCACACTAGTGCTGGCTGTGGCACTGTGGGGTTAAAGGAATTTTGTAACACTTGTCAAGATTTAAAATCCCTTTAAAACAACAGAGAAATGTTGGCTCCTGGCCTTAAATGTTACTTAGTGCCTAATACAATTTTTTATGGGCATGAACATTTGCTAAGTTTTAGTCTCAATGAGGTATAAGAGGTCTTTGGAAAACATGCTTATGTATTGCTTCTTTCCTGGCAACTTTCCTTCTCCACAGTGTAGTGCTTATTTCGTACATGAAACGGATAGCAGAAAAACCCTCTACTTTTTGAAAGCACCATTTCCTTCCCCTTCCACATTTTGGAAGCATGATAGGGCATAAGCCTGATCCACTTAAGAGCATGTTACTGCCTTTGGGCAAAAATCTATTGTGTTAGATAGAAGTAAGGCTATCTGAGGCAGACTTTTTACGATAGTTGTGCTCCCCTACATCATGGAGACTGGATCCAGCTCTTTGCAGAAGGCCAGCTGAAGCTAGTGAATCGTGTGACAGTGATCTTTGCCTCGTAGATCTGAGTGCATCCTAAACAACCCGTAGGTGAATTGGAAGCTGTGGACGCGAGAGCCCTGGACGTCCTTTTTCTGCCTCTTAAAGTGGGTCTAGGCTGTGGGAGAAAGACAATGAGAAAATGTTTCTCAGCTGGCAAAGGCCGCTGCCTCACATTTTGATCCATGAGGACTGTGATAGTCTCTCATTTTATCTTTGCTAGTGAACTAGATGATGTTTGTGTTATCGTCTTGTTCTTGGTTTAAGGTGCATGCTAAGCTCCTCGTCTTATTTGTGTACTCTGGCAGAGGGAAGGTTCATGTCTACATTTTAAGTTGATGCCTTTCTGGTATCACTAGCTGCCTGCCATTTCTTGCATCAGAACAAGGAGAGAGGTGAATTATTTAACTGAAAATGTCTCTGGATCACTTACTTGCCTGAGATTATTGATGCCATGACCCTTCGGGGAGGGAAAGCTGAATAGTAGTGGTTGTTAAATGGAAAGTGTTTGTCTCTCAGTCTCCCCTGCCACTTTCTCCTTTTCACCTTCCACTAATGTATACAGACAGTTTTCTGAAACGTTCACTGTTACCTTTGTTGACAAGACCACCTAGAGGAATGAGCTAAGTTTCTGTATTTCTTGTGCCAGGTACACATTGAGAGCCCAAAGAGCTGGACAGGACACACATAGATATGATGGTCCCAGAAAAAAAAGACAGCATTATTATGATTTTATAAATAAAACACTTGAATAGGTAGACATTTTATAATGGGCTATCCTAGTTGATATAAGGATTGCTGTTATCATGAATTATTTACGTATTAGTCTGATAGCAATTATGGAAATGTGGTGTATATAGTAAGCTAAAAATTACACATCAGAAGCCATGGAGGTATCAGAGAAAACAAAGATTATATCTGGGATTTTGTAATACAACTTTCCAAAGGCTGTAATACCATTCATAGTTGTAGCTCCAAAATCCAGAAACATGAAGCTCCTGGCAAAAGGTCAGTTTTCTGCTCACAGTTAAGTGTTCATCTCTAGTAACAGATCTGATCTGAGGTTACAAACTGCAGAATTTCTCATCTGAAATTCCAAGGAGGGAGGGATAAGGCGTTCTGCTTGTGGTGCACTCTTAGCGAAACAAAAGAATCCGAATAATACCAGCTTTTGAACTGCTTTTATTAATATTCTCCTTAGTTTTGGTTATGTTTCTTTCTAGGCTTGGAAGGCTTTTAATTCGGGATGCTGGCAGATATCCTTAGGAAATTTCAGTGGTATCTAAAGTATGCCCGAATCTCTTTCTTCTTCCCCTTATTTGTGGTAGCTTGGGATGCTATCAAGGATGGAAGTATTTTCAAATATTTCAAGTCTGAGATGAAAAAGTTCTGATGCTTTTGTTCAGACTTTTTTTGGGCCGAACTCCTTTAAGCTGAAAAAAGGGATCCTATAAGAAGAGTTTTATATTTTTTTCTTAACATTTTAGCACTTCTCCTTCCAGTACCACACAACACCTAGAAATTCAAATTTTCCTTAAAAATGAAAAATGGAAACCAAGAAAATGGCCTTATGTAGGAATTTCATTACAGTGTGGATTAAATTTGTCCATAGTGTGGTGCTTATTCCAAAGGGCTCCTGGTTTTTCAAATGTTTTTTCCTGGGTCTCTTTCTTCTGGCTACACAGCTCAGAATTGCAGTGGGAGGTCCAAATCCTGTGCTTCTAACCACTGAACCGCACTTGTGTAAGAAATGGAGAGTGAGTTATGGTCAAGCACAGGATTGAATTTCTGCATGGATTTCTTCATTTTATTGACTGCGCTTACAAGAAATGCAGTGCTCCCCATGCATCCGGTTGGCTGCAAATGCCGGTGTGAACCCAGACATCAGAAACTCCTTGTACTTTCCAGCCGATTCCCTAAAAGCCCCCCCAAAGCCTACAAGAGCAACGCTCGTACTTTTTCCCCCCCTAAAAGCCCAGGACTCACCTCCAGAGGGCACTGCAAACTTGCTGTGCTGGTGGTCACCAGCATGCGATGTGCAAGAGGGAGCTGTTCAATGGGCGTTTTATTGCGATTGGAGGACGTCAAAATACTTAAGTAATACTTTGACTGTCACTTTGGTTGTAAAGCACATGTTTTTAGATATAACTTGTATGCACTTTGAACTAAAAAAAATCCCTGTGGCAGCTGTCTTTTGTTAGCATGAGATTATTGGGCTTGTAGAGTGAATGTGAAAAACATATATAAGCAGCATAGGAACAGATCTAAGTCAGTCATGAAAAAAAAAATCATTTAATATAACTCTTGGGTCTTCTTGCTTCTCTGCTAATTTGCAGCTGAACAGATGCTATGCAAGCAAATATTTGTACAGTAAAAATATACAAAACCAGAATTCTAAGGAGTGTTATGATAGTGCTTACAGACATGGTGATAAACCCTCTCCTAACGTTACTGAGAGAGAATCCCTACCTTCCTGAAATAGTGTCCAGAGCAGACAGAAGCATAGAGGGGGGGAATTGAGGCATGGAGAAGAAGACGAGAAATCTGAGTGCTGGGGAAGGTAGATATGATTATAGCATTAGAAAAGTGTTGCTGCTTAGTGTTGCTTATAAGGCCATGTTGGAAGCCTATGGCAGAGATGCTAATCTTACAGCATGATGAGTTGCAGGATGCCACTTCTATCACAAGCGCCACTGGGTTCTTTTGGCCTGTCCAGATTAAAATGGCCGCAGAAGAGCACGGCAGCCGTGAGGCATGAAGTTGCCTGCTGCTCCGCTACTGGCTGCCTTCCTCGGCACTTTTGCAGCAGAAATCCTCTCTGGGTTTCACGACCCCTTGGTGTTGCTCTCCTCCACTTGACTGAGACGAGCTGGGAGGATTGCCCGTCCAGCACTGAATCACTGGCTCTTTACTGGAATTGCCCCACTCTGTCTACTGGAGTATGCCCTCCCGGCTGCCAGCTGCCCGTGCCTGTTGGTGAAAGAATTGGCAGGAAGGGTCGGCCCTACCTCAGGATGGCCTCCCGCTCTGGGTGAGTCGCTCACTGGGGTACCGGAGGCAGAGTTGGCGTGCCACTCCACCTGCCGGATTTGCTACGCTGAGACTGTATTAGCCAGAGACATAGCATTGCACTCATGCAGGTGTATCACTTCCAGTGTGCGGGCTGGTGCAGGTGCCCCTGTGCAGCACTGTGCCAACTGAACAGACATGGTGGGACTGAGCTTGCGAGAGAGCTCTGAGGAAGTCCAACGCCGGGAGCTAAAAGCCATTTTAGCCATAAATGGCTCAACTGTGCTGGAGTGGGAACTGGCAGTTTGGTTTAGGCTGTCTTGTTGGTGGGGGGGGACACAAGTAGTGTTCAGAGAGGTTTCCAGCTTGGCTAGAGAGCTCCTATTGCTACTGGCTCCAAAATAAAAGCCACCTCGGGCAGATCAGCTGAAGCAGTAGGCAGGAGAGCACAGTGCAGCCAGCCAGGGCAAGTGGTGGGGAAGCAGCCAAGAGGTCTTGGATGGCATGGTCACTGGGTTGGTCATGCACAGCTTTTTCATAAACTGGAATTCAAGTTCCGTGGAAAATGGATGCTTCAGTAGTTGGTTTTAGTCTAATGGTTCGACAAAGAATGAAGATACTGAAATTTACCATTAATTTATCAGATGTTCCAAACCACGTTCATTCTGAAAGTAAAAATGTTTTGTTTCAGCTTGATTTGACCACATCCGCTGGATCAATCATAGTGCCTTAGGCTTCCCTTCTAATTTGTGGCTGGATTCATCTCCATGGTACACGGCAGCAGTTCAGCTGGGGAGGACATCCCACAGCATCTTCTCAGATTAAATCCAAGCAGAGAAAGAAAGGGGTAGGGGAAAAAAGAAAGGAAGAATGTGAGATATTGCGTCTCTGAGGCAGTGTGGTAGCTGAGGCAGACAGAGATTAATGAAAAATTGACCTAAAAAGAAATGTTTTCAAATGGGTCTGTTGAAGTGTTTCAATTGGGTCAACAAGACCTGGTAAAAAGTCTTTCATTTTCTAATTAAAATAAAATAAACATGACTACATTTTCCTTCAGAAGGCATTGGCAGAAAATTATCAACCAGCTCTACTGGTAGCACAGAAGAGAAGTTTCTTTCTCTGAACTGGTTGCAAATTTCTATACCTAACTCCTGGGCTTCTAGTTAAGACCTCTCTTGCCTTCATAGTTAATTTGGCCACCTTGGTGAGACCGGTGGCTCGGGTTTTGAGGGAGGCAAATACAGTGGGATCTTGAGATGTCTGAGCAATCCAGAGTACCCTCCCCTGCCATCTGGACTCCATCCTTTTTTTTTTAACTGAAAATACACATGTCCCCCCACATCTGCAACAACCCTGCTTTTTGTGTTCTGGTCCAGTTATGTTGCCTCTAGCCTTGAGATTGTCCTTTGAATTAGGGGTCCCATCTGTTGTTATCCTGAGCAGCACAGAAATAGAAAATCCTGCAGGCGAATGGAGCATTGCTTTGCAGGACGAGACTGAGCTCTGCATCCAATTTAATGCTCAGTTTAAATTCTGTTGAATATGCACCTTAGATCTTTGTTTTTTGGGGGCAATGTGCCAAGTAAATGGAAATTTATATTTGACAATTTTCTATTTTCTTAAAAATGAAACACGCTACTAATAAGTAAGATAGGGGGATGGGTGGGGAGCAGGTTTGCTGAGAGGCAGGGATGGCTCTGAGCATGTAGTTGCCCATGCTTGTCAGTGCATCTTTTTCTTCTGGTGTTTGACATTTTGAACTCTTATTTGCAAAACTGGAACCCCAAGGAGTCTGTGTTTGTGGGCAGAAGTGTGTCCAGCCAGGCACTGAGCTATCCTGTCTTATAAAACCCATCTGCAAACATTTGGCTTCTGGCCAATTTCAAAGCTTCTTTGAATAAATGGATGTGTATGAAACACTGTGTAAACACGTCCTGGGCACAGTAAATAGGAATGGCATAGCTTAGTGCCTATTTGATGGCATATTCTGTGAAGACATCTCACTTGTAAAACAGTAATACCTCCATTAGCTGAAACATTTGACTTGGGGGTTAGGCAGAAGAAATTCCTTAAGATTCAAAATCCAAATCATGATCTGAATTTTATAGCTTCCCCATCTTTGGCAACAGCAGGAGTCTTCACGTGACTATTGTCTGCATTATTTTTTTATTTTTATTTTTTACTACACCCCAGTGGGGTGTTCACAGCATCACTGTGCAGTTTAGTCCATTGCTAAGTGGATCCAGGTTGGGAAAGACAGCTGGCCAGACTGGGACACTGAAGGACTACTGACGCTTGAGAAGCAATGACTTAATCTTCCTTTTTGTCTGCCCAACCTTGTCTCCAATTAAGAAGACCTATTTCTTCTACATATCCAGATACCAAAACCTCAAAACGATCCCTTACCCTATAGCACAGCGGGGTCACTACTGGGTAGTCCAATATGCTTTGAGGAATGTGATTTTCAAAACTAATACTGATAAAAGGTGGGTCTGGATAGTAAAGACCGAATATAATTCTTGATCTAAGTCCTCCACAGTCACAGGCATTCAAACCTTGTGCTTTAGTATGTGCCATTGTAAGAGACATGAGCTAGCTGCAAAGTTCGGGTCAGGAACCTGACTCTGAATTTCAACGAGTTACAGGGATTGTCCAAGCAAACAGTAGTTACTGTATGTACTGCTGAATTCAAATCGAGTCATTTAGGGAAAGATAAAGCAACAGACAGCTTGTCACTCACTGTTTCTTTTGAATTGGAATAAAACTTTTCAAACTTTAAAATAAAGCTGTGAAAAGCAGATACATTTTAGGTAGGCTTCGCCCCATGTAAAAATTCACAAGAAAGCAAAGGGCAGAGATTTTATACTGGAGTCTGAATCAGATTCGTTTTCTGGATTTGACCCTGGCGCAGATCTGAATGTAATTTTAGATGCAAAGTCCCCAAAGTCTACGAATTTGAATCTTCTGTCACCCTTGGATTCTACCAGTATGCAGTAGACTGTATTGCACCAATAGTATGAAAAAGGTGACCTGAACTTAGGTCAGGCTGGTCTAGTGGAAGGTGTCCTTGCCCATGGCAGGGGGTTAGAACAAGATGATCATCAAGGTCCCTTCCAACTCTAACCATTTTATGATTCTATGCTATTTTCATTACTGTTCATTGCGAACTCAGGTTTCATAAGACGCTGGTATCGCTGGCAGAAACATGGCATACAAATGGTAAGAATGACCATTTATTGTGTTCTCCTTCTTGGGTTCCCATCTGTCCTTACGGGACTGTAAACAATTGAGAATGTGAGGAAAACCTGGTCACTTACATCCTGTTTCATATTGCGGCATGAAATGCTGACCTCAGTATTTCCAAGCTTGTATGCAGATTGCAGCTGGAGGAAGGATGATAGAGGAGAACGTGCATGTTTGGCATATTTGATGTACAGGTGCAACCATGCAAACTTGGTCACGTCTGTTTGCTAACATTTGATTTCATTTTCCGCTGTAGCTCAGAGATAAACACTATGGCTGAAACGATGTGATTTTATGACCAAGAATAACATTTGTAGGTACGCGGAGCAAGGATGGGAGAACCAGATCTCATTCTTTAGGTATGAAAACTTCCTGTTTGCAATGGAGAGAATTTTCATTCCATTTGTGTACAGCATGATCTAGCGTGGCTCTTGTCCTCTCCCACTGCACGAGGTGTGAGTGGTGCCTGCAGGAAGGATGACAAAGGTGTTGGGTAGCACTGTTACTTCTTTGCAATTCTGTATTCTTAAAGCCTGGAAATGGCCCAGCTCTCTTAGCATGGCAGTGCTGCGAAGGTCAGAGCATGTTGTATTGGAAAGAGACATCCTCCTTCCTGCACTGGCTGATAGAAATCCCAGGGAGGATTTTAAGCAAGGGTTTATTTGAAAACAGATGAAAGCAAGCAAATTAATCAGCTAGCAAAAAGAAAACGATGTTCTGAAAGACTTAAGCAATCTGAATCATGAGGCAGACCTGCAGTCAGAGGCAGTGGCAGGCTTGCCAGCGTGAATACCTGAGAAAAATGTGGAGCAGGAAACTCATGTCAGCGAACAAGACACGGCAGCAGCATGCTGCTCAGAAAGAAATTGAAAATACGCTAGTTTGGTGCTCCTGAGTGCCTCCAGTTTTAGTGTTGTGGTTTATGGTGTGTGGTTATCCTAAAGGAGCTGCAGTGCTCTGCTCTGTGTCAGGGGCACCAGCCTGTCACTGGCGGGGTCAATGCTACCCAGCTGGGAAGACCTTTACCACTGAGTTGTAAGGTTCAAGCTGCCTTTCACCTCTGCTTAATATTTATACTGGTAATTTATGAGGGATGGTAGGTGCAGCCAAAAGTGGGTAAATCAATCTGTTCAGGTGCGAGGGAAAACTGTAATATTCTGGCTTTTCTGAGGGAAATAAACAAATCTCTTATCTTGCAGTGTTGCTGCTGAGAGGAGATTCTGTGCTGGAGTCTCCATGTCTTGGAAATGGGTAAATGGGAATAATAAGTAGGAGATATGTCAAAGAAGCCTTAGAAATATGACTATGTATTAATTTCTCTGTTTTGGCTAACTTGAACATGTTAAACAGCTCCTCTCATTAGCTGGGAGAAACAAAGGAAAAGTAAGAATGTGGATATACATTTTGAAATGAATTTGCTTAGACTCCATTTATTCCTGTTCCCAGTTTACTTTTTGTTAGTAGCATCCTGGTAGGAAAGTCTGCTGGAAAGATGCATTTGAACTTAATGTAGCAGTTGATCCACAAGAGATTAATTTTAAACTTGCAATCCTGCGATCTTGCCATGGAAGCGTAATACCAAGAGTCACACACAACTATTTAAACATTAAAAAACCTACCCCGTATGACTTGGAGTTATCATTCCTAACACTGAGCTGCAGCAAATAATTCTTTACCAAGGTTTTTTTTTAACACAAACAATTTTCAATAACAAATGCCTTTGATAACATCTCCAACTGCTTGTTATCAAGAAACATGCAAGCAGGGAGGAGGAGATTTACTGATTAAATGAGATGTTTCACATTTTTCACCCACTGCAACTTGCATCCAGCTGCAGCCCTCAGTTTGGAGGCTGAGATCAGTCAGCAGTGAGGGCCAGATGGGCAGGTCCTCACTGATCCCTAACCCGCCGTCACTGATGGCTGTGGGGTTGTTGCTGGGAGCCACTGCTCTGCAGTGCCCCAGAGTCACATCTTGTCCCCGAGGAACCTTGCTATTTGCCTTTACAAAGACAAATGACTTTGCTTTGCACAGGAACCCATTTCCCACTGGTTGTCCCCAACGCTGTTTCTTTCCAGTGAGGGGTTAAGCACGCCCTTGAAGGACCAGCAAATTGCAGTTCAAGGGTTCTGAAGCAGCCACTGGGCAGACAGCTGGTTCCCTTAAAAGGTTACCAGTGTGTATAGCTCACTAACACACGGTCCTCCTGAGTACCCCCTGAGAGAACATCCTCACCCAAGCCTTTATTGGAGATTGTTCTTCTCTACCCATCTATTAATAAGCAGGTGATGTCAGCCTGTTCCTCCTTTCTTCCTCCAGGCAAAATCTAACCACAATGAGCAAATAATAGGTGAGATTTGGAGAGGGGATGCTGATGGTGTTGGAATGCAGGGTGACCCCAGGGACAGGCACTGCCACTGAGTCAGAAGATGACATCAACACTCCCGCTCCGCTGACAGGTTTGCTATCTGCAAAAAAAATGGGCTTAGGCCTGTGCTCCTATTGTGTTACAGTTAATGCTGGCATTCACTGGCAAGCAGTGGCCGCTGTTAGTTAATCTGATCAAACGTGGATGGGATGGATAACAGCAATGTAAATTCTAAAGGGGTGATGCCATGATCTGCTCAGGAAATGAAAGGGGGCTCAGGTCACAGCCGGGAGTCACCCTCTCACTTGACTACTTATCTGGGTGCGAGTCCTGGTTGGGGCATGGCGGGACTGCAGATGCTGTGGGCATCTCTTCTGGAGCAGAAGCAGCTTCTTGGCTGGGAATGAAATGTAAAACTGGGGTTTGCCTTCCTCATCCTCCTGCCACTGTTTCTTTCCAGCTTTGCTTTTCCCTTAGACTTCAAGGGGGCTGTTCAAAAATTGGGAGTAGGTGCAATGAAATGGTGTAAGGAGAAGAGGAGGATACTTGTGTGTCTTCTGTGCAGTGGCCCATCAGAGAATTTGCAGGATAGAAAGTACAGTCCTGTTGGAGAAACTTTTTCCATGTGCCTGTGAGATTGGAAGGATGGCTGCCAGGTGAGGAGCCCTCTGCCACGGGGCTTCCAGATCTCCCAGTGTAGCCCTCTCCTCCACTCCCGCTCCCCACTAACACAGGTTTTTATGTAGTCCTTGTCTCTTGAGTCACAAATGCTGTACTTTTCTTGCAGCTTAGTGATAGGAAATGAATGTATTTCTGGTGAGCAGAAGCAGTGGCTTGTCCTTGAAGACCTAGGGGTGGGTACACCTCCTCTTGAAACTCTAGTGGGGGCACATCTTCCTGAGCTATGTGGAGAGTCATTTTGCCTGATTTTGCTCACAAATCTGTCTGATGCACAAGGTCCTTGTGACCTTACCGTCTTGTCTCCATTGGGTGGCCCCATCCGTGCTGCATGTTACTGTGCACCTTGGGACAGAGCGTGAGCTCAGCCAGTACAGACTGACAAACTGCAAAGTACTCTGGCAGTCATATGCAACAGTTCACTACAAAAAACGTTTCTAGTGAATATTCTGGTGAAAGCAGGATTTGGGTTAGATTTTCCCTGTCTGTAGTCCAAACCTCACAGCCTTAGATATTGATGAGTTTGAAACAGAAAAGTATGAGGCTAATCTGCTTTCACGATACAAGGTAGAAGGGTAGCAAATCAAGAACCACAGATTATTGAGCTATTAAGATTTCCCTGATGTATTTATTCTTCCACTACTAATCAATATGTTGCTTTATAATTGCAAGAGCCAAAGTTTTACTCTGCTTCATCCAACAATCTCCCACAAATCCCAGGTGAAGGTTGCTAGAATCTGCTATATTCTATTTATTCCAGGAATAGAATAGAAAAGCCACAATAAGGCTTATATTTCTCTTCACTTATGGGAGGTAAATGGAATCTGAAACTGACCATGAATCACTTATTACCATTTTTTTAAGACCTTTACAATTTACTTCCTCCACTCAGAAATACAGAACCAAGTTTCTCCAAAGTATTTTCCAGTATTTGCAGATTGAATAGAGGAAAATACTAGATGATGCAGGTATAATCTCTTGAACAGTAAACAAAAATCAGCAATGTGAAGTCCAGTAACTTTAATAGCTGCCATAAGTCAGAATACTTTGAGGAGGATGCCACGTTTTTAGAAGGCTGAGGGGGTATTATCATGCCCTCTTCCTTTGCCCCCTTTCTATCTTGCTTTGGCTGTTGCAGAATAAGTTGTTTCAGTGCCACTGTTCGTTCTGCATCATGTGTTGCAATAGTGCAACACCACTCCGTTTAGATTCACAGCAGGTCCATGGAGAACTGCTTGAATCCCAAAGTAGTCTGAAAACCATCCCTTAAAAACACATGCACCGATGTTGAGGTTTATATAACCCTCTTTTGGACACAGTCTAAAGCTAGGGCTGCCACTCTTTCAAAAGAAGTGCTCTCTCTGTAGAAGAGAAAAAAAAAAAATTAAGCCAGCCTCTTCCAGGCAGTTATTTCCAGGCCACATAGCAGGAGTGAATGATGTGAAATAATATTTCAGTAGCAGCCCTGAGTAGAAGGGTTGCATAACCAGGCACTGTCCTGTGTCAAATCTCAATGGATGCTACTAAGACGACAGGGCATTTTTACTCCCAGCTAATGTAGGTAGTGTGGATTTTGTGTTGGTTACTCATGTAGTCCATTTCATAGGTGGCTGCATATACACTTGTAAGCCAGTAATTACCTTGTTTGTAATGATACGCCAATGACTAGAACAGCTTACTTCAAGTTAGGACATATGGATTTAGGCAGACTCTGTCACTGACTTAGTATGTGAACCGATAATAATCCATTAATTTTCATGCAGCTTGTTATCCTGCATTTGATTTAGAAATTGTGACACCAATCTTTATAAATCTCTTGTTCATCTTTGACTAACTTCTGTGGTAGGAGGTCAATCCAAACACTGTTGTTACAATAAGGAGGGTTTCTGTTACAGGAGCTTAGGAGTTCAAGGGAAAAGAATTAGTTTCAGTTACACGGTTGAGTCTGGTAATTATGATCAAGCCTTGGTAGCCTCCAGTTTAGCAGCATAATCTGTAGAAAGGCTCTACTTGCCAGCTTTCCAATGGGCTTTATTTGGTATCATGACTGTGAACACCAAAACGAGCAAGACAACAACTCTATGTTCCAATTCCTGTATTTCCAGCATGATTTAAAAGAACAAGAGGGAGGGTCAAAATTCACATCTGCACCCATATTTTAGTTTCTTCTACCTCTGCTGTTCAGTGATGGGTCTAGTGATGATGTTCAGTCAGCTGCAAAGGGAGTTGATCCAGATCTGTACTGAGAGTCCGTATATGGAGCTCTAAAAGCCAACAGTGTATGACTGGTACTTAGGTTTAGTGGACCCATCAGTAATTAGCCTAAGCGTGCTAAATGGCTAGGCTAAGTGGGGCAGAGGCACCTAGCATAAACACTATTTCACGGCTTTTCATTTTTTATTGAAGTGCTCCTAATGTCTTGCCAGATGCCTGGTGTAATACAAACAAAATGTCCCTGTTCTGAGGAGTTTTGTTTAAGAACACCTAGGAAAGGATAGGAAGAAATAGATACATATTTTTAAATACAGAACAACTAGGTTCTCTGAGGAAGTCTGGCAAAGTGAAGTTTCCAGGGAGGTTTGAAAAGGGGAAGTGTCCCTGTGCTGTGGTTGAGCTCAGAGGTGAGGAACGAGGCACAGTCACGTGAAACAATACAGAGGGTCAGAGGCCCTCTTAGTGAAGAGGCCAACAAATACACATGGGAGAACATTTGTGTTTTGAGACCAAAGATTTACTAAGAATATGGTATTATCTTGAGCTGTAGCCTCAAAATCAGTGTCTGTGATGCTGAGGGGTTCTAACCCATCCCTCTTTCTAGGCAAACCCATTCCTGTTTGCTTGTGAGATGCTTTTCTGTTCCACAGGCTAATGCATGTGTTATAGATGAAGATAGTGCTTCGATAGGCAGGCTGAAAAATACTCCCCTCAACAATTCGTGAAATGAACAGATAAGCGGAAAGTGAGCCCTGCTTTTATCTTGTGCACAAGGAGTTGAACAAAAATGGCTTCCTCAATCAGCAGCACATTAGCTTTCATCCTCCTCCTCTAGCTGACATCTTCCATTGCTGAGCTGCTCTCCTCTTTGATCTGCTTTTTTGTTTTCAAACAGCTTATTCTTTCATCAAGACAGATCAGTTCTCCTGTGGGCAGAACATCAGTAAACACACTAGAGAAAAATGGAGGAGATAATAATATGAATTTATCTTCTGAATAAGTTCCTGTTCCAGAAAACTAAGCAACATCTCTTTCTCCCTAATGACTTTTCTCTAATAACCATTTCATAGTAACAAGGCTACAAATGAAAGAATCTTAATAGCTTTAGGGTGTTGTACTATTCAGTCACTGTTCAAGGTGGAAGGATTTAGATGATAAGGATCTCAGCTGCTCCTGGTATTTTTAGCAGGAGCAACAACAGTTAAACGACAGTATTTTAATATGCTTGTGCCTTGCATTTCACTATGGTACAGTCAATTTGTCTGTTAGGAACTGGTACAAAGCAGCTTGAAGTCTGTGCGATTCTTTCAATTAACTTTTAAAAGCCTCCTTCCAGGCCTTTAAGTCAAGGCCAGTATTGAAGTTATTCCCTTAATCTATTCTCCAGTGAGATGAATTAGTAAGAGGGCAATACATCCTCTTTCCAGACGGGATGACTAAGGAAGTAACAGCCCCATTTGATGGTGGGCAGTTAGATCAGCCGTAGCTGTGGGAGTACAGCGCCTTCCATGGGCCTGCACTGTTTCTTCTGACCAATAGTGTGGTGGCTGAATCCTAAAGGGTCCTTATAAAGCTGCAGGTTCCACCAGGTCATAAATGAAATCACATTTTAATTAAAACATTGATGTTATGCATGGCAGAGTAACACATAGTATTTAGGAAACTAGTAGGAATTACATAAGAGTTTCACAGAATCTCCTGGATTGGAAAAGATCATCTAGTTCAATCATTAACCTAACACTGACAAGCCCACCACTAAACCATGTCCCTAAGCACTATATCTACACGACCCTTAAATACCTACAGGAGTGGGGACTCCACCACTGCCCTGGGTAACGTGTTCCAATGCCTGATGACCCTTTCAGTAAAGAAATTCTTCCTAATATCCAATCTAAACTTCCCTTGGCACAACTTGAAGCCATTTCCTCTTGTTCTATCCCCTGTTACTTGACAGAACAGGTCGACTCCCACCTCTCTGCAACCTCCTTTCAGATAGTTGTAGAGAGTGATAAGGTCTCCCCTCAGCCTCCTTTTCTCCAGGCTAAACAACCCCAGTTTCCTCAGCTGCTCCTCATAAGACGTGCTCCAGACCCCTCACCAGTTTCGTTGCCCTTCTTTGGACATGTTCCAGTGCCTCAATGTCCTTCTTGTGGTGAGGGGCCCAAAACGGAACACAGCGCTCAAGATGCGGCCTCACGAGTGCCGAGTACAGGGGTAAAATCACCTCCCTGGTCCTACTGGCTACACTGTTCCTGATACAGGCCAGGATGCCCTTGGCCTTCTTGGCCACCTGGGCACACTGCTGGCTCATGTTCAGCCGGCTGTCAGTCAACACCCCCAGGTCCCTCTCTGCTGAGCAGCTTTTCAGCCATTCCTCCCCAAGCCTGTAGCGTTGGCGGGGGTTGTTGTGGCCAAAGTGTAAGACCCGGCATTTGGCCCTATTGAAACTCATACAGTTTGCCTTGGCCCATTGATCTAGTCTGTCTAAAGTCCTCTGCAGAGAGCTTAATTTGTTATGCAATATTTAAAAGCTGTGATATTTCACTCAGTTTGCTACCATTGTTGCTGGAGAGGCCCTTCTCCAGAGCCTTTCGCTGGACCACGTCCTACTTTTTGTGGCTATTTTCATAGCTAAGCTATGAAGATATCTCACTGTGGAGTTTATCTTTGTTGCCATCAATGGGTGTATCATGAACACCTCACTTATATTGTAGGTTCCCTTGCTTCATGAGTAGTCATGGTAAACTCATGTAGATGCTTGTGAAGTTGGCTATCCTGTGGATGGGAGCCAAAATTTAATTTCTGGCTCAAAATTTATCACTCCTGCTTACAGACAGTATTCTTCCTCT